>OU342744.1:437189892-437789892 GCA_910589775.1 Avena eriantha
ATTGATGGCCCAAAATATATCGAGCTCATTGGGGAACCCCAAGAGGAAGGTATGATGAGCACAACAGCAAGTTTTCCCTCAGTATGAAACCAAGGTTTAATCGAACCAGTAGGAGCAAGGAAACACCCTAAAGGTGTTGCTAGCTGAGCCTTGGCAGGGCGCACTACCGGTGCTAGTAGCAATGTGGAGACCTGCACAACACAACCAGAGAACTTTGCCCCAACTTGCGATGAGGTTGTCAATCTCACCGGTTTTGCTGAAAACAAAGGATTAAACGTATCGAGTGGAAGAAAGTAATAGTTTGCAGAAAGTAAACACAAAGCAGTAAACAGTTGATTGTAGATTGATGGTAAAAGAAAGGACCGGGGTCCATAGTTCACTAGAGGTGGCTCTCCCTAAGATAGATAACATGCTAGGTGAACAAATTACAGCGGGCAATTGACAAACATCGAGAAAGCATACAAGCATATACTACTCATCTTGACTCCTTTGAGATTCGATTGGGCATTACAACATTATACATAGACCGCCATCCAACTGCATCTATGACTAATAATCCACCTTCATATTATGCTCCGAACCCCCTCCAGTATTAAGTTGCAAGCAATGGATAATTGCATTAGGAATTGTGTGTAAAATAAACAATACGATTGTTCTATGAACAAAGTATTGTTGTTTTCTCCCTAGTAGCAACAGCACATCTAGTACCTTAGAGATTTCTGTCACTTCCCCAGATTACCAGAGGCATGAACCCACTATCGAGCATAAATACTAACTCTTGGAGTTGCTAGCATCTACTTGGCCAAGATAGCTACTAACAACGGAAAGCATGCAATATCACAAATAACAAAGACATGATAGAATCAATAATCAATCTGAAATAGCATCTCAATATCCATTGGATCCCCGCAAACACAACATCCAGAATTACAAATAGATGATCTTGATCATGAACGGAGCTCACAAGATCTAAACATGATAGCACAAAGGAGGAGAACCAGCCATCTAGATACTACATGGACCTGTAGTCCAGAGATGAACTACTCACGCATCACACTGGAGGCTTGCATGATGATGAAGAAGGCCTCTAGGGTGAATTCCCCTCTCCGGAAGGGTGCCGGGAAGAGCTTCAGATCCCTCCCGATCTAGGGATGGAGATGACAGCGACTACAGACTCTTCCGTGGAATTTTGATCGGGTACTTAGGGTTTCTGTATCAGAGGCAATATATAGGCGGAAGGAGAGGCCGAGGGGGTGCCTGGGCTGGCCACACCACCCCCTGGTGCGGGCCAGGCTTGGCGGCGCGGCCAGGTGGTGTGGCCGCCCTCTGGTCCCTCTCTGTCTCGTATTATGGCTCCAGATGTCCCTCAGTGAAAAACTGACTTTGGCTTTTGTCCTGTCCAATTCCGAGAATATTCATTTTCTGACTTTCCTAGAACCAAAAATAGCAGAAAACAGGCAGTTGGCACTGTGGCTCTTGTTAATAGGTTATTCCAAGAAATCATATGAAAAGTACTCCAAAGTGTGGACAGAATATAAGAAAGTAGATAAAACCAAGCATGGAACATCAAAAATTATAGATACATTTGCAATGTATCAACATCCCCAAGCTTAAGTCCTGCTCGTCCTCGAGTAGGTAAGTGATAAAAAGAAAGAATAATTTTTGAGGTGACATGTACCATCATAAACTTGATCAAAGTATTTGTAAAACATTCAAAGCTGGATCATAGTACTTCAATCATAACATGAAAGACAAAGTTCTAGCAATAAGGCAAAGAAACTATGTTGCAACATGAAAAGACACAAAGAAAAGATTCATGAATAACATGCTTTGCAAGATGTTTGTTTGTTTCACATAAAGAAAACATAGCATAGTGGCATTCAGCTTGTCCCTCATAGAGTAGCAAATATAAATGCATAGGACACCTTCAAAGTTCATAAGAGTGACTAGATACAAATAGTTTAAAACAAGCAATATTAAAGTATGCATCAATCAACAAGTCTTGGGACAATGCACATAGAACTGAGAATGGCCACTATGCTCTCAAAGTAGGTGCATAAAGGTAGAAGGTGGAGACTCAACATAAAAGTAAAAAAAGGCCTTCATAGAAGGAAGTAGGGATTCAAGTCTCATAAAGAGCTTCCAAAAATTATGGTACTTAATAGCTTTCATCTCTCATTACCCCTATCATAAGCATCTTGAAGGTGATTAAGGTTAAAGTGACACAAGACGATATGCTTGACAAGTTATAAATCGAAATCTCATGTCCCTTACTTACGAAGACCGAACCTCATGCTACTCAAGTTTAGTCACGAGTAAGCTCTTGTCATTGTAAGTACATATGTATTATAAAGAACTGCCAACGAGGTACCCCTTGCACATGATATAGGAGCCATCCCATAATCAAAATGACAAGGCAAGCAGACAATGAGCATCTCAACGATCTTTTTATTTGCTATTTGCATAGGTTTTTATTGAGGATGCTTCATAGAGTGCTCATTATGGTGATGCTGCAAGTTTCCACCATGATTAGGCATAGCTTAGGCTAGCAGCCTAGGCATTCCTCTAGCACACATACAAACTCCATGATCTTACAAGTTCCACTTTTATTTCACACCGCCGGGATCCATAAGCAAAAGAACATGATATCAATGAGGTACAAAGTACAAGTGCAATGTTGAAAGCGTTCCCCATGATACATGGTTCTGCTAACTTCAACTTATAAAGCGCAAGCATATACGCAACAAAGAAAGACCCAATGGTTCAAGTTTATTAAGTGCAAGAAAAGTAAAGTGTGCCATCAAGTTCGTGAGAGCTTTAATCACTAGTTTTCTCATAACAAGTTTAATTTGGAAGGTAGACAGAAACACGAATATACTTCGAATAGCATATGCTAGTAGGTAGGTATGGTGGACTCTTTGGAATAACTTGGTTTAAGGAGTTGGATGCATGAGTGGAACTCATACTTGGTTATGGAGGCTAGCAAAAGACTGGGAGCGACAAACTAAGAGAGCAATAATGGCCATAATCATGCAGAGCGAAAAAACATCATTGATCAAAGCATAAAGTGATACTACAAGTTGAAAACTAAAGGATCATAAAGGCTTAAGGTGACTTGGGATAGTCATAACTTGGTGTGAGCATGCGCCAAGTCAACCCAAATAAAGCATCAAAGGAGAATACCACAATACTATGCTTTAATATGCTAAAACAACGCAGGATCCTTCCAAGGAACATTAAGCAATCTCGACTGTTTATAACAAGTCATGCTACATCAAAGAATACTAAGCATAAAGCCAAAACAATATCAAGCATGGCATGACAAAGTATAGGCCACAGTCAAAAACAAGCTCTCTTTACCACTTAAGCATGAACTTTCCTACTCTTTTCCAATCCAAACCAAACTATTTGAAAACCAATGTATGAAAGAGGGGGTCCACCCAATTTATTCAGCAAACTAAGAAAACCAAGCAAACAAAAAACTAAAACGAAAACAAAAAAGAAGACGCTCCAAGAACAACACAACTGTGCATGAAACAATAAAAATGAAGCTTTTGGAAGAAACCTGGGATTTTTATTGATGAAGAGGGGGATGTCTGTACTTCTTGGATATTTCTTGGGGTGACACGCATGGTATCCCCAAGATTGAGCTTTAGTCCATCCTTCATCTCATTACTCATTCCTTCCATACACCTGAAATTTTTCCTTCATACAAAACTGCACACAATCTTTATTAGCAACATTAGTGCACTCAAGATAATAAGTCTTTAGGTTCAGTTCTAACACCAATAAAACTTCCATTAAAACACTAGCTACTGTATCACTTCCCTCAAAAATCTCAATTCCCCAAAAGAACTCAAAAAGGAACCAACAAGAAGCAAATGTAGAAAATGACAGAAATCTGTCAAAACAAACCAGTAGGTAAAGACGAATTTTTTCGAAGACCTTCTGTTGCTCAAATCAAAAAGTGTTGAACTAACGAAAGTTAGATAACAACCTGGGTCAGAAGCACAAAAATTCACGCCTCAAAAGGATGTATAGAGATTTTACATGAATGTTTACAGTGAAGCACAGAAATCTGTTTCGGGACAACAACTTTCCCAATCATTACTTCTCTCTCATTAGAGGTTACTCTTGGCACAAAAAACAAATAGAAAGGATAAGGAGAGGTTATTAGAGAGGTAATAACTTCCAAGACTCATCTAAAACTTTTGGGTTATCTCCCAATAAGTACTTTTCTTTAACGCCTTTAAGTTAGGCATAAGAAGCAAGAAAAAGAATCAAGTGTTCTCAAGTGAAGAAGCATTAAGAGCAAATTTTGTTTTCATAGGAGAGGCAAAATAAATCTTCTCTCTCTTCTTAGGGAAGTGTTCTATACCTTTCTTAAGTGGGAGTTGATATTTAATGGTGCCTTCTTTCATATCAATGATGGCACCAACAGTTCTAAGAAAAGGTCTTCCCAAAGTAATAGGACAAGAAGCATTGCATTCAACATCCAAAACATAGAAATCAACGGGGACATAGGCATTGTTAACCATAATAAGAACATCATTAATACTCCCCATGAGTTTATTTTTAGCATTATCATCAAGTGGAACATTTTCATAAAAGTCTTCAAGTGGTGGCAAATCAAGCATATCATAAATCTTTCTAGGCATAAGAATTTCGATGATGCTCACATAAGAAATATGAGTTGAAGTAAAAGAGAGCATCAAGCAGCAAAGTCAAAACACATTTAAGTCGAACCCACTTCCTATGCATAGGAATCTTATACGGCAATAAATTCACAAAGAACAAATGTAACACCCTCAAATCGGCCCTATGCAAGTTTTAGCCCTTTCCGCCAAACCCGCATAGAGACGATTCAAGGACGCCCACCAGGCACTTTCGTGCGGGTGGAAAACGAAGTAATACCATTACACAACAGTCCTAGATGGGACCCACAGAACAGATATATATACAACAGCGACTCAACGAGTCAAGAATACAGATATACAATACAAAGATCCAAATCACCTTGAAAACGATACAGCGTCCGTCTACGGAGAAGATGCAAATGGGGCTAAGAGCCCTGAAGAATAACCAATGGCGTTCATAACCCTGCCCAGGCCAACCCGGAAGGGTAACCCTGCTAACGACGTCGATCTCAAACCTGCTAAAACAAAAGGGGTGCCGACAAAGGGCAAAGGAAAAAGAGGAGCGTCAGTACTGAGGCCAGTACACGTCGAGGCTAGAATTCGGCGGTCCTCGCCTACATAGGTATGGTGGACTAAAGCGGCGACGCAACGGCACTAAACAACCTATAGAGACTCGGTATCACTGGCGGCTAGTAGAGAGGGGTAAGAAAGACCTATTCGGATCCTACCTGCTATTAACACCAAACATACCCATCTTGATATTTCCCCCCTCGAGACCAAACGAGGAAGTCAGACCAAGGAACTCACGCAGTTGGCAATTTTACTCATTCCGTTATAGTTGCAACACTTACTAATCATATATAGATAACATGGGTCATCCTGATAGCATAAGTAGTGGGCAGTTTTAATCACCATTCCGTTGTAGTTGGAACATTAACTAGTCAGATATAATTGTCCTGAGGAATCCCAAAACCCAGCAGTTGTTGGCACTTTTATCACATTCCATTGGAGTTGCAATACTTACTAGGCAGGTATATCAGAACACGATAGGACCATGATCCACCATTTGTTGGCATTTTTATTATCCATTCCATTGTAGTGAAGCTGAATTACTAGTCACATATTAAGTCAAATTTATAGCACTACTTTAGTTATGCTTGTCTATGATTGAGATATTGTGCTCCAAGTCGTCCATAACCGCGGACATGGCTTTCAGAAAGTTTTACCCTGCAGGGGTGCACAAATAGCAACACACACTCGATCAACCTCGGAAAAACCAACTCAAAACCCAACGAGGCATTCACGACAAAGCGATCACATGATTCAGAAATATTTCAGGGGGCCACCCCACTAAGCTACCCGCAACGAAGTTGGCCGGCTCCGGAACAGACCCAGGGTTTGTGTGGACGGCTGTAAACGACTGGGAACCCGAAAGTGTGACTGGGCTTGTCGATACAGCGAAAACGTGTCACAATCCTAAACAGTACAGGTGCTCCACGCACAATCGTAAATAAAGCAGTAACATGGCATAAGTACAGGATAGTAATAAAACCCCAAACTACTTTGTGGCCCCAAGAAATAGAAATGAATCAAGCTCTAGCTCAGGGGGGTCCACGGCCTCCCGGATGTGGATAGTGCGAAAAATCAAGGAACAAGTATCAAGTACTCGGGGTCCTACGGGACACAAGTGAGCGTGGAAGAACCAAATAACATCTATTTCCCACCGATGCCTCTGCATTAGTTTAATCTAGCATTTTAACAGTTGTATTTAAAGTCATGATCATCTCCACCATAAACATCTTCCCGCATTCCAACAACTGTGGTACTCGACAACACAAGATCGCACCTGAGCAAGCAACTACGACTCGCAAGGTCAGCTATCTACCAAACAACAGGTATTAGGAGGTGTCCATGGCAATATAGAGGCTGCACAGGATATAACTGGTGCACGGAAACTAAAGCGTCGTGACACGGATAGCAATCGATCAACAGGAGGAAATAAAAACTATAAATGCAAAATAGGTAGAAGGGGAAGAGATGCTCGCCTAGGAAAACACTGCCGAAGGTTCATATCCGGAGAACTTGTCGATACTCGCATCCACTCATCGGCCTAGTCCGCGAAGAAGCAAACACTAGAAGAAACACCGGATGCAATATTTAATACTGCGGCAGAAGATCCGGCATGCTTATGATATGATGCATGGCATGGCATAGATGCGGTGCAGTTAGGTAATATTAAGCGGAACCGAGGTCCCGACAATTTAATTAAACAGTTCGAGTTATTTAGATACCCCGCAATTTAAATGTTGAGTTAGCAAGGCAAAGCATGGCATCTGTTCGCTACACCAATTTAAATGGAGTCCGGAATAAGACAAAGATATCCCGCATAAACACTCCATATTTAATTATGAGGTGAATCGGCATAATGCCCACAAACCACAAACATGTATGCAGGCATGATCAATTAATATGCAACAAGTTTTATATATGGTATTTATAAAATAGGGGCTCGGGGAAAAGGTTCACACATCTGGGTTCGGAAGATCTTGGGTTCCGGGGGTTCGGGGTTCGACAGGGATCGACGGGGATCGGTCTCGGCGGGAACGTTCTCGGACAACGGAGTAGATCTTGGCATTCCGGGAAGAAGGGTTTGGTTCGGCGTCGGGGGCGCATCGGATTCGCCCTGGTCGGTGTCGGTCTTGTCGTCGCGAAGATCTTGTCGGGTCCGCATATCGGGTCGGTCTTGGCGTTCCGGTGGCGATCTTGGCGGTCTTCGGATCCGGGTCTCGCATCCGGGAAGGAGTACTTGTCGCATCTGTGGTCTTCGGGTTCGGTCTTCGGATCTGGGTCGGCACGCTCGAGGTCTCGTGTCGGAGAACTTGCCGTCCGAGGGATCGGTCTTCACAGCCA
Source organism: Avena eriantha (assembly GCA_910589775.1). Taxonomy (NCBI): domain Eukaryota; kingdom Viridiplantae; phylum Streptophyta; class Magnoliopsida; order Poales; family Poaceae; genus Avena; species Avena eriantha. The sequence goes on from OU342744.1 coordinate 437,197,440, forward strand.
GAAAGAAGATAATGGTGTCCGATCGAAGATCTTGGTGTTCCACCACTTGGTAATTATGTCGGTGTTTCGCCGAATGTCACTGGATTCGGAAGGGGTCTCTAGTTGGCTCTTGAGCAGTCCCGACACCACGCCAACACGCCAACACTTCACTTGTATCAGCACAAGAACCACCTAAACAACATCGCAGCCTCGGCAATCCTGAAAAAAAAATAAGAATAATAATGCAGCGAGCAAATACATGTGGCCCGTGCGGGGATAAACTTGAAGGTGGTTTTCCCCTGTCCAATATCTAGGGGTACCGCGGCAGAGGTGAGCGCCCGGAGTCGAGGAAAGTGGCGGAGGTCACCCGCATCGAGGAGGACTCGGCCGGAGGAGAAGACGGCTCGCGGGCGGATGCGAGACAGCGAGGGTGCGGTGGCGGTGCTCTGCGAGGGGGTCATGCTGGCGGAGCAGAGGAGGCCGAGTGTTGGGGAGGAGGACGCACGGCGCAGCGAATGGAGGACGTGGCGGCGACCTCAGAGGCGGCGGATGCACAGCCGATCTGGAGGGCCGAGACGAGGATGAGGCCGGCAGCCGCGGCTCCGAGGCAGTGCTCTGTGCGCGACAAGAAGTGGCCGGCGTCGGACGGAGGGAAGAGGGGCGCTCGGGGAAGCGACGCTGGCGGCCAGGGACGGGGTCGAGGATGGCGGTGGTTGGAGCGGGTGGCCGCACGGGTCGAGCGGTGTCGGGGGAGGCATCGGGGAGACGGTGTCGGAGAAGCGGGTGGAGGCGGCAGTGGACGGCGAGGTCGGCAAGGGAGGAGGACGCGAGGGCGTGGCGTCCCCTGCGAGGATGGGCCGGCCGGTCGTGGAGGACTCGCGGCGGGGCTGGTCGCAGGCGCCGGCCCTGGCGGCGGCCAGAGGGGAAGACGCGGAACCCGGAGGAGAGGGGCCCGGTGGCGGTGACCGCACGCGAGATGAGGGTTGGTGGAGGGGAGCGGAGGGAGACGTGGGGGAAGAAGAGGACGGGAGCGGTCGCATCGGTGGGAGTGGGCAAGCGGGGGAGGGGATCGAGGGGAGCGTTAGGAGGCGACAGGTGGGGGTGGACGCGGTCGGGGTGGCAGGTGCTGTGCGGTGGGGTGGGCCAGCGCGACGTGGGGGAATGGGCAGGTGGGGAGGCGGGAAAAGGAGGCAGGTGGTGGCCTAGGGCTGCGCGCCCAGGTGGGGTGTGCACGCGGGGGTGGTTGGTGGCGATGGGGGTTGAGCGGGAAAACGAGAGGAGGGAGAGAGATGAGGTGGAGGGGTTCGGTGAGGTGGAGGGAGGGGATTGGTCAGGGTGAGGTGGAGGGAGGCTGGGTAGGATAGGATTGGGTAGATTAGGGATTAGACAGGCTGGTTTTGGGTAATTTTTGGGGTGGCCGACTGGGTCGGATCGGCCCGGTTCGGCTGCCCCCTAAAAATAATACAAACATTTATTTGTTTAAAATAGGGCATTTGAAAACCGTTTAAAGACGAAACAATATATTCCGGAGGCCCGGGTTTTTAATTTGAAATAAAAACAGGGGATATTTAGAAAACAAATATAGGTTTTTAGAAAATAGTTTTAGACAAAACCATGCATGATGATGACGATGCTCAAATGCAAGGTGGCATGCTGACATGAGCATGCGGTCATGACGATGCAATGCACAAAAACAACACGATTTTCGAGTAGTGGTTTTAGCGGGATGCCACAACAAAGTGACAAGCATAGGAAGATAAAACGAGAGTAACGTCAAAACTTTCAGCAAATAGAGAGGTGTTTTAGTACCATGAAAACTTTTACAACCATATTTTCCTCTCTCATAATAATTTTCAGTAACCTCATGAATAAACTCAACAATATAACTATCACATAAAGCATGCTTTTCATGATCTACAAACACATAATTTTTATCAAGCTCAAAAGTAGTGGGATTAAAACCTTCATACCCACTTTTAATAATTTTATAACAAGATGACTGATCAATCTCATTTTCAATAGTAGTACAATTAATATTATTAACCAATATAGGACCATCATCTAGAGCTTTATTATAAAAAATTTCAAAAGTATCCATAGAAACATAACATTCGTCCTCCTTTGGTAAGAATGCGGGACAATCAAATAATGTAAGGGGTAAAGAGTTGCTCTCATTAGAAGGTAGGCATGGGTAGATCCATTCTTCCTCCTTTTGTTCATCACTCTCCTCCTCTTTTTCATCTAATGAGCTTTCAAGTTCAGCAATTTCTTCTTCCATAGGCTCCTGCAAGGCATTATTCTCTTCCGTTGGTGGAGAGTATCTATTAAGATATTCAAGAATATAGCCATTTTCTTCCTTGTAATTATCAAAGCAAAATTTAAGTATATCATAAACCTCATATTTATAAGGTGCATCATTAGTATTTTCAAGCAAATAAGCAAGTTCGAATGCACCTTTCCAAGCAATAAATTCTTCAATTTGTTCCACATCATAAAAGTCATAATTTCCCTTAACATAAGAAGACATGGTAACATCATCATTATACTCACATTGAAAAGGGAGGTGTTTATACTTCTTACAACAACAAGATTTATCAAAGCAATAAGTAACATTATAAGTAGAGCACATGTTTATAGCAATGGTATACAATTTTATCAATTTGTTCCCATAAGTGTTTCCCTTTTTGTGACAAGCGGTGTTCCTTATAATTATATTTTTGTTCTTCTGTGAACCCAGCTTGCCAATACGATTTAGTTTCAAAGAAACCAACCATTGATAGAAAGCAAGATAAAGTAAGACGATAACATACCAATGAAAATAACAACTATAGTAGGAACTAATTTTGTGTGTTTTTGATAAAGAAACAAGCAAACAAAGAAAAATAAACTAAGCAAAACGAATAAAAGAAAGTAAAGAGATTGGTTATGAGGGACTCCCCTTGTGAAGATGTCCTTGACTCCCCGGAAACAATGCTAGAAAAATAGCTTGATGGCCCAAAATATATCGAGCTCGTTGGGGAACCCCAAGAGGAAGGTATGATGAGCACAATAGCAAGTTTTCCCTCAGTATGAAACCAAGGTTTAATCGAACCAGTAGGAGCAAGGAAGCACCCCAAAGGTGTTGCTAGCTGAGCCTTGGCAAGGCGCACTACCGGTGCTAGTAGCAACATGGATACCTGCACAACACAACCACATAACTTTTCCCCCAACTTGCGATGAGGTTGTCAATCTCACCGGTTTTGCTGAAAACAAAGGATTAAACGTATCGAGTGGAAGAAAGTAATAGTTTGCAAAAAGTAAACACAAAGCAGTAAACAGTCTGTGGGGCCCCCGGATTAATCCTCCGAGAATCCCTGTTATGCATACAACCATGATCCCATGATCAGTTAGTCGTGGCACATAACAGACAAGTATCAAAGTAAACATCCAATACATAACGAATACATGTCATACCTTAGTTGCCATTATGGCTACATCGATCAACATCAGCGGAACATCATTAAGCGTAGAGCCCGAGCCATACCTTAACCTACAGACAACTGACTAGGAGAACGTCCTAGCTCGCTTAGCCGTCAACTTCATCCTCTTCTTGATATCTGACCAAGTTAATAGCCAGGGACAATGCCAGTGAGTACTTTGAATGTACTCGCAAACCACCTTAAGATAACAATAATAACAATAGGGTATGGATCATGGCTGGGGTAGTAGGAGGGCTGTAAGAGAGGTTCTTTTCACAATTAGTTTCTCTTGTAGATATAGCATCTACATATCTTGGTTGAAAACTTTTGTAGAACATTTTGGAAACCTTTTTGAAAAGTTTTGGAAAAGATCAGGACTAGGTCACCCATTTGTTCCCGTCTTCAAGTTGTCCCGCGACCAGACTCCTTTCTCCTCCTTCCGACCATCCCATGGTCAAAACCTTTCTCCTTTACGACCATCCCATGGTCAAAACATTTCCAAAGCCATTTCTTTTCCGAAATCCTTTTCGAAAACAAAACCAGCACCGCTCTACAGCAACCTTCCCAACCGTCCATGACCGCGGACACGGCTATTCGAATAGATTTACACTCTGCAAAGGTTGCACACTTTACCCACACCATTCGGGTACACTACCCTGATCTACACCGATCGTGGGTCGAGTAACCGATCAAGACTCTCTAGATGCCCACCCCAATATAAGCGCCTACCCTATGAGTGTTGTTCCCCTCAACACCGAGATGTCAGGTACCGAGGACCAACCAGAGCGCATTTTACACTTCACATAGTGGGCGCTTTCAATGAGGGGCTCATAGTAACGCGTGGAGGCTCGCAGACCCTTCGTTCCTTCTCCAGGTCGATGTCCCACATGGACCCTTACATGAGAAGGCCCATCCTCCAGGGAGTTTCATCCCCTGTAGTAGTTGCGAGGCAGCTTATACCAGAATAGCCAAACATCAAATCGAGCCCTATCCCATTCCAGAGTAATGTGGTTGCACATGGTTAATTGTTCTAGCAAACCTGCAAAGAACCGGGTGCGTTTTCATAAACCTTTTTCCTCCAGCTTTCCTTCAGCATTTTGTAAAACAAAAACTTTTCTTTCTCAACAACTCTTGGGAGGTCCCACCTCACCAAGGTTTTATCATAAAACATTTGGTAAAACTTTTCCGGGGGTCTTCCCATCCTCTAGTTTTGCTTCGGCTAAAACAGGGTCTCCAAAGGGGTATGGTGTAATACACCATCTATTCCACTACGGACAAACATGTATCATCAACGGGGTTGTACTTAGTAGTACCATTGAGTAATGGTTTGGAGGATCCAAGCCACAACCAGATATACAACATCATATAGTAAAACAATGTAGTTTTCATGAAACCGTAAGTAAAACATGCATAAGTAAAACAGTAGGACAAGGCTTATGAGCAAGAAGGTGGATTGCCTGATGATCAGCAATATGGCAATATGTCCCTGGACTTCTTATTTAGATAACCAAGAATACCAATACCAATAATAATAAGATCTCTTCTTCTCGGCGTCAATACCAGCGCAACTATCGTCGTCATCGAGTATACATGCAAACAAGCAAGACCACAATCAAAACAAGGATACAAGTGGACATTCACACAACAAGAAAGTGGACAATAGAATTATAATATTCTGTAGGTTTTGAGTGGTTGGGTTTAGAACCATTGTAAAAACCCTATTTGCAGTTGTGGGATTACCTTTATTCGGGAAAGGTCAAAACCACTAATGAAGGGGTTTGGGACTAAGTCCTGGGTAGGTATAGTATCAATGTGCAACCGAAATACCATCAGGTAGGTTTTTACAAAACAAGACCAACAAAAGTGGTTTCAAGATTTTATCACTTTTCTTTAATTTCTTATGAATTTTCTAGTGAAATAAACTCCAGTTTTAGGAAATAATTCACCAGAAATGTTCTGTATGTCCAAAAATTATTTCCTTGGATGGATAGGTAGAGTTTGATGTACTGATTCACTGAGAGTTGGAATCATGTCAAAATATTTAACAGAATGCCCTCAGAAAATTCCCAAAGGCAGTTCTGGAGGGTTTTTGTCTTTTTTCACCAGATTTAATATACAGTAGATATTGAGGTGATTCCAAGGTAACATGGTAGGTTTTTTGAAAACCGTTCTGTAGAAATTGGAACGAACCTTTTTGGAGTTGCAGAGCTAGCGTGATGATTTTTCTAGTGAAAACACTATGGGCAGAAATGTTTAATTCATTAAAATTCATCAGAATCCTAATAAATAGTGAGCTCCTGGGTTTTGATAGTTATTGGTGTACCACATCACTAGGAGATAGAAACAACCCCATATAAGTTGTAGGTTTACCTAGGTAATTTTGTAAAGGATGAGAAGGCTTGCTTTTGTTATTTTTGCCACAGACAAAATGTAACTCAGTGGATATGGGATCAAGGCTCCTAGATGGGAGAAAGGAATATCTACCAGATACAATTTGATTTATTCCATTTAGGTTTATAAAACTTGCTAGGCAATTTATTTAGTGTAGAGGATACTTGTTAGTATAATAAATCTCAGAAACATATCAAAATAAATCTTGGTCAAAGTTTTGGTACCGCCTGTTCAAGAAAACAGTCAGGAACCCTAGGAATTTTAGATCTGGGCAATTGGAGTCATTTCTATTTTCTTTCGCATTTAAAGTAAATGGTTAATTTTAGATCTGGAAAAGAAATCAAAAAGAAAAAGGGGGGAGACAGGGTCTACTGGGCTAGGATCTGGGGTAGCTGGGCCTCGTAGAGCGGATTCGGCCCAACCCTGGGCGGGCTGCACCAGCGGGAGGCGGAATTCAAACCCGCGGGGAGGGGCCCACTGTCAGCCAGAGGCCACAGCAAAGAGGTACGAGCTTCTCCCGTCCGTCCGATTAAGGGGGATCAGACGACCGCCGACCGTCGTCCACCTTCTGACGGTGCTAGCACGCGGAAACCCTAGCTAGCGGCAGTCGGGGACGTGGGGGATCTCACCTTGGCGTTGGGAGGCGGAGGCGAGGGGACGGAATGACGCGGGGCTCGCTGGCGACCCCGGTGACGGGCGGGAGCAGCGGTTTGCGAGCGGAGACAAGGTCGTGCACATCCGCGGTGCGGCGGGCTTCAGGAGCTCGCCGGAGGGGGCTCCGGTTGCTGCATGTCAAGAAGAAAGCCAGGGTTAGATGCAAAATCGAGAGGGGATCTCGGAATGGTGACATACAGAGAGAGAAGGGAAGAGGGGAGAGAACCTTGCTCGAGTTCTTGTAAGAGGCCGAGAGCTGTCTCTCTCTCTTTCTCGGGAAAGACAGAGCAGAGGAGGAGGAGATATGCTTTGGGGGAGGTGAGTGGGGGTTTCTGGGGGCAAATGAAGTAGAGAGAGCGTTGTGCTAGTTTGTTGCCTTATAACCCATAGAGGGAGGGCTCATGGTGGAATGTGTCCATGGGGAGCAAGGAGGGGGGTGGTGGCAAGTGATAGGGCAACAAGGGCGGTGGAGGGAGTGTGGTGGGTCTCAGAATCGGGCAGGGAGATAGGGAGGGAGTGGTGGAGGCTACTGCTACTTTTAATACCAAGATCTTTGCAAGATATGCCTCTCTCTCTCCCTCTCACATTCTTCAAGAGAAAAAGGGCAAGGGGGAGGGATTGCTACAGTGGTCACCACGACCAAGGGAGGGTAGGATGGTTGCTGTGGAGAGTGGTTAGACAAGATTTGAGTGAGTTTAGTTTAGTTTTAGTTTCAAAGTTAATCAAGGTTCAAATCTGCCATACTTGAAGATCAAGGTTTATTTCTTGATTTTTGATCTTCACCAATTGGGATAAGGATGCTGGTAGATGGGTAAGGTTAAGATGCATCTCTAGGATTTATTTGGGATTTTTTAGAGAATTCTAGATGCACTTTAAATCAATTATTCAAATAATGCAGAGATGGTTTTTAGGAATTTATTTGATATTTTTACATTGGGAAAGGTTGGTTTTTGATGTGAGATGGTCCTAAATATGAATACACACTTAGGGGAATTTTCCCAAGATTTATGGAGGCTTAAAAGTATTTAATACTATTATTATTCCATTTCTCCCATTTAAGAAAAAAGGCAAAACGAAATAATAAATGATCTCAAAAATATCTATAGTTGAATTGGGAAGATAGGGTATGATATATGGGCCTCAAAAGTGCTTAGAGTTGGGGAAGTGTTTTGGCAAAATCCAAACTTTCCTTTGGGAAAGGAGTTTTGGAGATTTTGACGATTAAAGAGATTTATTAGATTTGGAGCCATAATAATTATGGATAATACTTGATAAATCTTGATGATCAAGGTATATGATGTAGACAAGGCTTAGCAAGCATTTTCAACCTTGGGAATTGGAGATCCAACTTGAATTAGATGGAAAAACAAGGAGTTGAGGATCTAGGTTGATGTTATTTTCATACCACCAAAACCTTGTTGGATCTTGGAGCTCAGATCTCCCCTTGGGGCATGGGATAGATGGATGGGTAGGCCAAGTGATTAACATCAACATGGTATAGGGGTTTGAGCTTGATCTTGTTTGAGTTCACCAAGAATTAATTTCAAACTTGGGATAAAATAAGCTTGCCAAAGCAGATTATCAGATAGCCTTCAAAACCTTGTGGGTTTAAGAAGAACAAAGATCCACTTGGAACAAGTGAAGTATATATTGATATACCTATATGAGTAGAACACAACCATGCAAATAGTTGGTCCAAAGAAGGTTGGATGATGGTGTGAGCTTCTGTCAAAGTAGGCATGTTGACTAGATTTGTCGGAGTAGTTATTTTCTTGCCTGCAAAACCATCAAGAACAAGCGGGTTGGAGAATGATCTAACCAAGGGAAAGAGTGGGAATTGGTAGTCCTTAGGATGGTTAACAAGATGGTTCAAATGTGTTTTCAAAAATGCACAAGGTTTGAGAAAGGGAGGCATTCAAAAAGGTGATGTTGGAAATAGTTTTCCAGACTTAGCCAAATTTGGCAGATCTAGGGTTTTTGACTAGATTATGAGAGGGAAGGCTTTTGATGGATAACATGATACCAAAGCATGATCAAGTGGATGAGTTTGAAGAGTAGATGGAGTAGAAGGGATCCATGCTTGATATTGGTCTTCATTGACTTGGAAACTTCTAGGATGGATCACTGTAGAATTGATCTGGTTAAGGGTTTTAGATGATCACCTAGTATCTAGATATCAGATCCTGCTTTGTATTATTGCTTAGAGTGTGGTGATTTGGAAACATCTTGATCCTAGTGATGAGCTCCTAGAGTAGCTCATACTATCACCTAAGAAGCGAAATCAAGCAGCAGATCAAGGTAACTCATCTTACCAACAAGCCAAACCTACTACTAGGGTTACCATCAAGCTTAGCTTGAGGTAAGGATGTGCGATTTTGAAAGGTTGGAGTTTGAACAAGGTAAGGTCCTTGGTACATCTACCAAGAGTAGAGTTCAAAAGATTTATAAAAGGTTTTGGAAATCTTAGAGGTAAGAGTAGTTGAAGGTTCTGTCTTGAAAGCATAAGGAGATTGCAGATCTCCATTGTTTTGTCAATAGAAGATACTAAAATAGTTTTGGTTACATGAGCACCTTGGCTCATGTTTTGAAATGCCAGAACATTTGAGAATATGTAAAATGAGCCAGGATAGTTTTGTTAAAATCTTTTGTCAACTGATGGTGAGGTAAGGAGTATCATATGGTATACACATACATACGCATAAAAATATTCAAACAACAGGCAAACACTTCATCACTAAACAAGAAAAAGTTTTTGTTCCCCCTGATTTTTGCATTCTAGACAATTACTCAGGGTTGCTGAAATTGGGATGTTACAGACCTTTCCCCCTTAAAATAATCTCATCCCGAGATTCAGGAGATTAGGGTTAGGGGATTTGTGTTGGAGTTAGTGCCATGTGTTTCTCGCGTACTAACTTATTGGCTTTGTATTTGAACAGGGTCACTACGACGATGAGGTTGAACTTAAATTGTCTTGGCTGCACGAGTGTTGAGCAGGCTTCAACCAGGATTGTGAGGAGTGATCTTCTTGTTGTAAGGATTTACGGCGTCTCTCTTAAGGTATTATCGTATCCTAGTTTACGTCTTTGGGTCTATCTGCTAGATTGCTTCTAGAAGAGGGTTATTTATTTTGTGGGAAAGACGCAGTCTTTCCCCCTTAGGGTTAAACTAGGGTGGCTCGGCGTTAACGTAGTCCTTCCTTCTTGGACAGAAATGTTTAATTCATTAAAATTCATCAGAAGCCTAATAAATAGTGAGCTCCTGGGTTTAGGTAGTTATTGGTGTACCACATCACTGGGAGATAGAAACAACCCCATATAAGTTGTAGGTTTACCTAGGTAATTTTCTAAAGGCTGAGAAGGCTTGCTTTTGTTATTTTTGCCATAGACAAAATGTAACTGAAGTGGATATGGGATCAAGGCTCCTAGATGGGAGAAAGGAATATCTATCAGATACAATTGGATTTATTCCATTTAGGTTTATAAAACTTGCTAGGGAATTTATTTAGTGTAGAGGATACTTGTTAGTATAATAAATCTCAGAAACATATCAAAATAAATCTTGGTCAAAGTTTTGGTACTGCATGTTCTAGAAAACAGCCAGGAACCCTAGAAATTTTAGATCTGGGCAGTTGGAGTGATTTCTATTTTCTTTTACATTTAAAGTAAACGGTTAATTTTAGATCTGGAAAAGAAATCAAAAAGAAAAAGGGGGGTGGTGCAGGGGCTACTGGGCTAGGATCTGGGGCAACTGGGCCTCGCAGGGTGGATTCGGCCCAACCCCAGGCGGGTTGCGCCGGTGGGAGGCGGCATTCAAACCCGCGGGGTAGGGCCCGCTGTCAGCCGGAGGCCGTGGCAAAGAGGTACGGGCTTCTCCCGTCCATCCGATTAGGGGGGTATCGGACAGCCGCGGACCATCGTCCACCTTTCGATGTCGCTGGCGCGTGGAAACCCTAGCTGGCGGTGGTCGGGGACGCGGGGGAGCTCACCTAGGCGCTGGGAGGCGGAGGCGAGGGGACGGAACGACGCGGGGCTCGCCGGCGACGGGCGGGAGCGGCGGTTAGCGAGCGGAGACGAGGTCATGCACATCCGCGGTGCGGCGGGCTTCAGGAGCTCGCCGGAGGGTGCTCCAGTTGCTGCATGTCGAGAAGAAAGCCAGGGTTAGATGCAAAATCGAGAGGGGATCTCGGAATGGTGAGATGCAGAGAGAGAAGGGCAGAGGGGAGAGAACCTTGCTCGAGTTCTTTTAAGAGGCCGAGAGCTTTCTCTCTCTTTCTCGGGCAAGACAGAGCAGAGGAGGAGGAGAGATGCTTTGGGGGAGGCGAGTGAGGGTTTCTGTGGGCAAATGAAGCAGAGAGGGAGCGCTGTGCTGGTTTGTTGCCTTATAACCCATAGAGGGAGGGCTCATGGTGGAATGTTTCCATGGGGAGCAAGGAGGGGGGGGTGGTGGCCAGTGATAGGGCAACAAGGGCGGTGGAGGGAGTGTGGTGGGTCTCAGAGTCAGGTAGGGAGATAGGGAGGGAGTGGTGGAGGCTGCTGCTGCTTTTAATACCAAGATCTTTGCAAGATATGCCACTCTCTCTCTCACACACATGCTTCAAGAGAAAAAGGGCAATGGGGAGGGATTGCTACAGTGGTCACCACGACCAAGGGACGGTAGGATGGTTGCTGTGGAGAGTGGTTAGACAAGATTTGAGTGAGTTTAGTTTAGTTTTAGTTTCAAAGTTAATCAAGGTTCAAATCTGCCATACTTGAAGATCAAGGTTTATTTCTTGATTTTTGATCTTGACCAATTGGGATAAGGATGCTGGTAGATGGGTAAGGTTAAGATGCATCTCTAGGATTGTTGTGGTGGTGGCACGACAGATTCCATCGATAGGCTAAAGATGGGGCTAATGAGCGCTAGGGGAATCCAGGGAGGGAGAGCATGGTGATTCCACACAAGGATGCTCTTGTTATTTCTCTATCAATGGTGTTTACAAGTGCTCTTGAGGCTCCTAGAAGGAAGGAGACGATGTCTCTTACTCCCTACTATCTAGCCCTAGAGTTCTACCTTAGACCGAGAATGATTAATTGATTGGCCGTCCCCTTCTATGGAGGCCCCGGTGCCCCTTATATAGTGAGACCCGGGTTACAATTCTAGGGCACAGGTGGTAGCATATTCTATGAATATGCTCCTTTCCTAAAGCAGATGCTTCTTTATTTCTCTTTAACGGCTCGTCCGGGCTTTGGACGTAACCAGCCACGTCATCCTTGTCTTTTGGCGTCACCAGACACGGGTTACGTCATCCGGCTTTGCCCGCGGCACCTTGGTCCCCCCTGACCCGCTGGTCCTCTTCTTTACTTTACTTTGCTCATGCTACAGGTAATAAAGCTACCTTTTGACCAGCGGGAGATTCCTTCTCTTGGAAGCCAAGATAGTCTGGCTAGCACATTGCTAATCCGGCTTACCAGTTACCTGCAAAACAGATAGGCATGGCCGACATAAATCTTATGCCGGCCGGACCATAGTCAAGGAGGCGCCCCATGAGCCGGGTCACACCGTGATTCGGCCTGCCTTGAGGTGACCCGGTCAACACTTGCTTTAAACGCGCCGTACCCCGGCTAACTCGGCCCTTATACCCTGGTGTTACCCTATCCGGGGGTATCCCCCCAACATTAGTCCTCGAAGCTGGTGCGGTCTTAGCAACCTTTAGTTTTTAAGGCCACAACAGGTTCCCATATCCGGATCTTTTGCTGCTGAGGCCGAGTTATCTTGTAGCCCGGAGTTTCTCATCTTGCGACCCTTTGCTCTTTCCGAGTTATTCCTTGTTGGCCAGGTCTTTTGCTCGCTTAACCGGGTTACCTTTCCTTCTCTTGTACGCTTCTCCACATCCTACGTGGAGGGTAATCATCGTTTGCCTCATTTTAAAGGCCACACGCATTTAATGCGCCGGTTACTATTGCCATGTCAGGAATAACTGCTGTAAACGTCTCCTCACCGCAGTGCCTTGTTACCTGTAAGGTTGCATCACATCATGGGGTCATCTGCTCCCGTAGCCCTTCCTGTGGCGTTGCTCTGATTGGCCGTTCAGGCTGCGTACACGCTCGTTGCGCGCGGTGTGTTGCCCGCAAAGGATCCCACGACGCGCGTGCGGCACGGTTAAGTAGGAGGCGTGGGGCGCTCCCAGGAGAAGTTCCCCCATTTGCGTCGCGCTCCAATGCTCTTTTTCTCTTTCATAGCAACTCCGCTGTCGTCGCCATTTTTCTGCTTCACGAGCGCCACCGCGACCGCAACCACTCACATCTGCACCGCCGTCCCCATTCACAGTTTACATCACGGGGCCTTGCGCTTCCCGCTTTCCTTCCTCCGGCTACCTCTATTCCGACTACCCCGTCGAAAGCTTCGAATCCACCATGTCTGAGGCGGAGGCAGCGGTGGTGGCGCAGCAGGAAGAAGGAGCAGAGGGCCGCGAACGCGGCTGCTGGGACGGCTCCACCGTCCGCTAGGAGGACCTAGCTTGGCTCCGCGCCTCGCGCTGCATCCCTGCCGGTGTCACCTGCCGCCTCGCCGCTGGTGAAGTTTCTCCTTCCCCAAGAGATGGGAATATGTTGTGTTTCTTTCCCATTTCTGGCGCGTCTTTGGCCTCCCCACTTCCGATTTTTTATTCGATTTCATTTCTACTTACAAGCTGCAACTGCATCACCTCCCCACAAATGCTATCACTTCTCTGTCCTCCTTTGCCTCCGGCATCGAGGGATACATCGTCCTCTGGCCAACCAAAGAACTTTGGATTAAGTTCTTTGGTCTGCGGAGGAACGTGGTTCCGGATCCGGAGCTTGCCCCGGAGGACAAGCACCTGACCCAATGTGGCGCTGCCTCTATCTCTCTGCGCAAGCACTCCGTGTTTCCCCGGGTCACCGGGCTCGAATCTTGCAAGGGCTGGGCCCAGACCTTCTTCTACGTCCGGAACACCACCAAGGAGGACCTAATCCGGCTGCTCCCTTTCAAGCTTCTCCCTCCAGATGCCTCGCTTTGGGAAAGCATTCCCAAGCGCGCCACAGCCCTGGCGAAGTCGTCAAGCGCATCGCTAGTAAGGCCTCTTCTCTAAGGGATTGGCCTGACGATGATGACTCGGACGTTCAGGTCCTGGAGGTACTTGATCCGGTTCCCATCTCTTACGCGCATCTGGTTATGTCCGAATGTTCAGCTAACCCGGACGGTCAGGTCCATGAGGTTCCTCCGCTTGCCACTGGTGGCCCGGCTCCAGCTCCATCCCAGAAGCACGCAGCTACCTCAGCCGCAGCTTCGGGGGCGCCGCCGCCCAAGAAGAGGCAAAAGAAGTCCGGGGTTAAACCCTTGGCCAAGCCTGCCGCCAAGAGCACGGTTCGGAGGGCACCAAACCTCGGGCTCCTCCTACCGCGGGCGAGTAAGTCTTTTTAGCACTGGTACTTAGGAATTTTCCTTTGCTTGCCTTCGTTTCTGATTGGTTCTCTCTTTTTTGACCTGGTACCCTTTCTTTTTTCTCAGAGCTCCTGTGGATATCTCTCAGAGCGGCTCCGGCATTGCCTCTCCCCCCGCAACAACGATCATCGTCCGCTTAGCCCTATTCAAGAGGGTTCTGCGGCCACGCCTGACTAGAGCCCACCTTGTCAAGAGGGGGGCAATGTCGGTGCAGGGGGTAGTGGGCCGGATCAGGATACGGCGATGCCAAATCTCCCTGGTTCCTCGGCCTCCGTGCCAGATCCTGAGGCGCCAGCTTCATCGGCGCCGCCCCCAACAAGTTCTTTTGTTTCAGTACCAGCATCAGCAGCACCAGCACCAGCACCAACAACACTAGCAGTACCAGCAGCATCAGCACCAGTAGCCCCAACAACATTAGCACCAGCAGCCCCAACAACATCAACAGCACCAAGATTCTCCAAGCCTCCCAAGGGAAAAGCTCCTTTGGCTTCCTCCGGGTTTACTCCTTTAGTCGCTGATATCTTTCAACAAGCTCCCCAATCCTCATTCAGCAAAGTCAAAAAGGCTTCTGGGTCAGCAAAAGGAACTTCTTCCGGGTCTACCCCCTCCGGATCAGAGGGCAGCCAACAGCTTGTTTTGCATACCAGCCCCGCTGCAGCTCAATCCACCAAGCGGGAGGCTCACGTGAAGGGCCTTGTGGTGAGATATTCCCCGAGCGGCGAAAGCTACAGTCCACTACTCATTGAGTATGTGAACAATTGGAATAACGCCAAATTTGTCGACCCTCAAGATGATCTGCCAGAGAAGTTCGGCCCAGCCGAGTTCAGCGCCCAGATGAATTCGGCTACTAAGGCTATCTCCCTGGCTGGCCGAATGATGGAGGTAATTCTTTTTCTCTGCTGTTGATGCTTTCCATAACTGAGCACTTGTAGACATATAGCCCCTAGTCCACGAGCCTCCGAGGGAATAACTTGTTATTCGGTCGGATGCTCCTCATAGAACTTAGCTTTTAATCATAATGACATCACATTTTAGTAGATTTAGAGCCGGGTCTAGTTCCCTTGGCCCGTACCTTATGTACTTTGAATATCCACACACCTAGAGCCGGGTTAAGTTCCACTTGGCCCGGATCTTGTATAATTCAAATATCCACACACCTAGAGTCGAGTTAAGTTCCACTTGGCCCGGATCTTGTATAATTCTAATATCCACACACCTAGAGCCAGGTTAAGTTCCACTTGGCCCGGATCTTGTATAATTCAAATATCCACACACCTAGAGCCGGGTTAAGTTCCACTTGGCCCGGATTTTGTAGAGTTCAAATATCCACACACCTAGAGCCGGGTTAAGTACCACTGGGCCCGGGTTTTGTAGAGTTCAAATATCCACACACCTAGAGCCGGGTTAAGTACCACTTGGCCCGGGTTTTGTAGACTCCGAATTATTTTTATTTGCCTTTGAACTTTGGCCTTGCTTGTTTCAGATTACCACTAACCGCCGAACCGCCGAGTTCCAGCGCCTGCTGGACTCCTACAAAGATATTCGCGCGCGTTATGGTAAAGTCCTGGCAGAGTACCAGAAGAGGGGTAATTTCCCGTTCTTCCTTTTCCTTGTTCATTCAAACTTCTTAGGACCCATATGAATTTGCTGTCCGAATCATGTAGCCGAGGTTGAGGCTGAGAACATAATCATGAGAAAAAATCTTGCGGAAATCAAAGGTAAACTTATCCCCTTCAGGTGATCATTGTACTTTGTTTGCCTTATCCGGTGGACACTTATACTTTGGGTTCCCCGGATCATTGTGCTATTGTAGTTGCTCTCGAGGATAGTGTCCCCTTACCTGAAATGATGACTCACCTCCTCGAACAAGCAGGAAATCATGAGGCTGGGCTGAAAAAGAAAGACGCAGAGATAGCTCGGCCCCAACAGCAGACCTCGGAGATTACTCGGCTGAATGCCGAAATCCAGAAGCTTAAGAGCTCCCATCAGTCTGAGCTGGAGAAGGCCGACCAGGAGTTTGCCGAGGAGAAAGAGCGTTTAACCACGCAAATCTCCAAGGACAAGAGCTTATTGGCGGAAGCCAACGTCAAGCTTACGTCGGTGACCACCGATTACGAGAAACTCCGGGTCCATAATGCCAATGTTGATTCCGATCGTCAATGACTTCTCTTCCAGATCGCACGTAAGTTTTTGCCCTTGCTTGATCTTCCATCACCCGGGTTTGGTTCTTTTGTTCACTATCTTTCTTCTTATCCTTAGGCAAATTTCCAGCGAGCGATACGCTTGCTGCCTCTGCCGTACGCCAGTCCCGCGAACAATGTGGAATTCCTGCTGCCCTTGATGCCGAGCCAATTCCTTATAACACAGAGGATCTCCTGGCGAGTCTCACCGCTCGTCTTGAGGTAGTAAAGAATCATGGCTTGGACATCATCCCGGCGGCAACATGGATGTTCAGCTGCCTCTTGCCAAGTGAGACCATTCCCAAGAAATGCTCGGCTTTCATAGCCAAGTTAATGGAGTGCGACACGCAACTGCATCTGTGGCGTGAATCTGCTACACGGGCTGGGGCCGACATTGCTCTGAAATTTGCGCTCTCATGGTACGAAGGAATCGATATGGAACTGCTCACTCACATGCACACCCCCTAAGTGGTGCGAGGATCCGGAGTGGATCGCGTGCTGCTAGGCCTGTGCTAACAAGCTCATCTAGTACTCCTTCTTCCATGCTTGGAATGAGGGGCCGAGCTATCTTGATGTTGCTGATGATGAACTTGTCTCTAGAGCTAAAGAGGAAGGGAGTGACAGCGAGGGCTCCAAATTAGGCGACGAGGCTGAAGACCCGGAGGACAGCGAGGTTAACCCGGAGGACGAAGCCGAAGCTAGCGCTCCTCCCCCACACTCCGGAGTACCTCCTTCCTCGACAGATGATTCGTCTGCTGCTCCTGCTCCTTGAAAAACACTTGTTATATTTGTCAGATCCCCGGAATGTCGGGCGTAGCTGTATTAAAATACTTTGGTTTGGTTGTGCTACAATTTTAAGTTCTGAACTAAGTTTTATTGCCGGATTATCGTGGGCGAAGTCCCCGAGTTTCATTTTCTTGTTCCCCCAATTTTTGACTCGGATTGCGTCTACCTTGATTCGGTTTTTCGACTTATGAGTCCGAGGTTCAAAAAATTGACTTAACAATACTTGAAACCTTGAGATTAGCTCAAAATGATTCGACATTTTAGTGAATAAAACAAACTAAAGGTTAGTCAAAAAATCAATGTCGGCCCACTTAAGTTCTTTTCCTTAGTCGTTTTTCATGTGCATTGCCATTCCAAACTTGTTCTTTTGCTTGCCATGAAGCCAATTCTTGTTGGACAGCAGCAAAGTCGAAGAGTTAGGTTTTTGGTGCTAACACATTACTAATCCGACTAAGGTAGAAGGGACTTAACCCAGCCGACATAAAAATACGAGAACGAGAAACAAGTATTATAGTAGTCCCCGAGTCTCTGCTCGGGGTGGCAAATTTTTTATTGATAAGCTCATCACCGACATACATACCGACATATGAGTGGTTCGGATACATTCACCTCTTAGGTGTAGAAAGGACGAAGTAGTGCCACGTTCCATGGTCTTTTGGATTCCTCTCTGGACCTGTCCACCTTGTTCTTTTGCTGGGACTGTGCATCAATAAGATAGTAGGAATCATTATGCAAAGCTTTTTCTCACAATGAAAGGTCCTTCCCATGGAGGGGATAACTTATGCATGCTAGCAGTGCGCTGTATTAGCCGTAGCACCAAATCACCTTCCCGGAAAACTCGGGGGTTTACTTTCTGGCTATGATAGCATCGGAGATTCTGTTGATATATGGAGGATCTGGACAAGGCCAGTTCTCTCGCTTCTTCTAGTAGATCAACATCATTCTGTTGGGCTTCGCGCACTTCGCCTTCTGTGTATTGGGTGACTCTTGGCGAATCATGCTCTATGTCGGTTAGTAATACAGCTTCTGCCCCATATACCAGAAAGAATGGCGTATAGCCTGTTGATCGATTCGTAGTTGTTCTTAAACTCCACAGTACCGCTGGTAGTTCTTGTATCCAGCACCCCGCTGATCTTTGCAGCGGCTCTTTGAGACGGGGTTTTATCCCGGACAATACCAGTCCGTTGGATCTTTCCACTTGCCTGTTCGATGCGGGGTGGGCGACTGAGGCGACGTCTAACCGGATCTTCTTTTCTCGGTAGAACCTCGCGAATGCTCCTTCGGCAAAATTTGTTCCATTATCAGTTATGATGCTATAGGGATATCTGTACCTTAGGATTATATCTTTGAGGAATCTTACTGTTGTTGCCCCATTAGATTTCCGAATTGGTTTCACTTCAATCCATTTGGTGAACTTGTCAACCATGACCAGAATATGGGTCATCCCTCCTTTGGCCGGCTTAAATGGTCCTACCATGTCTAGGCACCATACAGCAAATGGCCACGTAATGGCGATAGTTTTCAGCTCCGACATTGGTAGGTGAGTTTTTGTGGCATATCTTTGACAACCATTGTATTTTCTTACCAAGTCCTCTGCTTGCTCCAAACCACTGGGCCAATAAAATCCGTGCCGGAAAGCTTTTGCTACTAAAGCCCTTGAGGAGACATGGTGGACACATTCCCCTTGGTGAATATCCCAGAGTATGTCAAGTCCTTCCTCCGGATCAACACACCGTTGTAGTACTGTTGTCACACTTCTTTTGTATAGTTCGGCGTTAATAATTGTATAGGCCTTTGCCCTTCTCTAAATCTTCCTTGAACTTATTTCATCATCCTGCAAAATTCCCTCTCTCAGGAAATCAAAAATTGGCATTGCCCAAGTTGGTACAGTCCGAACGGGAAATGGTTCCTTGTCAACTTCCATTGCATCCATCGACATAACTTCTGCCGGATCAAGCTGAACAGTCCTCGGGTTTGCGGAGCCAGTCCCCGGGTTTACTGAGGTGCTTCCCCATTCTATCTCCATAGGTGCAGCTCCTGATCCGGAGAGTGCTAGGATGTAAATGGAATCTGATTTGGGTGATGGTGTGACAGATGGTTTTCTCAGGTGCTCCAAGGCAACATTTGGCAGGATTGGTTGTCGAGATGAGCCTTGCTTGGACAACGTATCTGCCGCCTCATTTTTAATCCGAGGTATGTGGTGGAACTCACATCCCTCAAAAAACCCAACTTATCATTTGAACATGGAACCTGTATAGGACCATGTTAGCATCCAAGGCATCCCAATTTCCAGATACTTGCTACACCACCAAATCCGAATCTCCAAAGCATTGTATCCGACGTATCCCTACTTCTTTTGCCACTTTGAGACCATGTACTAATGCTTCGTACTCCGCCACATTATTCGAGGCACTGAAGTGGATTTGAAGGACATATTTTAGCTGATCCTTCTTGGGCGAGGTAAGCACTACTCCCGCACCCAACCCATCTTTCAGTTTCGATCCATCGAAGTGCATTTTCCAATAATTGAAGTCCGGCAGGGGCTGCTCATATTGCATTTCAGCCCAGTCCACAAAGAAATCCGCCACTGCTTATGACTTGATTGCATCCCTTCTGTCGAACTATGGTGCATATGGAGCTAACTCGATTGCCCACTTTGCTATCCCGCCACTTGCGTCTTTGTTACTCATAATCTCCGAAATGGGTGCCTCACATATCACCTTGATGGGGTGTTCCTCAAAATAATGCTTGATTTTGTTGGCCGACATATATACACCGTATGCCATGTTCTGATAATGAGGGTAGTTATGTTTCAATGCTGATAATACCTCGCTCAGATAGTACACTTGCCTTTGCACGGATTTTCCTTCCTCTTCGCGCTCCACTATGATTACTTCACTTACGACTCGGTTGGTCGCGGCTACGTAGAGCAGCATTGGCTCCTTAGGTAGTGGTGGAGCTAGGATTGGCGCGGTAGATAACATCTTTTTCAGTTCTCGAAATGCAAGATCCGCCTGTGGCGTCCATGTGAACTTGTCTGCCTTTTTCATTAGCTGATAGAGGGGCAAGGCCTTCTCTCCCAACCGACAGACGAACCGACTTAAAGATGCTAGGCAACTGGTGAACTTCTACACATCGCTAAGACATTTTGGTAGTTCCATTCTTTCTATGGCCCGGATTTTTGTCGGGTTAGCTTCAATGCCACGGCTGGACACTAGAAAGCCGAGTAGCTTTCCTGCGGGCACACCAAAAGTGCATTTCTCCAGTTTTAGTTTCATCCGGAATCTTCTCAGGTTTGCGAATGTTTGTCGGATATCCTCAAGGAGCGTATTGCTTTCCTTTGTCTTTACCACCTCATCATCCACATAAACCTGCACATTCCGACCTATTTGGTCATGCACACATTTTTGCATGCATCGCTGGTACGTTGCTCTTGCATTACGTAATCCAAACGGCATAGTGCGATAGCAATAAGCCCCGTACAAGGTAATAAATGCAGTCTTTATTTGATCATCCGGATTCAGGGGTATCCGATGGAAGCCAAAATACGCATCAATGAATGGCAGTAGCTCACATCCTGTCGTTGAGTCTATGACTTGATCTATCCTAGGAAGTGGAAATGGATCTTTGGGACACGCCTTATTCAGGTTCGTGTAATCAATACACATGCGCCATACCACAGCTACGTTCGGATCATCTTTCTTCTTCTCCACCAGCATTGGGTTAGAGAAACAATCTGGATAGAGTACTTCCATGATAAGCCCAGCCGCTAGTAGTCTTGCTATTTCATCTCCAATAACTTTCCTTCTATCTTTTGCGAAACGCCTGAGAGGCTGTTTTACCGGCTTAGCCCTGGGTCTTACGTTTAATGAGTGCTCAACCAACTCCCTCAGCACACCTTGCAGATCTTGCGTAGACCAAGCAAAGATATCCCGATTCTCACGGAGGAAGTTGATGAGCTCGCTTTCCTATTTTCTTCTTAATCCGGCACCAATGGTCACGGTGCGCTCTAGGAACTGATCATCGATTGGCACTTTCTTCGTGTCCTTAGTTGCTTGGAACGATACACTCTCGTGCAGGTTGGTCAGGGCCGGCATATATTGTTGCACGGATTGAGCTAATGCCACCACTTCTAGTATCTTCCTTTTTTCTTGAGCTATCACAAGTGACTCGGCTAAATTGGATCCGGGTGAGGTGCACTCAATCGAACGCCAGAAGTCCCCTGATACGGTTATCACGCCCTTGGTCCGAGCAACTTCATCTTAAGGTAACTGATGTGGGTAGTTGCCTTGAATTTGTTTTGCGCTGGCCTACCGAGTAACACGTGATAAGCGCTCTCCAGATTCACCACCTCAAATTCCAAGTTCTCAGTGCGGCAGTTGTCTCTTGTGCCGAATAACACGTCAACCCGGACCTTACCAATTGGTTCACAAGAAATACCCGACACAATGCCATGAAAGGTGGTCCTTGTTGCTTGCAACATGTTCTCTGTTATCCCCAGCTTGTGCATGGTATCCTTGTACATAATGTTGATAATGCTTCCATTATCAATCAATACCTTGGAAAATCTTACATTGATATTCGGCCCAATGAACGTCGGATCTAGGACTAGGGCGTAGGTTCCTAGGCTTGGCATGATCTTTGGGTGATCCTTGACACTCCATGTAATCTCCTGATCCGCCCAAGGCATATACCTCACCACTGCTGGCATTATTGCGTTTACCTCCATGTGCTGGCACTGCAAGCTTTTCCGGTCGTTCTCTTCCATGGTGAACACACAGTAACTTTGGTGATATTCCCTGTACTTGTTCCGCCTTTCGTTTTCGTGACAACCATGATCCTGTCGCTGGTTATTGTCTACTTGATGAACTGTATCCCTTTCATACCTCGGTGGAGGCGATGGCAACATCAGCTGCTGTCTGTTTCCCCTATTAGTAATGGTGGCCGTGGCGCCTCGTTTCTAGGTGCCTCGTTCTAAGGTGCCTGAGCATTCCTCGAGCTTCCCTGTTCTAACTTCTTCATCCACTCACATTGCCGGGTCGTATGATTCGCTAGACTGATCAGACTTGGTGTATAAAACTTGCAAGGTTGATCCAACATAGACTCGAAAGTATACCTTGTCCTATCCTTACATTCCTGCCATTGCTTTTTCTGCTCTAGGGTCCAAGGCTTTCTCCCTTCGTTTTTCTGTTGCTAGCCCTGCCCTCCAGTTTTTTGGCATTGGCTTGCCCCGGCATTGGGCAGATCCCGGTCTACCGCTGCCACTTGTTGCGAGTTATATCTATAGTCCGGACGCTTGTCCCTTATTTTTCCTCGGAAATCGTTCCTTCTTGATGAACCAGAGATATCTCGGTTGTAATATTCCTCATTTGCCTCGCTCGACATCAGCCAGGGTTGCGTTGGATCTCCCAAGACATACAAATCTGCAATCTAGATCGTCTCAGCCAAGGTAGTTGACATATCTCGCTGTAATCTTTGCCACAACATACTTCCATACCTGCATCCCTGAGCGAACCACGCAATAGCTTGTGATTCAATTACTCCTTCGCACGAGTTTCGCACATTGCACCACCGAGTCAGGAAATCTCTATCTGGCTCATTCGGTCTCTACCGGCATAACGCCAGGGTTTGTGGTCTGTTGGGTCTCTTGCAAGTGCTTGAGAAATTGCTAACAAATAGCTCCCGGAAATCCAACCAACAGTTAACACTTCCTGGTGGCAAATTGTTCAACCAAACTCGCGCTGGTCCTTCCAGCATATGTGGTACATACCTCACTGCCCATCTCAAATTTCCTGTTGCGATCTTGACCGTTGTGGCATAGTCAATCAGCCAATCCTCTGGCCTGATACTACCATCATAAGTTCGAGTTCCTCTGGCTAGCTGAAAGTTCGGCACTGGTGGCTCGTTCATGAACCGGGGCCCAAAGCATGCTGGACTCGGTGGACCTTGTAACTCGAGTTATTCCGACCTATAAATCCTATCCAACTTCAATCTTGCATCATCTGGCTGCAAGTTTCTGCTTCCCAGCCTTGATCCCATTATGTAGTGATCTGGTCTGGGGTATCCGTCGTTGACCATAGCCGAATAACCATCATGGTATCTTTCCTGATCTGGACGAGCGTCCTGTTGTCGTGCTGCTTGTCCTGCATTTCCCTCTTGCCGAGGTACAGCTGTTGCTGTGTCTGAGGTAAATTTTGCCCTGCTCCCATGGGATCGCGCTGTCCGGCATTGTCGTTGGCAGCATTTCTTTGACCGGCATTGCCTTGGTCACGGTTACCTCGGGCAACCACACCTTGGCTAGTACTGTGCCGGTTCTCATCAACTTGCATCACTTTGCCTTTTCTGACCCTTACCGGATCGTAAGGGACCTTTTTTTATCTCTTCTTCCAGAGTTTACTATTTCTTCTCTCCAAGGGTTGTGACCCGGAGATGATGCGGCTCCTCCGGATCTCACCGGGTTATTCCTGGCCGAATGTACCACCTATGAGGTTCCTGGTGGCATCGGGTTTGCCTTGTTTATTTCTTCATTCTGCTGGCATGCAACTCTCAACAAGTGATTTACCCTCTCTTGTTGCCTTTGCCGGGCCTCTCCAGTCAAGCCTTCTAATTTGGACGCAGCCGCGTTTGCCGCTCTGAGGTTCTTTGCCGGGGTACTGTACCGATCCAACCCTCCTATAACTATCGTGGCAGTATGACCTGGTCTAGGCTCGTACTGCATGTCAATCTCAGTGATCAGGTTTCTGCCCCAAATTTTCACTCCATCTATACGGTTTGCCTTAGCATATTCTCTCAAGGTGATGTTCAACGACTGATGCAGTGCTGCTACTTTGTTTGCTCCAGTTAACATTTTCCGCCTAGTTTCCTCTAACTCTGCGTGTGCCTGAGCCGGATCTACCACAGGTGCTATTGGCATCGCTAAGCTATCTATCGCTTGCTGAAGCACATTTTCTGGCCTTTCTAGTGGAGTAAACCTAGACCTGGTCTGCTTCGGCGTTACCTCTGGCTCTGTCGCCAGATCTTTGCTTGGTCCTGCATGTGGCGCGGTCATTAGGACCTCAACACTGCTAGTGGGGCGAGTAATATGCACTCCACGAGCCACGATGAGAGGTGGCTCGCCTCCGTCGACGATGCGCCGTGGATGACCGCAGGACATGTCCACACCGACGCAGATCTTGTGTGTGTCAAGCTTGATGAAGACGCCGTTGCGTGGTGGAGGGTGCCTGCCGAAGCTTCCTGCATTGTCGCTGATGTAGTCGAGCGCTCCAAAGCGCTGAACCAAGCCTGAGACAATCCGCTCGCCAGTGCCTGAGAAGTTTCCCGTCTGAATTTTCACCCCTGCTAGCACCGCTAGCCCCACGGTGGGCGCCAACTGTCGTGGTGGTGGCACGGCATATGCCATGGATAGGCTAAAGATGGGGCCAATGAGCGCTAGGGGAATCCCGGGAGGGAGAGCATGGCGATTCCATGCATGGATGCTCTTGTTATTTCTCTATCAATGGTGTTTACAAGTTCTCTTGAGGCTCCTAGCAGGAAGGAGACGATGTCTCTTACTCCCTACTATCTAGCCCTAGAGTTCTACCTTAGACCGAGAATGATTAATTGATTGGCCGTCCCCTTCTATGGAGGCCCCGGTGCCCCTTATATAGTGAGACCCGGGTTACAATTCTAGGGCACAGGTGGCAGCATATTCTATGAATATGCTCCTTTCCTAAAGGAGATGCTTCTTTATTTCTCTTTAACGGCTCGTCCGGGCTTTGGACGTAACCCGATGCGTCATCCTTGTCTTTTGGCGTCACCCGACACGGGTTACGTCATCCGGCTTTTCCTAAGTCACCTTGGTCGCCCCTGACCCATTGGTCCTCTTCTTTACTTTAACTTGCTCATGCTACAACTAATAAAGCTACATTTTGACCAGCGGAGATTCCTTCTCTTGGAAGCCAAGATAATCCGTCTAGCATATTGCTAATCCGGCTTACCCAGTTACCTGCAAAATAGATAGGCATGGATGGCATAAATCTTATGCTGGCCGGCATAAATCTTATGCCGGCCGGACCATAGTCAAGGAGGCGCCCCATGAGCCGGGTCACAACGTGATTCGGCCTGCCTTGGGGTGACCCGGTCAGCACTTGCTTTACCGTGCTGTACCCCGGTTACCTCGGCCCTTATACCTTGGTGTTACCCTACCCGAGGGTATCCCCCCAATAAGGATTTATTTGGGATTTTTCAGAGAATTCTAGATGCACTTTAAATCAATTATTCAAATAATGCAGAGATGATTTTTAGGAATTTATTTGATATTTTTACATTGGTCAAGGTTGGTTTTTGATGTGAGATGGTCCTAAATATGAATACACACTTAGGGGAATTTTCCCAAGATTTATGGAGGCTTAAAAGTATTTAATACTATTATTATTATTCCATTTCTTCCATTTAAGAAAAAGGGCAAAAATAAATAATAAAGGATCTAAAAAATATTTATTGTTGAAGTGGGAAGATAGGGTATGATATATGGGCCTAAAAAGTGCTTAGAGTTGGGGAAGTGTTTTGGCAAAAACCAAACTTTCCTTTGGGAAAGGAGTTTTGGCTATTTTGACTATTAAAGAGATTTATTAGATTTGGAGCCATAATAATTATGGATAATACTTGATAAATCTTGATGCTCAAGGTAGATGATGTATACAAGGTGTAGTAAGCATTTTCAACCTTGGGAATTGGAAATCCAACTTGAATTAGATGGAAAAAACAAGGAGTTGAGGATCTAGGTTGATGTTATTTTCATACCACCAAAACCTTGTTGGATCTTGGAGCTCAGATCTCCCCTTGGGGCATGGGATAGATGGATGGGTAGGCCAAGTGATTAATATCAACATGGTATATAGGTTTTACCTTGATCTTGTTTGAGTTCACCAAGAATTAATTTCAAACATGGGATAAAATAAGCTTGCCAAAGCATATTATCAGATAGCCTTCAAAACCTTGTGGGTTTAAGAAGCACAAAGATCCACTTGGAACAAGTGAAGTAGATATTGATAGACCTATATGAGTAGAACACAACCATGCAAATAGTTGGTCTAAAGAAGGTTGGATGATGGTGTGAGCTTCTGTCAAAGTAGGCATGTTGACTAGATTTGCAGGAGTAGTTATTTTCTTGCCCGCAAAACCATCAAGAACAAGTGGGTTAGAGGATGATCTAACCAAGGGAAATAGTGGTACTTGTTAGTCCTTAGGATGGTTAACAAGATGATTCAAATGTGTTTTTCAAAAATTCACAAGGTTTGAGAAAGGGAGGCATTCAAAAAGGTGATGTTGGAAATAGTTTTCCAGACTTAGCCAAATTTGGCAGATTTGGGGTTTTTGACTAGATTATGAGAGGGAAGTCTTTTGATGGATAGCATGATACCAAAGCATGATCAAGTGGATGAGGTTGAAGAGTGGATGGAGTAGAAGGGATCCATGCTTGATATTGGTCTTCATTGACTTGGAAACTTCTAGGATGGATCTCTGCAGAATTGATCTAGTTAAGGGTTTTAGATGATCACCCAGTATCTAGAGATCAGATCCTTCTTTGTATTCTTGCTTAGGGTGTGGTGATTTGGAAACATCTTGATCCTAGTGATGAGCTCCTAGAGTAGCTCATACTATCTCCTAAGCAGACAAATCAAGCAGCAGATCAAGGCAACTCATCTTACCAACAAGGCAAACCTACTACTTGGGTTACCATCAAGCTTAGCTTGAGGTAAGGATGGGCGATTTTGAAAGGTTGGAGTTTGAACAAGGTTATGGGATTTGTGTTGGAGTTAGTGCTTTGTGTTTCTCGCGTACTAACTTATTGGCTTTGTCTTTGAACAGGGTCACTACAACGATGAGGTTGAACTTCAATTGTCTTGGTTGCACGAGTGTTGAGCAGGCTTCAACCAGGATTGTGAGGAGTGATCTCCCTGCTGTAAGGATTTACGGCGTCTCTCTTAAGGGATTATCTTATCCTAGTTTACGTCTTTGGGTCTATCTGCTAGATTGCTTCTAGCAGAGGGTTATTTATTTTGTGGGAAAGAGGCAGTCTTTCCCCCATAGGGTTAAACTAGGGTGGCTCGGCGTTAACGCAGTCCTTCCTTCTTGGAGTTGTCCTACGATGATAGGTGGATATCACAATCTTTTGCCCGGAGTTGAAACCTTCTGATGACATCCGCAAACTAGGGGTTATGAGGCTTACATACTACTTTTATTCGTACTAAGCCTATCGAAGTAGTTGAATTAGCGGATCATCCAAACTATTTAGAACTAACAGGGTTAGTGAATCTGCGGTCCCTTAGGGTGGTCTTCAGCTGAAGTAGCGAAGGGATTTCGTAGAATCTTCTGTTCGTTTCTCCTCTGATGAACCACGAGTTGCTACTTGGCGAAAAGACATCGAATCTGGGGATCTTTTCGGAAGTATCTTCCGGTAGACAGTCTTTTGGAGATTGAGTGGAAAGACGTAGTTCATGAAAAGAACACACATGCAATGACACTGGTTGTGGTTCATGAAAAGAACACACATGCAATGACACTGGTGGATCCATATGTGGTTTGTGAAAAGAACACACATGCAATCACACTTGGTGGATCCATGTGTGGTTCATGAGAAGAACACACATGCAATGACACTGGTGGATCCATGTGTACACAGTGAGAGTAACACATGCAATGACACTGGGTGTGGTTCATGAAAAGAACACACATGCAATGACACTGGTGGATCCATACGTGGTTTGTGAGAAGAACAAACATTCAATGACACTTGGTGGATCCATGTGTGGTTCATGAGAAGAACACACATGCAATGACACGGGTGGATCCATGCGTGGTTTGTGAAAAGAACAAACATGAAATGACACTAGTGTATCCTTATGTGGTTTGTGAGAATAACTGACATGCAATGACTCTAGATGTGGTTCATGAGAAGAACACACATGCAATGACACTGGTGGATCTATGTGTGGTTTATGAGAGGAACACACATGCAATGACACTGGTTGTGGTTCATAAGAAGAACACACATGCAATGGCACTGGTGTATCCTTATGTGGTTTGTGAGAATAATAGACATGCAATGACTCTTGCTATGGTTCATGAGAAGAACACACATTCAATGACACTAGTGGATCCATGTGTGGTTTATGAGAGCAATAGACATGCAATGACACTGGTTGTGGTTCATGAAAAGAACACACATGCAATGACACTGGTGGATCCATAAGTGGTTTGTGAAAAGAACACTCATGCAATCACACTTAGTGGATCCATGTGTGGTTCATGAGAAGAACACACATGCAATGACACTTGTGGATCCATGTGTGGTTTGTGAGAAGAACACACATGCAATGGCACTGGGTGTGGTTCATGAAAAGAACACACATCCAATGACACTGGTGGATCCATATGTGGTTTGTGAAAAGAACAGACATGCAATCACACTTGGTGGATCCATATGTGGTTTGTGAAAAGGACAGACATCCAATCACATTTGGTGGATCCATGTGTGGTTAATAAAAGAGCAGAGATGCAATGACACTGATGGATCCATGTGTGGTTTGTGAGAAGAACACACATCCAATGACTCAAGTGGATCCTTATGTGGTTTGTGAGAAGAACAGACATGCAATGACCCTACCTGTGGTTCATGAGAAGAACACACATGCAATGACACTGGTGGATCCATGTGTGGTTTGTGAGAAGAACACACATCCAATGACACTGGGTGTGGTTCATAAAAAGAACACACATGCAATGACACTGGTGGATCCATGTGTACACTGTGAGAGGAACACACATGCAATGACACTAGGTGTGGTTCGTGAGAAGAACACACATGCAATGACACTAGTGTATCCTTATGTGGTTTGTGAGAATAACAGACATGCAATGACTCTTGCTGTGGTTCATGAGAAGAACACACATGCAATGACACTGGTGGATCCATATGTGGTTTGTGAGACGAACATACATGCAATGACACTTGGTGGATCCATGTGTGGTTCATGAGAAGAACACACATGCAATGACACTGGTGGATCCATGTGTGGTTTGTGATAAGAACACACATCCAATGAGACCGGGTGTGGTTCATGAAAAGAACACACATCCAATGACACTGGTGGATCCATGTGTGGTTTGTGAGAAGAACACACATCCAATGACACTGGTTGTGGATCCATATGTGGTTCATGAGGAGAACACACATGCAATGACACCGGTGGATCCATGTGTGGTTTGTGAGAAGAACACACATCCAATGACACTGGGTGTGGTTCATGAAAAGAACACACATCCAATGACACTTGTGGATCGTTATGTGGTTTGTGAGAAGAACAGACATGCAATGACTCTAGATGTGGTTCATGAGAAGAACACACATCTAATGACACTGGTGGATCCATGTGTACAGTTTGAGAGGAACACACATGCAATGACACTGGGTGTGGTTCATGAGAAGAACACACATGCAATGACACTAGTGTATCCTTATGTGGTTTGTGAGAATAACAGACATGCAATGACTCCTGTTGTGGTTCATGAGTAGAACACACATGCAATGACATTGTTGGATCCATGTGTGGTTTATGAGAGGAACAGACATGCAATGACACTGGTTGTGGTTCATGAAAAGAACACACATGCAATGAAACTGGTGGATCGATATGTGGTTTGTGAAAAGAACACACATGCAATCACACTTGGTGGATCCATGTGTGGTTCATGAGAAGAACACACATGCAATGACACTAGTGGATCCATGTGTACAGTGTGAGAGGACCACACATGCAATGACACTGGGTGTGGTTCATGAAAAGAACACACATGCAATGACACTGGTGGATCCATATGTGGTTTGTGAGAAGAACAGACATTCAATGACACTTGGTTGATCCATGTGTGGTTCATGAGAAGAACACACATGCAATGACACCGGTCGATCCATGTGTGGTTTGTGAAAAATTACAGACATGTAATGACTCTAACTGTGGTTAATGAAAATAGCAGACATGCAATGACACTGGTGGATCCATGTGTGGTTTGTGAGAAGAACACACATCCAATGACACAGGTGGATCCTTATGTGGTTTGTGAGAAGAACAAACATGCAATGACTCTAACTGTGGTTCATGAGAAAAACACACATAAGAAGACACCTCTCTCTATCTTTCGTAGAAGCCCAAAACTGTGCTCACCCTGTCTGCTACTCCCTGATTGGTGAGAATATCATTTTGCGGCCCGAAAGTTGGGGTGTATAGGTAACACGGTACCCAAGTTCCCTGAAATCAGTCGGAATGACTACAGTTGGTGTGCCAAAACTCAGAGGGTCTTTTTCGGCACGAATTCAACTTTACGTTTCAATACAAAAAATCAGGCTAACAGGCGTCAAGTTGGGCCCCCTGTCAGTTCGCCATTATGTCGCTCCCGTCGCTTAGGCGGGGTGGCTATCACGTAGGCTTGCAGCGTTGGCACAGTGGATAGGACAACACCCCCTACCCAGTGTATTGACGTGACAAAACAGGGCCGATGTATCGGTGTTATAATTATTTTTTGTTTACTCAGAAGCTGGAATGGCCACCGCCACGCGTCTCTCCTTGGACTTGCGTCCCATTCGTTAACCCCTACCATAAAAGCGCATTGACGGTTCCACCGTTCCCCTGCCTCGCAGAAACCACTCTTCTTCTTCCTGTCATCTACTATCTTCTTCCCGTATTCTCCTTGCCGCCATGGAAGATCTACGCACTCTAGAGACAAGCTTCACTACCCATGACAACAAGAAGATAGACGTTGTCTACACCAACGAGGAGGACATAGTGGTGCGTGTCCTGAGGATGTACAAGGATTGGCTTGGGATAGACGAGGACAAGTTTGTGGGATTGGACCTCGAGTACACCCCGGAGCACCCATATGAAGGGAGTGAAGTTGACGTCGTTCAACTTGCCATGCGGAAACATGTCCTCGTCTACCACCTCTCCCAGTTTGTAGATCTGCTCTCTGTAGCTAACCGCTTTTAGGGTTTTCTTCTCTTGTTCTTTATCCACTTGCTCATCTTGCAACTACTGGATTTTACTTAGGACCAAATAAATTAGGGTTTGCCTATGTCTCAATCGACTGAGATTTTCTTTAGTCTCAATCACCTAAGAAAAGTGCAACCGTAGTTAAAAGAATTGTGCAACTCGTTCAGTTGACTGAGAAATAGCAAAACCAAATAAATTATGACAATACAATGTTGAGAGTCTTGATCTTGCATTTACTAAACTTTTCAAAATTATATTGAGATGATGATCTTGCATTGAAAAAATATTTGTAGTTACAAATTTTGGTGATGACAAACTACATACTTTTAGGACTGAAAGGAAATGTCCGTCGCTGCGCCAATTCCTTGTAAAAAAGGGAATGGTTTTCTGCACTGTCGACACAACAACTGATTTTTCGAAATTGTATCAAGAGGAAATTATAATTCCTACACACAAGTGGATCGATATTCAGCGTCTTGCCAAGATCCTAGGGGGCTCGAAGAAGGATGGAATGGCATCACTCGCAACTAGAATCCTCGACGAATCGTATGACAAAATGAAGGAAGATTTCCCTACGCATAGGCACAATTTCTGGGATGAGTGGCCGTTGTCTGATATAAACCTGAAGTATGCAGCCATAGATGCTTACGTGACCTACCAGTTGTATAAGAAGATCCATTTTTTTCTATGTTACTTCGTGTTTTGCCCTATTTGCAAGAGGGAAGACAAGCTTAGGGGAGCCCTTTGTAGAAAATGCGGAATAGCTGAGTTTGAAGTTGAATATGCAAAGAAATTGGCTGCATCTGAAGCAGCTGACAGAGAGGCTGCAGAAGCAGCTGAAAGAGAGCTTGCAGCTGAAGAAGCAGCAGACAGAGAGGCTGCACCTGAAGCGGCAAACAGAGAGGCATCATCTTCTAGCGGCAACAATCGGGCTTGTGATGCACCGCTAATTGTGCCACAGGACGTTGAAGATAGGAAAGCCAAGTCAGATGCCAATTGGGACAAAGCAGTTTGTAAGATGTGTAGTACCTGGAATGGTCGCAGTTCGTCGCCTAGGAACGATGGCAAGAGCCTCGAGTGGTCTGATGAGGAGTGAATTAAATTTTACTTGTCAGTGTTATGTTTCTATTTTGTGGAACTTAGTTAGCTTGCCAAGATGTCTAGCACATCAAGTGATACTAGTAAAATAAATTTAACCCTCGTTGTGTTATGTTTATGTATGTGTCTTGTAGCTTGTCAAGGTGGTAACTTCTTAACTGGCAATTTGAAACAGTGCCCTTTTCCTCTCTCGCTAAACATATATGTTTCATTTTGCCCAAATTGGTAGCAAATCTAGAGAAGATTCTCACTTCGATATTTCGTTCCCTTTTGGACCTCTTTTTTGCCTCCGATCAGGTAGCAAATCTAGAGCAGCAAATCACACCAGGTAGAATACATTCATTCAGAAAACAAAACAAATGTAGATATAGCTGTGCGCAGCTAAATAGGATATAGCGATAGAAAGTAGGTTGCTTAACGAGGTTCGATGCATTTAGCCAGAAATAGGATATAGCTAGAAAGAAGCTGCTTAGCAGCAGGGGCAGCCGCCGCAGCTGCAGGCACATCCTGCAAGCGCCCGCGCCTCCGCCATCTCCCTCTACTGCTTCCGCCACTTCTTGCTGCCCAGTTTCTTGGACATGGGGGCCTTGGGCCTGATTGGAGGCATGCAACCCTCTTTTATGGCCACTGGCTAGAGGTTTCGGAGGTGAATGCAGAGAGCCCGGTGTTCAGCGATGTAGGCGTTGATGTTCGCGGGCTCGGGCTTGCCGCTTTTGTGGATGCCGGAGCCTGTGGCCTCTGTATGCTTCAGTAAGGTGTTCAAGACGGTGCCGCCGGCGGCGCGACTCGTCAAGCAGTAGACGACCCCCTTGCGGAAGGGGCAGCTGTAGTAGGGGCCCCTGAGGAAGTCGTCATACTTACCGGTCCGCAGCCTCCTCAGCACCTAACGAGCCTTTGTGTGAATGGACTCGTCATCGCTGCAGACGTCGCTGCCAGAAACCTATTGGAAGAAAGGGAAAATGGGGGAGTAGATAGTGTAAGAAGATCGAGCAATCGAAATGCAAACAAGCGAATCCTAATAACCAAGATCTAGCATCCAACGATGGGAACGGTGTTGGATAATTAGGCACAATTTCCATGATTAATTCCAGAATATTAAACATGACAATACCAGCTAAATTTTAAATAGATTAGCCCATTATTTCTAACAAACGGTAGAAGAACCAGGGGAGGGGAGCAAACCCTAGTTACCTCCAACCATAGGTCATCGATGCCGATGTCGTATGGGTTTAGCGGAGCGATGTACTTATCTGGATCGTAGGTGCCCAAGAAGTGCGTGATCTTCTTGTGACCGGCGGGGGCCTCCTCGCTGGCAGGGGGCTAATCTTCGGAGGCTCCGTCGGTAGCTGGGACGGGGCCCTAGACAGGAACTACGGCTTCCATCGATGCCTCCACTAGGGCCTGGACAGGGACAGCGGCTGCTTTCAACGCATCGAGGGGGACAGGCGAGGAGACGGGGGCCTCCTCGCCGGCAGCCACGGAGGCGACGATGGCCACCTTATCCTCCTCGGCCATCGTCGGCACGGACGGGGTATTCTCGGGAGTTTGCGGATGCTGGTGGGACAGTTGAGAGGGTTGCGTGGGGACAGTGAGCGAGAGTGGGAGTGGGTGTGCGGATAGGGGCTCTATAGTTAAGGTGGATAGAAGCAAGGCACATTTCGTTGCACCACCATGCAATGCGCCGCGCAGTCGACTGCACCGTGCACCGCGACACGCGCCCGGTACGTCACATTTTTTCCCGGGCCATGCATGACAGTTCTGTATTGAGCCGCATGCAAAGGGCGCACACACAATTTCTATGTACGAAGTTTGACACGACCCTAAAATTAGCGATAGTTAAAAGTGGAAATGTAGAGGGGAAGGTAGGTGGCTGTATGGCGAGATTTGTGGTGTTGTGATAGATTCGGTAAAGGGATGTGTTGATGGCTGCGAGTGACTCGATGAACCGGAGACGTTAGGTCTCCTCGAGCTTAGCTGTTCGACCTCCGGTTAGCGCGTCCAAGCTTCTTATGGTGGGCCCCAGTTGGAAGTGAGATTGAGAGCCGCTGCATAAAAAATGGGATGTGTCTTATTAAAATCAAGTGGCAATAACCTGCAGCTGTCCATCGACGACCGTGCACTCGATGACGCATGTGTTGTGGCGTAGTAGTAGTTGTAGTAGGCTTTTCAGACTTGATTAAACGTGACATGACCGCTCGACGACTTTTTCCATGGACGACACCGTGTTCCTTCTTGTAGAGGGAGACATCAAGATGGGGCCTCGTCAAGATGGTAGCTCGTTAACTGGCAGTTTGAAAGAGTACCCTTTTCCTCTCTCGCTAAACATATATGTTTCATTTTGCCCAAATTGGTAGCAAATCTAGAGAAGATTCTCTCTTCGATAATTCGTTCCCTTTTGGACCTCTATTTGCCTCCGATCAGGTAGCAAATCTAAAGCAGCAAATCACACCAGGCAGAATACATTCATTCAGAAAACAAAACAAATGTAGA
This sequence comes from Avena eriantha, assembly GCA_910589775.1. Lineage (NCBI taxonomy): Eukaryota > Viridiplantae > Streptophyta > Magnoliopsida > Poales > Poaceae > Avena > Avena eriantha. The sequence goes on from OU342744.1 coordinate 437,231,943, forward strand.
TATAGCTGTGTGCAGCTAAATAGGATATAGCGATAGAAAGTAGTAGGTTGCTTAACGGGGTTCGATGCATTCAGCCAAAAATAGGATGGAAGCAAAATATAGAAAATCAAAAGAAGGTGCTTAGCAGCAGCAGCCATGGCAGATGCAGATACATTCAAGGAGACATCCAACCCGTTCATTCGCCAGCGCCTCCACCACTTCTTGTTGCCCAGTCCCTTGATCTTGGGGGCCTTGGGCCTGATTGGAGGCATGCGACCCTCTTTGATGGCCACCCGCTGTAGGTTTCGGAGGTGAATGCCGAGAGCCCGGTGTTCAGCGATGTAGGCGTTGATGTTCACGATCTCACGCTTTCCGCCTTTGTGGATGCCGGAGCCCGCAGCCTCTGCATGCTTCAGTAAGGTGTTCAAGACGGTGCCGCCGGCGGCACGACTCGTCAAGCAGTAGACGACCCCCTTGCGGAAGGGGCAGTTGTAGTAGGGGCCCCTGAGGAAGTCGTCGTACTTACCGGTCTGCAGCCTCCTCAGCACCCGACGAGTCTTTGTGCGAATGGACTCGTCATCGCTGCAGATGTCGCTGCTGGAAACCTATTGGAAGAAAAGGAAAATGGGGGAGTAGATGATGTAAGAAGATCGAGCAATCGAAATGCGAACAAGCGAATCATAATAAACCAAGATCTAGCATCCAACGATGGGAACGGTGTTGGATAATTAGGCACAATTTCCATGATTAATTCCAGAATATTAAACATGACAATACCAGCTAAATTTTAAATAGATTAGCCCATTATTTCTAATAAACGGTAGAAGAACCAGGGGAGGGGAGCAAACCCTAGTTACCTCCGACCATAGGTTGTTGATGTCGGTGTCGTATGGGTTCAGTGGAGCGATGTACTTATCTGGATCATAGGTGCCCAAGAAGTGCGTGATCTGCTTGTGACCGGCGGGGGCCTCCTCGGCGGCGGGGGATCCTCTTCGGCGGCTCCGTCGGTAGCTGGGACGGGGGCCTACATAGGAACGACGGCTGCCATCGATGCCTCCACTAGGGCCTGGACAGGGACAGCGGCTGCTTTCAACGCGTCGAGGGGGACCGGCGAGGAGACGGGGGCCTCCTCGCCGGCGGCCACGGAGGCGACGATGGCCACCTTATCCTCCTCGGCCATCGCCAGCGCGGACGGGGTATTCTCGGGAGTTTGCGGATGCTGGTGGGACAGTAGAGAGGGTTGCGTGGGGAAAGTGAGCGAGAGTGGGAGTGGGTGTGCGGAGAGGGGCTCTATAGTTATGGTGGATAGAAGCAAGGCACGTTTCGTTGCACCACCGTGCAACGCGCCACGCAGTCGACTGCATCGTGCACCGCGACACGCGCACGGTACGTCACGTTTTTCCCGGGCCATGCATGGCAGTTCTGTATTGATCCGCATGCAAAGGGCACACACACAATTTCTATGTACGAAGTTTGACACGGCCCTAATATTGGTGATTAAGATCCGCTGCGTAAAAAATGGGATATGTCTTATTAAAATCAAGTGGCAATAAATTGCAGCTGTCCATCGACGACCGTGCACGCGATGACGCATGCGTTGTGGCGTAGTAGTAGCAGTAGTAGGCTTTTTAGACTTGATTAAACATGACATGACCACTCGATGACTTTTTCCATGGACGACATCATGTTCCTACTTGTAGAAGTCTCGCCGAGGGAGACGTCCGTGCTGTCTCATGCTATACTGTGAAGGGCACGACGTGTGCAACGGTCATCGTTGGATCACACAGAATCAACGGTTGGTGCGCACGATCCGTGTGACAACTCTGATAACAAATCAGGGAGTAGCAAACAGGGTGAGCACAGATTTGTGCTTCTACGAAAGATAGAGAGGGGGGGGCAAAACTGAGTAGTACCACATAAAACCAAGGGCGATACTAAGTAGTATAAAAATGGAAAGTGAGTGTCTTGTACAATGAAATACATCGTGGCATACATCAAATTATACCAAGATAGATCCACAAGAGTTCATTTGATGTGTGTTCTTCTCATAAACCACTCATAAACCACGTAAGGATCCACTAGAGTTCATTGGATGTGTGTTCTTCTCAGAAACCACATATCACTAGTGCCATTGCATGTGTGTTCTTCCCACAGACCACACATGGATCCACCAGTGTCATTGCATGTGTGTTCTTCTCACAAACCATATCATGAACCACACCCTGTGTCATTGCAAGTGTGTTCTTCTCATTAACCCCACATGGATCCACCAGTGTCATTGCATGTCTGCTCTTTTCATTAACCACAGCTAGAGTCATTGAATGTCTGTTCTTTTCACAAACCACATATCACCAGAGTCATTGCATGTGTGGTCTTCCCACAGACCACACATTGATCCACCAGTGTCATTGCATGTCTGCTCTTTTCATGAACCACACCTAGAGTCATTGCATGTGTGTTCTTCTCACAAACCACATATCCACCAGTGTCATTGCATCTGTGTTCTTCCCATGAACCACACATGGATCCACCAATGTCATTGCATGTGTTTTATTCTCACAAACCACGTAAGGATCCACCGGTGTAATTGCATGTGTGTTCCTCTCATAGACCACACATGGATCCACTGGTGGCATCGCATGTGTGTTCTTCCCATGAACCACAATTAGAGTCATCGCATGTCTACATTTTTCTTGAACCACAACTAGAGTCATTGCATGTGTGTTCTTCCCACAGACCACACATGGATCCACCCACTGTCATTGCATGTGTGTTCTTCCCACAGACCACACATGGATCCACCAATGTCATTGCATGTGTGTTCGTCCCATGAACCACACATGGATCCACCAGTGTCATTGTATGTCTGCTCTTCCCATGAACCACAGCTAGAGTCATCGCATGCGTGCTCTTTTCATTAACCACAGCTAGAGTCATTGCATGTGTGTTCTTCTTACAAACCATATCATGAACCACACGCAGTGTCATTGCATGTGTGTTCTTCTCATTAACCACACATGGATCCACCGGTGTTATTGCATGTCTGCTCTTCTCATTAACCACAGCTAGAGTCAATGCATGTTTGTTCTTTTCACAAACCACATATCACTAGAGTCATTGCATGTGTGTTCTTCCCATGAACCACACATGGATCCACCAGTGTCATTGCATGTGTGTTCTTCCCATGAACCACACATGGATCTACCAGTGTCGTTGCATGGATGTTCTTCCCATGAACCACACATGGATCCACCAGTGTTATTGCATGTCTGCTCTTTTCATGAACCACAGCTAGAGTCATTGCATGTGTGTTCTTCTCACAGACCACATATCACTAGTGTCATTGAATGTGTGTTCTTCCCACAGACCACACATGGATCAACGAGTGTCATTGCATGTGTGTTCTTCCCATGAACCACACATGGATCCACCAGTGTCATTGTATGTCTGCTCTTCCCATGAACTACAGCTAGAGTCATTGCATGCGTGTTCTTCTCACAAACCATATCATGAACCACACCCAGTGTCATCGCATGTTTGTTCTTCTCATTAACCCCACATGGATCCACTGGTGTCATTGCAGGTCTGCTCTTCTCATTAACCACAGCTAGAGTCATTGCATGTCTGTTCTTTTCACAAACCACATATCACCAGAGTCATTGCATGTGTGTTCTTCCCACAGACCACACATGGATCTACCAGTGTAATTGCATGCCTGTTCTTCCCATGAACCACACATGGATGCACCAGTGTCATCGCATGTCTGCTCTTTTCATGAACCACATCTAGAGTCATTGCATGTGTGTTCTTCTCACAGGCCACATATCACCTGTGTCATTGCATGTGTGTTCTTCCCACAGACCACACATGGATCCACCATTGTCATTGCATGTGTGTTCTTCCCACAGACCACACATGGATCCACCTAGTGTCATTGCATGTGTGTTCTTCCCACATACCACACATGGATCCACCAGAGTCATTGCATGTGCGTTCTTCGCATGAACCACACATGGATCCACCAGTGTCATTGCATGTCTGCTCTTTTCATGAACCACATCAAGAGTCATTGCATGTGTGTTCTTCTCATAAACCACATATCACTGGTGTCATTGCATGTGTGTTCTTCACATGAACCACACATGGATCCACCAGCATCATTGCATGTGTGTTCTTCCCACAGACCACACGTGGATCCACTAGTGTCATTGCATGTGCGTTCTTCCCATGAACCACATATGGATCCACCAGTGTCATTGTATGTCTGCTCTTCCCATGAACCACAGCTAGAGTCATCGCATGCGTGCTCTTTTCATGAACCAGAGCTAGAGTCATTGCATGTGTGTTCTTCTTACAAACCGTATCATGAACCACACCCAGAGTCATTGCATGTGTGTTCTTCTCATTAAACACACATGGATCCACCGGTGTCATTGCATGTCTGCTCTTCTCCTTAACCACAGCTAGAGTCATTGCATGTCTGTTCTTTTCACAAACCACATATCACCCAAGTCATTGCATGTGTGTTCTTCCCATGAACCACACATGGATCCACCAGTGTCATTGCATGTGTGTTCTTCCCATGAACCACACATGGATCTACCAGTGTCATTTCATGTGTGTTCTTCCCATGAACCACACATGGATCCACCAGTGTCATTACATGTCTGCTCTTTTCATGAACGATAGCTAGAGTCATTGCATGTGTGTTCTTCTCAAAGACCACATATCACCAGTGTCATTCCATGTGTGTTCTTCCCATAGACCACACATGGATCCACTAGTGTCATTGCATGTGTGTTCTTCCCATGAACCACACATGGATCCACCAGTGTCATTGTATGTCTACTCTTATCATGAACCACAGCTAGAGTCATTGCATGCTTGTTCTTCTCACAAACCATATCATGAACCACACCCAGTGTCATTGCATGTGTGTTCTTCTCATTAACCACACATGAATTCACTGGTGTCCTTGCATGTCTGCTCTTTTCATTAACCACAACTAGAGTCATTGCATGTCTGTTCTTTTCACAAACCACATATCAGCAGAGTCATTGCATGTGTGTTCTTCCCATGAACCACACATGGATCCACCAGTGTCATTGCATGTGTGTTCTTCCCATGAACCACACATGGATCTACCAGTGTCATTTCATGTGTGTTCTTCCCATGAACCACACATGGATCCACCAGGGTCATTACATGTCTGCTCTTTTCATGAACGACAGCTAGAGTCATTGCATGTGTGTTCTTCTCAAAGACCACATATCACCAGTGTCATTGCATGTGTGTTCTTCCCACAGACCACACATGGATCCACTAGTGTCATTGCATGTGTGTTCTTCCCATGAACCACACATGGATCCACCAGTGTCATTGTATGTCTACTCTTATCATGAACCACAGCTAGAGTCATTGCATGCTTGTTCTTCTCACAAACCATATCATGAACCACACCCAGTGTCATTGCATGTGTGTTCTTCTCATTAACCACACATGAATCCACTTGTGTCATTGCATGTCAGCTCTTCTCATTAACCACAGCTAGAGTCATTGCATGTCTGTTCTTTTCACAAACCACATATCACCAGAGTCATTGCATGTATGTTCTTTTCACAAACCACATATCACTAGAGTCATTGCATGTGTGTTCTTCCCATAGACCACACATGGATCCACCAGTATCATTGCATGTCTGCTCTTTTCATGAACCACAGCTAGGGTCATTTCATGTGGGTTCTTCTCACAAACCACATATCCACCAGTATCATTGCATGTGTGTTCTTCCCATGACCCACATATGGATCCACCAGTGTCATTGCATGTGTGTTATTCTCACAAACCACGTAAGGATCCACCAGCGTCATTGCATGTGTGTTCTTCCCACAGACCACACATGGATCCACTAGTGTCATTGCATGTGCGTTCTTCCCATGAACCACACATGGATCCACCAGTGTCATTGTATGTCTGCTCTTCCCATGAACCACAGCTAGAGTCATCGCATGCGTGCTCTTTTCATGAACCAGAGCTAGAGTCATTGCATGTGTGTTCTTCTTACAAACCGTATCATGAACCACACCCAGAGTCATTGCATGTGTGTTCTTCTCATTAAACACACATGGATCAACCGGTGTCATTGCATGTCTGCCCTTCTCCTTAACCATAGCTAGAGTCATTGCATGTATGTTCTTTTCACAAACCACATATCACCCAAGTCATTGCATGTGTGTTCTTCCCATGAACCACACATGGATCCACTAGTGTCATTGCATGTGTGTTCTTCCCATGAACCACACATGGATCTACCAGTGTCATTTCATGTGTGTTCTTCCCATGAACCACACATGGATCCACCAGTGTCATTACATGTCTGCTCTTTTCATGAACCAAAGTTAGAGTCATCGCATATCTGCTCTTTTTATGAACCACAGCTAGAGTCATTGCATCTGTGTTCTTCTTACAAACTATATCATTAACCACAGCCAGAGTCATTGCATGTGTGTTCTTCTCATTAACCACACATGGATCCACCAGTGTCATTGCATGTGTGCTCTTCTCATTAACCACAGCTAGAGTCATTGCATGTCTGTTCTTTTGACAAACCACATATCAGCAGAATCATTGCATGTGTGTTTTTCCCATGAACCACACATGGATCCACTAGTGTCATTGCATGTGTGTTCTTCCCATGAACCACACATGGATCTACCAGTGTCATTTCATGTGTGTTCTTCCCATGAACCACACATGGATCCACCAGTGTCATTGCATGTCTGCTCTTTTCATGAACCACAGCTAGAGTCATTGCATGTGTGTTCTTCTCACAAACCACATATCACCAGTGTCAGTGCATGTGTGTTCTTGCCACAGACCACACATGGATCCACCAGTGTCATTGCATGTGTGTTCTTCCCATGAACTACACATGGATCCACCAATGTCATTGTATGTCTACTCTTCTCATGAACCACAGCTAGAGTCATTGCATGCGTGTTCTTGTCACAAACCATATCATGAACCACACCTAGTGTCATTGCATGTGTGTTCTTCTCATTAACCACACATGGATCCACCGGTGGCATCGCATGTCTGCTCTTTTCATTAACCACAGCTAGAGTCATTGCATGTCTGTTCTTTTCACAAACCACATATCACCAGAGTCATTGCATGTGTGTTCTTCCCACAGACCACACATGGATCCACCAGTATCATTGCATGTCTGCTCTTTTCATGAACCACAGCTAGAGTCATTGCATGTGTCTTCTTCCCACAAACCACATATCCACCAGTGTCATTGCATGTGTGTTCTTACCATGAACCACATATGGATCCACCAGTGTCATTGCATGTGTGTTATTCTCACAAACCACGTAAGGATCCACCGGTGTAATTGCATGTGTGTTCCTGTCATAGACCACACATGGATCCACCGGTGGCATCGCATGTCTGCTTTCTTCATGAACCACAGTTAGAATCATCGCATGTCTGCTAGTTTCATGAAGCACAGCTAGAGTCATTACATGTGTGTTCTTCTCACAAACCACATATCCACTAGTGTCATTGCATGTGTGTTCTTCCCACGAACCACACATGGATCCACCAGTGTCATTGCATGTGTGTTATTCTCACAAACCACATAAGGATCCACCAGTGTAATTGCGTGTGTGTTCCTCTCATAGACCACACATGGATCCACCGATGGCATCGCATGTCTGCTCTTTTCATGAACCAAAGTTAGAGTCATGGCATGTCTACTCTTTTCATGAACCACAGCTAGAGTCATTGCATGGGTGTTCTTCTCACAAACCACATGTCCACCAGTGTCATTGCATGTGTGTTCTTCCCATGAACCACACATGGATCCACCAGTGTCATTGCATGTGTGTTATTCTCACAAACCACGCAAGGATCCACCGGTGTAATTGCATGTGTGTTCCTCTCATAGACCACACATGGATCCACCGGTGGCATTGCATGTCTGCTCTTTTCATGAACCAAAGTTGGAGTCATTGCATGTCTGCTCTTTTCCAGAACCATAGCTAGAGTAATTGCATGTGTGTTCTTCTCACAAACCACATATCCACCAGTGTCATTGCATGTGTGTTCTTCCCACGAAGCACACATGGATCCACCAGTGTCATTGCATGTGTGTTATTCTCACAAACTACATAAGGATCCACCAGTGTAATTGCATGTGTGTTCCTCTCATAGACCACACATGGATCCACCGGTGGCATCACATGTCTGCTATTTTCATGAGCCATAGTTAGAGTCATCGCATGTCTGCTCTTTTCATGAACCACAGCTAGAGTCATTGCATGTGTGTTCTTTTCACAAACCACATATCCACCAGTGTCATTACATGTGTGTTCTTCCCATGAACCACACATGGATCCACTAGTGTCATTGCATGTGTGTTATTCTCACAAACCACGTAAGGATCCACCGGTGTAATTGCATCTGTGTTCCTCTCATAGACCACACATGGATCCACCGGTGGGATCGCATGTCTGCTCTTTTCATGAACCAAAGTTAGAGTCATTGCATGTCTGCTCTTTTCATGAACCACAGCTAGGGTCATTGCATGTGTGTTCTTCTCACAAACCACATATCCACCAGTGTCAGTGCATGTGTGTTCTTCCCATGAACCACACATGGATCCACCAGTGTCATTGCATGTGTGTTATTCTCACAAACCACGTAAGAATCCACCTGTGTAATTGCATGTGTGTTCCTCTCATAGACCACACATGGATCCACCGGTGGCATCGCATGTCTGCTCTTTTCATGAACCACAGTTAGAGTCATTGCATGTCTGCTCTTTTCATGAACCACATCTAGAGTCATTGCATGTGTGTTCTTCCCACAGACCCCACATGGATCCACCAGTGTCATTGCATGTGTGTTCTTCCCATGAACCACACATGGATCCACCAGTGTCATTGCATGTGTGTTATTCTCACAAACCACGTAAAGATCCACCGGTGTAATTGCATGTGTGTTCCTCTCATAGACCACACATGGATCCACCGGTGGCATCGTGTGTCTGCTCTTTTCATGAACCACAGTTAGAATCATCGCATGTCTGCTCTTTTCATGAACCACAGTTAGAGGCATCGCATGTCTGCTCTTTTCATGAACCACAGCTAGAGTCATTGCATGTGTGTTCTTCTTACAAACTATATCATTAACCACAGCCAGAGTCATTGCATGTGTGTTCTTCTCATTAACCACACATGGATCCACCGGTGTCATTGCATGTGTGCTCTTCTCATTAACCACAACTAGAGTCATTGCATGTCTGGTCTTCCCACAAACCACATATCACCAGAGTCATTGCATGTGTGTTCTTCCCACAAACCACATATCACCGGTGTCATTGCATGTCTGCTCTTCTCATTAACCACTGCTAGATCCACCCGTGTCATTGGATGCATGTTCTTTTCATAAACCGCATATGGATACTAATTAACCTGAGGAGAGCCCTAACCTTAGCTTTAGACCGAGTCTTCTAGAAGGCACGCCCTAACACAGTTGTTCTTCTTGTCGATTGTTACATACCGTTCGATCGGGGCGCTTGGACGATTGGGATGGTTTTCGTAAGATCAATCCGCGAGTAGTATGTTCTGCGGCATGATTGGCCACGCTTGCTCTGGACAAACTGGCAAAACCGGGGGCTCCCCTGTTGCGAGTGTCACGACTCACGAGTTGAGCGGGCCATATCCCAGTGTCACGTCCCCATTACTTCTCTTCCTCCACGTACTTCTCTTCCTTCCCCTTGAAGCCACAGTCCCCACTTCACTCCCATCCTGCCGTAGCCGCAAGCCGATGGTGCCGCCATCCCAATCCCCTCTCCGGCAGCCACCCCCTCCCCTCTCACCATGGGTTCAAGGGGAGACAATGAGGAAACGCGTCGTGCCGACATGGACGGTGATTTCGATGGGAGTCGTCTCATCTCTATCTCTATCATCCGTGGCCAGTTATCTATTTTTTATGCCAGATCTACTCCGTTTACTGATGCACATATGATGTGTTAGGCCAACCAAACGATGTATGACGCCGACTATCACGGTTTAGCGGATAAAGACAGTCCTCTGCTCTGTAAACATGGATATGTGCCCGCTAAATTTGTAGCGTTCGAAGGACGAAACGCATGCAGGAGGTTTCTACAGTGTCAAGGACATCGTGCAATGGTGCGAGGCGGAAGTTGCGGTGTTGTCAAATGGGTAGATCCAGAGTGGCCCAAATCGATGCAGAAAACGCTGGACAAACTATGGGAAATGATTGTTGAGTTGAAAGAATCTGCATTCAGCTCACTTCTTGACAGTGTTGAGATGAAGCTATGGGAACCAGTTGACACGACCAAGCATAAGCGAGATCTCATGGGGGTAGAAGACAAGGTTAGCAACGTCGAGAAGGAGAGGGATGCGGCGTTGGCCCTGAAGGCTAAAGCAGAGCAAGAACTGACTGAAGCAAGGAAGGATCTTCACCAGGCCAAAGTCCCGCAGTTCACAACTACGAGTATTGACAAGTGCATGAGGAAAGATGCAGAGAAACAATTGAAGCTGTGCAAGGAAGATGCTAAAAGGAAGGAGCAGACGATCCGATCCTTGCTCTCGCAAGAAGATGCGCATAGGGCTAAGATTAGGAAGATCAAGGAGATGTGTGATAACTAGTTCTATTTAGCTTAAGCCCCGTGCCTTTTTTAAGTTGTAATAGTTGTACTTGTTGACCTAGCGGTCTGAACTATTGGCCCCGGAGTCCTGGGAGTAAAAAAATTGGTCGTCCGTTAATCTGTCTTGACCCTGCATTACTTCCTTTTGTCTGACCAATGCCCCTTGGATATTCCGCCCGTCGCTTTGTCGTCCTCGTGTACAAATAGGAGGCGCCACAACTCGTTGCTTCGTTGCCCATCCCCTCGCCCTCTCCAATCTCCACCGCACTGTCCACCCCCTCGCTCCCTCTCCAATCTCCACCGCGCCGCCATGGAGATGCCCTTGTTGAACTTCTACGAGGCGGTGATGTTCGCGTACTTCGACATCCTCGCGCCTCCGGCCGCGACGGTGCCCCACGGATGGCGCATCAGCTATGTGGGGGTGCCGATGGCTCCGCTCCTTGTCCCCGGCAGAGCCGGGATGGAGAGCGAAATCGCGGCGCGCCGCCGCTAGATGCCCGCATGGAAGAGGGCATTGCTCCAGTACGCGACGGCCAGCCTGACTGGCCGGCGCTGTTCAAGGAGCGGAAGGCCAAGATTGGCAACCGCATCGTTTATGGGTGCGTGGTGCACCGAGATCTCCGCAACCGAGAAGGGCAGGAGAGGTTTTGGTCCGTCCCTGGACAGACCAAGTTCACCGTCATCACCGCCGCTCACCGCAAAGAGGTGCTCCATCTCGCTTACAATGCGGAAATCGTGGAGGTTCCGTCCGACGAAGATGAGGAAGCCGGCGGCTCGGAGGACAGCGACAGCGGAAGTGAAATTGTTGACTAGTGGTTGAATTAATGTAGGATGTGAAATCGCACCTTTGTTTAGAAGAATTTGTGGTTGAATTAATGAAATGCCTCGATTTAGATCTCTGTCTCAATTAATTTGTGGAAGAATTTGTGATTTAGATCCATTTCTGCCTCAATTTAGATCTCTGTCCAGGATTGGGAACGTGACCGTGGACCAAAGACCCCTTTTCTACTTGTGTATTCTGACATTGGTGGTTTGTTTAAACGTAATCTACGTGGATTTGGCCGCATGCAAATGGCACAACCACAATTTATAAGTGGAAGCACGTACACCCGGTTACTGGAGATCCGGGAGCTTCGCCAGATGTAGGGGATGCAGGAGCAGAGAGGCGGTGAGATAGACGGGCTCAAGATTAGGCCAGAAAGTGGTACCCATTTCCTCCTCATCTGGGCATTATCGGTGAGAACATTGTTGTTTATGTTGCCACATCGTTGTGCAACATCTGAAATAAGTTGCTGTTTCGTGGAGTGTGGCAGCTTAAATAATTTATTTCTGTGCCACTTACATTCTGTCGTATTTGGAGACCTCCTGCCCCTCAGCAATCGTGGAACGGGTGGATCCTTGTTTTCAGATAGCAGTGGCACCATCACAATTTCGGATTCAACTACTGACTCGGGCATTTCCAAACCCTAAGTCGCGCTACATTTTACTCAGAGAACGTGGGTAGATTGTTTCGCCTAGCAACGTGCCACACATAGAGCTCCAGAATTTAACAGAATTACATATAAAGGTTCAAGTTTAACACACTACTATGCATCTTCATTGCCAGCAGCCTTCTTCCGCAGCCTAGGTGCCAAGCCTTCACGTCCAATGGCTTCTTCATTTCCTGCCTTCTTCCTCTTCCTTGGTGCCAATTTTCTTAGCTTCACGTACTCTGCATTGCCGGGAAAATGGGCACCATAATCATGTCCAGCATCATCTTTCCACTCGTTTTTAATTTCTTCGGGCAACAAAATGACTGACCCGGCAGTCGTGTTTCTAACCTTGCGGCGCTTCCTGTCAAAGAAACAAGACTGTTGCATAACTGCCCAATATCTACAGAGTAAATAAAATAAAAATTACAATTCAGCACAAACATGCAACCCCAAGCGACCTTTGCTTACCAGGAGCTAATTGCGTTCGAGCAACCACCCTGTCCAAGGATAGAAAGGCGACTCCCAGTTGCAGCAGCTTCCACATCCAGTACATCACAATTCAGCTCAAACATGCAATCCGAAGCATACCTTTTCATCAACCCAATTAGCTGACTATCACATGTTATAGGAACCATAATGACACGTTCATCCATGAAGCTGAACTTTGCAGTCTGCTTCGTCCATACTTCCACATGATTATGCAGAGCAGCAACCATACCAGATATAGTGCAGATCTGCGCATGCGCTTCTTCCATCGTGAAACAATGGCTTCCATACCACTTGCCCTTAGAGTCATACCTGTAGAGGACTACCGTAACCAGGTAAGGGGGGTCCGCGTAGATCCCACTTGACAGAAAACTGTGGACAAAATATGTTTGTCAGCATTGGGCTAACGAACAATTTGAGGTTCAGTAGCCAGCTAGCAGTTGTAATTAGTGTGAATAGCATAGAGAAGGGTAGCTCACTCGCTTGTAGGCAGAACTTCTTCTTTGATAGTAGGATTAGCCATCCTCTGAACTGCTCGGCTCGTCGGCGGCGGAGGCAGGCTAGAGCCTCGCAACGGCGGCTACGGCATGCGCCATTGGAGCTCGGTATCAGTGACTCGGCACAGCAACTGGGCGTAGCAACTTGGCCCTGGAAGTCAAATGTCCGAAGGGACTGTCTCGCCTGGAGGGTGGATTCCGATGCCGCCGGTGCTAGGGAAAGCTGGGAATGGATTTGTGAAATTGGTCAATGCATCCAATCCACTTAGCTGCTCGATTTGCCTAAGAGGTTGCCGCATTGGCGCCTGCGTCACGGACAGATAACCGACATGTGGGTCCCGACCGTCTACTTCACGGGGCGGTTTAACGGAATATTTGTATGTGGCAGGGGTGAGATGAGTTTGCCTCGAAATGGCCCCTCTCAGTAGTTGGCGGCCCAACTTTTCGAAACGCGGTAATTTCAGGCAACTTAGGTACCCCCATGCGCTGGCCTGCCAACTTTGGTACCGCAGACGAACAACCCCCTGATTGGTTGTCACAGTTGTCACACGGATCGTGCGCACCAACCGTTGATTCTGTGTGATCCAACGATGATCGTTGCACACGTCGTGCCCTTCATAGTACAGCGTGAGACAGCACAGACGTCTCCCTCAGCGAGACTTCTACAAGAAGGAATACGAGCCGTACATGGAAAAAGTCGTCTAGCGGTCATGTCATGTTTAATCAAGTCTGAAAAGCCTACTACTACTACTACTACGCCACAACACATGCGTCATCGAGTGCACGGTCATCGATGGACAGCTGCAATTTATTGCCACTTGATTTTAATAAGACATATCCCATTTTTTACGCAGCGGCTCTCAATCTCACTTCCAACTGGGCCCGACCGTAAGAAGCTTACACGTGCTAGACGGAGGCCGAAGAGCTGAGCTCGACGAGACCTAACGTCTCCGCCTTCATCAACACATCCATCTACCCGATCTAGCACAACCCCACAAATCTCGTTGTACAACCACCTACCTTCCCCTCTACATTTCCACTTTTAACTATCACCAATTTTAGGGCCGTGTCAAACTTCATACATAGAAATTGTGTATGCGCCCTTTACATGCGGCTCAATACAGAACTGCCATGCATGGCCTAGGAAAAAAACGTGACGTACCGTGCGCGTGTCACGATGCACGGTGCAGTAGACTGCGCGGCGCGTTGCACGATGGTGCAACGAAACGTGCCTTGCTTCCATCCACCTTAACAATAGAGCCCCTCTTCGCACACCCACTCTCACTCTTGCTCACTCTCCCCACGCAACCCTCTCCACTATCCCACCAGCATCCGCAAACTCCCGAGAATACCCCGTCCGCGCCGGTGATGGTCGAGGAGGATAAGGTGGCCATCGTCACCTCTGAGGCCGCCGGCGAGGAGGCCCCCGTCTCCTCGTCGGTCCCCCTTGACGCATTGAAAGCAGCCGTCGTGCCTGTCCAGCCCCCAGTCGAGGCCCCTGATAGTCACAAGCAGATCAAGCACTTCTTGGGAACCTACGATCCAAATAAGTACATCGCTCCGCTGAACCCCTACGACACCGGCATCGACGACCCATGGTCGGAGGTAACTAGGGTTTGCTCCCCTCCTCTGGTTCTTCTACCGTTCCCATCGTTGGATGCTAGATCTTGGTTTATTAGGATTCGCTTGTTCACATTTCGATTGCTCGATCTTCTTACATCATCTACTCCCCCATTTTCCTTTTCTTCCAATAGGTTTCTGGCAGCGACGTCTGCAGCGATGATGAGTCGATGCACACCAAGACTCGTCAGGTGCTGAGGATGCCGCGGCCGGCCAGTACGACGCCTTCTTCTGGGGCGGCGACTACAGCTGCCCCTTCTGCAAGGGGATCGCCTACTGCTGGGTGAGTCACGCCGGTGGCACCGACTTCAACACCTTACTAAAGCATGGAGAGGCCGCGGGCTCCAGCATCCATAAAGGTGGCAAGCGTGAGACCGTGAGCATCAACGCCTACATCGCTGAACACCGGGCTCTCGGCATTCACCTCTGAAACCTCCAGCGGGTGGCCATCAAAGAGGGTCGCATGCCTCCAATCAGGCCCAAGGCCCCCAAAATCAAGGGACTGGGCAGCAAGAAGTGGAGGAAGCGCCGGAGGGAGGCGGAGGCGCTGGCGCATGATGGATGGGTTGGATGTGTCCTTGAATGTATCTACATCTGCGGAGGCTGCTGCTAAGCAGCTTCTTTTGATTTTCTATATTTTGCTTGCGTCCTATTTTTGGATGAATGCATCGAACCTCGTTAAGCAACCTACTGATGACCCACAAGTATAGGGGGTGTATCGCAGTATTTTTGATAAGTAAGAGTGTGGAACCCAACAAGGAGCAGAAGGTGCAGGCTAGTGGTATGGATCAGGAATTCTCTGCAAATACTTAGCAAACGGATTTTTAGGGGTTTTCGATAAAGCAAATAAACAAAGTACGAGTAAATAAAGACAGTAGAAATAAATGCAGCAAGTGGCCCAATCCTTTATGCAGCAAAGGACAAGTCGGTTGTATTTCTATAGATGACCAAACGTTCTCGAGGACACATGGGAAGACTGTCAAGTGCTTTCGCTTCATATAGTCGATTAATCTCCTCTAGCTTGCTAAGAGTTGTGTGGGTCAATCTGTGCTAATGTACCGCCCCATCCAAGACTAATACATACTTGTGATTATACCCCTTGCAAACATCCATAAGTACAAGAAAGTAATTAAGGTAGAAACCTAACCATAGCTTTAAACTCTAAGAACCTTACGTCCCTTGTGCAATGGTTTTCTAACGGGGGTTCAGGTTTCTGTCACTCTGGCAACCCCTACGATTAGTAGCCAAATACACAATTCATTCCCCTAGGCCCATATAGGTTAAGTGTCATGTAGTTGATGTTCACATGACACCACTAGAAGAAGTACACCACAACTTAAATAACAATCTATTGAATCTTTCTCAACGCAACTCCACTACTAACAACAAGACTTCTCCCATGTCCTCAAGAACAAAGCGAACTACTCACAAGACATCATATGGATCATGATTAGAGATGGAATAATGATGTATAACAATCTGAACATAAACAATAATTCAATGGTTCACTCAATAGCATCAACTACAAAGAGTAATCAACACCAGGAAAGTTTCCCCTATGAACTAATGCAAGATTCAATTCAGTTGTTACAGCAATATGGAGATGGTGATGAGGGTGCTGATGGTGATGATGGTGGTGATGATGATGATGATGATCGCGATGAAGTCCAACTTGATGGTGGTGTTGATGGCGACGATCTCCCCTCTCTAGGAAGGAATTCCCCCGGCAGAAATCTGTTTGCTGGAGAGATCTTTCTCTCTCGGTGTTTTCGCCCCGCAGAGGCGGCAGAATCTTTCTGTGGTCGCTCCCCGAGTCTTAGGGTTTGGGGAGGATGATATACGCTAGAGGGGAGAGGCGGGCCAGGGCGGCCACACCACTCCCAGACGCGGCCTAGGCCTGCCCGTGCCATGGGGTGGTGTGGGCCCCCTATGGCCCACCTCCACTCCATCTTCTGGCATCCTGAGTCTTCTGGAAAAATAGAATTTTCCGTATATTTTCCCGAATTTTCTGATCTTCGTGAATTTTGCCTCCAAACAACACCTTTTCCATCAGAATCCTGACTACAGCGGTCCATGCTCCAAAAGTCATCAACCATGCAATAATAGATGAAATAACATAAGTATCACCTCTCAATACGAAATATATCAATGAATAATAGTGAATTAAGACATAGAATAGTGATGCAAAATGGATGTATCAGCTCCCCCCAAGCTTAGACTTCGCTTGTCCCCAAGCGAAACTGAGCTCAATAAACATGACCTCAGGTTTATTGAGTGAAGAGTCGATAAAAGAATACGGACAAGAAGCATCACATTCATCTAATACATAGATCATAATAGAAGACAACTCACTATTATATAACTCAACTCGCAATGAGTAAAGGAAACACAATAAAGATACATAGAGTAAATCATAATTGGTGATGGCAAACTTAGCTCTTGGTCGAAGAATAGTTGATAATTTTCTGGAGTTCACAAATAGCTGGTTTTCAAAGAAAGGTTTCAAAGTAGTAAACATCAAGATAAGAGCAATGTGCAAAACAAGGAACAAAAGACATGATTGCATAAATCATCATATGAATGAATGAAACACATCAACTCAAAATACTTGATGAGATAGAAGGGAGTAGGTTTACTAACTCAACTACAAAGTAAAAGAAAGGCCCTTCGCAGAGGGAAGCAGGGATTGCAAGTCTCATAAAGAGCTCCCAAAAATTATGATACTTACTAGCTTTCAGCTCTCATTGCCCCTATCATAGGCATCTTTTGGTGATTCAGGTTAAAGTGACACAACTAAGAGGATATGCTTGACAAGTTATAAGTTGAAATCTCATGCCCCTTACTTATGAGTACCGATCCTCATGCTACTCAACTTCAGTCACGAGTAAGCTCTTGTCATTGTAAATACATGCGTATCATTGAGAACCGTCAACGGGGTACCCCTTGCACATGACACAGGAGCTATCCCATAATCAAAATGACAAGGCAAGCAGACAGTGAGCATCTCAGCAATCTTTTTATTTGCTATTTGCATAGGTTTTTATTGAGGATGCTTCATAGAATGCTCACTATAGTTATGCTGCAAGTTTCCACCATGATTAGGCATGGCTTAGGCTAGCGGCCCAGGCGTTTCTCTAACAAACATATAAACTCCATGATCTTACAAGTTCCACTTTTATTTCACACCGCCGGGATCCATAAGCAAAAGAACATGATATCAACTAGGTACATAGTACCAAATGAAGTGTTGAAAGCGGTCCCCATGATACATGGTTCGGCTAACTTCAACTCATAAAGCGCAAGCATGTACGCAACAAAGAAGGACCCAATGGTTCAAGTTTATTAAATGCAAGAAAGTAAGGTGTGCCATCAAGTTCGTGAGAGCTTTAATCACTAATTTTCTCATAACAAGTTTAATTTTGGAGGTAGATAAAACAAGAATTTACTTGGAATAGCAATAATGCTACTAGGTAGGTATGGTGGACGCAAATGGCAAAGGTATTGGTTTAAAGGAGGTGGATGCACGAGAAGAATTCCCTCTCAGTATAGGTTTTTGGCTAGCAAGTATAACAGTTGAAGGAAACAAACAAACATACAAGTGATAGAGACAAACATGCAATCTTCCTTGGAAACACAAAAGATCTTAACTAAAGAATACTAGACTTATGAGCAAATCAAGAAAGAAAGATGATGAAATTGTTTTTCTCTAGAGTACTTCTATCTTTTTCAACTCTCAAAAAGGTGTTGCTACTGACCGAGCCAGGTTTGCCAAAACCAACTAAATTAACTCAATGATCCCAAAGTGATACCAATACTAACAACAAGATCAATCATATAACCACGAATCGAAAACTAACATGAGCTATGCAAAAGAGTGAATGAAAGAACTTCTCATTAATATTCCATAACGGAAACTCACACAAAGGGATACATATCTAACGAGAGAGGGGGGACACTTCCATAATGCAAACCATACTACATAATAACTCCTCTATTCATGATATGACTCTACTAATAAGGTAAAAAGATAGAAGATAGTGATATGATACCGTGGCACTCCTCCAAGCTTGGAACAAACCAAGGGGATGCCAAACCTGATGACGAACTACTCCTTAGGTGGTGGTGGTATCCTCTCGATGAGCTCTTTGATCAGATTCCCCAAGTCCTCAATCTCGAAGGTGAGATTACGAATCAGCTGTGAATTTTTCTCAATGCGGCTCATGATCATGTCGTGTTGAGAATTCCAGCTCTTGCTATTCTTTCCCCACTCTTACTCTTTGAAGTCTTGTTTTCCTGCATGGCTAGAATGAGGCAAATCCCAATTGGAGGGTAATTTCCCCTTGGGCATATTCTGGTATTGATGCTCATGGATAAGGGTATGGAATGGATTCTTGGTGCGTGGAGGAAGTGACCAGGGATCTGAACGGTGATGAGGAGGCTTCCCTCCGATGGCTGGGTTTGCCACCACTCTAATGCTTGCGATGGTAGTGCCGGTGTGCGGACGTTGGCATTGCTCCTCTTCACCTTCACTCTTGATCTCCTTCTCCTTCCCGGGGTCTTGGAGGTCTTCCTCCATGGGCTCCTTCCCTTTATCCTTGGCAGACACCATTGTGCTTCTAATCCTTCAAAGAGTATGTCCTGGCAGAAATAGATCGAAACAAAAACATGACGAAAACATGATATACTAACCTCGGAAGATCCGGGGGGTTATATATTACGAAGTTTCATATCAAAAGGAAGGTACTGGGAGAAAACGAGTCGGAGGCGGAGTCCTGGGTGGCCTCACCACCTGGTGGCGCGGCCAGGGGTGTGACCGCGCCATGGGGTGGTGTGGACCACCCCGGCTCCGGTTCCGTCCCTTTTTCGCTTCGAAACTTTCCTTATCGACTGAAAACTGCAAAAATATAGTTGTATTGTATTTTCGTGGAACTTTTCTTGCCAGAACTATTACCTAGTTGGAAACGGACTCTGCAGGTCTCTGAATTTGGTATTTAGTGGATCCTTCCGGAGTCACCACTTGAATCATCAGTATCTCATGTTCATACACTTATTACTTGAGGCATAGAACCTTTCTCTTCCTTATTACACCATTATCTCCACTAACCTGGAAATTTCTTTCACACAAAACTTCACACAGTTCTCATTAGCAACATTAGTATAAGTGAAGTGATAAAACCTTTTGAGTCCAACTTCAACTGAAAACCATAAAAACATAAGCTACTATAGCAACTGCTTCCGAAAACCCAAAAAGAATTCAAAAAGGAAATCGAATAAAGAAGCAAATGAAAGGTTGGCAAAATCTGTCAAACCAGACCAGCAGGTAGAGATAAATTTTTCGAAAATCTTCTGTTGCTCAAATCAAAAAGTACAAAACTAACAAAAGTTAGATAACAACCTGGGGCAGAAGCACAAACAATTACAGCTCAATCCGACATACAGAGATGTCTCACATAATTTTTTACGGTGAAGCACAAAAAATCTGTTTCGGGACAGCAACTTCCCAAATATTACTTCTCTCTCATTAGAGGTTGATCTTGACAAAAAACCAAACAAAACGGATAAGGAGCGGTTATTACTGAAGTAATAACTTACAAGACTCAAAGAAACAAACACAAACTGAAAGCAAAAACAAATTGGGTTGTCTCCCATAAAGCTCTTTCTTTATAGCCATTAAGATGGGCATGATAATTTTGAAGTAGCTCTCATAGGGATATGGATTGAAGTGTAAAGAGAGCATTAAGAAGCAAAAACACACACACATTTAAGTCTAACCCACTTCCTATGCAAGGGTATTTTGTAAACAAACAAGTTATTGAAACCAGAGGCAACTTGCATAAGAAGGCAAAAGAAGTGCAACATAAAAACTTTCAGCATAAAATTAGGAAACTTGATATTATTGAGATGCATAAGAACACTTTTCCCTCTCTCATAATAACTTTCAGTATCATGCATAAACTTGACAATATAGATAACACAAGGACTATCATAGCAATTATCACTTATTCTAACAGAAAACACAGGAATACTAGCTCTCATAACACTACTATGTGAAACAATATTAGAGGTATCCTTACAAAGGATAGGGTGTCCCTCTTTTTCATACTTAGTGACAAAGTCTTTCACATTTGCTACAATAGGTTCATCAACCATTTGTTTATCAGGTTCAACAGCCTTATTTATACTTTCATTAAACATACTAGCCATCATAGAATGTTCCTTTACCTTAACTGGGAAAGGCATTTCTCAATATAAGGTTCAGGTAAAACATGATTAGCAGTATAAACTTCAGTATTTCTTGCAGGAACACTCTTAGAAATATCTTTGTAAGGTTCATGATACTTATTCCACTTCTTTTTTAGGCACTTCAATGTAGGAAGCAAAAGCCTTAAAATAAGAAGCAATAGCTTGAGAGTCTAGACCATAAGCATTTTTTATATTTTGAAAGTCATCAGTTCCCATAAAAGATTCAATGCATTCATAATCATAATTTATACCTGACTTTCTACCTTTGTCATTCTCCAGGCTTCAGCATTGTCTTGAATACGGTCCAGAAGATCCCATTTAGCTTCTTCTTCCATGCGAGTGAATGATCCAGCACAAGAAGCATCCAATAAATCTTTATCATGTAGAGGGAGCCTTGCATAAAAGTTATTGATAATAATATTGTTGGGGGGCTCATGAATGGGACATTTGAGAATTAGTAACTTCAGTCTCCCCCAAGCTTGAGCTGTACTCTCTCCATCAAGAGGCCAAAAGTTGTATATTTGACTCCGATCTTTATGAATCTCACTAGGAGGATAAAACTTTGAATAAAAGAGAGGTACTATTTCCTCCCATTCCAGAGCTTGACCATTCTTCAGCAGCTTATACCATTCCTCAGCTCTTCCTTTCAGTGATAATGAGAATAACTTCTTCTTAACTTGATCTATAGTAATACCTGCACACTTGAACAACCCGCATAATTCGTGTATAAAGAGTAAATGATCACCGGGATGGACAGTTCCATCCCCAACATAATAGTTATCCATAACACGATCAATAATTCTTGTAGGTATTTTGAAAACATCTTTCTCAGCAGGTGGTGGTTTATCTACTACCTTAGCAGTGGTAGTAGCATTACCAAATAAGAAACTCAGCGAATTATCCATAACAAAAATAAAGCAACTAGCAGTAGTAAACAATACTCACAGTAGAAGTTTCCTTTACCAGTTCCACTCTCCAATAGCGCTTCACTCCCCGGCAACGTCGCCAGAAAATAGTCTTGATGACCCACAAGTATAGGGGGTGTATCGCAGTATTTTCGATAAGTAAGAGTGTCGAACCCAACGAGGAGCAAAAGGTGCTGGCTAGTGGTATGGATCAGGAATTCTCTGCAAATACTTAGCAAACGGATTTTTAGGGGTTTTCGATAAAGCAAGTAAACAAAGTACGAGTAAATAAAGACAGTAGGAATAAATGCAACAAGTGGCCCAATCCTTTATGCAGCAAAGGACAAGTCGGTTGTATTTCTATAGATGACCAAATGTTCTCGAGGACACATGGGAAGACTGTCAAGTGCTTTCGCTTCATATAGTCGATTAATCTTCTCTAGCTTGCTAAGTGTTGTGTGGGTGAACTTGTGTTAATGTACCACCCCATCCAAGACTAATACATACTTGTGATTGTACCCCTTGCAAACATCCGTAAGTACAAGAAAGTAATTAAGGTAGAAACCTAACCACAGCTTTAAACTCTAAGACCCTTACGTCCCTTGTGCAATGGTTTCCTAACGGGGGTTCAGGTTTCTGTCACTCCGGCAACCCCTACGATTAGTATCCAAATACACAATGCATTCCCCTAGGCCCATATAGGTGAAGTGTCATGTAGTTGACCTTCACATGACACCACTAGAAGAAGTACACCACAACTTAAATAACAATCTATTGAATCTTTCTCAACGCAACTCCACTACTAACAACAAGACTTCTCCCATCTCCTCAAGAACAAAGCGAACTACTCACAAGACATCATATGGATCATGATTAGAGATGGAATAATGATGTATAACAATCTGAACATAAACAATAATTCAATGGTTCACTCAATAGCATTAACTACAAAGAGTAATCAACACCAGGAAAGTTTCCCCTATGAACTAATGCAAGATTCAACTCAATTGTTATAGCAATATGGAGATGGTGATGAGGGTGCTGATGGTGATGATGGTGGTGATGATGATGATCCCGATGAAGTCCAGCTTGATGGTGGTGTTGATGGCGACGATCTCCCCTCTCTAGGAAGGAATTCCCCCAACAGATATCTGTCCGCCAGAGAGATCTTTCTCTCTCGGTGTTTTCCGCCCCGCAGAGGCGACGGAATCTTTCTGTGGTCGCTCCTCGAGTCTTAAGGTTTCGGGAGGATGATATACGCCAGAGGGGAGAGGCTGGAGTGGGCCAGGGCAGCCACACCACTCCCAGGCGCGGCCTAGGCCTGCCCGCGCCATGGGGTGGTGTGGGCCCCCTGTGGCCCACATCCACTCCATCTTCTGGCATCCTGAGTCTTCTGGAAAAATAGAATTTTCCGTATATTTTCCCGAAATTTCTAATCTTCGCGAATTTTGCCTCCAAACAACACCTTTTCCATCAGAATCCTAACTGCAGCGGTCCATGCTCCAAAAGTCATCAACCATGCAAAAATAGATGAAATAACATAAGTATCACCTCTCAATACGAAATATATCAATGAATAATAGTGAATTAAGACATAGAATAGTGATGCAAAATGGACGTATCACCTACTTTCTATCGCTATATCCTATTTAGCTGCGCACATCTATATCTACATTTGTTTTGTTTTCTGAATGAATGTATTATGCTTGGTGTGATTTGCTGCTCTAGATTTTCTACCTGATCGGAGGCAAAAATAGGTCCAAAAGGGAACGAATTATCGAAGAGAGAATCTTCTCTAGATTTGCTACCAATTTGGGAAAAATGAAACATATCTATTTAGCGAGAGAGGAAAAGGGTACTCTTTCAAACTGCCAGTTAACGAGCTACCATCTTGACGAGGCCCCATCTTGACGTCTCCCTCTACAAGAAGGAACACAATGCCGTCCATGGAAAAAGCTGTCAAGCGGTCATGTCACATTTAATCAAGTCTGAAAAGCCTACTACTGCTACTACAACACATGCATAGGGCAACGGGGTCATCGAGTGCACGGTTGTTTGAGGGACGCTGCAATTTATTGCCACTTGATTTTAATAAGACATATCCCATTTTTATGCAGCGCTCTCAATCTCACTTCCAACTGGGCCCTACCGCTAGTAACTTCCATGAGTCAAGGGCCCCCTCGAGTAGATCTAACGTTGCTAGAAATTGGTTCCATGCCACTTGCATGCAGTGGAATCGAGGTCTGCCATAAGCGTGTTTTCAATGCAGCTCTAAAGTGGAGATCGTGGTTGTTTCAAAAAAAGGGAACCCAAAAAAAAGGGTGGAGATCGTGGTAGCCCCCCGCCCACCAGACGTGTCCACTCGAGGACTACGAACGGTCCGGTGTTTATAACCCCCCTCGACCTTCTTATTCCATGTGCTCGTGTCATTTTCCCCCAGTCTGTCTAGTCCCAAGACCCCAATCTACACCTACCGCGCACACCGAAAATCCCTCGCTTGCACTACCTCCTTCCCTTGGTGCGCCATGAAGCATACATGTGGAGACGACCCAGAGGTGAAGCCAGTTGAAGGCGCAGCAGCAGATGGCTCGGTCGTTGCCAAGCAGGCGGAGGCGTCTTCTCCGGGCACGAACGCCGCTCGTCATCGCGGCGTCGAGGGTGCGAGCTCATCTGTCCAGCCAGTAGCCATCGCCACCGAGCAGCAGGTAGTAGCCGTCGCCGCCGAGCAGCAGGTGGCCGACAACGTCATGGCCAACAACATCGTGGTGCCAGCGACAGATCTAGATGGGGGGCAGGTGGCAGGCGGAGGCAATCCGGTGCTCTACATCAACGACCCCATCGCCGTACAAGAAATCTTCGATACAATCGCGGAGAATGATGAGTTCCAGGAGAAGGTCCCTGATGAGGAGTCCGAGGTACTACATTGCTAGCTTCTCTACTCGCATCCGCAGATTTCACTATTCATACATAGGATTTGCTCAATCGTGTACATATTCTTTTGCTCTTGAAGTAGGGCAGTATATATATGGTTCGATCGGTCGATTGATGCATCTGCCATCTAGTCACAAAACCCCAATCCGTCTAGTCAAAAAACCCCAATATGCTCATATGCCATCTAGTTGAGTTTGCTAGTTGAGTGTTGATTTCGATACACAGCATGCCTATAACATTACATGTCTATTCCTTACTGAGCCCAATGATTCAATTTTGCCCCAAAATAGTGCAAGGGCATCTAATGGTGTCGTTTTCTTAGGGATGGTTAGTGAACCTGAGGCAGCAATGCACATAAACAATATCGGTTCTGCTGTTGGTATTTTGGTTCTACGACTCCATCGCTAAAAAGAATGAGGACCTAATTTTTTTCTCATATGGAACCTATATATAATCTTTGTATTGTTTCTGATCTATGAATGCATTGTATGATGCATATGTATATCCCTGAATATTGTTTTGTATGATTATATTTCAATTTCTTATTATGGCCAATGATTCAAATTTGCCCCAAAGAGAGGCAGACACATTGGTGTCTGATCTTTTTAGGGATGAGTTAGCGAACCTGGGGCCATGTACAAAATCAATATGAGTTGTGCAATTGTTACTTGGTTCTCTTACGCCATCCATGTAGAAACTTATGAGGCTGCAATCTTTATTCTACATTCATAGAACTATGATATTTGAATTATCTATTCCATGCATTCATAGTGTATAAGAATTACATTTTAGTTTGTCACCGAGGCCGATGATTGAAATTTTCCCCAAAAGAGTTCAAGGGGAGACACGTATGATGGTGTCGTGTTTTAGGGATGGGTTGGTGAACCTGAGGCAGCAATGCACACAAACAATATAGGTTGTGATGTTGGTACTTTGGTTCTCCAACTCCATCTCTGAAACAAATTATGAGGCCCTAGATTTATTCTCATATGGAACTACATATATGATCCTTGATTTGTTTCTGATCTTTTAATGATTGGTATGATGCATATGTATATGAATGGTTTTGATCATAAGTATTTTTAACATGTACCTGAAGATTAATTGTTTGTTTTTTTATTTATAATTACAATATTTAGGCTTGTTTTTGTACCTGACTATGTATATCCCTGAATATTGTTTTGTACGATTACATTTCAATTTTGTGGCCAATGATTCAAATTTTCCCCAAAGAGAGGCAGACACATTGGTGTCAGATTTTTTCAGGGATGAGTTAGCGAACTTGGGGGCATGTACAAGATCAATATAAGCTGTGGAATTGTTACTTGGTTCGCTTACGCCATCCTTGTAGAAACTTATGAGGCCGCAATCTTTATTCTACATTCATAGAACTATGATATTTGAATTATCTATTCCATGCATTCATAGTGTATAAGAATTATATTTCAGTTTGTCACCGAGGCCGGTGATTGAAATTTGTGCCAAAAGAGTTCAAGGGGAGACACATAGGATGGTGTCGTGTTTTAGGGATGGGTTGGTGAACCTGAGGCAGCAATGCACACAAACAATATAGGTTGTGCAGTTGGTACTTTGGTTCGCCAACTCCATCTCTGAAACAAATTATGAGGCCCTAGATTTATTCTCATATGGAACTACATATATAATCCTTGAATTGTTTCTGATCTTTTAATGATTGGTATGATGCATATGTACATGAATGGTTTTGATCATAAGTATTTTAAAATGTACCTGAAGATCAATTGTTTGTTTTTTTATTTATAATTAAAATATTTAGGCTTGTTTTTGTACCTGACTATGTATATCCCTGAATATTGTTTCGTACGATTACATTTCAATTTCTTATTGTGGTCAATGATTCAAATTTGTCCCAAAGGAGAGGCAGACACATTGGTGTCAGATTCTTTCAGGGACGAGTTAGTGAACCTAGGGCGATGTACAAGAACAATATAGGTTGTGCAATTGTTACTTGATTCACTCACGATGTCCCTGAATAAACTTATGAGGCCGCAATCTTTATTCTACATACACTCCGATGCAATTATTTGTCATTGTGTTGAGATGAAATGATATATGAACCGATCAAACTATTGTTGAGATGCTTTATCTTTGATATCCATGGATATATTGTCTTACATATACATGTTGTCAATTCTTGAGTTGTAATACAATTCAATCATATGGATGAGTTCTAAGTTATGTTCTTAAAAATCAACAGGAGGATGATGATGAAGTGGACGATAGCAAGGTATCTAGGGACAACAAGAGCCGCTACGTGCTGAGGCGGTTACGGTGTGGGCTAATCTGTTTCCACCGTAGGGGGAGACTATTTTGCCCATTCTGTGGCAGAGCAATCAACATGGACCTCGACAGCACGCGGAGGGCATTGGCAGAGGCGGAGGCAGAAGCCATAGGCCGATTACCTTGGCGCGGCACGCAGCCTTCGGCAAATTCCTCCGGGAGTATGTCAGGACTGGCCTGTATCCCATCGACTAGGCTGTCGCTGCCTCTTGCTGATATGCACCTGCCCTGCTAGGCGTCTCCATGTCCCGGCCTCCTGCTGCCGCCCCTGCTTTTATTTTGTTTTTACTTAATTATTACCTGTGTGTGGCATGTAAGACAATATATCCGTGGTGTCTCTGATGAACCTTCTATATTAATCTACTCCTTTATATGGAGTGCCTTAAAATTTCCTTTATATGCTCATGCACACTACAAAATATTTCTAGTGCTCGATTATATTATAATTGTCAAGGTATACATCAACAAGTAAAATTGGTCGAAATTTTGTATTGAAGTAACTAAATGATCTCACATCAGCGGTGGACGTTGGCATCAGCTGAAGACCTTGGAGCGGCACGCAGTCTTCAACAAATTCCTTGCAGGTACAACTACGGGTTGCGGCCACCCAGCTCCGAATTCGCTTACAGGTCCAACATGACAGAACTTGAGCTACCGCAGAGACCTCGGCAGAGGTGGCATAATTGGTGCGGGTGCAACCACGGCGACCGTGACCTCGGATTCTAGAGGAGGAAAACAGAACCGAGCATGGTCGACACGGTGACAGATCTCACCGGGAACCAATTCTCGTCCCCGCTCTGTGCCATGGGTGCGTGCATGGTGAGGGCGAGCTCCGACTCGGGATGGGGAGGAGAGCGGGGCCGAGCAGGTTTGTCATGTCCCAGCTTTGCGCCATGGCCACGACCACAGATTGCCGCTCCGGAGAAGAAGAAGACGCGTAATGGATGCAAGTGCCAACGCTGCAAGCCTACAGGGAGGAGAGCTGGGACAAGCAGGTTCATCCACGTCCCAACTCCGCGTCATGGCTGCGACGCCCCACAGATTGCTGCTCCGGGGAAGAAGAAGATGCATAATGGATGCAGGCGCCAACGCTGCAATCCTAATTGACACCTAAGCGACGGGAGCGACATAACAGCGAGAACTGATAGGGGGGCCCAACTTGACGACCGTTAGCCTGATTTTTTGTATTGAAACGTAAAGTTGAATTCGTGCCGAAGAAGACCCTCTGAGTATTTGGCACACCAACTGTATTCATCCCGGCTGATTTCAGGGAACTTGGGTACCGCGTTGCCTGGCACCCCAACTTTCGGGCCGCAAAATGATATTCTCCGTGGTAAGACGCCTTCTTGAGCCAAGTAATGAGGTCACCTCTAAATAACCATTGTGATGCCTTAGAGAAGCAACTCATAAATACCACCACAATTAAGGGTTTCCCATGGATATCGTAATTATCTTAGTGAATCTCTCTTTATTCCTCATTAGACCATCCAGGTTATAAGACAATGATGCTTGTAGTCACGAATAACATTAGACATACTCCCATACACGTCCTAAGGATTTCACCATCTCTTTAGTCCCGAAGGCAAATGACATGTGGCCGACTACACATACCATCTAAAGAGAGAGATCAAACACAATATCATAAATCAATAGATCATGGACACAAGTAATATATCATCTTTATTTCATTTCATAATAGTGCTAGGGTTTCTCCATCTCCCCAATAACAAAGGGAACTACTCACACATGGAAGAAATCAACGACATCATCATAATCAAATGGATGGATAAAAGTACGGGAATAAATATAGTCAAACCACAATTGAATGTGGAATTACAACAAGATCCAATGAATGGAAGATGGGAGTAGCAATGGTGATAGAGATGCAGTGGTTGATGATGAAGGGGATGATGCGATGTCTTCCGATGGTCCGTGAAGCAGCAAGGATTTTCCCTTCTTCAAGTTCCTCTTCTAGATCCCTCTCTGGTGTGGTATTTCGGGGCTAGAAGTTTCTCTGAATGTCGGATCTCAGATCCGTCTTCGCGAGGTGAGAGTATTTGATGAGGCGAACACGCTGCCACATGGTACGGGCGGGCGGTACGGGCAAGCTCCGCACGTACTAGTGGTCGTTAAGCTCTCTGGAGCTTCCCTCCGCGTTTGGCAATCTCCCATGTGTGAGAATAAATAAGTTAAATGACTTTTATCACTTAGAAATACCATATTACTACATAATATGAAAGTTCCAATTGATATGTTCTTAAGAGACTTAGTTATTCGGAATCAGGTTGAAACAAGGACAAAAGGTGCACGAACGCGTGGTAAAATACTAAAAAAAATCCTACTCTACTTATGCAAAACAAAAGGTAAATATGCTACAATTTTGGAGTCCACAATGAGCGTGCTATCATGTTCATGAACCCAAGCAACATGGATGCCACAGATAGAAAGTGTTGGGAGCTCACTCTTCAAAAGATCCTTCAAGGATTTGGAGGAGGTGAGGGTGGAGATAGTTATGGTGAAGATGATCATGGTGGTGATGGTGGAGTTGACGGTGTTGGCTTAGGAGGAGGTGGAGATGAGTTCTTCGAAGATGATGTTTGAGTTCTTCGGAGATGGTCCACAACATATGAGGTGAGTAATGGATGTGAAATATAGCCATATTTATCCGCGTTTAAATCTTATTTTAAGTCAATAAATTGACCAATTAACTCTCTAGCCTTGCTACTAATGACTAATTATTGCAAAGATGTGCAAATCCTTCTCTTGATTTGTGATGTGCAGAAAATCATCCCTTTATGATGAGATTAGGAGCAATTACTGAAGAATATGTCGTTATCAACACAACCAAGTTAAATAGGGGCGGAAAGGCGTTTCCAGGAGGTGTAACGAGCATCGTACGGGCAAGGCCTTCCCGTACCATCCGCTTGTACTGCACATCGACACCTTCCTTAGGTTCAACCAAGCTACTTATGTGAAGGAAGCAACACCATTCGAGGAAAGACGCACCCTCTAGCCGCCATAGAATCCATTTGCCATTCAGATCTCATCCATCATCCACCAAAGGAGATCCACACCACCATATTTCATCCTCTCCATCTCCTAGATCCTTCATAGCCATAACCATTGTCTTGTAATAGAGATCTTCTTGCGAATTGGTGACCATTGTAAGAATATTTGATTTCAATCTAAGTATTTTGTCAATGATTCATATTGTTGATCTTGTTATTATGAGTGAGTAGTCCTCGCGGGCTGCGGGTTGGGGTGAAGCCTGCAGGGTCTATGTGCATCTAATTCTATGAAAATATTATGTAGTGATTGAATAAGAGCTTTTATCTTGTATCTTTGTCTCCACCTCGATCCGAGGACTTGTAGGTACCCAAGACACCACTGTTTGATCAAGGTGTGAGGTGAGATGAGTAGAGAACAGCGTTTGACACGCGAAACCCTAGTTACAACAAGGGGAAGTACGGTACTCACTTAGTGATCCAATTGGGATCAACAGTAACATCACCGGTCCGGTCTTAAGGCTTTGGTTTGTTTTACTTAATAATTGTTGGAACCCGTGGTTTTGTGGTATGATTGATGGACCAAGAGACTATTGTCACCTATGGTTTTAGGGGCTCTAGTAGATAAGGATGTACTACCCACAATTCTTATCACTACTACTCCCTCTGATCCATATTACTTATCGCTGAAATGGATGTATCTAGCACTAAAACATGTCTAGATACATCTATTTCCTCGACGATTAATATGGATTAGTGGGAGTAGATCATTTTACACATGAATGTTCTTAATCTCATTTGTATCCCATTTGTATGCAAGCTACATGTGAATCTTCAATCCTGGCCTATCTCCATCATTGAAAACAACCAAAAGATACAAAGTAAACTAGAAAGGTCCGGTAAACGAAAAACAAAATTAGTCTTCAAGTCTTGTAGATGTACCCCAAAATTTCCTTTTAGCATCTTCTTCCCAAGGTTCGATAAACCTAGGTATTTTCTAGGGAAAAAGCTACTATACTGCATCTGTAATCCGGATCGAAGGTATTAGCCCTTTTTCTAGCGGTGTTGCCGGGGAAGTAATCCTCTATCCCGGTGAGGTTATTAGAGACCTTGTTTAGTTGTTTTGTTTTAGTTTTAATTATTGTTATTAGTTTACATTTTGTTATCTATTTGAAACTCAAAAAAAAAATAGTTCCTTGTTTAATTGTTTCTCTAAATCTAAAAATACCAAAAAAGATAATTACCGTGGCACAAAAGAAGCTTGGGGAGTATGCTACTCCACAGGATGATTTTATTCATGCACTTATTACTCAGACCGCTGTTATAGTGGAGAATTAGGAGATTAAGCCTAACATTTTGAGTTTGGTTCAACATAACCAATTTGGGGGCTCAACTGCTGAAGATTCAGGCTTGCACCTAAATAAATTTACTAAAATGTGCGACATGATGCACACAAAATATGTTGACTCTGATGTTGTTAAATTATGCTTATTTCCTTTTTCACTTAGAGGAAAAGCAAAATATTGGTTGCTAACTTTGCCTAAAGGCACTTGATACCTTCCACCTGGTTTTATGGATGCAGTATAGTAGATTTTTCCCTACTAGACCTAGGTTTAACCGAACCTTAGGAAACACTGCTAAATGGAAATTAAATGAGGCAGATATACAAGACTTGTTCGTTCGTTTTACCTTATGTTTACCGGACCTTTCTAGTTTAATTTTAATCGTTGGTTGTTGCAATGGATGGAAATAGGCCAGGGCTAAAGATTCACCTGCAGCTACACATCATATGGGATAAAGATAATAATACGCACATTCATGTGAAATGATTTAACAAAGACAAAGATTGTGGGAAGCACATACAAATATACTAAAGCCCCTGCAAGCCACATGCATAATAATAGTCTTGAACTGTTACACCACAAAGCACCGAGCTATAATGACTATTAAGTAAAGTACAGATCAAAGCCTTAAGAAGTGATGTTACTATTACTCCCATGGGATCACTAAATTAAAACCACACTCCCCTTGTTGTCTTCGGGTTTCACGTGAGGTCGTCGTTCATCACTCATATCACCTCAAGCCTTTATTAATCCTTGGGATCTTGGGTACCTACAAGTCCATGATCGAGACAAGAGACAAAATACAAAGATACAAATATCTATTCAATCACCACACAATACTCCCATGAATTATATGCACATATCGCTGCGAGGTTTCACCCCCAACCCGCAGCCCATGAGGACTACTCTCTCATAACAATAAGATCAAGGATAGAAAACATTGTGCAAAATACTTATATTGAAATCGAATATTCTTACAATGCTCACCAATTCACAAGGAGATCTCAAGTACAAGATGATGGCTATGGCTATGGAGTGCATGGAGGATGGAGAGGATGAACTATGGTGGTCGATCTCCTTTGGTGGTGTTGTGATGCAATCTAAGAATGGCGGCCCTCTGTGTGGCGCCTATAGTCTCGAAATATATAGGCGCCTTCATGAAAGTTGTAGGGTTCAACCTGACGGAGAAAATGCCACATGGTATAGGCGGGCCGTATGGGAGGGCCTTGCCCATACCGGAGGTCGTTAAGCTTGCAGAAGGTCTCTTTTCTACCCCAATTGACTTGGTTGTATAGGCAACATCATGATCTTCATTGAATGCTCCCAATTTCTCCTTAAAAGTGTAATTTCCTACACATAACAAATAAAAACAAAGGATTGCACATCTTTGCAATAATTAATCATTAGTGGTAAGGCTAGAGATATTCTTGGTCAAATGTTTGACTAAAAATGTGATTTAGACGCGGAGAAAGATGGGTATTTTCATAGCCATCGACACTATTGCTTCATGGGAAGAATATATTAATATATTCATGACTAGGTTTTTCCCTCCAGCTAAGACTATGCAACTTTGATCAAATATTATAGGTTTTAGACAAGAAGATCACGAGCCACTAGCGCTTGCTTGGGAAAGAATGAAGGAAGCAGTAATGAGTTGTTCGAGTTATAGGATGGAAAAGTGGTTAATTCTCCACTTATTTTATAGCTCTCTTAACCCAATGTCTAAATGTATGCTTGACACTGCAACCGGAGGCACATTCATGGGAAAATAAGTAAATGTTGCCAAGAAGCTTCTAAATGACATGCAAAGCAACCATGCCCAATGGCATGTAGATATACCTCCTTCAAGAAAGGTGAATGCAATCACCGAGAAGACTAATGAAGAGCTTAATTCAAAGGTATATGAGCTTACTTCAAAGGTAGATGAGCTTCTAAGAATTATAAAGGGTAAGGAAACCCAGGTAAATGTCATCACTAACTCAAATATTGAGGAAGTAGATTTTATAGCTCGTAATCCATATAACCTTGCATGGAAGAGTCAAAAATATGGCTCGAACTTTCAAAAGCAATATGCTAACCCTGTAGGTGCTCCAAACAACAACAACTATACCAATAGTAATGGAGCAAGTAATGGTCATCTCCCACTTGAAAATTCTTTAAAGCATTTATGCAAGCACAAGCTGGGCAGAATAATCTTATTATTAAAATTACAGAGAACCACGAAACTATTATTAATAAATTATCTAATCAAGCAGCTACTCTTAAAGTTGATGGTCAAGTTTTACAGGAAAGAATAGAGACCATGGAAGCATAATTGGGAAAGATAACTGAGAGTCAAACTCTCATCCTTGCAAGGTTTGCAGGAAAGCCTGAGCCAAATTCAGTAGAGGACCTCAAGATGTAGAGGGTGGAAAAAAAGATGAAAAGCCTGAAGAGATGGACTATAGCAATGCGCCATTTCTGGAGTATACCATGGAAAATATTATGAAGATGGCCACTTTAAAGAATCTCGGTACTGAACTAGGTAATGAGGCCATGTACCAACATTTTATTCAAGAAGTAGCAGCCGAGGTAAGTGAGCTAGAAATGCAATATAACAAGTTAGCTGAGAAACTTCCAGCTAAACTAGATGATATATTTGATCCCACTATCAAAATCCATATAGGAGCTAAACTATCAAGTCAACAATTTCTAAAAGTCTATTTGAAAGACTTAATCTTGGGCCATTTCAAACTACTGAATTAAGACTCCACTTAGCATATTCAACTTATAAACAAACCGTGGGAGTCAAAGAGAATATTGTTATAGAAATCAAAGGGTGTCCTACACTAATTGATCTTGTTATAGTGGACATGCATGAAGATCCTATAGCACCAATAATGTTAGTAAGGCCTACAACATCCCACTTTCAGCAACCCTGATTAGTTGTCCAGGATGCAAAATCAGGAGGAACAAAAAAAAATTCTTATTTTGTGATGCAATGTTTGCATGCTTGTTTGTTTGTGCTTATGCATCTCAATTGGATAGTAAATGATATACTACTTACCTCACCCTTAGTTGACAAAAGCTACTTATCAAAACTGTCTTGGCTTATTTTACATATTCTCAAATGTTCTGCATTTCAAAACTTGAGCCAAGATGCCCTGCCACAACCAATGTTTTATTAGCTTCTATTAACAAAATTATGGAGATCTATAAGATATAGTATCCTTATGTTTTCAAGATAGAACTTGCAACTACTCTTACCTCTAGGTTTTCCAAAGCCTTTTATAAAACCTTCAAATTCTACTATTGGTAGTGACATGGGTATGATTACTTGGATGCTCATTATTCGCTACCCTACATTGAGTAAAGGGCTTGCGGCCCAAAAAGATTCTAGATAACGGCCCAAGGAAGCAACCGACAGAGACTTCTTATTGTTTTAGGAACGAAACTACGAACCGACATTATGTTGGTATTGTAATCACGCGTGTATGAAACCTATCCGCATACAGTTTTGAGACCCGGCCTATTATATATAGAATGGAAGAAGCCCAAGCGAGGGTACCAAAATCTAGAGGACAACTTGTAATAGTGTTTTCCCAATATTCAGGTGACTTTGTCTTTATTGTTTTCCTGACATCCGATGAAATCCCCAGCGTTCTCTTTTCCACGAAGCCCTAAGTACATCACCATGGGCATTGCCGAGATTACCCCTCGTCAATTGGCGCCATCTGTGGGAAACCTGAATGCTGGAACCATGGATTCAGCGGAACGCTCTCCACCAAGTGTCAACTCGATGAAAGAAAATCCACACCCACCCACCCTTGTATTGGTACCCGCCGATTTCAACGGTGGA
This sequence comes from Avena eriantha, assembly GCA_910589775.1. Classification (NCBI taxonomy): domain Eukaryota; kingdom Viridiplantae; phylum Streptophyta; class Magnoliopsida; order Poales; family Poaceae; genus Avena; species Avena eriantha. Next base: position 437,267,262 of record OU342744.1, read on the forward strand.
TCCGATCTAATCATTGGAAGCCTCCACTTCCAAGCAGACAACATGCATGAATCACACCCTTCGTCCCTAATCGCATCAGAACCATCGGTGGGAAAGGCCACACCTATAGTAGTACAAGCATCGCCCGCTGGATCCTCCACAGACATCACAGCTCAGATCAAAACAGGAAAAGAAGGTCAACAATCAATCTCACCACACGGAGCAAATTCAGCAAGCTTAGAACCCGAAGAAAGCAGCGAAAACGTCGACTTTGAAGAAAGGATGGCGAAAATTTATCCAGAACTACGATCCTGGAGTACTACAAGCACACCCACAGAAACAAAAGACAACGCCATTAGGCCACACATAACATGCCACCAAGTGTATATGATAAACGGAGATACCTCAACACCACGCGACGAAAACGGTAATCCTATAATAAACCCCGATGATATTCTATCAGATGACCATGCAGGAAACCATGGCAACGAAGGAGAACACAACAACAGAGGAGAACACGGAAACGGAGGAGAAATAGTAGATAATCGCATAGTTCGAGGAGGCGGAGAACCCCACACAGAAGAGAGACCAGGACTTCAGTTACCAGCATCGGCATGGAAAAAAGCAAGGGAGGCAATCTCGGGAGCAGTACCAATGATGGCAGATGCTTCACATGAGGGTCTGCTGACGTACCAATATTTGCTCCACCACAAGAAGAGAGACCTAACCCGGATGCAAAGACAGCTCGATGAAAGGAAAAGGCTAGCCGATGAATCGAGTTTACGACGGGCCCAGATAAGCTCTACCCAAGGGTCAAGGAGTGTGATAGGAGCAGCACCACCAAGAAGGGAGACATCTCGATTACAGAATATCCCCGAAGCAGAAAGAAGTGGAATCATCCAGGACCTCGACCTATCATTCATGTCCATTGATCAAGTAGGAAACATCAAGGCAAAAACAGCCTAGGAAGCCATTGTGGCCGCACAAACATATCTGATCACCACTCAACATGTGCCTGATGATCGGCGTGCGAACGTCCACCACTCCGCCCTGATGAACCTCGACATGGTAGGGGCCTCACTCGTGGAAGCAGAACAAGGACTCACACAAAGATGCCCACGCCGTCACAACAGTCCTCGGCAAGTAGGACACACCCGACGATCTTGATCACCGCACCAAGCGCATCTCGTAGGATCCGAGCCGCGAAGCAATACAAGAAACGACAACACCCAGCATAGGAGCAGTGGACCCAGAGATGAAAGCCGCAGCCGATGATACCAGGATGGATACGACGAAGACGATCATGAGTTATATGGAGCCAGCTATTTCATGCAGAGGATTCACAAGGCCTTAGTACCCAAGGACTTCAAACTTCCACACGACCGTCACAAGTATGATGGACTCCAGGAACCCGAAGCTTGGTTAGCAGACTATTTGGCCACCGTCAAATTACAAGGTGGCTCCACAACTACCACAATGCAAAGTCTACAACTACATCTCACCGGAGCCGCAAGATCATGGTTGAGGCAGTTACCCAAAGATTCAATTGGTAGCTGGAATGACCTGGAAGATAAATTCATCCGCCATTTCCACTCTACATTCAAACGACCAACATCCTTGGAGCAATTGCGAGCGTGCAAACAAAAATCTGGAGAATCGATAAGAGCATTCATACAGAGGTGGAACATTATCAAAAACTTAGTTGAATCCATATTCAAAGAAAGGGCCATCGACACCTTCAACGACGGCCTCCGTCGCCGAGAATTCATAGAAGAACTCGGATGGGTTAAACCAAAGACAGTATCACAGTTGATGGAGATAACAAACCGTTGGGCTGATGGAGAGGACGTGCTACATAATAAGCACGCACAGTCACCCAAGGAAGATATGGATAAACGCGACAACGATAGAATAAGAAGGAACAACGATGGAAACACGGGACCAAGTTACGTCGCAGCAGGTTTTTCAGGTGAAGGTAATAATAGAAGCAACAACCACAACGGCGGATGACGCTAGAACAGTGACGACATCGGAGGAAGCTAGTCTGCATAGCGGTATCAGCCAAGAGCACGAGACCCACCTATGTCCGCAATGCAAATGCTGGAAGGGCCTTGGAATACGCATTTTTGCATTGACTCAGCAGGCAGACGACAATCCAATCACCTGATGAAAGACTGCCGAACATTCCTAAAAATGCAGGAGTTATGCAACGCAAAGGCAACCGAAGCAGCAAATCGAGGATACACATCCACGCCTGGTGCACTACCCATCGGAGCACCACCACCCAAGTGGCGCCACCACAAACACAAACTATCAAAACAACGAGTACCCCAGATCAAAAGGAACAATGTCTATGATTCAGAAAGGGCATCCACCCAACAGAATTCAGAAGCTCATCACAAGACAAATCAATATGGCGGTAACATCAACATCAGCTACACCCAAATATCTCCATTGGTCAGAGCAAGAAATCAAATTCAGCAGAGCAGATCACCCACTCCGGATCCCACGACCAGGTCATTCAGCCCTGATAGTTGAAGCACAAATTGGTGGATTTGATATGAGCAAGGTCTTCATGGATGCGGGGAGCGGCATAAATCTGATCTATGCAAAAACATTGCGAACAATAGGCTATCCCTTTGATAATATTGCTCCAACAGAAACCTCTTTCCACGGAATAGTACCAGGTAAATCCGAAATTCCTTTAGGCAAAGTATTTCTTGACATTGTTTTTGGTTCCAAAATAAATTTTAGGTGAGAAAAACTCGAATTCGAAGTCATGGATTGTCCATCACAATACCATGCAATCCTGGGACGACTAGCCTTTGCACGATTCATGTCAGTGCCGCATTATGCATACTTAGTAATGAAAATGCCAGCACCAAAGGGAATTATCACGGTACAAGGAAGCTTCACACGTGCGGACAGCTGTGATCGAGAGTTCAACAAAATTTCTGAATCTTTCGGGATGGCGACAGAGTTCGAGCAACTCAAAAGTTCAGCAAACGAACAGCCTCTGGAGGTAGCACGTGTCAATCCCGATCAGGCTTTTGACATGGCAAAGGACACAAAAGAAGTACAAATCCACCCTGCTGACCCGACAAAAACAACATTTATGGCTTCTAACCTTGATCTTGCATAGGAAAGCGTGCTCATTGAGTTCCTCTGTGAGCACTGGGAGATTCTTGCAGGGCTACCTTCTGACATGCCGAGAATCCCTAGGGAACTCGTTGAGCACGCACTAAACTTAGATCCAAAGGCGAAACCAGTAAAACAACCACTTCGATGCTTCGCAGAACCAAAACGCAAGGCCATTGGAAAGGAGCTCCATCGCCTAACCGATGCCAATTTTATCAAAGAATTAAGAAAATCAGAGTGGCTTGCAAACCCAGTATGTGTCCCGAAGAAAAACACTACGGAACTTCAGATGTGCATCGACTTTACTGCGTTGAACAAACATTGTCCAAAAGATCACTTCCCATTGACGCGAATCGACCAAATCATCGATGCAACGGTGGGATGCGAACATCTTTCTTTATTGGACGCTTACTCAAGTTACCACCAGATCAGAATGAAGGAAGAAGATCAGGATAAAATGGCGTTTATTACGCCTTATGGCGTATTCTCCTGCACAACAATGTCGTTTGGCCTCAAGAACGCTGGAGCAAAATATCAGCGAATGATGCAGAAGTGCCTGGGAAGTCAAATAGGCACAAACATGCAAGTATATATTGATGATGTCATAGTTACCATAGGTCAAGGATCTGCGCTGATCAAGGACCTAGAGGAAACATTCAGAAATCTCGATAGGTTTAGCATCAAACTGAACCCGACGAAATGTTCCTTCGGAGTTCCGGCAGGCCAACTCCTCGGATATTTGGTATCAGCTAGAGGGACCGAGGCTAATCCCAAAAAATACAAGCAATCCTCACAATGAAGAAGCCAACAAATCTACATGGTGTATAGCAACTGGCGGGACGAGTGGCGGCACTAAATCGTTTTTTTGCAAGATTAGGAGAAAAAGCGCTGCCATTCTACGCCCTTATGAGGAAATCAGAAAAATTCGAATGGATGGAAGAAGCCCAGCATGCCTTTGAAGATCTTAAAAGAACACTTTCGACATCTCCTATCGTCATGTCACCAAAAGAAAAGGAACCTCTGCTCCTTTATATTGCTGCCACACATCAGGTGGTTAGCACGGTCCTAGTCGTAGAGCGACCCGAAGAAGGAAAACCCACGGTGTGCAGAGACCAGTTTACTTCCTGAGTGAGGTGTTATCGCCATCCAAACAAAGGTACCCACACTACCAGAAATTAGCATACGGGGTATTTATGACAACACGAAAACTGCGCCACTATTTCTTGGAGCATCCGATTGTAGTGGTCAACGAGGCACCTTTATCAAGCATCCTCAACAATCCAGAAGCAACTAGGCGTGTTTCTCTATGGGGCATCGAATTATCCCCTCGGGATATCACTTATGAGAAGCGCAAAGCAATTAAGTCACAAGTTCTGATGGATTTCATCACAGAGTGGACAGAGTTGCAATGTGCAGGTCCACCAGACCTTTCTAGCACCTGGACAATGTATTTTGATGGATCAAAAAGAATTGAGGGAGCAGGAGTAGGAGTCGTACTGATATCACCTTAAGGTGACAAAATGCGCTATATTCTTTGGATGAGCTTTACAAACACATCGAATAACGAAGCGGAATATGAGGCCCTGTTGCACAGCATGCGGATGGCCAAAGCTTGCGGTGAAACTCGCCTCAAAATCTTCAGAGATTCCAATCTCGTGGCACAACAGGCAATGAACAAATGTGATGCTGTCAGCGAAAATATGATCGCTTATCGCAACTTATATAGCATTATGGAGGATCAATTTGATGGGTGTGAAGTATCACATATAGGAAGAGCAAGCAATGAGGAAGCTGACAACCTAGCAAACATCGGATCATTGTCTTTACCAATACCACCAGGAGTTTTTTGGGAGGAGATAGTGGAGCGATCAATCAAAGCAAAAAAGAGTGTCCGAGGTTGTGGCACCAAAAACAGGGAAGAAGAAGCACCCGCAAAAAGAGTCGGGGGCTCCTTCAGAAACCAAGAACATGGAAAAGGCCATCGAAGAAGAAGAACAAGAAATCAAAGAGGTTATGCTAATTGAGCCAACATGGATGCATCCATATATAGCATATATGACTAAAGGAGAGCTACCAGAGGACGTGATAGAAGACCGACGAATCACCCGACGATCAAAGGCTTTCAGGATAATCAAAGGAGAACTATACAAAAGAAGTATTTCGGGTGTGTTGCAACGTTGCGTAACACCCGAAGAAAGAAAAATTATACTGAAAGATATACATGAAGGAGTCTGTGGTCACCATGCTAGTAGCCGAGCAATCGCTGCAAAAGCATTCAGGGCAGGATTTTATTGGTTCACTGCACTACAAGATGCAAAAGACATTGTCCAAACATGTGAAGCATGCCAACGATTCGCAACAAATCCTGGTGAACCCGCCGCTGAGCTAAATCCCATACCATTGGCTTAGCCTTTCGCTCAGTGGGGACTCGACATGGTGGGAAAACTTCACAAATCATCGTCCGGAGGACACGTCTTTCTGTTAGTCGCAGTCGACAAATTTACTAAATGGATTGAAGTAATGGATGTCACCACCCAAGATGGAACCTCGACTATGAACTTTATCAAATCCATAGTTTTATGGTTTGGCGTACCAAACAACATCATCATGAACAATGGGACCAACTTCACCTCAATGAATTTAAGAAGTACTGCCAAGAGATGGGCATCAAAATAAACTACGCCTCGATAGCTCATCCGCAAACAAATGGACAGGTCGAAAAAGCCAATGGACTAGTTACTGCTAGACTCAAAAAGAGACTACTAGCACCACTTGACAGAGCAAAAGGGGCATGGGTGCATGAATTGCCATTTGTGTTATGGAGTTTACGTATAACTCCAAATAATTCAACGCAGGAGACGCCTTTCTTTTTGGTCCACGGTGCGGAAGCGGTGCTTCTAGTTGAAGTGTCACATGAATCACCAAGAGTAGCTGCATATAATGAGGAGGAATCACGAGAAGCACTTGAAGATGATGTAGATGCACTTGATGAAGCTCGAGACGAAGCCCTTCAAAGAGCAACTATGTACCAGCAAAACTTGCGCAATTACCATAGTAGAAGACTGCGGCCTAGGTCCTTCGCAGTAGGGGACTTAGTTCTTCGCCTCAAGCAAGATGGCCACAAAAAGCTAGAATCGCCATGGGAAGAACCATACATCATCACAGAAGTTATTCCCGGAGGAGCATATCAACTACAAGACAAGACGACACGAGTAAATTACTCAAATCTATGGAACGTAGCACAACTACGACGCTTTTATGCGTAAGATTATTTGCAATATGATAAGAGTCACAGTTCGGCTTATCAGCGAAGATGTCATAGAGAAAAGGCTAAAAATAGCCACCTGTTAAAAGAATAATGTACCGTTGTTTTTTGACTTGTATATAAAGAGATAAGTTATTTGTACCTTGATGTTCAAAAATCAAATGCTTTCCATAAAGCTAACAGCAGCTATGAGCCTATGTCCAGATATGGGCATCCGAACATAGCCTCGGGGGCTACTCCCATCGGGAGCGCTAGCGTGCACCCGATAGAAATTCAGTTGTGTATGAAGTATATTGATAATCGCAAAAAACTTTTGAGTTTTACACTAGTGTATCCTCAAAAAGGTGTTACTCCCATCGGGAGACAGTGTAGAAAAATAAAATTATCTGATATAATCAGAAAAATTGGTGTCCTAGTAGGCCAATCGCCATTCAAGCCAAAAATCTCGGATCACGCTCAGACGCGGGAAAAATCTGAATGCCGTGTTCAGAAACATGAAGGTAAGACCCTAGGATTCATCATGTGCGGTCTGGTAACCGCACAAGAATGCGCTCTGCCAGTAAAAATCCGTATCGGCGATACGATGAAAAATCCCGATGGACGCGTTGGGTACCCGATAAAAAATAGAAAACTAGAATTCAGTATTCGGTATTCGGTAAGACCTCAGCGGCTCGAACTGAATTATGTCGGCAACAAATTCCAGATTCAAGCTTGGGGACTTGAGTTTGATATAGGTCAACCTTGTTTTTGCCCAGGAGCAATTAACCAATTCCCGATCCGTCGGAAGCATCAGAATCGTTGTACCAAAATCCCTACAAAAAATAAAATCAAACAAAATGGAAAAAGGGAGAAAAGAAAAACTTTGAGACTCAACCTGAAAACTGCGGATTTAGGTAGAGTCTCAGGGGCTATTGACATGGGTATGATTACTCGGATGCTCATTATTCGCTACCCTACATTGATTAAAGGGCCTGCGGCCCAGAAAGATTCCAGATAACGGCCCAAGGAAGCAACCGGCAGAGACTTCTTATTGTATTAGGAATGAAACCACAAACCGACATTATGTTGGTATTGTAATCACGCGTGTGTGAAACCTATCTACATACAGCTTTGAGACCCGGCCTATTATATATAGGACGGAAGAAGCCTAAGCGAGGGTACCGAAATCTAGAGGAAAACTTGTAATAGAGTGTTTTCCGAATATTCAGGCGACTTTTTCTTCATTGTTTTCCTGACATCCGACGAAATCCCCAGCGTTCCCTTTTCCGCGAAACCCTAAGTCCATCACCATGGGCATTGCCGAGATTAACCCTCGTCAGGTAGAAACACCAACGACTCTCACCTAATTCAAAACTCCAATCTTTTAAAATACCCATCCTTTCCTAAAGATAGGCTTGATGATAACCCTAGTAGTAGTTTGATTTGTTGGTAAGATGAATTGCCTTGATCAGCTGTTTAACTTGTTTTCTTAGGAAGTAGTATGAGCTACCCTAGGAGATTACCCTCTAATATCTAGCTAATCTAATATTACAAACTCTAAGCAAGTTATCCAAGCTTGATCTGACCTCTGGACACTAGAGTGACCATCTAACATCTTAACCAGATCAATTTAGGGCTAATCCTTTCTAGTAACTTCTAAGTCAATAAAGACCAATTGTAAGAAATTGATCCCTTCTACTAAATCTACACTTCAACCGCATCCACTTGATGATGAGTAAGGAACCTAGTGTCCTCTCAAAATCATCCACTCTTGTACCCTAGTCAAAAACCCCAAATCTGCCAAAATATGACAAAGTCTGGAAATGTTACCAATATCATATCATTGAGTCTACACGTTTCTCAACCCATGTGTCTTTTTGGAAATGCACTTGAACCATCTTATAAACCATCCTAAGGACTTCTAGGGACCACTCTTTCCCTTGACTAAATCATCCTCAGAACCACTTGTTCTTGATGGTTTTACAGGCAAGAAAATAATCTTTTATGGAAATCTTATCAACATGCCTACTTTGGAAGAAGCTCCCATCTCCATGCCATCTTCTTTTGACCAACTCTTTGCATGATTGTGCTCTACTCATGATTGTAGATCCATACATACTTCACTTGTTTCCATTGGAGTTCTATGCTTCTAAAACCCACATGGTTTTGAAGGCTAAATAATAATTTGCCTTGACACCCTTATTTTTAGCAAAGTTTGTCATCAATTCTTGGAGCACTCAATTATGATCCAACCCAACCCTCTATACCATGGTGATCAACATCACTTAGAGTATCTATCCATCTAACCCATGACCCAAGGGGAGCTTTGAGCTCCTCAATCCAACAAGGTTTTGATGATATAAAATATTAATGCCCAAGATCCTCTATTTCTAGCTTTCTTCCAAAATCAAGTTTGATTTGAAAAAAGGTTGTAAATGATAGATACACTTTGTGGACATCATATACCTTGAAGATAAAAATTTATCAAATGTTTTCCATAATTATTTTGGCCCAAAAACTATTTATTTCTTTTCTTTTACAAAAACCTCCAAACTCCCTCTATAAAAAGAAAGTTTGTTTTTCTCCAAAACACTTTCCTAACTTTAGGCAAACCTGAAGCCTATATATTGCTTCCTATCCTCCCACTTCAAAATAAATATTTTTGAAGAGTTTTAATAATTCTTTTTCCTATTTTCTTAAATGGAAGAAATGAGAAAATAATTGTTTTTAATACTTTCCCTGCTCAATAAATTTTGGGAAAATTGTCCAATTTGTGGACTGATATTTAGGATCATCTCACTCCAAAAACTCACCGTGTACAATTCAAACATTTCAAATGAATTCAATAAAATAGATTCAACATCTTCTTAATAATTGATATAAAGTGGATCAAAAATCATCTGAAAATTCAAAACAATTCCCCAGGGTACAACTTGACCTAACCCATCTACTAGTATCATTACACCATCTTGTCAAGATCAAATCTCAAGAATTACCTCATGATCATTATGTATGGCAAAATTTGGATATTTACAAGACTATGAGCCATACCCTCATTCAACTCTCTTAAATATCCACCCTTAACCACCACAACATCCACTCACCCCTCTGGTCGGCCCTCTATTGTAGCAAGCATTGTAGCAACCCTCTCTCTTTGTCATTTGTGCTTGGAAAGGAAGGAGGCAATGGACATGTCATATCTTGCCTTGTTTTTACTTACTGCTGCGCTGCACCACTCTACCCCTGCCACTCTACTCGACCTAGAGCACACACACCAGCCCTCCTGCACCCCTGGTTATAGCCCTAGATGGCCCTACACCTCCTCCCTCTCTATTTTCTTTGGCCAAAAGCTTTTTAATGCCACCAATCTTGCCTTGCACTATTGCTCTGCCCCACCCCTGCCTCCATGTAGTCACCCACGACCCCTCCACCTCCACCAGTGATAAATCAGGGCCCTGCCCCTTCCCCTTACCATCATGGTCATGGTTCACCATGCACCACAAACCTCTCAGATAAATAGGCCCGAGGCCATTTCAGATCCTCTCCCTCGCCCCATTTCCTCCCACACCTCCCTACTCCTATCCTCGGTATCCTTCAAGATCACCAAGCACTAGTCGTCTCCTTGCCCCTCTACTGCCCCTGCATGCATGCATGCCCTCTTCTAGCTCCCTCCTACCTAAACCTACATTCCTCCTTTGCTCTGAGCCGTCGTAGGAACCAACACCGGCAATCTTCCAAAATCACCCTCGGTCATAAGCATGCGAGCCCCCTCCCAACACGGAAACCATCGATTCCACCCCTTGTTGAGGTCTCCGATATGTACCATGCCATCTCTGCCACCTCCCCACCATCGACATGCCCTAGGTAAGCCTCCCTGGCTGATCTTTGACTGTTTTAGGGTTTCCCCTCTATCGCGCGGGTCGCCATGAGGATGATGACGGTCAGTTGTCGATTCGTGTTTAATCGTGTGGCCTCCGTATTCCGGTACCACTTCACCTGCTCACAGTCGCTGACGCACAGACCCTCCGCATGCAGTTTGAAATGGCGCCCCTGCGTGCAGTACACTCCAGGTGCGCCGAATCCTCTCTGTTGACCCACTCTAGTACAAATCCGGCCCAGCTACTTCTCCCTGCCTTTTATTTTCACAAGCTAAATAAAGTAGCCTCTAACTTTATTTTACTATGAAAATGGAAAATACCTGTTACTGCCCAAATCCAATTTTATTTGTGTGCCTGTAGGTTTTCTCAAACATGTAGAGCAAGCCCTAGGTCCAAAATCATTTTCAATATTTTCTGGCAACAAATCTACCAAAGGGTGTATTTTTCACTCCATAAATCTCCTAGAATGTTTCACAAACCCAAATGGAATTAATCCAACTTCCTCTAGAAGGTAGTTGAAATACCTATCTTTTGACCTTAGGCTAATGGCCAGTTGAGCTATAGTTTGACTATAGAAAAAATGACAAAACAATTCTTTTTTGTCTTTAGAAATTTCTCTAGTGCATTTGGTACCAACCCTTGAGTTGGTTCCAACTCTCAGTACGGAGGTACACCAAGATCTATCAAAAACTATGAGCTCATGATGTATTGAGCCTTTGTTGAATTTTAATGGATTAAACACTCCAAGTGGTGTTTATATTCACCCATTACATCACATCTATAGATTTACAACTCTAATAAATAGTGAATCTAAATCCTATTGGAAGGTATTTATAATACCTATCCATTGTACTTTGGCTCAAACTGTTTGGAGCAATAAAATAAATCTGGTGAAATGGACAAATTACCAACTCAACTAACTTTGGGAATTTCCCAAGAGCATTTTGTTAATTATTCTGGAGTGAATCCAACTCTCAAAAATCATAGACTCAAATACCCACAAAAAAACTTAGAGGACAAATTTATTTGATCTACAAAACTTTTATGGTGATTTATTCACCAAAAGAAGGACTATTTCTACTAGAAAATCCATAACTAAATAAATAAAAGTGATAAAATATTGAAACCACCTTTGGTGGCCTTGTTATTCCAATATCCATCTGTTCATATCATTTTTTTACATTGATATCATACAGACCCAAGCCTGTCCTTCATTATTAGAGGAAGGTACCGACACTAGATCATCTCGTTGTTGTTTTTGATGGACATGGCGGCGGGCTTGTTGGTTTGCGGCCCAAAAGTTCCTGGGCGAGTGCATCGCGGTACCCAAGTTGCCTGTAGTTGCCGTGTTTCGCAAAGTTGGGTTGGCAACTACCGAGAGGGGCCATTCTGGGGCAAACTCATCTCACCCCTACCAAATTCAAACATTCCGTTAAACTGCTCCGTGAATTAGACGGTCAGGACCCACATGTCATTGATCTGTCCGTGACGTGAGCACCAACGCGGCAACCTCTTAGGGAAATCGAGGAACTAAGGGGCTTGGTGCGTTGACCAATTTCACAAATCCACTCCCTCCTTTCCCCTAGCACCGGTGGCGTTGAAATCCATCCTCCAAGCAGAATGAGCCCTTCAGACATATGACTTTTGGCGCCAAGTTTTTGTGCCCATTCGTTGATCCCGAGCTCCAATGCCGCATGCCGTAGCCGTCGTTCGAGGCTGTAGCCCGTCTCCACCGCCGACGAGCTGAGCAGCACAAGGATGGGAGATCCTACTACCAAGGAGGAAGAAGTTCTGGCTACATGTGGGTGAGCTACTCTTCTCTTTGATATTCGCACTAACTATAACTGCTAGCTGGCTATTGAACCTAGAATTTTTTGCTAGCCCAACGCTGACAAAAAAATTGTCCATAGTTTTATGTCAAGTGGGATCTCCGCGGACCACCCTTACATGGTTCTGGTATCCCTCTTCAGCTACTACTCTAAATCAGCAGGGGTGAAGGGCAAGTGGTCTAGATATCATTATCTCATGATGGAAGAAGCGCCTGTGCAGATCTATGTTATCTCTGGTATGATTGATGCTCTGCGTAAACATGCTGAAATAGGGCCGAAGCAGACTCCGAAGTTCAGCTTCATGGATGAACGAGGCATCATGATTCCTCTAACATGTGATAGTCAGCTAATTGGGTTGATAAAAAGGTATGCTTCGGCTTGCATGTTTACACTTAATTCTGATGTACTAGACGTGGAAGCTACTACAACTAGGAGTCGCCCTGCTCTTGGATAGGGTGGTCACTCGAACCCTTGCTCCTGGTAAGCAAGAGTCTCTTGGGGTTCGCATGTTTGTGCTGAATTGTAATTTTTGTTTTGTTTACTCTATAGATATTAGGTAGTTATGCAATAGTCTTGTTTATTTGGCAGGAAGCGCTGCAAGGTTAGAAACATGACTGTCGTGTTAGTCATTTTGCTGCTGGAAGAAAATAAAAACGAGTGGAGTGATGATGCTAGACACGATTCTGGTGCTGATTGTCCCAGCGATGCAGAGTATGTGAAGCTAAGAAAATTGGCACCGAGGAAGATGAAGAAGGCAGGAAATGAAGAAGCCAGTGGACGTGAAGGCTTGGCACCCAAGCAAGGGAAGAAGTCTGTTGGCAATGAAGATGCATAATAATGTGTTGAACTTGAACCTATATATGTAATTTGGTTAAATTCTAGGGCTCTGTGCGTGGAACTTGTCGGGCAAAACAATCTACCCACGTTCTCAGAGTAAATGTACCGCGACTTGAGGTTTGGAAAAAGGTTGAGTCAGTAGTTGAATCCGAAATTGTGATTGTGCCACTACTATCTGAAAACATGCAGCACTGGTTCCATGATTGTTGAGGGGCAGTAGGTCTCCAAGTTCGATGGAATGTTAGTGGCACAGAAATAAATTATTTAAGCTGCTAAACTCCTTGAAGCAGCAACTTATTTCATCTGCTGCACAACGACATGGAAACATAAACAGCAATGACAACCAATAATGCCCAGATAATGAGGAAATCGATACCACTTTCTAGCCTAATCTTGAGCCCGTCTATCTCACCACCTCCCTGCTCCTACATCCCCTAAATCTGGCGAAGCTCCTGGATCTCCATTAACAAGGTGTGCGTGCTTCCACTTTATAAATTGTGGTTGTGCCATTTGCATGTGGCACAATCCACGTAGATTGCGTTTAAAAAACCACCAAAGTCAGAATACCACCATCATCAGACAACAGGAAGTAATGGAGGGCTAATAGGTTAACGGGCGACCAATTTGTTTCTCCCAGGACTCCAAGACAACTAGTTCAGACCGCTAGGTCAACAAGTACTATTATTACAACTTAAAAAAGTATAGATCTCAAGCTAAATAGAACTAGTTATCACACATCTCCTTGATCTTCCTAATCTTAGCCCGATGTGCATCTTTCTGCGAGAGCAAGGATTGAATTGTCTGCTACGTCCTTTTAGCATCTTCCTTATACAACTTCAATTGTTTCTCTGCATTTATCCTCATGCACTTGTGAATACTCGTAGTTGTGAACTGCAGGACTTTGGCCTGGTTAAGTTCATTCCTTGCTTGAGTCAGTTCTCGCTCTACTTTATCCTTCAGGGCCAACGCCACATCCCTCTCCTTCTCGACTTTACTAACCTTGCCTTGCACCCTCCTGAGATCTCGGTTAAGCTTGGTTGTGTCAACATGGTCAAATAACTTCATCTCGGCACTCTCAAGAAGTGACCTGACTATGGATTCTTTCAACTCATTAGTCATATCCCATAGTTTGTCTAGAGTTTTCTACAGCGATTTTGTCCACTCTAGATCTACCCATTTGACAACACCGCAACTTCTGCGTGGCAACATTGCACCATGTCCTTAGAACCCTAAAAACCTCCTGCCTGCGTTTCGGCCTTCGAACACTACAAATTTAGCGGGCACATATCGATGTTAACATAGCGGAGGAATATCTTCCTCCGCTAAACCGTGATAGTCGGAGTCGAACAACGTCTGGTTGGCCTAACACATCATACGTGCATGAGTAATCATAATAGATCTAGCTAAAAATAGATAAATGGCCACAGATGTTAGAGGTGAGACGACTCATATTAAAATCACCGTCCATGTCATCACGACGCGTTTACTCACTATATCCCCTTGAACCAATGGTGAAAGGGGGTGGCAGACTGGTGTGGCTGCGGGAGAGATCGCTGGTGGCGCCGTCGGCTTGCGGCTATGGCAGGACAGGAGAGAAGTGAGGAAAGTGGCTTCAAGGGGAAGGAAGATAAGTATGGGGAGGAAGAGAAGTAAAGGGGACGTGACACTGGCAGGTGGCCCACAGCACACGTGACACTAGCAAGTGGGAGCGCATGGTGTTGCCAGCTTGTCCAGAGCAAGCGGACAGTAAGCATGGCCAATCATGTCGCAGAATAGCCTACTCGCAGATCGCTCTTATGAAGAACCATCCCAATTGTCCAAGTGCCTCAATCGAACGGTATGTAACAATCATCATGCAGAACAAGTGTGTTGGGGCGTGCAATGAACTCTAGTGGATCCATGTGGTTTATGAAAAGAATACGCATGCAATGAACTCTAGTGGATCCATGTGGTTTGCGAAAATAACACACATCCAATGAACTCTAGTGGATCCATGTGGTTTAGGAAAAGGACACACATGCAATGAACTCTAGTGGATCCATGTGGTTTATAAAAAGAACACACATGCAATGAACTCTAGTGGATCTATGTGGTTTATGAAATGAACACACATCCAATGAACTCTAGTGGATCCATGTGGTTTAGGAAAAGAACACACATGCAATGAACTCTAGTGGATCCATGTGGTTTATGAAAAGAACACACATCCAATGACATCTAGTGGATCCATGTGGTTTAGGAATAGAACACACATGCAATGACATCTAGTGGATCCATGTGGTTTATGAAAAGAACACACGTGCTGTAGTGGCATCATTGCATGTGTTCTTTTCCAAAACCACAATGATGCACAATGGTACACACAAACACATCCAATGACTCTAGTGGATCCATGTGGTTTATGAAAATAACACACATGCAATGACATCTAGTGGATCCATGTGGTTTATGAAAAGGACACACATGCAATGACTCTAGTGGGTCCATGTGGTTTAGGAAAAGATCACACGTGCAATGACATCTAGTGGATCCATGTGGTTTATGAAAAGAACACAAATGCTGGAGTGGAATCATTGCATGTGTTCTTTTCCTAAAACCACAATGATGCACACTGATACACACACATCCAAGTGGGTGCGGTGATGCATGATCTTTCAAGCTGGTGGTAGAATGCATGTTGTAGTTGAATCCCAGCATTCTGCTAGGATTCCTGGACATGGTTGGACACCACATGCTGGAGTGGCATCATTGCATGTGTTCTTTTCCTAAAACCACAATGATGCACATTGATACACGCACACATGCAATGACTCTAGTGGATCCATGTGGTTTATGAAAAGAACACACATGCAATGACTCTAGTGGATCCATGTGGTTTATGAAAAGAACACACATGCAATGACTCTAGTGGATCCATGTGGTTGAGGAAAACAACACACATGTAATGACATCTAGTGTATCCATGTGGTTTACAAAAAGAACACACATCGAATGAACTCTAGTGGATCCATGTGGTTTAGGAGAAGAAACCACATATTGGAGTGGCATCATTCCATGGTGTTATTTTCCAAAACCACAATGATGCACGGTTATACACACACACACCAATGACTCTAGTGGATCCATGTAGTTTATGAAAAGAACACACATGCAATGACATTTAGTGGATCCATGTGGTTTATGAAAAGAACACACGTCCAATGAACTCTAGTGGATCCATGTAGTTTATGTAAAGAACACACATGCAATGAACTCTAGTGGATCCATTTGGTTTATGAAAACAATACACATCCAATGAACTCTAGTGGATCCATGTGGTTTAGGAAAAGGACAAGCCTGCAATGAACTCTAGTGGATCCATGTGGTTTATGAAAAGAACACACATGAGATGAACTCTAGTGGATCCATGTGGTTTATGAAAAAGAACACACATCGAATGAACTCTAGTGGATCCATGTGGTTTAGGAAAAGAACACACATGCAATGAACTCTAGTGGATCCATGTGGTTTATGAAAAGAACACACATCCAATGACATCTAGTGGATCCATGTGGTTTATGAAAAGAACACACGTGCAATTACATGTAGTGGATCCATGTGGTTTATGAGAAGAATACACATGCTATAGTGGCATCATTGCATGTGTTCTTTTCCAAAACCACAATGATGCACACTTATACACACACATATCCAATGACTCTGGTGGATCCATGTGGTTTACAAAAATAACACACATGCAATGACATCTAGTGGATCCATGTGATTTATGAAAAGGACACACATGCAATGACTCTAGTGGGTCCATGTGGTTTAGGAAAAGAACACACATGCTATGACATCTAGTGGATCCATGTGGTTTATGAAAAGAACACAAATGCAATGACATCTAGTGGATCCATGTGGTTTAGGAAAAGAAGACACATGCTGGAGTGGCATCATTGCATGTGTTCTTTTCCTACACCACAATGATGCACACTGATACACATAGACATCCAAGTTGGTGTGGTGATGCATCATATTTCAAACTGGTGATACAATGCATGCTGTAGTTGAATCCCAGCATGCTGCTAGGGTTCCTAGACATGGTTGGACACCACATGCTGGAGTGGCATCATTGCATGTGTTCTTTTCCTAAAACCACAATGATGCACACTCATCCATGTGGGTGTGGTGATGCAGCATCTTTCAAGCTGGTGGTAGAATCCATGCTGCTAGGGTTCCTGAACATGGTTGGACACCACATGCTGGAGTAGCATCATTGCATGTGTTCTTTTCCTAAAACCACAATGATGCATGATGACCCACAAGTATAGGGGTTCTATCGCAGTATTTTCAAGAGGCCAAAAGTTGTATATTTGATCGATCTTTATGAATCTCACTAGGAGGATAAAACTTTGAATAAAAGAGAGGCACTATTTCGTCCCATTCTAGAGCTTGACCATTCTTCAGCAGCTTATACCATTCCTCAGCTCTTACTTTCAGTGATAATGAGAATAACTTCTTCTTAACTTGATCTGTAGTAATACCTGCACACTTGAACAACCCGCATAATTCATGTATAAAGAGAAAATGATCACTGGGATGGACAGTTCCATCCCCAACATAGTAGTTATCCATAACACGATCAATAATTCTTGTAGGTATTTTGAAAACATCATTCTCAGCAGGTGGTGGCTTATCTACTACCTTAGCAGTGGTAGTAATATTACCAAATAAGAAACTCAGCGAATTATCCATAACAAAAATAAAGCAACTAGCAGAAGTAAACAATACTCACAGTAGAAGTTTCCTTTACCAGTTCCACTCTCCAATAGCGTTTCACTCCCCGACAACGGTGCCAGAAAATAGTCTTGATGACCCACAACTATAGGGGGTGTATCGCAGTATTTTCGATAAGTAAGAGTGTCGAACCCAACGAGGAGCAGAAGGTGCTGGCTAGTGGTATGGATCAGGAATTCTCTGCAAATACTTAGCAAACGGATTTTTAGGGGTTTTTGATAAAGCAAGTAAACAAAGTATGAGTAAATAAAAGACAGTAGGAATAAATGCAGCAAGTGGCCCAATCCTTTATGCAGCAAAGGAAAAGCCGGTTGTATTACTTAAGATGACCAAACGTTCTCGAGGACACATGGGAAGACTGTGAAGTGCTTTCGCTTCATATAGTTGATTAATCTTCTTTAGCTTGCTAAGTGTTGTGTGGGTGAACCTGTGCTAATGTACCGACCTTCCTAGGACTAATACATACTTGTGATTATACCCCTTGCAAACATCCGTAAGTACAAGAAAGTAATTAAGGTAGAAACCTAACCACAGCTTTAAACTCTAAGACCCTTACGTCCCTTGTGCAATGGTTTCCTAACGGGGGTTCAGGTTTTTGT
Source organism: Avena eriantha (assembly GCA_910589775.1). Taxonomy (NCBI): domain Eukaryota; kingdom Viridiplantae; phylum Streptophyta; class Magnoliopsida; order Poales; family Poaceae; genus Avena; species Avena eriantha. Next base: position 437,285,545 of record OU342744.1, read on the forward strand.
CACTCAGGCAACCCCTCCGATTAGTAGCCAAATACACAATGCATTCCCCTAGGCCCATATAGGTGAAGTGTCATGTAGTCGACGTTCACATGACACCACTAGAAGAAGTACACCACAACTTAAATAACAATCTATTGAATCTTTCTCAACGCAACTCCACTACTAATAACAAGACTTCTCCCATGTCCTCAAGAACAAAACGAACTACTCACAAGACATCATATGGATCATGATCAGAGATGGAATAATGATGTATAATAATCTGAACATAAACAATAATTCAATGGTTCACTCAATAGCATCAACTACAAAGAGTAATCAACACGGGGAAAGTTTCCCCTATGAACTATGCAAGATTCAACGCAATTGTTACAGCAATATGGAGATGGTGATGAGGGTGCTGATGGTGATGATGGTGGTGATGATGATGATGATCCCTATGAAGTCCATCTTGATGGTGGTGTTGATGGCGACGATCTCCCCTCTCTGGGAAGGAATTCCCCCGGCAGAAATCTGTCTGCCGGAGAGATCTTTCTCTCTCGGTGTTTTCCGCCCCGCAGAGGCGGCGGAATCTTTCTGTGGTCGCTCCCCGAGTCTTAGGGTTTCGGGAGGATGATATACGCTAGAGGGGAGAGGCTGGAGTGGGCCAGGGTGGCCAGACCACCTCCTGGAGCGGCCTAGGGCTGCCCGCGCCATGGGGTGGTGTGGGCCCCCTGTGGCCCATCTCCACTCCGTCTTCTGGCATCCTTAGTCTTCTGGAAAAATAGGATTTTCCGTATATTTTCCCGGATTTTCTGATCTTCGCGAATTTTGCCTCCAAACAGCACATTTTCTAACAGAATCCTGACTGCAGCGGTCCATGCTCCAAAAGTCATCAACCATGCAAAGATAGATGAAATAACATAAGTATCACCTCTCAATATGAAATATATCAATGAATAATAGTGAATTAAGACATAGAATAGTGATGAAAAATGGACGTATCAACTCCCCCCAAGCTTAGACTTCGCTTGTCCCCAGGCGAAACTGAGCTCAATAAACATGGCCTCAGGTTTATGGAGTGAAGAGTCGATAAAAGTATACGGACAAGAAGCATCACATTCATCAAATACATAGATCATAATAGAAGACAACTCACTATTATATAACTCAACTTGTAATAAGTAAAGGAAACACAATAAAATACATAAAGTGAATCATAATTGGTAATGGCAAACTTAGCTCTTGGTCGAAGAATAGTTAATAATTTGCTGGAGTTCACAAATAGCTGGTTTTTCAATGATAGCTTTCAAAGTAGTAAACATCAAGATAAGAGTAATGTGCAACACAAGGAACATAAGAAACATGATTGAATAAATCAACATATGAATGAATGAAACACAAAAACTCAAAATACTTGCTGAGATAGAAGGGAGTAGGTTTACTGACTCAACTACAAAGTAAAAGAAAGGCCCTTCAAAGAGGGAAGCAGGGATTGTAAGTCTCATAAAGAGCTCCCAAAAATTATGATACTTACTAGCTTTCAGCTCTCATTGCCCCTATCATAGGCATCTTTAGCTCATTAAGGTTAAAGTGACACAACTAAGAGGATATGCTTGACAAGTTATAAGTTGAAATCTCATGCCCCTTACTTATGAGTACTGATCCTCATGCTACTCAACTTCAGTCACGAGCAAGCTCTTGTCATTGTAAATACATGCGTATCACTGAGAACCGCCAATGGGGTACCCCTTGCACATGACACAGGAGTTATCCCATAATCAAAATGACAAGGCAAGCAGACAGTGAGCATCTTAGCGATCTTTTTATTTGCTATTTGCATAGGTTTTTATTGAGAATGCTTCAGAGAATTCTCACTATAGTTATGCTGCAAGTTTCCACCATGATTAGGCATGGCTTAGGCTAGCGGCCCAGGCGTTTCTCTAACACACATATAAACTCCATGATCTTACAAGTTCCACTTTTATTTCACACCGCCGGGATCCATTAGCAAAAGAACATGATATCAACTAGGTACAAAGTACCAAATGAAGTGTTGAAAGCGGTCCCCATGATGCATGGTTCGGCTAACTTCAACTCATAAAGCGCAAGCATATACGCAACAAAGAAGGACCCAATGGTTCAAGTTTATTAAATGCAAGAAAGTAAAGTGTGCCATCAAGTTCGTGAGAGCTTTAATCACTAATTTTCACATAACAAGTTTAATTTGGGAGGTAGATAAAACAAGAATTTACTTGGAATAGCAATAATGCTACTAGGTAGGTATGGTGGACACAAATGGCAAAGGTTTTGGTTTAAAGGAGGTGGATGCATGAGAAGAATACCCTCTCAGTATAGGTTTTTGGCTAGCAAGGCTGGGTAGCAAGTATAAGAGTTGAAGGAAACAACCAAACATACAAGTGATAAAGACAAACATGCAATCTTCCTTGGAAGCACAAAAGATCTTAACTAGAGAATACTAGACTTATGAGCAAATCAAGAAACAAAGATGATGAAATAATTTTTCTTTAAAGGTACTTTTATCTTTTTCATTCAACTCTAAAAAATAGTGTTGCTACTGACAGAGCCAGGTTTGCCAAAACCAACTAAATTAACTCAATGATCCCAAAGTGATACCAATACTAACAACAAGATCAATCATATAACCACGAATTGAAAACTAATATAAGCTATGCAAAAGAGTGGATGATAGAACTTCTCATTAATATTCCATAACAGAAACTCACACCAAGGGATACATATCTAACGAGAGAGGGGACACTTCCATAATGCAAACCATACTACATAATAACTCCTCTATTCATGATATGACTCTACTAATAAGGTAAAAAGATAGAAGATAGTGATATGATACCGCAGCACTCCCCCAAGCTTGGAACAAACCAAGGGGATGCCAAACCTGATGACGAATTACTCCTTTGGTGGTGGTGGTATCCTCTCATCTTCGTCCGTCTTCCAAGGTAAAGGCTTCCCATCAACAAAGGACATCGTGGTTTCCACCATCCTGAAACTTGCAGCATCACTTATGAGTTTACATATAGCCTCATACTCATAGTTTTGATTTTGAACGTCATAGAACTGTGCTTGCAGTTTGTTGGTTGTTTGGCGGAGTGAGAGGACTTCGTCTTTGAGTTCAGCAGTCTCCTTTTGGTGCTCTGTGATGAGTTCGGAACAAATCTTATGGATGATATCCACTTCGCGCTCCGCCATCTTCTTGTACCTAATGACTTCTTGTTCCAATGCTTCCATCTTGTCCTCCAGACTTCCTTCACCTTTAGGGCCTTGAACCTCTTTAATCCGAACCTCCCCACCTTCGAGCACTAACTCCTTGGGATGAATCTTCAATTCTCTCATGTATGGGTTGATGATATCTTCCAAGGAATCTCCCTTAACTGATCCAGTGGAAGACATTGAGGCTACAAATCTGAGATTTTACTTGGCAGAAACAGATCGAAACAAAAACCCGATGAAAACACGATATACAGACCTCGGGGGTTCCGGGGGGGTTATATATTACGAAGTTTCATATCAAAAGGGAGGTACTGGGTGAAAACGGGTCGGAGGCGGAGTCTAGGGTGGCCTCACCACCTGGTGGCGCGGCTAGGGGTGGGTCCGTGCCACAGGGTGGTGTGAGCCACCCTGGCTCCATTTCCGTCCCTTTTTCGCTTCGTAGCTTTCCTTATCGACTGAAAACTGCAAAAATATTGTTGGATTGTATTTTCGCGGAACTTTTCTTACCATAACTGTTACCTATTTGAAAACAGACTCTGTAGGTCTCTGAATTTGGTATCAAGTAGATTCTTCCAGAGTCATCTCTTGAATATCATCGATATCTTCATCTTCATACACTTATTACTTGAGTTATAAAACCCTTCTCTTCCTTATTACACCATTATCTCCACTACATAGAAATTTCTTTCACACAGTTCTCATTAGCAACATTAGTATATATGAAATGATAAAACCTTTTGAGTCCAACTTCAACTGAAAACCATCAAAACAAAAGCTACTTAAACAACTCCTTCCGAAAACCCAAAAATAATTCAAAAAGGAAATTGAATAAAGAAGAAAATGCAAGATTGGCAAAATCTGTCAAAACAGACCAGCAGGTAAAGATCAATTTTTTCGAAAATCTTTTGTTGCTCAAATAAAAAAGTGCAAAATAAAGAAAGTTAAATAACAACCTGGGGCAGAAGCACAAAAAATTACAGCTCAATTCGACATACTGAGATCTCTCACGAATTTTTACGGTGAAGCACAAAAATCTGTTTTGGGACAGCAACTTCCCCAAATATTACTTCTCTCTCATTAGAGGTTGATCTTGACACAAAAACCAAACAAAACAGATAAGGAGCGGTTATTACCGAAGTAATAACTTCCAAGACTCAAAGAAACAAAAAAAAACTAAAAGCAAAAACAAATTGGGTTGTCTCCCATAAAGCCCTTTCTTTATAGCCGTTAAGATGGGCATGATAATTTTGGAGATGCTCACTCAGGAATATGGATTGAAGTGAAAGAGAGCATTAAGAAGCAAAAACACACACACATTTAAGTCTAACCCACTTCCTATGCAAGGGAATTTTGTAAACAAACAAGTTATTGAAACTAGAGGCAACTTGCATAAGAAGGCAAACGAAGTGCAACATAAAAACTTTCAGCATAAAACGAGGAAACTTGATATTATTGAGATACATAAGAACACTTTTCCCTCTCTCATAGTAGCTTTCAGTATCATGCATAAACTTAACAATATATCTATCACAAGGACCATCATAGCAATGTTCACTTATTCTAACAGAAAACACGGGAATACTAGCTCTCATAACACTACTATGTGAAACAATATTAGAGGTATCCTTACAAAGTCTTGATAACTATGTGAAAATTCCTTCCCCGGCAACGGCGCCAGAAAATAGTCTTGATGACCCACAAGTATAGGGGTGTCCCTCTTTTTCATATTTAGTAACAAAGTCTTTCACATTTGCTATTATAGGTTCATCAACCATTTGTTTATCAAGTTCAACAGCTTTATTCATACTTTCATTAACCATACTAGCTATCATAGAATGTTCCTTCATCTTAACTAGGAAAGGAATTTTCTCAATATAAGGTTTAGGTAAATCATGATTAGTAGTATAAACTTCAGTATTTCTTGCAAACACTCTTAGCAACATCTTTATAAGGTTCATGATACTTATTCCACTTCTTTTTAGGCACTTCAATGTAGGAAGCAAAAGCCTTAAAATAAGAAGCAATAGCTTGAGAGTCTAGACCATAAGCATTTCTAATATTTTGAAAGTCATCAGTTCCCATAAAAGATTCAATGCATTCATAATCATAATTTATACCTGACTTTCTACCTTGTCATTCTCCCAAGCTTTAGCATTGTCTTGAATACGGTCCAGAAGATCCCATTTAGCTTCTTCTTCCATGTGAGTGAATGATCCAGCACAAGAAGCATCCAATAAATCTTTATCATGTAGAGCGAGCCTTACATAAAAGTTATTGATAATAATATTGTTGGGGAGCTCATGAATGGGACATTTGAGCATTAGTAACTTCAATCTCCCCCAATCTTGAGTTGTACTCTCTCCATCAAGAGGCCAAAAGTTGTATATTTGATCGATCTTTATGAATCTCACTAGGAGGATAAAACTTTGAATAAAAGAGAGGCACTATTTCGTCCCATTCTAGAGCTTGACCATTCTTCAGCAGCTTATACCATTCCTCAGCTCTTACTTTCAGTGATAATGAGAATAACTTCTTCTTAACTTGATCTGTAGTAATACCTGCACACTTGAACAACCCGCATAATTCATGTATAAAGAGAAAATGATCACTGGGATGGACAGTTCCATCCCCAACATAGTAGTTATCCATAACACGATCAATAATTCTTGTAGGTATTTTGAAAACATCATTCTCAGCAGGTGGTGGCTTATCTACTACCTTAGCAGTGGTAGTAATATTACCAAATAAGAAACTCAGCGAATTATCCATAACAAAAATAAAGCAACTAGCAGAAGTAAACAATACTCACAGTAGAAGTTTCCTTTACCAGTTCCACTCTCCAATAGCGTTTCACTCCCCGACAACGGTGCCAGAAAATAGTCTTGATGACCCACAACTATAGGGGGTGTATCGCAGTATTTTCGATAAGTAAGAGTGTCGAACCCAACGAGGAGCAGAAGGTGCTGGCTAGTGGTATGGATCAGGAATTCTCTGCAAATACTTAGCAAACGGATTTTTAGGGGTTTTTGATAAAGCAAGTAAACAAAGTATGAGTAAATAAAAGACAGTAGGAATAAATGCAGCAAGTGGCCCAATCCTTTATGCAGCAAAGGAAAAGCCGGTTGTATTACTTAAGATGACCAAACGTTCTCGAGGACACATGGGAAGACTGTGAAGTGCTTTCGCTTCATATAGTTGATTAATCTTCTTTAGCTTGCTAAGTGTTGTGTGGGTGAACCTGTGCTAATGTACCGACCTTCCTAGGACTAATACATACTTGTGATTATACCCCTTGCAAACATCCGTAAGTACAAGAAAGTAATTAAGGTAGAAACCTAACCACAGCTTTAAACTCTAAGACCCTTACGTCCCTTGTGCAATGGTTTCCTAACGGGGGTTCAGGTTTTTGTCACTCAGGCAACCCCTCCGATTAGTAGCCAAATACACAATGCATTCCCCTAGGCCCATATAGGTGAAGTGTCATGTAGTCGACGTTCACATGACACCACTAGAAGAAGTACACCACAACTTAAATAACAATCTATTAAATCTTTCTCAACGCAACTCCACTACTAACAACAAGACTTCTCCCATGTCCTCAAGAACAAAACAAACTACTCACAAGACATCATATGGATCATGATCAGAGATGGAATAATGATGTATAACAATCTGAACATAAACAATAATTCAATGGTTCACTCAATAGCATCAACTACAAAGAGTAATCAACACTGGGAAAGTTTCCCCTATGAACTATGCAAGATTCAACGCAATTGTTACAGCAATATGGAGATGGTGATGAGGGTGCTGATGGTGATGATGGTGATGATGATGATGATGATGATGATGATGATGATCCCGATGAAGTCCATCTTGATGGTGGTGTTGATGGCGACGATCTACCCTCTCTGGGAAGGAATTCCCCCGGCAGAAATCTGTCTGCCAGAGAGATCTTTCTCTCTCGGTGTTTTCCGCCCCGCAGAGGCGGCGGAATCTTTCTGTGGTCGCTCCCCGAGTCTTAGGGTTTCGGGAGGATGATATACGCTAGAGGGGAGAGGCTAGAGTGGGCCAGGGTGGCCAGACCACCTCCTGGAGTAGCCTAGGGCTGCCCGCGCCATGGGGTGGTGTGGGCCCCCTGTGGCCCATCTCCACTCCGTCTTCTGGCATCCTTAGTCTTCTGGAAAAATAGGTTTTTCCGTATATTTTCCCGGATTTTCTGACCTTCGCGAATTTTGCCTCCAAACAGCACATTTTCCATCAGAATCCTGACTGCAGCGGTCCATGCTCCAAAAGTCATCAACCATGCAAAAATAGATGAAATAACATAAGTATCACCTCTCAATATGAAATATATCAATGAATAATAGTGAATTAAGACATAGAATAGTGATGCAAAATGGACGTATCAATGCACACTGATACACACACATGCAATGACTCTAGTGGATCCATGTGGTTTATGAAAACAACACACATGCAATGACTCTAGTGGATCCATGTGGTTTATGAAAAGAACACACATCTAATGACATCTAGTGGATCCATGATGTTTAGGAATACAACACACATGCAATGATATATAGTAGATCCATGTGGTTTATGAAAAGAACACAGGTGATGTAGTGCCATCATTGCATGTGTTCTTTTCCAAAACCACAATGATGCACACTAGTACACACAAACACATCCAATGACTCTAGTGCATCCATGTGGTTTCTGAAAATAACACGCATACAATGACATCTAGTGGATCCATGTGGTTTATTAAAAGGACACACATGCAATGACTCTAGTGGGTCCATGTAACATCCCAAAACTTTAATACAAGGTTATTAGGATCCAAATCATCAAATTTAGAGTTATCAAAAACTTTTCCATTTAAAAATATTAAAGCATTCATATGTGTGTGCATTTAAATAGGAGTTGTTTTGAATTGCCTTGATTAAGTGATCCATTGCTTGTAAAATGATTCTTAGGTGAAATAAACATCATCTAGATTTTTCCCAAACAAATCCCAAAGAAAAACAAATCAAAATGAATAAAAGAAGCAAATGGTCATTTGTGCCATTTTAATCAACATGCCTACTTTGGCTATTCCGAGAACTCAATTCTTAACAGAAACAAATGTGGATCTTTGCACCCCTTGCTAGTACATGTAGTGATGTACGAAGGCCCACTTTGCGATCTGCCAAAAACTTCCAAACACTAATTTTAAATGGCATTTGAAAATTGAATCTAGTGTAGGTATCAAGATCACACTATTTCAAAAACCACTCAAATGAACTCCATTTTCAAATCCCAAGCAACCACAGAGGCTTAAGCATGTGCCTAGAAACTCCACCAAAAATCATCTAAAAATTCAAAACTTGAATTCTTTCGGCCATTTCTACAAACACCTTGTGGGCAGAATTCAAACCAAAAACCAAAAACACTATTTGAGTAGTGTTGTGGTCAAACTTGTCCCCCACATTGCCACCAAACTCTCTCCACTACTTCCCGTACCCCTCTCTAGTCCGGCCAAGCACTGTGCCCCGACCAAACGGTCATGGACATCAATGCCGAGCCCAAAACGAGCACCCCACCGGCAACAGCGTGCCACAGCCGCTACCAGCGTCGCCCACCATGTCCAGCCCGTCGCCTGTGGTCCACCTCCACCGCCCAGCCAGCCCCAGCCCGCGGACAGCACCAGGAGCAGCCAGGAACCGCCACGCCCGGAGCCTGTCTGCCATGCCGACGCCGCCCGCAGAGCGCGCATGGTCCCCACTCGACCAGACCCCGCCTCGCTCCAGCCGCCCGCCTACACGATCACCACCGTCCTAGGAAGCTAACGGACTTGCCCGTTCCCCTGACCATGCCCCGTAGTCGGCGGCGGCCGCGAAACTCTCCGTCGGCAGAGACATAGTGTGCGCCGCGCCACCCACCTCCCCCGACCGCAAACCACTGCACACGCACTGCCGTGACACTCGCCAGGGCACCGCCCACCGTCCTAGCCCACCGCCCACACCTCTAGCTTGTTGTGCCGTCGTCACCGGCGAGCACCGCCCATGCTCCTCTGCCATTTCGCCGCGCCTATAAAAGGAGGCAACCCCAGCACAAACTCCTCACACCACTCTCATCCCCTCCCTCTTAGAACACTCCCAGAGCCCCACTAGAGCAAGCCGCTGTCCGCAGCGCTGGAATTTCGCCGGACTCTACCGCGGAGGGAGAAGAAGGGGGTCGTTGATCAAGGCCACCTCTTGGGATGCTGCCAGTACCAGGAGAACCGCCGTCCTTGACTTGTTCGTTTGCCTGCCTCGCCGACCCTCGCTAGAGCCCCGGTAAGCCGCCCCAGACCCCCACCGAGCCGCTAGGGTTCCACCTCGCCGGCGACCTGTCCGTTGTCAACGACAAGCCACAGTCGTAGATCTTCCTTTTAATCTAACGGTCCACGTCGCCCCGTACCGTTTCGCGTTTAAAGAGCCGCTGACATGTGAACCCCCCTGTCAGCTGTTCTCTGCACCGCGGAGCGCCACTGGGCCAGCCCGTTAGTTTTCCCGCCCTAGCCCATGAATTCAAATATAGGTTTTCCTATTTTAGTTTGAACCCACTTCTGTCCCTTAGTTCAAAAATCAATTCAAGGAGATCTACTGAACCAAATTGAGTGATTCAAATTTTGTTAGAAAGCTACTGAAAAGATCTATCCAAGACCGTTGGATTTAATTCATTTAGAGTTAGATATTTATCCTAGTAAAAATAACAAGACAGAAGCATTTGCACATTCAAACATTTTTATAAAATCAACCATAATAGCTTTTGAGTTGATTCCAACTCTCAAAAATCACATTTAACCATACCTATCTGAATATGTAATAATATTAAGGTTTACATGCAGTGACTTTGGACTAGTACCAAAATAATGCTATATAGAAATTTTTAGTCACTTTAAATCATTAATTATTAAACTTAAACTTAATTAAATGTGATCCAACCTTTAAATCACATTCCCATATGTTAGAATATGTGGTGATGACATGTGTCCATATAATACCATATTTTAATTGGTGAATATTAAATCTTAGTTAATTTTCAATGAGTAGAAATTACTTTTCTTTAATAAAAAGAATGAAGCTAGTTAATAAAACCATGTGATGCTTGTGATGATAATAGATCATCAAATGTGTGCCTTAGAGTGCTAAGTAGACTAGTTAAGTATTTTTTGGTGATTGTGTACTCCGTATGTATTTATAGACGATACTACCGACCAAGCTTTTGAGGAGGAGGAGTGCTATCAAGAGGAGGAAGAAAACTTCAACCACTGCACCAACCAAGGAAAGCTAACCCTTGCAAGTATTATACTAGCAAGCCATCATTAGCAATGCAAGCTATTGTTAGCAAGCTAGAATATTTAGATAACCTAAGCAAGATGCACTAGGCATGCTTTGGTTATACCACTTTGAACACTACTTACCCCAAGTTTTACTTTCAAGCTTTTTACTTCCTTTACTTTACCCAAGTCCTTTACTTGTTTTGAAGGTAGCATAAAAAGTATAAAACTTGACCTATCTAGATAACTTTAGATGTCATTCTATGGCATGAGATTGAGATTAGCATCCCACCTTAGTGAACACTCTTAACTTAGTAGCTTAGAGCTAAATCAAAACTTGAGTCACTTTAGATGGGAATACTTGGTGAAAATGAATTGTGAAAACCTTGGAATGATGAGTCATTCTATTGAGATGTTTTGACATGTGTTGAGAAACACAAATGGTTTATGATGATAAAAATGTTGAGGCATGAGCCTTAACCCTTTTACAAAAGCTGATGGTTGGATTCGGATACGATACCATTCCAATTTACCATACAACCACAATACCTGAATTGGGTAAGGCTTAGCCGGAAATTTATATGCATTAGTATTAGTTCCCTCGCAGGAGAGGTTTGAGCTGAGGCTACCTCTCAATGTTGTCCACCTATGCAGTGCCCAAGATGACAGATGGTCATGGTTGCGAGGCCATGCTCATAGGAGAGGTGCTCATACTAGGGTGTGTAAAGGAAAGGTTATGTTTGATTATCTGCATACTAAGTATGATAATTCAGGGTTATCCCTGACAGATGTATTGAATCTTGTCGTGAAAGTGTACCACCTCTACAGAGTGTCAAACTATTCGAATAGCCGCGTCCGCGGTTATGGACAGTTGGAGTGGCCATACTGTTTCGTTGTCAGATGTTTTCAAAATGACTTATGAAATGAATGATGAATCTTGACTTGACCACAACAGGGTTGTGACTATGACACTAGCTTTCCAACTTAAGTGATTCTAGAACTTTATTTTATCTTTCTTTGTTTCTGATTTCAGCTTAGGTTTCAAACTTAACTTCATAGTTAAAACTTCGCTTTAGCTTTTCCCAATAGAATTATACTACTTGTTAGTGGTAGTTTGCGAGTACTTAAAGAGTACTCATGGCTTTTGTCCCTGGCTATTCCTATGGCCAGACTATGAAGGAGACTACCAAGATGATGGCCAGCAGGACGGCTATGATAACTAGGACTATCTGCCTTCGTCAGCATTGCATGTGCCCGTGAAGATGGACCCCACCGCTACGCTTATTACTTATTCTGCTGCTTGTTGTATTAAGACTGGATCATGAGATCCTTATTTGTGTGAGACCTTATTTATGGTTTGTAATTGATGATGTACTGTGATATCCAATCTGTTATGTCTCACAAAAATGGTAATCTTGGGATTGCGATGTATGACATAACAGGCATCTGGGATTAAAAATCTGGGTGTTGACAAGTTGGTATCAGAGCCATCCTGACCATAGGAGACCCTAGTTAGAATGGACGTCCGAACAAAAACTTAATTTCAAAACCAAAGTGAGTATTTATGAAAAACTATTTCCTCTCTTACCCTTGGGAATTCATTCTTTCTCAAAAATTCATGTTCCTCAAATTCTTACATTACTACATAAAATTTGACACACTTGATCACCTCACTAACTTCCTCATCCTCAATTCTTGTAGATGGAGTCTCAGTTCAGCAAGTTCTACCAGTTGGGAAACGGAGGTCAGCTGATCTTCGAGAGGGACCTAGATTCACTGTTGGAGTTACTGGGACGCCCACATCCGGAGTTTCTTGGAGATCAACTTGCAGGACCTCCAGGAGGAGATTTATAGTGGCTAGTCACCGCTGATCTTCGAGGAAGCATAGAAGCACCAACGTCCGGGAGAATCCAGTTCTCTGTAAGGGAGAACAACTGGCTAGATGGCTTAGCCAGGGCAATGCTTGAAGCTCTCGCACGTCTATGTGCCCTCAGTATCAACCAAATCCAAGGAACCCGCTTTGTGCACTATGCGAGGCGTGACTTTATGGGAATGCCAATGGAGATGCCAAGTCACCCAGAGTTGAAGCGTCAAGTGAAGAACCTTGACTTCCTGTTGTACGATCGCCAGAAGGAATTGGACAATGCTAGGGAGTTGCCAACCACAACCGTGCCATTGCCGACCAGAAGGCCCAGACTTTCTCACTGCTCATCAAGGACCGTCAGTCTCTTCGCCTCCAGCACGAAAAGAAGGATCACACCATCGCCCGTCTTCGCAAGAAGGTGGCTGACCTCGAGAAGACCGTCAAGGAGCAAGAAACTTAGCTTGCAGCAAAGGAGGAAGAAGAGGAGGGTGAAGACATCTAGGGAGACATGGATTCTTACCTCAGCAATGATGATGACTTTCTGGAGGAGGATGGCGTGGACTTCTACACTGACGATGAGGACTCCGACTTCATCGACGATGAGTAGATACACTAGAGCACTGTCGTAGCATGAGATATATCGGTCCCACTGTATCATAGCTTGCAGAATGGTTCTTAAAACCATCTGTTTTCCTTGTTGTGGTGTGTGTGTGTTTGTATCATGTGCTGGTTTGAATGAATGAAATGGAGTTAGTTGCAAAACCTGAGTCAAACTCAAAGTTTTAGCTTTGAAACCAAAACCATGAACCTTAGAACTTTCCCTCTTGACCCTTTATCTACCTCAATCTTCAGATGACTCGTGGAAACCAAGGAGGGAGCGGCTCATCGCAAGACCCAATGCTGCAGATCCTGCAGAATCTCATCGCAGACAGAGAAGCAAGCAGGGCAGAGCGCCAAGCTAATCTAGCAACACTGCAACAGATCGCCTAGATGGCTCTCAACAACCAAGGGCATGGAAATCAGGATCATCAAGGATCCAAGCTGAAGAACTTCCAGAATACTAATCCCCCAATCTTTAGCACTTCAGAGAACCCATTAGATGCTGATGAATAGTTGCAGACAATGGAGAACAACTTGGAGGTAGCCAGAGTCGATGAGAATGAGAAAGTTCTCTTTGCCACCCACTACCTGGCAGGAGACGCAAGAGCCTGGTGGAACAGCATCCGCCTGATGAACCATGGTCAAGTGATGACATGGGAAGCCTTCAAGATCAAGTTCAGCCGCACCCACGTGCCGCAGGGTCTAGTCTCCTAAATGAGGGATGAATTCAGAGAGTTGAAGCAGGCCAGAATGACTGTGGTGGAGTACCGTGACAGATTCCTGTCGCTGCCAAGGTATGCACCTGATGAGATCAACACGAAGGCAAAGAAGGAGAGATTCATGAACGGACTACATGATGAGATGCAGACTATCCTCGTCAACATCCGCTTCGAGGATCTCGAAGAGCTAGTCGACTCTGTCATTCAGATGGAAGGGAAGATTAACCAGGCAAACGACAACCACAAACGTCGTATGATGCAGCAATCTGGATCCAGCAGCCACCAGAAGTACTGTCCCAACCCCTCACCAGGATATGCACCAAGGAACAACCAACCCCCAATGTCTCACCCAAGCTACCCAACCGTAGTGGAGGCAATGTGAAGTCCGGAGGAAACAACAACAACTCCGGCAACACCAGCAATTTCACCGTGCCCGTCCCAAGAGCAACAACAATAACAACAACAATACTGCACCCAGAACTGGCAGCAATGTTGTGCTTGTCGCGGCAAAAGACAAGTCCCAGATAACTTGTTTCGACTATGGAATGAAGGGTCACTACTCAAATGAGTGTCCCAAGAAGATTTCCGCCACTGCCAATGTGAATGCCCCAGCTCAACAGCAGCGTCGTGTTCAACCAGGGAGTAGATTTTCCCCAGGGAACCCGCACAACCGCAGCGGTCGTCTCTTCCGCATGAACGCCGAAGAAGCCCAAGAAGCGCCAGATGTAGTGCTGGGTATGTTTTCTGTCAACTCAGTTTTAGCAAGGGTATTGTTTGATTCGGGAGCATCGCATTCATTTGTCACCGAAGAATTTGCATGCACTAGTAAGATTCACCCAACCAACCTGAAGCATGTCATGATAGTTCAAATTCCCGGTTCAACTACAAAAGCTAGAAAATTTTGCAAAGCTGTGCCTATCAGAATACAGGGGCTAGATTTGTATGCCAACCTAATCGTACTCGGAACCAAAGGATTGGAAGTAGTACTAGGTATGGACTGGATGTCAAGGCATAAAGGACTAATAGACTGTGCTAAGAAGGCCATCACCATGACCAGTAGCTTTGGAGTCACAATAGAGCATATCTCTGAAACCCTTCCTCGTCAATTCAAGTCCAACAAGAGTCTAGCCTTACCCACCATAGACCAAGTCCGAGTAGTCTATGAATACCCTGACGTATTCTCAGATGAATTGCTAGGTATGCCCCCGGATAGGGATATTGAGTTCATTATCGAACTAATCCCCAGAACCGGACCCATAGCCTAGAGACCGTATAGCATGAACCCCTCAGAGTTAGTGGAATTGAAGAAGCAGTTGGATGCCATGTTAGCCACAGGCTTGATTCAACCAAGCGCATCGCCATGGAGATCACCAGTGTTATTCGTTGACAAGAAAGAAAACTGAATGACGTCACCATCAAAAACAAGTACCCCTTGCCAAAGATAGAGCATCTATTTGATCAGTTGACTGGAGCCCAGGTATTCTCAAAGATTGATCTTAGGACTGGTTATCACCAACTTAAGATTTGTGCAACGGATATTCCTAAGACCGCCTTTACTACTCACTATGGTTTATACGAGTATATGGTTATGTCTTTTGGATTAACCAATGCCCCTGCTTATTTCATGAATCTCATGAATAAGATCTTTATGAATTTCCTAGACAAGTTTGTAGTTGTGTTTATCGACGATATCCTTATCTACTCCAAGTCAGAGGAAGAGCATGAGCAACATCTGAGAATCATCCTAGAAACGAGAATATCATTTTGCAGCCCGAAAGTTGGGGTGTCTAGGCAACGCGGTACCCAAGTTCCCTAAAATCATCCGCGATGACTACAGTTGGTGTGCCAAATACTCAGAGGGTCCTTTTCAGCACGAATTCAACTTTATGTTTCAATACAAAAAATTAGGCTAACAGCCGTCAAGTTGCCCCCCTTGTCAGTTCTCGCCGTTATGTCGCTCCTATCACTCCCGTCGCTTAGGTGTCAATTAGGCTTGCAGCGTTGGCGCCTACATCCATTATGCGTCTTCTTCTTCCCAGGAGGGGCAATCTATGGGGCGTCGCAGCCATGGCACGGAGCTGGGACGTGGACGAACCTGCTCGGCCTAGCTCTCCTCCCTGTAGGCTTGCAGCGTTGGCGCCTGCATCCATTAGTCGTCTTCTTCCCCGGAGCGGCAATCTGTGGTCGCGGCCATGGCGCAGAGCTGGGAAGTGACGAAGCTGCTCGGCCCCGCTCTCCTCCCCATCCCGAGTTGGAGCTCGCCCTCACCGTGGACGCACCCATGGCACGGTCGGGGACGAGAATTGGTTCCCGGTGAGATCTATCACCTTGTCGACCATGCTCGGTTATGTTTTCCTCCTCTATAATCCGAGCTCGCCGTCGCCGTGGTTGCACCCGCACCAATTCTGCCACCTCTGTCGAGGTCTCTGTGGTAGCTCAAGTTCTGGGGCTCTCCAAGTTCTGCCATGTTGGGCCTGTAAGTGTTATTGTATGTTAAACTAGCAAATCTCTTTTGTTCAAATCTCTTGGGATGTACCAACTTCATTGGGTTTAATTATGAAAGACAAAATATAAATGACTTCTCTCAATTTCTCGCATAGAAAAATGCACAGCTAATTTCATATTCTCATAGGAACTGGCCCCACTTGTTGAACCGGCGGCATTGCCACGATCTCCATGTAACCACGGTGAGTTCTCGAACCGAAAGTTGCAGTTACCACGTTTCTTCTGCAGTCATTCCTCTTCCTCAGTCATTCGTCTGCAGTTTTTCCTAGGCGCTTCTTCTTCCTCTATTCTGGAACCGTCGGTTCATCTTCTTCTTCCTCTTGCATTCAGTTCCTTTCACCCATTTCCTTGCAGGCATGGACGATGGGAAACGCACAACAGAGACCCACTTGGTCCCTGCCTATGGCACCACGACTTTGACAGTGGTGTACACAAATGATGAAGCGACCGTGGAGACAACTATCGCCAGGTTTGAGCAATTGCTTGAGAAAGAGAAGCACAAGTTTGTGGGGCTAGACTTGGAGTACACCCGTGCAAATAAGCGAAAAAATCCTCCACAAGAGATCACTATCGTGCAAATCGCCATACATGAGGAGGTCCTCGTTTACCACTTCTACAGGTATGTGAAATTTAAATTTGAGATCACCACGTCTGCATCCCTTGTTCCCTTACATCCCTAGAACCATCTAAGTGCAGGAGTAAACCAACTGAGATGCGTTGTCCGGCTCTGGTCGAGTTCTTGTGTAGGAAAGGGATAACTTTCACTAGCGTGGATATCACAAATGATACAATTATGCTTTCTCGTGCGTTGATAAAAATCCCAGAGGGGCACCACATCAACATCCAAAATCTGTACAAGATCAAATCATACCTAGTGAAGGATGGCATGGGTGATCTGGCAGCAGAAATCATCGGTAAATCCTATGAAAAACTGAAGAAATTGAAGCAACTCGATCACGACTACTGGGAGTGGAAGCCGATGAGCCAGGTGCGCCTCGAGTATGCAGCCAGAGACGCCTACATGGCATACGAGTTGTATAGTAAGCTCATTACCATGAAAGATGGGATGGTTAAGGTGGGGTTTTCGCGAGAGAGCTATGCCCTGGTTGCAGGCTAGCCCAGGAGAAGAAGCGCGAGGAGGACAGAAAGCGGTTTCAGGACGAGCAGGGATCTTGGGACGGTGGCGACATCAAGCCGCTGAAGGGGAAGCAAGTCAAGGACGACAACAAGTGGTGGTGATACATTATGTGTTTGAACTAGATTTTAGTTTCTAGTTTATTATGTGTGTGATACATTTAGTTACTTCAATACAAAATTTCGGCCAATTTAACTTGTTGATGTATTTCTTGACAATTTTAATATAATCGAGCACTAGACATATTTTGTAGTGTGCATGAGCATGATCAGTAAATATAATTGAACACTAGAAACTTTAAGGCACTCCATATAAAGGAGTAGATTAATATATAAGGTTCACCAAAGACACCATGGATATATTGTCTTACATGCCACACACAGGTAATAATTAACTAGAACAAAATAAAAGCAGGGGCTACAGCAGGAGGCCGGGACACGGAGACGCCTAGCAGGGCAGGGGTTTATCAGCAGGAGGCAGCGACAGCCTAGTTGATGGGATACATGCCAGTCCTGACATACTCCCGGAGGAATTTGCCGTAGGCTCCGTGCCGCGCCAAGGTAATCGGCCTATGGCTTCTGCCTCGGCCTCTGCCAACGCCCTCCGCGTGCTAGATCATGTTGTTGAGGTCCACGTTGATTGCTCTGCCACAGAATGGGAAAAATGGTCTCCCCCCATGGTGGAAACGGATTAGCCCACACCGTAACCGCCTCAGCACGTAGCGGCTCTTGTTGTCCCTGTATACCTTGCTATCGTCCACTTCATCATCATCCTCCTATTGATTTTTAAGAACAAAACTTAGAACTCATACATATGATTGAATTGTATTACAACTCAAGAATTGACAACATGTATATGTAAGACAATATATCCATGGATATCAAAGATAAAGCATCTCAGCAATAGTTTGATCGGTTCATATATCATTTCATCTCAACACAATGACAAATAATTGCATCAGAGTGAATGTAGGATAAATCTAGGGGCCTCATAAGTTTCTTCAGGGATGGAGTAGGTGAACCAAGTAACAATTGCACAACCTGTAATGTTGTTGTACATCGCTCCAGGTTCACTAACTCATCCCTGAAAAAATCTGACACCAATGTGTCTGCCTCTCTTTTGGGACAATTTGAATCATTGGCCACAATAAGAAATTGAAATGTAATCGTACAAAACATTATTCAGGGATATACATAGTCAGGTACAAAAACAAGCCTCAATATTGCAATTATAAATAAAAAACCAAACAATTAATCTTCAGGTGCATGTTAAAAATACTTATGATCAAAACCATTCATATACATATGCATCATACCAATCATTAAAAGATCAGAAACAATTCAAGGATCATATATGTAGTTCCATATGAGAATAAATCTAGGGCCTCATAATTTGTTTCAGAGATGGAGTTGGCGAACCAAAGTACCAATAGCACAACCTATATTGTTTGTGTGCATTGCTGCCTCAGGTTCACCAACACATCCCTAAAACACGACACCATCATACGTGTCTCCCCTTGAACTCTTTTGGGGCAAATTTCAATCATCGGCCTTGGTGACAAACTAAAATGTAATTCTTATACACTGAATGCATGGAATAGGTAATTCGAATATCATAGTTCTATGAATGTAGAATAAAGATTAAGACCTCATAAGTTTCTACAGGGACTGAGTAACTGAACCAAGTAACAATTGCATAGCCTATATTGTTCTTGTACATCGCCCCAGGTTCACTAACTCGTCCCTGAAAAAATCTGACACCAATGTGTCTGCCTCTCTTTTGGGGCAAATTTGAATCATTGGCCACAATAAGAAATTCAAATGTAATCGTACAAAACATTATTCAGGGATATACATAGTCAGGTACAAAAACAAGCCTAAATATTGTAATTATAAATAAAAAACCAAAAAATTAATCTTCAGGTACATGTTAAAAATACTTATGATCAAAACCATTCATATACATATGCATCATACCAATCATTAAAAGATCAGAAACAATTCAAGGATCATATATGTAGTTCCATATGAGAATAAATCAAGGGCCTCATAATTTGTTTCAGAGATGAAGTTGGGGAACCAAAGTACCAACAACACAACCTATATTGTTTGTGTGCATTGCTGCCTCAGGTTCAACAACCCATCCCTAAAACACGACACCATCATACGTGTCTCCACTTGAACTCTTTTGGGGAAAATTTCAATCATCGCCTCAGTGAAAAACTAAAATGTAATTCTTATACACTATGAATGCATGGAATAGATAATTCAAATATCATAGTTCTATGAATGTAGAATAAAGATTGCAGCCTCATAAGTTTCTACAGAGATGGCGTAAGCGAACCAAGTAACAATTGCACAGCTTATATTGATCTTGTACATGGCCCCAGGTTCGCTCACTCATCCCTGTAAAAATTTGACACCAATGTGTCTGCCTCTCTTTGGGGCAAATTTGAATCATTGGCCACAATAAGAAATTGAAATGTAATCATACCAAACAATATTCAGGGATATACAAATGCATCATACAACACATTCATAGATCAGAAACAATACAAATATTATATATTTAGGTTCCATATGAGAGAGAAAATCAGGGCCTCATTTTTTTCAGCGATGGAGTCGGAGAACCAAAATACCAACAGCACAACCTATATTGTTTATGTGCATTGCTGCCTCAGGGCCACTAACCATCCCTAAGAAAACGAGACCATCAGATGCCCTTGTACTATTTTGGGGAAAAATTGAATCATTGGGCTCAGTAAGGAATAGAAATGTAATGTTATAGGCATGCTGTGTATTGAAATCAACACTCAACTAGCAAACTCAACTAGATGGCAGATGAGCAGATTGGGGTTTTGTGACTAGATGGCAGATGCATCAATCAACCGATCAAATCATATATGTACTATCCTACTTCAAGAGCAAAAGAATATGTACACGATTGAGAAAATCATATGTATAAACAGTGAAAACTGCGGCTGCGACTAGAGAAGCTAGCAATGTAGTACCTCGGACTCCTCATCAGGGACCTCCTCCTCGAACTCATCATTCTCCACGATTGCGTCGAAGATTTCTTGAACGGAGATGGGGTCGTCGATGTAGATCACCGGATTTCCTCCGCCTGCCGCCTGCCCCCCATCCAGATCTGCCGCTGGCACCACGACGTTGTCGGCCACCTGCTGCTCGGCTGCGATGGCTACTACCTGCTGCTCGGCAGCGATGGCTACCACCTGCTGCTCGGCGGCGACGGCTACCAACTGCTGCTCGGCAGCGACGGCTACCAACTGCTGCTCGGCGGCGACGACTACCACCTGCTGCTCGGTGGCAACAGCTACTGGCTGGACGAATGAGTTTGCACCCTCGACGGCGCGGCGACGATTGGCGTTCGTGCCCGGAGAAGACGCCTCCGCCTGCTTGGCGACGACCGAGCCATCTGCTGCTGCGCCTTCAACTGGCTTCACCTCTGGATCTTCTTCACGCGTACGCTTCATGGTGCACCAAAGGAAGGAGGTAGTGCAAACGAGGGAGCTTCAGCGCGCGCAGCAGGTGTAGATTGGGGTCTTGGGACTAGACAAACTAGGGGGAAATGACACGAGTTCATGGAAGAAAAAGGTCATAAACACCGGGCCATTCGTAGTCCTCGAGTGGACACGTGTGGTGGGCGGGGGCGGAGGGCTACCACGATCTCCACCCTTTTTTCGGTTCCCTTTTTTTGAAACAGCCACGATCTCCACTTTAGAGCTGCATTGAAAACACACTCATGGCAGACCTCGATTCCACTGCATGCAAGTGGCGCGGAACTAATTTCTAGCAACGTTATATTTACTTGAGGGGGCCCTTGACTCATGGAATTTACTAGCGGTAGGGCCCAGTTAGAAGTGAGACTGAGAGCGCTGCGTAAAATGGGATATGTCTGATTAAAATCAAGTGGCAATAAATTGTAGCATCCCATCGATAACCGTGCACTCGATGACCCCGTTGCCCTATACATGAGTTGTAGTAGCAGTAGTAGGCTTTTCAGACTTGATTAAACTTGACATGACCGCTCGACGACTTTTTCCATGGACGGCATCGTGTTCCTTCCTGTAGAAGTCTCGCGGAGGGAGATGTCCCTGCTGTCTCACGCTGTACTGTGAAGGGCACGAGGTGTGCAACGATCATCGTTGGATCGCACAAAATCAATAGTTGGTGCGCATGATCCGCGTGACAACCAATCAGGGAGTAGCAGACAGGGGGAGCATAGTTTTGGGCTTCTACAAAAGATAGAGAGGGGTGGTGGGCAAAACTAAGTAGTACCACATAAAACCAAGGGCAAAACCGAGTAGTATAAAAATGGAAAGTGTCTTGTATAATGAAATACATCGTGGCATACATCAAATTATGCCAAGATAGATCCTCTAGAATTCATTGGATGTGTGTTCTTCTCATAAACCACACATGGACCCGAGAATATCATTTTGTGGCCCGAAAGTTGGGGTGGCCAGGCAACGCGGAACCCAAGTTGATTTTTATCACCGCGATTCGAAAAGTTGGGGCGCCAATTGCTGAGAGGGGTCTTTCGAGTGAATGATGGCCAAACCCAATATTTTCAAATCATGCTCATTAAGTCAGGATATTCCGTTACACTAGTTCCTGCTGTGCCCCTCCTTGGCCGGTCACTCTTCTTAGCCACCCTGCACGTGTCGTAGGGCCAAATCCATTACTGTACTTTTCCTAACTCTCGACACTGAATCTTGCTGCGGCAGCGGCGGCGGTCCCTTTTCTTTCCTTCCCCGACCCTAAAACTGCCGGCAGCGGAGGACCTTTTTTCTCCCTCCCCTGACACTGAATCCGGCGGCGGTGGCCTAGCATGTCTTGCAAGGCGACATCACCGACTGAAAAGGGTCCGTCGGGGCCCAAGTCTGGGGCTCAACATGTAGCTGCGGCGAGGTCTTCAGCCCTAGTTAGCAAGGAGGCCAACAAGGATTCTACTCCCAAGGTACCTACGAGCAGCGGGTGGAAGAGAAAAGCATGGCCGGCGGTGGATTGTTCGGCTCCGGTGGGCGGGTGCAGCACTCAAATCTCAAAGAAAAAAACCTGGGAGAAGAGTGAGAGGTGAATTTTTCTTATCTACGCCTTATCTTGCAAGTGGATTAGTTACGGCATAATAGAATCGAATGAACTGAAATGTTCCCCTTTTTAATCAAATTAGGCACACAGCTTTGATACAAGGGACCTATATGAGTTCACAATTCATGTTCGCAGCACATTGCAAAGCTTGATCTTCGTTGTGAGAGGGTTGTGTTCGGGCAAGATGTGCATCTGCTTGTGAATTGCAAAGAGGTTGTGTCTGTTTCGCAGCTGGTAGATATGCTTGCCGCTAGAATTCCCTGGGGATCTAGACAGAGGACAAAATTGGTGTGGCGCAACATGAATGATACCTATCAGCAAATTGAGCACTCCCATGAGGTTCAGATGGTTTGGGAGTGTTGTGTAGCTAATCGTAAGGTGAAAGTTGAAGGGATGATTGATGATATGTATGCAGATGCTGGAGATCTTCCTGCCAGAGCTTCTGCTCCTAGAGAATACAGACCAATAGATGTTGATCTAGATAAGTTCACTATACGCATAGAGGTGGATTCATACATGGCAAAACTTGATGAGGGAGTTAATAAGCCAGTTTTGTCATGTACTGTGGAGATCACTGTCGATTCCAAAAACATAACTCTTGATGAAATGAGTGAGATGATCGGTAAGGAAATCAGTATTGGCCCTAAGCAGATGGCAAAACTCCGGTGGTGGCATCATAAGAAGCAGCAACTCATAGATGTTTTGGATACTGAAGATCTTATGCAGATTATGCGGCGAAAGAAGCGAACCAGGAAGGTGTTCTTCCCTGGTACCATTTCTGATGTTGTTGAACAGGTTATAGTGGATGTAGATGCCCCTGTAGTGGCTGAACAGAATGAGGTGGTCGACGTTGATGAGATCTGATGAGAGTTGCTACCCTGGGCGTGTCATATGGACCACGGGGTTCCCCTGCGTAACTACCTCGGTGAATTACGCTCTTAGTTAATGCCTAGATGAACGAAAGTGGTTAAAATAGTACGGTGGGGCCCAGGGCCACTCACGGTAGACCTTTCGGCCGTCCTAACCACTTCCAGACAACGGGACAAGAACGAGCGGCGTAATCGGCAGGCGAAGGGATCAACTACATACACAAATGAGTATGTATGCAAGCCACATACAACAGTCCTCAGAGCCATTCCATCTAAAAGAAATAGAAATATTGCAACGCCATACGGCAAGATCCAAATGTCCTAGATAGATATAATAATTTAGGATAGCTCCTCATACATCACACATCAGAGTATCAGACGGAAGCGGAAAACAAGATCCGAGTACGGATAAGAAGCAAATTGGCATAAGATGCCCCATAAATAAACACATCCCGCCCACAGATCTCACGGATCCCCGTTCCCGGAATCTCTACACCGAATGATCGTTGCCAACATCATCTGTCTCTTCCACCCAGTATATATCTTGCGGGTACACCTGTTCATCTGAATCAAACAATTTATCGTGTGAGACCCTAGGGGTACTCAGCAAGTCTTTATGCCACTAAAGGGGACACAACCTGGGGTGACGCAATTGCAGCAAAAGATAATACCTAACAATTCTACAGATACTCGCTAACCATCCGCCTAACCAATGATAGACGGATGTCCGTGAATTAAGAGCAACAGTTATAACAGTATAATTAACAGGTCCATCCTCCTCCTCGCTTACCAACGAGGAAGCGGACGAACAACCCCCATCATCCGTTGGCAGTTTTATTAACCATTACATGGGTATTGCACTATTTACTAGTAAAGTACTTAGTCAATTTAAAAGCGGTACTTTAGTTATACTTGTCTATGATCGAGAAACTGTGCTCCAAGTCGTCCATAACCGCAGACACGGCTTTCAGAAAGATTTACCCTGCAGGGGTGCACGAATAGCAACACACACTCGATCAACCTCGGAAAAACCAACTCAAAACCCAACGAGGCATTCATGACAAAGCAATCACAGGATTCAGAAATATTTCAGGGGGCCACCCCATTAAGCTACCCGCAACGAAGTTGGCCGGCTCCGAGATGGACCCAAGGTTTGTGTGGACGGTGGTAAACGATTGGGAACCCGAAAATGTGACTGGGCTTGTCGATACAGCGAAAACGTGTCACGATCCAAAACAGTACAGGTGCTCCTCGCACAATCTTAAATAAAGCAGTAACATGGCATAAGTACAAGATAGTAATAAAGCCCCAAATTAATTGTGGCCCCAAGAAATAAGAAGGAATCAAGCTCTGGCTTAGGGGGGTCCATAAGGCCTCCCGGATGTGGATAGTGCGAATAGTCAAGGAACAGGAATCAAGTACTCGGGGTCCTATGGGGCACAAGTGAGAATGAAAAACCAATTAGCAGATATTGCTCACCGGTGCCTCTTTCATTAGTTATCCCATTACTACTCAGGTTATGTTGTTTAGGTACCTCGTTATTCATCAGACACTCACATACCCTACACATGCTTTTCTACGACTCGCATGGCTCAAACAACTCCTGTAGTAATGGCTCATGGGATGGAGGAACAAGCTTCGGTGGGGTTTAAAAGTAAAGGCTATGCAGTACTTGGGATTCAATTTAATGCAATCGCGTCTCAATGATGCAAGAATAAGATAGAGGCAATAGGTACTGTATGTATTCAAGCATGTGGTAGTGCTTGCCTGGCAGCTCAGTTGAAGCGAGAGATGGATCTGGGTAGTACTCCTGTGATTCCTGGTAATTCTCCTGTTGGGCGTCTATTCGAAGAAGAACCAAACAAACAAGGGCCAACATAAATAAAGTGCACAAGCATATGAATTAAAATGCGACCAGCAAACAAGCATGCCATGATGAATGATGCACAATTTACATGGCATTAAAGTAGCATGGCAAAGGTGAGGTGTGGATACAAGAAATAAAGCATCTTATTATTTATTTAACCAAGTTTTATTGTCATAAACAGTTCAGATTTTAAATTACAACATGATGCATGCTTCAATTCAGAACAAGGACTGCATAGATAGAACGGGCTCGTCACGCTGATCGATTTAGACATATTATTTGTCAAATTTGGAGTTATAAAACAAAAGTTATTAATTATTTAAGGAAAAGGGCATTTTAATGTAATTTTAATCATCTCGAAAATTTAAAGTGTTCAAAACATATTTTGAAGGGCATATTTGAATTCCTCACATTTTTCTGATTCCAAAACATATATTATTTGTATTATTTGGATTTGTATTTTAAAAATTATTGAATCTGAATTGAATTTGAATTTAAATCAATTTGAAAAAGGTTTAATTAAAAACAGACAGCCAGGAAAACTTTTCTTACTCAGACAGCTTCAGCCACCGTCACTGACGGGTGGGCCTTGCGCTGACTGGGGCTACGCGCGCGAAAACGCTTTTCCACCGCGGGCTGGGCTAGCCACTGAGGCTGACAGGCGGGCCAGCGGCTGGAGGCCCACATGCCAGTGGAGCTTAGCCCCAGAGGCTGACAGGTGGGACGTGACGGGAGCACGGGTTACGGTCTGAGAAAACAGAGGGGCTTTCTGCAAAATGCTAGTGCGGCTCACTAGTGGGGTCTCTAGGAGCGCGGGTTAAGAATAAAAAGGTTGGGGGGTAAGTGCAAAGTGTCATCGCGCACTGTTCCTCTTCCTCGTTTTCTGACGAAACTGACGGCGTGTCTGGCGACAGCGCGCGCGTGGCGCGGGGCGGGGAGTCGAACCCGGGACGCGGGCGAGCGCGCTGAGGGGCGGAGCCACTGCGGCGGGCTAGGGGAGCTGTTAGGGGAGGGGATGGGGCCTAGGTAAGCTCGCTGCGGCGCGGAAAGCCTGCAGACTCCGGCGAGCTCTGGCGCACGGTGGGCGTTCGACGAAACGAACGGCGGGGCTAGGGCGGTACGGCGAGGCGGAACATGTCAGGGAGAAAGAGGGGCTCACCGCGGGCTCGACGGCGGGCTCGGATCGGAGCGAGGAGCTGCGGAGCGGCGAGATCGCTGGCGCCCCGGATCTAGGGTTTGCTGCAGAGCGGTGAGGTACTGGCGGTGCTGGGGCTCCCTTCTTCGCATTGGCGTGAACAGGGTGGTGCAGTGGACGGTTCTCGGTCTTCCAGGCCTCCTACACGTCGCGCAGGCCGGCTGCATCGACGGGGCGGCGCGGTGCTGGCGGCGAGCGGCGGCAGGAGCTGGGCATCGGGGAGGAAGTAGGGGAAGAAGAGGGGAGGTTTGGGGTGGATCTGGCGGTGCAGGAGGCGTGTGAGAGGAGGAGAAAAGGAGGGAGAGGAAGGAGGGTTGCCGTGTGGGCATGAGCAGGTAAAGGTGGCCTCGGCCTTTTCCTTCTTCTCCTCGGGCACGTGCTAGCTCGGCTGGGAGCAGGTAGGGCATGGCAGGGGAGGCTGCAGGTGGGCCAGGGGGAGGGGGAGATGCCGCAGCTGGGGCCAGCATGGCAGGAGAAAGAAAGAGAGGAGAGGGGGTAGCTCGGGCTAGGGTAGATGGGGCTCGGGTTAGGGCTTTGCTTAGGTTAGATAGAGGGTTAGGGTTAGCTGAGGTGGCCAGGGAGAGAGAGGGGCTTGGCATGGAGGTCATGCTAGAGAGAGAGAGAGAGAGTAAGAGAGAGGAGGTCTTAGGGTTTAGTAGAATTAGGGTTAGGAGAAAATTAGAGAGAGAGAGATAGAATAGCTAGGTTAGGTTTTATTAGGTGTTTAGATTTTAATTTTGTTTATGAGGCCATACCAAGAAGGACCATGGAGCTTGATCTTGCTTGAGCTAATGTGGAAGGGAAACAAGAAAGAAAGAGGAAGAAAAGAAATAGGTGGAAAGAGTCTCATATGATCATGCATGTAGAAAATAAAATAAAACAAAGAGATGTGGGTGAGACTATGGGGATGGTGGAATGGCAGGAGATGGTTCCCCAAGATAGGATCCATTAAATCAAAAGAAAAACCAATGGGGTAAAAGGTGGTGAAGAAGTTTGCATGGCCCATGCAAAATAATAATGCCATGCTTTATTTTGTGAAAACAATAATAATATTATGGCATTATTCTCATGCATTTCCAAGAAGTGGAATAAAAGCCAAGCAAAAGAATTTAAAGGTTTTGATCCACCCCAACCCACATGAGCTAGAATAAAATATCAAAAGAAAAAGAAATACAAGCTCATGGTTAATGGGATGGTGGAATTATAAGGTGGTGGAAGAGAAAGGTGGTGGAATGGAAATAAAAGACATGCCCCCAACTCAACTTGGGCATTAAACAATATATCAATAACCAAATACAATATCAAGAGGCAAATACAATTAATAATGCATATGAGAGAAGAACCAAAGAAACAGGGTTTTATATGATGCTCAAATGCAAGGTGGCATGATGATATGAGCATGATATATTTATGATGCAACAATTATATATAGGAAGTAGCCAATATCTTACTAGACCAAGTAGCATTACAATTGTTAGACAATTGGGATGCTACACCCTGCCTATATTTGTAATATTGACTGTTGTTGCATTTAGAGCGTGCTTCTATGATTATGTTTGTTGAGAGATTGCGATATAATGCTGTGCGAGCTGTTGAGATTTTCGGACATGTCACTCACTGAAACCATCGTTGTTGTAATAAGACATAAGTACATTGTAGTTGACATGATTATGTTTCTTAAGATGATGTACCGTACTTGTTTCTGTTATTATGTTTGTTGGTATATTGTAATGTAATGTTTTGTGAAACCATGACTAGACTAGTGATGCATAAATACATTGTAGTTGACATGATTATGTTTCTTGAGATGATGTACTGTACTTGTTTCTGTTATTTTGTTTGTTGAGAGACTGTAATGTAATGTTTTGCGAAACCATGACAGGACAAGTGATGTGTAAGTACCTTGTAGTCGGCATGATTTTGTTTCTTGAGTTGATGTAACATACTTGTTTCTGTGATTACGTTTGTTGAGAGATTGTAATGTGATGTTTTGTGAAACCATGTTGTGGTTATGTTTGTTGGGAGATTATAATGTAATGTTTTGTGAAACCATGACTGAAGAAGTGATGCATAAGTACCTTGTAGTTGACATGATTTTGTTTCTTTGGACGATGTAATATACTGGTATGTTTTTGTTAGGCAATGAAATTGGGATGGAGGGAGTGCAGGTTTAATATTTGAAATGAGAATGTGTGAAGAGAATCCATATCAGGCAGGAGACAGTAATCTAGGGAAAGGGCATGGTATCCATTAAACTATTGTAACATTCCAATTTAGTCATCATTGCAGTGGTAGAAGGGTTGCTCTCTCTCTCTATTTCTCTCTCTCACCGACATCGACACCGTCGCCGTCACATTCGCCATGTTGTCCTTGAACAGCGAGGACGACCAGTCGAGCAGCGACAGCCTTCTCTCCGACATCGAGTATTCCTTCCACGATGTGAGTTCCTCTATTTTCTCGGGCTAGGGTTAGGCAATGGTAAATCTCTCGATCTAAGCTCCATATGTGCATGCAATCGTGTTCGATTCCAGCTTTGTGTTTACCTATAGGTACCAAGGACGATCTACGATTCCGAATGGGAGGGCCTAGATCTCGATGGAGAAGTGCCATGTGACCATGGGCTAAAACTGAGGAGATATGTTGCATTCGAAGGTAGTTACACTGGGCGAAGGTTTTTGGGCTGTACAAATCAGGTTTGTTTACATTATGTGCAACTGTGACATGAAGTAAAATGTATCGTGCATGTTCATAACACTATAGTGTGTGTGTTTTTAGGTTTGCTCGGTGTGTAAAGTAGTAGAGTGGGTGGATCTTGAGTGGCCAGATGCACTTAAGAAATGTTTGGCACAATTATGGGAGATGTATGAGTTGGAAAGGTCGGGGAGATTTACTGATGTAAGTGATGCAGCTGAAAAAAATTAAAAGCTGTCGGTACGAAATAGGAGCTGGAACAAGAAATCGAGAATTTGTAGTCAAAGCTAACTGACAGAATCGATGGGAGCTTGGTTGTTGGAACTGCAAAGAAGCTTCAGGATAGTCACAGGTTGCTGATTCATAATGCAGAAAAGGAGAGGGATCAGCTCAGGGAAGACAAGAAGAAGCTAGAGTACTGCATTGCGGATCTGTTGAAGGAACTGAAGAAGGCACGTGAGGGTGAACAAGGACAGACTATAGAGGATAAAGGAAATTCGAGCTGAATAATTTATGTTGTACCAATGCCTGAAACTAGTTAATTGTAAGACTTGCAGTTGCGCTTTCCGAACTAAGCCAAACTCAATCCTCGAGCAAACTAATTTCAGACGAACACACATAGCGTGCATAGAGTTAAGTTCACGCTTACAAAATCACCACTGCAGAGGATAAACCAGGCAGTTCAGCACTAAATAGACATATGTTGTGTTCAAGCGAGACTGGCCCGGAGCTGCCTGTTTTCCTCCCTAAGATTGGCCAGCTCCTTCAGTACTATGTCGTGCTTCAGTTGTAGGTTCCAGCGCTCTGTCACGGATTGGAGAATTTTGTCCGTAGCCATACGATTTTCCTTCAAGATCCCTTTCATGATCTCCGTCTGCTTCCTAGCCGAGGCGCGACCTTCACTGTGTAGCTTCGCCCAGTCAGCGTTTAACTCCTTCAGTTTCTGGCACTTGTCAGAAAGGACCGCGAATTCAGCGTGCAGTTGGTCAAAGGCCAGTTTCTGGGAATTCCGCTTCTCCCTTTGGATTGCTATCTTGTCATTTAGCCAGGTCGCCAGGTCCTAGTCGATCTTTCGCCTCTTTCCCTGCAACAAAAATACATAGTATGGTTTGTTCAGTTCACCAGGACAAGTTGGTTAGTTTCCATAATTAACTGAATCGACTAGTGGCACTGTCATAATTTCAAGGAAGAAGCAATCTGGGACTAATCAACATTTTATGAATCGGCTAGTGGCACTGTCATAATTTCAATTTCGAAGACAAATAATATTTATCAGTAGTTTAGTGTGCTGTGGGTTTTTCCCAATATCACCAAATAGTAGTGGGAGAGTGTCAAACTCATAATGCAGAAACCCATGTCCAAATACATAATGGAAAGAGAACATGGTGTCCATTCATGAACATGAACACCAACACATGTCCAGATAGATAAGGAGTTGCCCTAGGATTCTTATTGCACCCTATAATGGGAAGCAGACATGGGCATTGCTCCCTGAACCCTAAACATTACAAAAGGAGAGGAGGACGAACTGGTATTCGTGTCCCCGCTAACGGGAATCAGACTTGGACATTGCTCCGATACTCCTCCAGACATGCCCTTAGCTCCTCGTTCTCTTTCCGAACACCCTCGAGTATGGTGATCCCTCTGCTCATGTCCGCCTTCATCTCCTTGACTGCATCCAGGCAACGGTTCCTGTCATGGTAGGCTTGGATGGTAGCCTTGGTTTCCTCGACGCGTCCTCTGAGTGCCTCGCTGACTTCGTCCTATAGGAGAATGCACCTTTCCACGAGATTCTTCTTCTCCTCCGTGAGCTCGTTGATTATCTTGATGGCCTGTTCTTGCCTGATCAAGTTACGGTCAAGCACTTTCTGCAGCCTAACGACGTCACGTGCAAAATCTAGCGAGATCTCCTTCTGCACAGATAATAGCTTGCGTAGGCTCTCATTAGCTTGGGTGAGGGAGCGTGCAAGCTCATGTTGGTTGACAAACTTGGAACTGATCGCGGCCACCTTCTCATGGTACTCGGCCTTCGATCGCTGCATCGTTCATGTTAATTGAAATAGGAATTCTACAATTACACTCCAGGTCCCAGGTGAATACTAATACAGATCAAAAAAATCTCCATTGAATCTATTGGCCGCAGTGTTAAAAAATGGACCTGGAGATCTATTCATGACCACGATAAACTAATCCTAATCACAAAAAATCCATAGTGCATCTATGAACAACAGTATTAAGGAAAGACCAAGAGATCTAGTCAGATTCATGAAAAGAAATACAACTCGCAAAAGAAGAAGAAAAACCAATGCGGGGCGGACAGCATCTAAGAAATCCACATCATAACTCGGAGAAATAACAGCGTGGAGATTCGCTACCTCGCTGAGACATGGAACGGGGCCGAACGGGTCTTGCAACGCCTCCGTCGTGGTGGATTCGGGCTCCACGGCCGACCTGTAATACGTAGAAGAGGAAGAGCCAGAAGAAGAAGAAAAACAAGAAGAAGCTGATTAATATCATGATGGAGAGGGAGATGGAGAAGAAGTAGAATAAGGAGACCGTACCAGGGGAGCCCTCGCCTGCTAGAACATTCGGCTCCATTGTCGGGGGAGATTGGGCCTCGATGAGAGGGTGGGCTTGAGCGGCTGGTAGAGCAAGAAGTGCCTCGCGGCGATTTGTCTCCCTTTTCTCTGCGAGGATCGTCGACCGGCCTTTCCCCCTCCTCAGTGGAGCCATGGCTTGCAGGGTGAGTGTGGCGGTGGCAGGAGGAAGGAGATAGTGATTATTAGTGTGGGAGAAGAGTAAGAGTACAGGCCGTGGTCCAGTAGTACTAGTACTATTATACAAGACCACCGTGTACGGTCTCCCTTCTCAAAGAAGCCAGGGAGGTAGGGGTAGGGAATCGATGGGACTTGTCTTTATTGTGATGGACACTTCAATGGTCTTCGGCGCCGCCCAAAATCCAGTATATAATAAGGGGAGTGCAAGCCAGGTGGTCATCACGGGAATCGGCACGCACATCCCGCGTGCGTGTGTCACGTGTTGATGGGGCAATGACGCGCGCAACTACTGCACGATCACGTCGGCACGTCCAACTCCGTCGAACTCCACATGACACGCACGCACGGGATATTTACGAGTCTAGAATACGCTGTGCCACTTTTGTTGTGATCAAATTAGTTCAGTATGATATTACTTCTTTCTTCTTTTCTTTTTTGATAATCGCCAAATGCATGCGTGGACACGACGCACGAAACCGCTGCTCATCCTTGATCAGATCGGCACCCCACTCTGTGTACCCGCCATCGACCATTCGGAGCAACTACCTCGAGCATGATGCCCCCTCGACGTGGCAATGGCAGGTCCAAGCCGTCCACTGACCGTCCTGCATCCCCGGCTCTTCGCTGCATCGTCCGCGCTCGCGAGTCACCTGCTGAGGCAGCACGTCGTGTCTGACCGCGCCAGGATCCATCGACATCGGCACTCGAGGACACCGCAACGTCGAAGCTCGTACTGGCCGCGTAGGAGGAGCGTGGGGTACCTGCAGCATCCGACGAGCACAAAGTAGCAGCCAGGACGGGGGCGCGTGTTGCACCGGCGAGTACGGACAAGAAGAGGAACGAGAAGAAGACCAGGAAGAAGAGAGGAGATAGCTATTTGGACGAGTCCGACTCGGCCAACGAGGAGGCGTTCATCGATCAGTTAGAGGCAGAAGCAGAGGAGAGTGACGTGGACCCGTGGGACTACGAAGAGGAGGAGGAGGAGGACTCCGACGAGGAGATAGCGCGCTTATTCGAGGAAGGGGGCGGTGTCAAGTCGTCAGAGGAGGGCACCGACAGCGGCGATGGCGAGGACCATGGCGTTGACAAAGACGAGGACGAACCGGAAGACGAAGACGATGGCTTCTTTGAAATATGATTATTTATTTTATTTATTTTAGTTAGATAGATGGATTTTGACTTGTTTATGGGGTTAAAGTATCAGTGGCACGGATAGAGAGGTGGGACGGATTGACCATGCATAAAAAAAGTGGAGAAGGGAGGGGTTATCCTGCCCGTTGGATCACATGGGATCAACGGTTGGTGGAGACGATCCGCGTGACATCTGTGTCAGCCAATCAGGGCATATCACCCAGAGTGAGCACATGTTTGGGATCTCCACACGTTTTGGCTTTTGTGAGATTTGTGACAGAGAGAGGGAAAATCTCTTTTCACAATCCACATATGGATCCACCAGTACCATTCAAATGTCATTGCATTTGTGCTCTTTTCACAATCCACCTATGGATCCACCAGTGTCATTGCATGTGTGTTCTTTTTACTAACAACAACCAGAGTCATTCCATGTGTGTTCTTTTCACATACCACATATGGATCCACCAGTGTTATTGCATGTGTGCTCTTTTCACAACCCACCTATGGATCCACCAGTGTCATTGCAGGTGTGTTCTTTTCACTAACAACAACTGGAGTCATTGCATGTGTGCTCTTTTCACAATCCACCTATGGATCCACCAGTGTCATTGCATGTGTGTTCTTTTCACTAACAACAACTGGAGTCATTGAAATGTGTGCTCTTTTCACATACCACCTATGGATCCACCAGTGTCATTGCATGTGTGTTCTTTTTACTAACAACAACCAGAGTCATTTCTTGGATGTTCTTCTCACATACCACATATGGATCCACCAGTGTCATTGCATGTGTGTTCTCTTCACAATCCACACATGGATCCACCCATGGATCCACCAATGTCAATGCATGTGTGTTCTTATTACTAACAACAACCAGAGTCATTGAAATGTGTGTTCTTCTCACATACCACCTATGGATGCACCAGTGTCATTGCATGTGTGTTCTTTTCACTAACAACAACCAGAGTCATTGCATGTGTGTTCTTTTCACATACCACATATGGATCCACCAGTGTCATTGAAATGTGTGTTCTCTACAGAGACCACACATGGATCCACAAGTGTCATTGCATGTGTGTTCTTTTTAGTAACAACAACCAGAGTCATTTTGCATGTGTGTTCTTTTCACATACCACTTATGGATCCACCAGTGTCATTGCATGTGTGTTCTTTTCACAATCCACCTATGGATCGACCAGTGTCATTGCATGTGTGTTCTTTTTAGTAACAACAACCAGAGTCATTTTGCATGTTTGTTCTTTTCACATACCACCTATGGATCCACCAGTGTCATTGCATGTGTGTTCTTTTCACAATCCACCCATGGATCCACCAGTGTCATTGCATGTGTGTTCTTTTTAGTAACAACAACCAGAGTCATTGAAATGTGTGTTCTTTTCACATACCACCTATGGATCCACCAGTGTCATTGCATGTGTGTTCTTTTCACATGGATCCACCAGTCATTGCATGTGTGTTCTTTTTAGTAACAACAACCAGAGTCATTTTGCATGTGTTCTTTTCACATACCACATATGGATCCACCAGTGTCATTGAAATGTGTGTTCTCTATAGAGACCACACATGGATCCACCGGTGTCATTGCATGTATGTTCTTTTCACTAACAACAACTGGAGTCATTGCATGTGTGTTCTCTTCACAATCCACACATGGATCCACTAGTGTCATTGCATGTGTGTTCTTTTTAGTAACAACAACCAGTGTCATTGCATGTGTGTTCTCTTCAGAGACCACACATGGATCCACTAGTGTCATTGCATGTGCGTTCTTTTCACAATCCACCCATGGATCCACCAGAGTCATTGCATGTGTGTTCTTTTTAGTAACAACAACCAGAGTCATTTTGCATGTGTGTTCTTTTCACATACAACCTATGGATCCACCAGTGTCATTGCATGTGTGTTCTTTTCACTAACAACAACCAGAGTCATTGCATGTGTGTTCTTTTCACATACCACATATGGATCCACCAGTGTCATTGAAATGTGTGTTCTCTACAGAGACCACATGGATCCACCGATGTCATTGCATGTATGTTCTTTTCACTAACAACAACTAGAGTCATTGCATGTGTGTTCTCTTCATAATCCACACATGGATCCACCAGTGTCATTGCATGTGTGTTCTTTTTAGTAACAACAACCAGTGTCATTGCATGTGTATTCTCTACAGAGACCACACATGGATCCACTAGTG
Organism: Avena eriantha; assembly: GCA_910589775.1. Lineage (NCBI taxonomy): Eukaryota > Viridiplantae > Streptophyta > Magnoliopsida > Poales > Poaceae > Avena > Avena eriantha. The sequence goes on from OU342744.1 coordinate 437,320,767, forward strand.
TCAGTGCATGTGTGTTCTTTTTAGTAATAACAACTAGAGTCATTGAAATGTGTGTGGTAATTGTGTTTGTATTTTGCCCTCTTCTCCTTCACGAAATATGCTTGTATATACATAACGAAGGTGTTGGTGTGTGGTACAGGTGGCCTCTAGTCACACCATTGGTCGATAAAGCTTTAGTAGGGCTCTGATGGAATTATCTTCAAATGGAGATTTGCTCATTTAGGTGTGATTAGCCCATAAGTGCTCTTGGATCTTTCCAAAAGTGTACAATACCTGAAAGTCATCACAAAAGAACAAGGTTTCGCTAACTTGCGATATTAGCGTTAGTTGAAAGGTCAAAATTAACGAAACCAAGTGAAAAACAATGGAAAATCTTTGATAAAAGTGTCAAAATTTGGAGCTATTAATCTCCCCATGCTTAATTGTTACTCGCCCTCGAGTGAAAAAGTGATAAAGAATAATTGCGAGAAATAAACTTGGTAAGAGAAACTCACAAGTCCAAGGTGGTATCATAATCCATCATCACAAATCCTGCAACCTGAAACATGAGCATAGTATATTTGAACAGTTGCACCTAAGTTTGCTTCCTAACCGCGTGTAACTTGCTAGCTTATAAATCTTAACCTCAAAAGGGATTGTCAAGGATTTGGTTAGGCTTGCGAATCAATCCTTCTAACACCTCTCTTCTTATGAGAGTAAAATTATTTTTTAGCAGCATGGCTTCAGTAAAATTAAGGGTGCACTAGTAAATGTCAAAAGAAGGATAAACTTAGAGCTTTTCATTGACATCCACTTAGAAATTTGTGGCCTTCTAACACCCAATATTTTCCTTGTATTTCAAGAACTTTAATTCTTTAAGGTGAGGTGATGCCAAGACTTCATTTGAATCAAATAACTTTAGCATACAGTTTGATAGGAATTCACTTTCTCTTTAGTACTTCAACCCATGGACTAAAATTTTGCACACTGTAGCATTGCTACAAATGTCTAACCAACTCATATCCAAAATCTAAGATGAACTCAAGATCATTTGTAGGCCATCAAAGTTTTCAGTTCCATGAAATTTTGGTACTTTCACAATTTATTTTGACTTAAAAAATTCTTGTCAACTTAATAAGACAAGTTTGGCATCTCCCTCAACCACCGCAAAATTCCATTCCTTCAAACAAATATTTTTCAAAAAGTGTTATCAAGTCAAAACCTTTAATATGTGGGGTTGAGTGCTGCTAATATTAAACCCTTAAGACAAAAACATGGCACCAAAGTTGTCTTAAAGACACTTTCTCTTCTTAAAAATATTGGAATTGATCCAATGCGGTTGTTTTTCAAACTAAGATAATTGTCATAAGTCGAAACCAAAGTAGTGACACTAGCTTTGAGACTATGTTCCAAAAGGTAACAAGCTGAGCAGGGAATGAGACTCAAGTGCAACCGAACAAAAATAAAATGTCCATGAATAAACTTACAAGAAGAGGGAAAATAAGAATGTGGTACCTCCTCTCACTTGCTCATTTCACACTTAAATCGACTCCTTGCGTTCTTCTCCATTGCTAAGTCACTTGAAGTGAATAATCTGCTGAAAAATCAAAAAGAAATCCGAGAGCGCTTCGCACAAAACAAGATAAAAGCTACTCTAATTTTTTGTGTTTTCTTTTTATCAATGCAAATTGAAAGTAAACATGCAACTAAAGAAAATTAAACAAATTAAAAGAAGAAAACAAAATATGAATGCAAAAGCTAGGGAGGTTGATGACCCACAAGTATATGGGGTGTATCACAGTATTTTCGAGGGAAGTGAAACCCAATTTATTGATTCGACACAAGGGGAGCCAAAGAATATTTATAAGCCTTAACAACTGAATTTTCAATTCAGCTGCACCTGGAAACAATCTTGCTCACATTGGTTTATCAGTAGCAACAGTTTTGTAGTAGGAATGGTAAAGTAATAGCAGTAGTAAAGCAAGGACAGTAGTAACAAAAGCAGTAAACAGTGGGATTCGAGTGCGGTAGGCATAGGGATGGATGGACGGGCGTTGCATGGACAAGACAATTCACATAGCAATCAGAACATAGGGCAATTGCAGATAAATAAGATAAAGCATCCAAGTACTAGAGAATCCTAGGCATGTGTTCCATATATAGTCATACGTGCTTGCAATGAGAACTTGCACAACATATTTTGTCCTGCCAGCCCGTTTGCAGCGGGGCCTCTAGGGAACTACTGGCAATTAAGGTGCTCCTTTTAATAGAGCACCGGAGCAAAGCATTAACACTCCATGAACACATGTGATCCTCACATCGAAGCCATTCCCTTCCGGTTATCCCGATTTCTGTCACTTCGGGGCCATAGGTTCTGGACAACAACGTGTGTATTCAACTTGTAGATAAGACCCAAAACAATACTATCATAATGAATCAATAACATGTTCAGATCTGAAATCATGGCACTCGGGCCCTAGTGACAAGCATTAAGCAAAACAAGTCGCAACAAAGCCATAAAGCACTAATAATAGAAACTAGGCACCATGCCCTAACAATCTGATGCCATTACATGAACGATCTCATCCAATCCCTACCATCCCCATAGCCTACAACGAGGGATTACTCACTCACAGATGGGGGAAACATGAATGGTCGATGGAGATGATGGTGAAGATCGATGGAGATGGCTCCGGGGGCACTTCCCCGCCCCGGCAGGGTGCCGGAATAGAGACTTTCTGTCCCCCGAATCTCCCCTTCGGTGGCGGCGGCGCAGCAGAACTTTTCGTGGAAAAACGTCGAACCCCTGAAGTTTTTAGGTCAGAAGGCTTCTTATAGGCGAAGAGGGAAACCGAGGGGGTGCCTGGGCCACCACACCATGCCCTGGCGCAGCCAGGCCCAGCCGCGCCTGGGGGTGGTGTGGCCAGCCCCTGGCCCTCCTCCGTCTCGTATTCTGGCTCCGTGAGTCTTCTGGAAAAATAGGCACTTTGGCTTTTGTCCCGTTCAATTCCGACAATATTCATTTTCTGACTTTCCTGGAACCAAAAACAGCAGAAAACAGGCAGCTGGCATTGTGGCTCTTGTTAATAGGTTAGTCCAAGAAATCATATGAAAAGTACTCCAAAGTGTGGATAAAACACAAGAAAGTGGATAAAACCAAGCATGGAACATCAAAAATTATAGATACATTTGCAATGTATCAACATCCCCAAGCATAACTCCTGCTCGTCCTCGAGTAGGTAAGTGATAAAAAGAAAGAATAATTTTTGAGGTGACATGCACCATCATAAAATTGATCAAAGTATTTGTAAAACATTCAAAGCCGGGATCATAGTACTTCAATCATAACATGAAAGACAAAGTTCTAGCAATAAGACAAAGAAACTATGATGCAACATGAAAAGGCATAAACAAAAGAATCATGAATAACAATGCTTTTCAAGACGTTTGTTTGTTTCACATAAAGAAAACATAGCATAGTGGCATTCAGCTTGTCCCTCATAGAGTAAAACATAAATGCATAGGACACCTTCAAAGTGTACAAGAGTTACTAGATACAAATAGTTTAAAACAAGTAATATCAAGGTATGCATCAATCAACAAGTCTTGGGACAATGCACATAGAACTAAGAATGGCCACTATGCTCTCAAGAAAGTGCTCATAGAATGTGTGGAGACTCAACAAGGAAATGAACAGGTTTTGTAAAGTTTGAAAGGCTTCCAAATGCTGAAGGTATGGTACTCGTTAGCTTTGAGCTCTCATTGCCCCTATCATATGCATCTTTAATGTGGCACTAAGTACCATCGAAATGTTGAAAACGTTCCCCATGAAACATGGTTCTGCTAACTTCAACTTATAAAGCGCAAGCATATACGCAACAAAGAAGGACGCAATGGTTCAGGTTTATTAAGTGCAAGAAAATAAAGTGTGCCATCAAGTTCGTGAGAGCTTTACTAACTAACTTTCTCATAACAAGCAAACATTTTATTCGGAAGAAAACAAGGCATACTTAATATGCACGGAATAGCAAATGATGCTAATAGGTAGGTATGGTGGACACTTTGGCAATATTTGGTTTTAGGGAGTTGGAAACATGAGTAAAACATACTCAGTGAAAGTGAAGGCTAGAAATAGTAAGGGAGCGACAAACGAGAGAGCAATAATGGCCATAATCATGTAGAGCGACAAAACATCATTGATCAAAGCATAAAGTGATACTACAAGTTGAAAACTAAAGGATAATAAAGGCTTATGGTGACTTGGTATAGTCATAACATGGTGTGAACATGTGCCAAGTCAACCCAAATAAAGCATCAACGGAGAATACCACTATACTATGCTTTAATATGCTAAAACAACGCATGATTCATCCAAGGCACATTAAGCAATCTCAATTGTTTATAACAAGTCATGCTACAGCAAAGAATACTAAGCATAATGCAAAAACAATATCAAGCATTGCATGACAAAGCATAGGCCACAGTCAAAAACAAGCTCTCTTTACCACTTAAGCATGAACTTTCCTACTCTTTTCCAAACCCAACCGAACTATTTGCAAACCAACGTATGAAAGAGGGGGTCCAACCAATTTATTCAGCAAACTAAGCAAACCACGCAAACTAAAAACCAAAAAGAAAACAAAAACGAAAACGAAAAAGAAGACGCTCCAAGAACAACACAACTGTGCATGAAACAATAAAAATGAAGTGTTTGGAAGAAACCTAGGATTTTTATTGATGAAGAAGGGGATGCCTTGGACATCCCCAAGCTTTGACGCTTGTACTTCTTGGATATTTCTTGGGGTGACACGCGTCGCATCCCCAAGATTGAGCTTTAGTCCATCCTTCATCTCATTACACATTCCTTCCATACACCTGACATTTTTCCTTCATACAAAACTTCACACAATCTTTATTAGCAACATTAGTGCACTCAAGATAAATAAGTCTTAAGGTTCAGTTCTAACACCAAATAAACTTCCATTAGGACACTAGCTACTGTAGCGCTTCCCTCAAAAAGCTCAATTCCCCAAAAGAACTCAAAAAGGAGCCACCAAAAAGCAAATGCAGAAAATGGCAGAAATCTGTCAAAACAGACCAGCAGGTAAAGACGAATTTTTTCGAAGACCTTCTGTTGCTCAAATCAAAAAGTGTTGAACTATAGATAACAACCTGGGGCAGAAGAACAAAAATTCATGCCTCAAAAACACGTTCAGAGATTTTACACGAATTTTTACGGTGAAGCAAAGAAATCCGTTTCGGGACAGCAACTTTCCCAATCATTACTTCTCTCTCATTAGAGGTTACTCTTGGCACAAAAAGAAAATAAAAAGGATAAGGAGCGGTTATTACTGAAGTAATAACTTCCAAGACTCATCTAAAACTTTTGGGTTATCTCCCAATAAGTACTTTTCTTTAACGCCTTTAAGTTAGGCATAAGCAAAAACTAAAATTGATAGAATAGAAGTAAGCGGAGATAATCACGGTGAATACATTGTTTTGTTCAATCAAATCCTTTTGTTAACAAGGTTGATCCGGTCTTGCTACCAAAACAATTTCATATGAGACAAAACTTTGTATTCCACTTATGATTATGTTACCTCAACCTTGATAGCAATGGTCCTAATCATAATAGTTTCAAATTTTTCTCTTGGTATGGGACAATATATTTCTCCAACTTGAATGCCCTCAACATGTTCAATCGAATTCAAACCATAAATCCTTTCAATCTTCTTGAGGAAATAGACAATGTGTTCCTTGTCATTAACATTGAAGGTCACCTTCCCTTGATTATAATTAATAATAGCTCCTCCAGTATTTAAGAAAAGGTCTCCCAAGAATAATAGACATATTATCATCTCCAGGCATAAAAGTTTGAGAGGAAGCTCTCATAAGGAATATGAGTTGAAGTAAAAGAGAGCATCAAGGAGCAAATTCAAAACACATTTAAGTCTAATCCACTTCCTATGCATAGGAATCGTGTAAGCAAATAACAAAGTGACGGGCATAGGAAGATAAAACAAGAGTAACTTCAAAACTTTCAGCACATAGAGAGGTGTTTCAATACTATGAAAACTTCCAGAACCATATTTTCCTCTCTCATAATAATTTTCAGTAGCCTCATGAAGAAACTCAACAATATAACTATCACATAAAGCATGCTCTTCATGATCTACAAGCACTAGAGCTTTATTATAAACATTTTCAAGAGAAACCTCAGGAACATAACATTCATTCTCCTTTAGTAAGCAAGGGGGACAATCAAATAATGTAAGGGATAAAGAGTTACTCTCATTAGAAGGTAGGCATGGGTAGCTAATCCATTCTTCCTCCTTTTGTTCATCACTCTCCTCCTTTCATCTAATGAGATTTCAGGTTCATCAATTTCTTCTTCCATAGGATCCTGCAAGGCATTAGTCTCTTCCATTTGTGGAAAGCATCTATTAAAATATTCAAGAATATAGCCATTTTCATCCTTGTAATTATCAAAGCAAAATTTAAGTATACCATAAACCTCATATTTGTAAGGTGAATCGTCAATATTTTCAAGCAAACTAGCAAGTTCAAAAGCACCCATCCAAGCAATAAATTCTTCAATTTGTTCCGCATCATAAAAGTCATAAATTCCTTTAGCATAGGAAGATATGGTATCATTATCACTATACTCACATTGAAAAGGGAGGTGTTTATACCTCTTTCTGCAACAAGACTCATCACAGCAATAAGTAACATTATAAGTAGAGCACACGTTCCTAGCAATGGTATACAATCTATCAATTTGTTCCCATAAGTGTTTCCCTTTTTGTGACAAACAGTGTTCCTTATAATAATATTTGTGATCTTCCGTGAACCCACCTTGCCAATAAGCTTCAGTTTCAAAGAAACCAACCATTGCCAACAAGCATGATAAAGCAAGACAATAACAGACCAACGAAAATAACAACTAGAGAAGGAACTACTCTTTTTTGTATTTTTTATAAAGAAACAAGCAAACAAGGAGAAAATAAACTTAGCTTGAACAATAGTGAATCCAAGTGGACTTGATAAATAAAGCTATGCTCCCCGGCAACGGCGCCAGAAAATAGTCTTGATGACCCACAAGTATAGGGGGTGTATCGCAGTATTTTTGAGGGAAGTGAAACCCAATTTATTGATTCGACACAAGGGGAGCCAAAGAATATTTATAAGCCTTAACAACTGAGTTGTCAATTTAGCTGCACCTAGAAACAATCTTGCTCACAGCGGTTTATCAGTAGCAATAGTTTTGTAGTAGGAATAGTAAAGTAATAGCAGTAGTAAAGCAAGGACAATAGTAACAAAAGCAGTAAACAGTGGGATTCGAGTGCGGTAGGCATAGGGATGGATGGACGGGCGTTGCATGGACAAGACAATTCACATAGCAATCAGAACATAGGGCAATTGCAGATAAATAAGATAAAGCATCCAAGTACTAGACAATCCTAGGCATGTGTTCCATATATAGTCATACGTGCTCGCAATGAGAACTTGCACAACATATTTTGTCCTGCCAGCCCGTTTGCAGCGGGGCCTCTAGGGAACTACTGGCAATTAAGCTGCTCCTTTTAATAGAGCACCGGAGCAAAGCATTAACACTCCGTGAACACATGTGATCCTCACATCGAAGCCATTCCCTTCCGGTTATCCCGATTTCTGTGACTTCGGGGCCATAGGTTCCGGACAACAACATGTGTATACAACTTGTAGATAAGACCCAAAACAGTACTATCATAATGAATCAATAACATGTTCAGATCTGAAATCATGGCACCCGGGCCCTAGTGACAAGCATTAAGCACAACAAGTCGCAACAAAGTCATAAAGCACTAATAAAAGATACTAGGCACCATGCCCTAAAAATCTGATGCCATTACATGAACGATCTCATCCAATCCCTACCATCCCCATAGCCTACAGCGGGGGATTACTCACTTATAGATGGGGGAAACATGGATGGTCGATGGAGATGATGGTGAAGATCGATGGAGATGGCTCCAGGGGCACTTCCCCGTCCCGGCAGGGTGCCGGAATAGAGACTTTCTGTCCCCCGAATCTCCCCTTCGGTGGTGGCAGTGCAGCGGAACTTTTCATGGAAAAACGTCAAACCCCCCGAAATTTTTAGGTCAGAAGGCTTCTTATAGGCGAAGAGGGAGACCGAGGGGGTGCCTGGGCCACCACACCATGCCCTAGCGCGGCCAGGCCCAGCCCGCGCCTGGGGGTGGTGTGGCCAGCCCCTGGCCCTCCTCCGTCTCGTATTCTGGCTCCGTGAGTCTTCTGGAAAAATAGGCACTTTGGCTTTTGTCCCGTCCAATTCCGAGAATATTCATTTTCTGACTTTCTTGGAACCAAAAACAGCAGAAAACATGCAGCTGGCACTATGGCTCTTGTTAATAGGTTAGTCCAAGAAATCATATGAAAAGTACTCCAAAGTGTGGACAAAACACAAGAAAGTGGATAAAACCAAGCATGGAACATCAAAAATTATAGATACATTTGCAATGTATCAGAGGTTTCAATCTTCCCAAGCTTAGACTCTTGGCCTATCTTGGATCAATTACCATTGCCATCGTTGGGTAGTGACTGATGTTGATGATTATACGGGTAGTAGTTTTTGGAATTCAGACATGAAATGGGTGAAGTTCTGAGTGAGAGTAGTGACATTGGCATTCACGTCATGTAGTGTGTTCTCCACACCATCAACACGAGACACCAACTGATTATACTCACCCCTTGGGACATAGTTGTATCCCGGCTGAAGTGGTGGCATGTTCTGCTACTGGTGGTACTGGGGGGAGTGTTGCCGATGTTGGTGATGCTAGCCATAATCATCCCAGCCCATGGTGTTCTAGCCTTTCTCTTCCTCTAGTTGGTGTTTCTCTTGGTCAACTCCCGCACTTTCCCAAGTAGGGTATCCTCTCGGGGGTGCGATCATTCCTGAGATGATCATTGCTTGTTGGAACTCCTCCTTGTCGAGGACCCAACTCTGCCTTCCTGGCAAACCAAAAGCTTGAACAAAAGGAAGCATAATTTGGTGAACTTCACCATTAGGTTCATAATAAAATTGATAAGCACGGGAAGGACGGTGAGCCCTGTAGACTCCCATGTCTTTGGTGCTTATCATGTGAACACCATCCAAGTATTTACTACCTGGTACTAGTCTTTCTTGAATCAGGGTGAACTCACTTGCATAGGCGATTTGATTGATCAAACCACCGCAATGAATATCTCCTGAATTGGCCAGGATTTGGTGATGAAAGTGTTAGATTAGCAATGCACCCAAGTTTGCCTTATGTAACATCTCTACATGGAGAGCCATGTAAAGTGCACATATCTCGAGGCTAGCCATTGCCCTGATGTCTCCCTTACAAAAAATAGAATTTGCCAAGAAGGTGGCTAAGTAGCGAATGGTGTGATTTTGGATGGTGGCGGTCTTCTTCCGTATGTAGTCATATCCCTACGAACAAAATTTTTCCCCCAAGCAAACATTGCCTCTGCGAGGACTTCTTCAGTAATATCGAGCTCTCCCTCATAGGAGAAACCGGAGCAATCACAAAACTCATAGAAAGTAAGACTTTTGGGATGCCCATTAAGTATGAAACTTACAGTGCAATGGCATTGTTGGAGTTGATGTCTATGCACTTCTATTCTTGTAGACAGTTGTTGGGCCTCCAAGTGCAGAGGTTTGTAGAATAGCAGCAAGTTTTCCCTTAAGTGGATTACCCAAGGTTTATCGAACTCAGGGAGGAAGTGGTCAAAGGTATCCCTCTCAACCAACCCTGCAATCAAGATACAAGAAGTCTCTTGTGTCTCCAACACACCCAATACACTTGTCAGGTGTATATGTGCACTATTTCGGCGAAGAGATAGTGAAATACAAGTGGTATGGATAATTATAAGTGGTAACGGTGCCAGAAAATAGCTTTGATGGTGTGTGGTTGACGTGGGAAGATACTAAAGGCAATCTGAAATAAAGATGGAAGTAAGCAAACATGTAACAGATCTAGTTGCAAACGGTGTTCCAATGTTTTAGAAACAAGGCCTAGGGATCATACTTTCACTAGTGAACACTCTCATATAAATATCTTCTCTTTATGATACTACTCTGAACTACTCTCCGGTTGGACACTCTAATCCATGGTAAGGCTATAACAGCACTCCTCAAAGTCCGCTTTCCCCATCTAGCTAACCCCACACTGTCACCTTGAGCACTAGATGGTTCCAACAAACACCACAATTTCATAGAGACATCCAACACCAAATATAACTCATAACAAGTAATTGTAATCTCTAGCCTAAGTGCCACCATGGTGTGCACGCTGTTGATACATTGCAAATGTATCTATAATTTTTGATGTTCCATATTTTGTTTTATCTACTTTCTTGTGTTTTGTTCCAACTTTGGAGTACTTTTTATACACTTTCTTGGACTAACCTATTAACAAGTGCCACAGTGCCAGTTGCCTGTTTTCTGTTGTTTTTGGTTCCAGGAAAGTCAGAAAATGAATATTCTCGGAATTGGACAGGACAAAAGCCAAAGTTCCTATTTTACCGGAAGACTCACGGAGCCAGAATACGAGACGGGGGAGGGCCAGGGCCTGGCCACACACTCCCCTAGGCGCGGGTACCCCCAGGCCACGCCAGGGCTTGGTGTGGGCCCCATGGATGGCCACCGACCTTGCCTCCTTCGCCTATAAGAGCCTCCCGATACCAAAACCCTAAATAGTCAATCAGAAATTCACGAAAAGTTCTGCAACGCCGCCGCCACCGAAGGGGAGATTCGGGGGACAGAAAGTCTCTGTTCTGGCACCCTGCCAGGACGGGGAAGTGCCCCCGGAGCCATCTCCATCGATCTCCACCGCCATCTCCATTGCCGTTGTTGATTCCCATGATGAGGGAGTAGTTCTTCCTCGAGGGTAAGGGTTCTACCGGTAGCTATATGTTCATCTCTCTCTATATGCATGATCATATTGTGATCATGAGCTTTGTAATCAAGTAGATCTACCTTGCTACTCAAGTGCTTTAATATATCTCTACTCTCCCCATGTGTGTGAAAGTGGCAGCGTGCACATCATGGTGGCACTTAGGCTAGAGATTACAAATACTTGTTATGAGTTATATTTGGAGTTGGATGTCTCTATGGAATTGTGGTGTTTGTTGGAACCATCTAGTGCTCAAGGTGACAGTGTGGGGTTATCTAGATGGGAAAGGCTTACTTTGAGGTGTGTTGTTATAGCCCTACCAATGATTAGAGTGTCCAACCGGAGAGTAGTTAAGAGTAGTATCATAAAGAGAAGATATTTATATGAGAGTTTTCACTAGCGAAAGTATGATCCCTAGGCCTTGTTTCTAAGCACTGAAACACCGTTTGCACTAAGATCTGTTACATGTTTGCTTCCTTTCATCTTTATTTCAGTTTGCCTTTAGTCTTTTTCCACGTCAACCACGCACCATCAAGCTATTTTCTATCACCGTTACCACTTATAATTATCCATACCACTTGTATTTCACTATCTCTTCGCCGAACTAGTGCACCTATACACCTGACAAGTGTATTGGGTGTGTTGGGGACACAAGAGACTTCTTGTATCTTGATTGCAGGGTTGCTTGAGAGGGAATACCTTTGACCACTTCCTCCCTGAGTTCGATAAACCTTGGGTAATCCACTTAAGGAAAACTTGTTGCTTTTCTACAAACCTCTGCACTTGGAGGCCCAACAACTATCTACAAGAATAGAAGTGCGTAGACATCAGCTGTCAATTTCACACACATGAGGAGAGCAGAGATCTATTAAAGCACTTGAGTAGCAAGGTAAATCTACTTGATTACAAAGCTCGTGATCACAATATGATCATGCATAGAGAGAGAGATGAACACATAGCTACCGGTAGAACCCTTAGCCTCGAGGAAGAACTATTCCCTCATCATCATGGGAATCATCAATGGTGATGGAGATGGTGGTGGAGATCGATGGAGATGGCTCCGGGGGCACTTCCCCGTCCTGACAGGGTGCCGAAACAGGGACTTTCTGTCCCCAAATCTCCCCTTCGGTGGTGGCAGTGATATAGAACTTTTCGTGGTAGGAGGCTGGCTCTTTAGGGTTTTTGCATCGGAGGCTTATTATAGGCTAAGAGGCAAGGCGAGGAGGCAGCCAGGGGGCCCACACCACCCCCAAGCGCGAGCCAGGCCTGGCCGCACGGCCAGGTGGGGCTAGCCCCTAGCCCCCCTCCGTCTTGTCTTCTGGCCCCGTGTTCCCCTTGGTGAAATATTGACTTTGACTTTTGTCCCATCCAATTCCAAGAATATTCATTTTCTGACTTTCCTGGAACCAAAAATAGCAGAAAATAGGCAACTAGCATTGTGGCATCTTTTTAATAGATTAGTCCCAGAAAGTGTATAAAAATACTCCAAAGTGTGGACAAAACATACGAAGGTAGATATTAAACAAGCATGGAACATCAAAAATTATAGATACGTTTGCAACGTATCAACATCCCCAAGCTTAACTCCTTCTCGTCCTCGAGTAGGTAAGTGATAAAAAGAAAGAATAATTTTTGAGGTGACATGCACCATCATAAACTTGATCAAGGTATTTGTAAAACATTGAAAGTTGGGATCATAGTATTTTAACATAGCATGAAAGATATAGTTTTAACAATAAGACATAGCAACTACGTTGTAACATGAAAAGGTACAAACAAAAGATTCATGAATAACAATGCTTTGAAAGACATTTGTTTGTTTCACATATAGAAAACATAGCATAGTGGCATTCAGCTTGTCCCTCATGGAGTAGCAAAACATAAATGCATAGGACACCTTCAAAGTAAATAAGGGTGACTAGATACTAATAGTTCAAGAACAAGCAATATCAACATTATGAATCAATCAATAAGTTTTAGGACAATTGAAATGGATCGTATGGGCACCTAGAGGGGGGTGCATAGGTGCTACTTCAAATTTTAATGCTTTTTCAATTTTAGGCTTAACACAAAAGGTAAATTCTCTAGATAACTATTTAGAAGAATTTCCCTATATGCAAACCTATCTACTAGCGAGTAAGAGGCGAGTGGAAATAGGAACGAGTGAACCTTAGTGAAGCACGCGGAGACACAAGATTTGTTTTACCGCAGTTCCTTCCTTGTTAAGGGAAGTACATTTGTGTTGGAGGGGTGGGCGGTACTAAGACCACCACGCCACAATAGGCCTCACCCTGTTCTCCGATGAATCCCGCCACCAAAGGCCTGATCCGCCTTTCCACTATAGGAACCCTTCGAGGCGGGTACCGGAGCCTTTACACAACTAGCGGGGCACAACTCCACAACCAAATTGGAGGCTCCCGTAATGACAACAAGCTTCCACAAGAACAAGTTATCAATAACAAAATACAAGATCTAGATATTAGCAAGAATACTAGATCGGGGATTTCTCCAAATGAATGGAGAGGAGTTGATGCACTTGATTCGTGATGGCGATGAAGATTGTCTCCTCCTTCAATTCCCCCAAAGATCGAAGCCTTCGGGTGGTTGAAGTGGGAGATCTAGAGAGAGAACTCTTGCAATGTATCTGGCACTTTTCGAATGAATCAAAAGTTCTGCTCGATGGGGATGAAGGGGCTTTTATACCCCCTTTCCAAACCAAGCTGTTGGAGCCTTTGGGGGCCGGATTATCTGGCCCAAGTGAGGGCTGGATTATCCGGCCTGGGGAAAACTCCGCCCCAGACTCGGATTATCCGGCAGAAAATCCGCCTACGGACACAAGCTCATGCATGTTGGCCCTTGACACCTTCTCCTAGGGACCGGATTATCCGGCCCTAGGGGAGGGCCGGATTACCTGGCTGGGGGAAAAAATCCGCCCCAGCCATGGAATATCCGGGGGAAATTCTGCCCCCAGACAGAAGCTCGCGCAGACACTCTCTTGGGCGATTCCCCTGGGGCCGGATTATCCAGCCCAACATGAGGGCCAGATTATCCGGTCCAGGGAGAAAAACCGCCCCAGAGCCGGACTGTCCAGGGGAAAATCCACCCCCAGACAGAAGCTCGCGCAGCGCCAGCCCTGGCCAAAATGGTCTGGCCGGATTATCCGGCCCATGATGGGGGCGGATAATCCGGCCCCCCAAATGCACAAAACTTTCCTGCAACACTTAGTACACATTAGAACTTCCATGGTATTGTTATCTATCACACAAAACATAGAAAATCATGAAATGTTCTTTCAATCTCCCCCTTTTTGGTGTTAGATGACAATACTAGGATTTGCAAGAAAGTTCACAAGACCATCAACAATGAATACATGAAAGAGACTCCCCCTCAATGTGTGCATACTAGAAATTTGTATTTGAATACAAATGCACACAAATAGGTGCGGGTCTATTCCATTGAAATATGAACAACACAATCATACCACCGAGATAGGGAGAGGTGTCCCTGATATGGCCACTATTATCAATGTGATAACCAATATAAGCGCCTTCCTCGAGATAGATACCCAACATTATAGGATATGATAGATGAATCCATAGGCGTAATCCACGAGATAAATCCAGAATTCCATAGACACAAAGTTTCACACAAACCACAAATTAAAGTTCAATGCTAAATGGGCACAAGCAAGAAAACGATGAATGAAAAAGTGCAAATGCTTGTGCCCGACCCATGCAAATCCTCGGAGACCTAATAGAACTACTTCTCCCCATTTGGCATCGAGATGCCAAAAAGGAAGAAGAGCCATGCTAACACCCCAAGGTATCACTCGTAGTCGTCATCCTCGTCCTTGTCCTCGTCCTCGTTCCCATCGTCGTCCTCATCCTCAAGCTCCTCGGTGTCATCGTCCTCATCATCAGTAGTGGCCGTAGAAGGGAACAAGTGACGCTCCATCTCTCCATAGTTAAGCCTAGAAGAAGAGTTCCACCGGGCATTTGGTGTGGGAGGAGTAGGAGCTGGGGGATCACTAGAAGCACCGGACACATGGTGAAGGATGAGCTGCTGAGAGTGAGCCAACTCATGGCGCTGCTTGTAAGCCTCGTACTGGCCCTTGCATGTGTCCACGCCCATGCAAAGAATGTTCCGCTGGAACCAGTTCAGCTGCTTGATCTCACGAGTAACGGGAGGCACTGGAGGCCTGCAAGCATCCCTTATGAGACCCTCAGGAGCAAAAGAGGGGTGAGAGGTCTTCTGAACCTTGGTGTAGATCTTATTTGCCTTATGCACAACACCAATGTTGAATTCTTCAGAGGGAAGCAGGTGCTTGATGAGCATCATAATGTAGGGAGCATAAGGAATGGACAGTTGGTTGAACATTGCATCAGTTAATTCATGGTAGATGAAGTCCATCACATCTAGCTTGTACTGCATGGACTCATCCTCGCACGAGGCAGCCTCATGAGAGAAGGCTAGGAGCTGGACTAGGTGACCACGGATGCTGTCATTGTTGCCTCCACTCGGAGTGATAGAATCATGGAGGAGGACCACCAAGGCAGCATAGATTGGAGCAAGACCAGCAAGGCTGCCCACAATGCCATTGTCCATCGTGCACGGAGAGAGGACTGCATCTTTATGGGGCTTCAGTTGGGTGATGATACGGTGGCCACTAGCCTGATCCCTGCTACGGAAAGAGTACCAAAGCACCTCAGCAAACACATGAAAATCAGCACCCATGGGCCTGTCACGAATCATCCACTTCATAGTGCGATGCTCATCACCACAAATAACCAATGTGGAAAAGAACTGCTTCACAACTTCAGAGTCATAGGAGCATTGGAGAGCATGAGATGGTGCAACCCCATCCGCTCAGCCACATACATGGCATCAACAAGGTGGGGCTTCTCCAAGGCCTCAGCAAGATTTAGCGGGTGCATAGGCCTAATCTTCACTAGCATACACATCTTCATATATTCCTTTATGTTCAGCACACCAAAAGCGAGAATCACCCAGCTCAGAATCATGTGCCAACTCAGCAAACAGATCACGGTGACGAATAGAGGAATAAGTGACTGGATCCAAAGCCCTGTAGTTGATCTTGGGCTCTTTGCCCTTCCTCTTGGACACACCCCTCCTGGATCTCTCCCTCTTTTCTTCCTCAGCCATGCGATCAGCTTCTTTCTTTCTTCTTCTCAGTTCAACTTCATCCACAGTATTACCCTCACTGTCTACCCCGAAATAGAGACCACGAGGACGATGCTTGTAAGACTTGGGAGCACTGGAACCACCTGTGAAGATAACAAGGTCGAGAGCATGCGGATAAGCATACACACAAGTCCAAGAGAGAGTGGAGAAAAAGTAGGAAAATAGTTCATAGTCTAGTCCTACTCAATGCACACAACAAGGCGAAACTGAACCAGATTTTATTCTGTCAGGTCGGATTATCCGGCCTGGCTAGGGGCGGATAATCTGGCCCTGGCAGAAATTTTCATAATCTCCTAGATTGAATGCAAAGGAGTAGATCGGGCCTAGAAACTGCAAGACTACGATTTCTGCGTTAAACAACATCCTTCTAGACAATGTTCCACCCAACAAACAACACATCTAGCCAAAGATGGGGAGAGAGGGAGTTACCCTCGCTCATTGGAGGAAGAACGTGGAGGAGAAGGTACCCGGAGGCGCAGAGAAGAAGATCCGGGGAGGCCCGGAAAATCCGGTGGCCGGAGAGGCTCCAGGGAGGGTGGGGGACGGCAGGCGGTGGCTGGGGAGAGGGAGAGGGTTGGGGGAGAAGTGTTGCTCGTTATGAGCCCTTCCCCCCGACCCTAGCCCTTATGGACGAAATCCGCCAGGGCCAGATTATCTGGCCTATACTCGGGCCAGATTATCCGGCCTAAACTCCGAACATCTGTTACACATAGAGTCAGGCCCGTGCGTCCCCAAACAACACCCCCACAAGGTGTACAAGGGACTTGTGTGCAAAAAAGATGGCTTAGGGGTAGGGAAAGGCTTAGGATTAAGAGAGCCAAACTAAGATGGTACTACACACTCAAATTTGCAAGACTCAAAGCAACTAAAGGCCAAAAGTGAGTGTGCTTCCCATAAAAACATGAGAGGAGCTAAAAATGATCAAGAAGATCCAAATAAATCCAACTCTTCTCATGAAAGAGGGCGGTTGCCGAAGCCACCTTGTTGGAGTGTATGGTATGACACCGCGAAGATATATCTTGGGTTCATGACCAATACTCATCAATAAGCTCACATATCACAAAATGATATTAAGAGAAATGATTTGACTTGCTTTCGGCATTATGGGGGGAGGGTTAGCCCAATTAATTAGGACCACACTCCCCCTATATCCATGCCCACATCTAAACCAAATAAGACTGAGATGTACGAGTGAGTGCATGGGTAATCAAGACAAGCTCCTTGAATCAACAATATTTAGCTCATTCCTCAAGTAGCAAAACCTTACTTCATCAAGTGGCTTCGTGAAAATATCAGCAAGTTGGTTCTTCGTGCTCACAAAAGATAGATCAATATCGCCTCGAGCAACATGGTCCCAAATAAAATGATTCCGAATCTCAATATGCTTTGTCCTTGTGTGTTGTACCGGATTGTACACAATTTTGATTGCACTTTCATTATCGCATAAAAGAGGCACTTTGTCACAATTGACACCGTATTCCTTTAAAGTTTGCCTCATCCATAACTGAGTGCAGGCACTAGCAGCAACAACATATTCAGCTTCGGCGATGGAGAGAGAGCTCTTTAGATGACCAACAAACTAGAGATCTTCCCAAAACCTGACAAGCACCAGAAGTTGATTTCCGATCATCCTTATCACTGGCCCAATCTGAATTAGTATAACCACATAGAGAGAAATTGGAACCCTTGGGATACCATAGACCAAAGTTAGGAGAATGAACCAAATATCGGAAGATCCTCTTGACCGCCACTAAGTGGCTTTCTTTAGGAGCTGCTTGATACCTTGCACACACCCCCACACTCAACACAATATCAGGTCTAGATGCACAAAGCTAAAGAAGAGAGGCGATCATGGACCGGTATACCTTTTGGTCCACATCTTTACCGTGGGGGTTAAGTTCAAGGTGACATTTTGTTTGCACCAGAGTGGCGACGCCATTAAGATCCGTCGTCTTGAATCTCTTGAGCATGTCTTGGATGTATTTAGCTTGATTGATGAAGGTTCCTTCTCTAAGTTGCTTGAAATCCCGGGGGTTGCTTTACATATACCAACTCATGTAGAGGACCATTAAGAAAAGCACTCTTAACGTCCATTTGCTGCAATTTAAAGTTATTATGGGCAGCATAAGCAAGAAGGATACAGATGGACTCAAGACGAGCCACAGGGGCATAGGTCTCACCGAAGTCAATGCCCTCAACTTGGGAATAGCCTTGTGCCACGAGTCTCGCCTTGTTCCTCACAACAATGCCATTCTCATCTTGCTTGTTTTTAAATATCCGTTTAGTGCCAATAACATTGCGGCAACCCTTGGGCTTCTCCACTAGTTTCCAGACCTTGTTGCGCTCAAAGTTATTCAATTCTTCATGCATAGCAACAACCTAGTCCGGATCTTCAAGAGCTTCAAACACTTTCTTGGGTTCCACCATTGAGATGTGAGCTTGATGCTCACCAAAACTTGCCAATTCCCTTCTTGTGGAAACCCTTCGGCGAAGATCACCTACAACTTTGTCAAGAGTATGACCCCTTAACTCAAGGTTCCGATCAGTAGGAGCCTTGCGACGAAGTTCAATAAGCTTGTTGTATCTTGGTGGAATAGTTTCATCACTTGAGTCTTTGTTGGAATCATTTGCTTAACCTTGATTAGTAGTCTGATTATCAGTAGTAGGAGATGACGAAGCATGCCCTTGAGGTGGGTCAGCAGCCGTAACAGGAGGTTGCTGATCATCAGGAGTTTCAGGGCCGGATAATCCGGCCGAGGGTGAGGCCGGATAATTCGTCCTGGGAGAACTTGATGCAATTTCATCGGGTTGCCTAGAACTTGCTTGAATTGGCGAGGGGCCGGATAATCCGGGGTCAGCCGGAAAATCCGGCCTAGAGCTTGTAGCAGTTTCTTCGATAGGATGCACAGTTTGGTCGTCAGGGGAGTGGTGGCCGGATAATCCGGTGTCGACCGGATAATCTGGCCTGGAGCATCCAGGAGCATGTTGACCTTCAGCAATTGGAGGAGTTGGTGTAGCAGTTACTCTCGTGGTTGGAGCATGTTGAGTATGTGTAGATGAGGGCTCTTCATGAGTAGAGCATTGTCCTTCCTGATTCGCCACAAGGGGTTCCTCAATGGGATGGAAAAATCCCACGCCCATTCTTCTTATGGCATCTTGGGGTATTTCAACATCTGCATCACAAACATCAACTTGCCCTGCACGGGAGCCGTCATTTTCCTCGAACACCACACTACAAGATTCTACAACAGTTCCGGAGAGCTTATTGTAGAATCTATAAGTGTGGGATTCGACACCATAACCAACAAAAATACCTTCTAAAGACTTAGACTCAAATTTAGATAAATGAACTCCCTTAATGAGAAAGAAACACTTACACCCAAATACCCGAAAGTATGAGATGTTTGGCTTGTTACCGGTGAGTATTTCATACAGAGTTTTGTCCAAGATTTTACGGAGTATAACCGGTTGGATGAATGACAAGCGGTAGAGATTGCTTCAGCCCAGAAGTTATATGCAGACTTGAATTCGGCTAGCATAGACCTTGCCATATCCATTAGAGTCTGGTACTTCCTCTCGGCAACACCATTTTGTTGAGGGGTGTACGCAGCGGAATATTGATGTCTTATCCCCTCTTCACTTATGAACTCATTTAAGGTGTAGTTCTTGAACTCGGAGTCGCTATCACTTCTTATTGCTAGAATAGGGACGTTCTGTTGACGTTGAACCTCGTTGGCGAAGTCGATGCCGTTTGTTGCGTCTCGCTCTTCAAATTGAAGAAATAGACCCAAGTGTATCTTGAGTAGTCATCAACGATCGCCAAGCAGTACTTCTTCCCACCGAGGCTTGCATGAGATGGAGGTCCAAAGAGGTCCACATGAAGGAGCTCTAAGATCCTTTTTGACGAAATAATAGTCTTCCTTCGATGAGGAGAGTCATGCATTTTCCCTTCAACGCAAGCCCTGCAAACATGATCTTTGGCAAAGGAGACATTTTCTTTTAGTCCAAGGATGTGGCCACCCTTGTGGAGACTTTGCAAAGTTCTCATATTGACGTGGGCTAGTCGGTGATGCCATAACCAACACGCGTCAGCCTTTCCAAAAAGACACATCGGGCCTATAGTGGTTTTCCCAGAAAAGTTCACCACGTACAGGTCATTTTCGACATATCCCACGAAAGCGACTTTTAGAGACTTGCTCCACAAGAGTACCACCAAATCAGCATTAATAAAAACTGCAAAGCCCATCTTACCAAGGGCGCGAACTAAAAGTAAATTGTAACTGAGGGTCTCAACAAGCATGACGTCCACGAGAGAGATATCGTGAGCCACCACAACTTTGCCGAGACCCAATGCGGTGAACCAGCATACCACTGGATGATGTAGTACACTATAGTCGTTGACATAATACCAATGAAACACCGTTCACTAGTATTACATCCCTCAAAGTGGTACAACAGAAACACAACAGGTCCAAGACATGACTATAGATTACAACTCGACTCTTTACAAAAGATCCAGAGAACACACTAGGTTAAAAAGAGAGAAAGAAACTTCTTACAAAGAAGAATCAGAATAATAACTCAAACATATCTAGTAACTAGACTAGTATCTAAACTATTTAACTTGCCATTGTTGGTATTGCAATGCTCTACAGAAGTAGGTTTCATGGCTAGAGTATATACTCCTATCTAAACCGACACTTTATCTTCACTTCAGTTGATGTATATGTTGACTTTATTGAAGAACTTGAGTTGTCGATGATGGTTTCTTGGGCAGAAATTGATGTTGACGTCGTCTTCAACGACTTAGAACCTAGCAAGGGTTAAGAAGGTACGGTTGAGTACGAGCGTACTCAGCAAGTTCACTAAAAAGGAGTGTATGATGCACTATCTCTACAGCCATAGACCATAGGTCGTAGGCAATGCAGGTTTTCGAAACATTTCTTCAAAGACTGATTTTATTCTAAAAACTATGCCCGACAGCCTTCACAGGTTGACCAGAACTTCATGGAGTTCCTTTTCTGCCGCGTTCGTAGCTCCTTCCCGGAACAAGGAGTAACATGTCACAATTCTTACACTTTGTATAGGTGTGTTGCTTTACCCATGAGAGACTAACTCCTTGTTGCACAACCGGGCGTACTTTCCCGTCCACAATTCCATGATGTGGGGCCCAGTAGGTGATCCAAGCCAATCACTGCCCTCTCCGCGACCCCATATGTCTGCACAATCCTCCGAGGCTGACTACACCTCCGTTAAGCCTCCAACTAGGGCAAGCTATAACCCTGGTGAGTTCCTGAAGACTCTATGAAGTGGTGATGCCCCTGGTAAGCTCCATAAAAGGCCCGACTATACCTCCGGCAGCCACTCATAAATAATCTAGACACCAAAATCGTGGGGCCTAAGGGTGCCCACCCATATGTTGGATCCGTACCAGGAATCCCAACGTCACGATAAGGTCATCTTGCCTCCATATGAAAGGAAGAAGTTACAGCTGACTTCTCTGTCCCATTCCAAATCTCATGGTTAACGCGTATTATACAGCGCTAGAATCACTGATGTCATGGGTTGTTAAGCCTATGTGACTTACACAATTGGAACCCTAAGTTCCATTGTTGATCTTTATCATCACTTAGGATGATACTATATCTTATTTATTAGAGAAGATATCATTTTCTATTTCCAAAATCATAGATTATAACACACAATTTGCAATATCTTTGGTAAAGACTCTTCAAAGGACATGAGCAAGTTGTGAACTTGCCTTTTGTGATTGCAAGATTATGCAATCACGGTCTTCGAGACACTAGAAGATCCAAATTATGTAAACAGCATCATTGGTCCGGTAAGGACTAATGTTTAAAGAAGCAAGATGCAGTTATGCATAAGTAATGTAATGTAGTTTGGCAAACCCCAAAGTAATACCCCAATATGGTGAATGAGTTAAACTTAGGTGATTTGTTTAATATTTAATTTGTCTATAAGTTTACTTTACAAGCCAATATACCTATATAAGGAACTTAAGACTAACATGTATGATATAAAGTAAATATAACAACACATGCTTAGAGTTATTTGATATTATGTATCTATTATGGAAGTCCATGTTTTAGGTTGATAAGAGTTGAAGAACTTATTATGAGATTGTAGTTTGAAGTGGCAAAACGAATAACTTTTGAAAAGAAGGTTTCTTTGTTAAGGTTTAACCAATCTTTGTGGTTAGTAGAATTTGATCGATGTCATTTGCGTTTGTTTGATAATTTTGGATTTGAGATGCCTTATGACTTAATTTGGAACAGACAAAAGTTAACTATAAAACATAATTAAATCTTGGGTGTGTTGTGTTTAAAAGTATTAATAAACTTTAAATCTTATAACAAGCATGTTTGAAGGTATAAAAGCCATTTACTTTTAGTTTAAGTGAGTTTTCTAAATGTTAATAGTTTTACTTTTAAGTATTATTATAGACTTAAGTTATGTTCTTTAGAAATAGTATTTCAATGTAGAAGATTTATGGTTCTATATAAAATTATGATTATTTCCTATTTAAGAATGTTGTTAAAGAATTTACCAACTAAATAATAAATAAGGATTTATTTCTTAACAACCTTAAAATGTTTTGGAATAATATAATTAGTATTTTTCTAGTAAAATATACTTACTTAAAATCTTAGAAGTGAATTTTATTCAATTTTAAGTGTTATCTTTATTTTTACAAAATTCCATAGAGGATTATATATCTTTAAATCTTTGTTTCAAGATTTATTTGAAAACAAATTAAGTTAGTATTTTTATATAATAGTAGATTTATTTTCATATGCAAAAATGATTTTTATTCATTTTTAGGTCTTTTCATTATTTTGTGAAATTCCACTTAGGTTTTAATGGTGTTAATATTTATCTGCATTTTTATTTTACTCCAACAAACAAGGTTATATTTTTCTTAGGTAGATATTATTTTTGTGATCATTCCAATATGTTATTTGTATTTTTAGGATTTTTCTATATTTTTCTAGGGATAAAACTATTTTAGGGTTATTTTTGTAATTTTACATTTGTTTTATTATTTCTTTTACAATACTTATTTTTTATTTCCTATACAATTATTCTGGCCCGTGGGCTGGTTAGACCAACCCGGCCTAGTTGGGCCTGGGGTCAAACCCCACCCCAGCCCAACCCCACCTCCTACCTCTCACTCACATGCATGCACACGACATCCTCTCTCTCTCTCTCATTCCCCACCAGCGTTCGCACCGCCACCTACCGCCGCTCCGGTCGCCGCCGTCCGTCTCCACCGCCACCGGCTGCGAGCACCACCTCACCAAGGTCTTCTCTGCCAGTTCCCCTATCCTCAAAGCCAGCCAGCTCTCGCACAGGCCCGTGCCCCCGGCTAACCCTAGCCGTGTGGTATGGGTGCGCCGGCGCGTGCCTCCGGCTGCTTCCTGGGCTCTGGCTGCCCTCCGCTGCTTCCTAGGTCTTCCTTGTGTTGACAATGATTTGCTATTGTTGCCCTTCCCGAGGTGGCGGCGTACGGCGGCTGCTGCTGCCTACGCCACGGTTGGCCGCTACCTCCTGGTGCTCTCCGTCGACCTGGACCACACCTTCTTCAATTCGACACAGGCGAGAAGGTGCACAAGGCGCAACCCCGGCGTCTCCTGCTCCTGATATCGGCAGGACAGTGCTGACAGCGCAACCCCGGTGTCGGTCTTTTCATCTAATCCATCTATCCTACTCCTAGTATTGACTCTTGCATTAACCTCTACTCCAGACCAGGTAATGCTCATGTGACCGGCTTTCGAGCCGATGAACTGCTCTTGTATTATTTTGGGTTTAGATTCTTAGTAATTCCAGGATTGGGCTGCTGATTCTGGTTACGACATATACATCGGTGGCTCGATTTTAGTTAGTCTGCAGGTTGTGTGGTTGATCATGTGCTAGCAACTTTGGTTTCTATTAATCTTTAATTGTTGTGCTGATGGAGGTAGATGCTCCTATTGCTTCAGATGATTGCATCTAGTCTAAGTAGATTATACACCTACTATGCTTGTCATTTGTTTGCATACATGATGTGCTTAAGTGTGTATAACTGAAGTAAATATGGTATTATTAACTTGTAGAAATAGATATCATATATATATATTTGTTCTAGTGATATGTAGATAAGATAATTTGGCATGTTTAGATTTGATGTACTCACAATCAGTATGTATATGAGGTATAAGAGTGTATAGATGGTTGTGGTTTGGTTATGCAAGCTTACACTACTAGTCCTATATGATCAGGAATAGATTTCCTGATATGCACGTGTTGTTTGGAAAATTATAGATGCATAAGCTTGCTGCAATTTACTTCTAGATGGACAGTTTGATGTTCTAAATGATCACAAGCTCCCCTTGAGGTATAAAAATTTATCTACATCAAGTATATGCCTTTGCTTGTGGATTTTAATGATTTTTGGATAACTGTGGTGCCTCCTATTAGAGTGCCCACATCACTGTAGTCATATTTAGCATGATCTTGAGAAGATCTGTGTTTATGATGGACACACTTAATGCTAGGTAGAACAGACTTGCAAGAATAGATGCTCGATTAGATTATAGATTAGCAACCTGTTGCTTGTAGGGTTGCTGTTGTATCTTCTTAGATTATTCTTCAGGATCCAGAAATAACCTTCTAATGGTTAACTTGATCAGGTGTAAGCAAATAAATAACGTATTATGATTATACTTCTTGTGATCTTTTCCTAATGGTGTGTTATTGAGTTTGTAGTGATCACCTGACCACCTAGATTATGTAGTATAGCTCTAGATTGGGTAGATGCTTTTCTGGATGGTTTGGTGTTCTAGATGATCATAAGATCATCTAAAAGTATGGGATCTCTTCAATGGCAAAGATATACCTTTGCTTGTAAATATTTAATGGTTCTGGATGATTGTGCTTCCTTATGCAATTTCTTGTGTGTTGGATTAATTTTATTGGATGGTCTTGACAAGATCAGCTATTATACTTGTATCTAGGCCCTGCCAATGATGCAAAGGCTGAGGCACAACTCTGGATAAGGACAGATATTGTGCTATGGTTTTCATTTCTTGATGATGATTTTGCATAGCACCTCTATGCAGGACTGAGAGAAATCCTCTCGTTTCTATATTTTATTACTTCCTGTTTTTGCCCTTTTATCTAAAACAGATAAGAACAGATATAATATGCACTATATCTTCCAAGGCTCTTATTTTTCCTACCTTGAGCTTCCTGAAACTTGTTCTAGTGATGGATCTTGATCAGTTGCTGCCGAATCTTCTGGTAAAACTTCTCCTCCTTGCTCATGTCCTTCTTTTGGTGCTCCTGGGTGGCTTCCCCAAGCAACCAGAGTGCTGGTGATGTGGGTGTGGTGCATTGTGGAGGTTTTGGTGCTGAACCTTGTGCTCTAGAGCTGTGGATATGGAATGGTTAGATGTGGGAGGGTGTAGTTTTGCTAGCTACGGTTGTGCTCTCTCCCTATCTGGCACTCTCTTGTGGTGTTGACAACACAACACTTGCATGTGTTGTGTGAGCTGTTGTCCAGTGGCCCCCCTCTGGTTCAAGTTTCCACAAATGGAACTTGTCCCATATGGATCAGCTTGACTGAGATATTTCTGCTGGTTAGCTGTTATTTAGCTTGTCCTTGGCTCAAGACCACATTGGCTTAAACATAACCTGTTTAGTCGACTTAGTGCTAAACATGATTATTCCCCTTTTTATTGTTGTTGCCTCTTTCTTTCTAATTGATTTTAGCTAGGCTTAAGAGGGTGCCATAGCTGGCTAACTGTTGCATTAATACAATGATCAAATATGTTGCTGGTTTCTTTAGACTTCAAATTTTCCTCTCATAATCAAGTGTATAGCTCCCAGATCAAAATCCTACTTGTTGTCTAGATTGGGTGGTACCCTCTTAGGTCATTGGTGGGTTTTGGTAATTCTTACCAAAATACCTAAGCTAAATCATACATTGAATTGCCTCACCTGGTGAGGCAAACATTACTAACATTACCAAAATGTTATTTCTTTATTTCTGTGATGTGTTTGCAGGAATCAGAGTGAGGAATGAAGACATAGGATAAAGGAATAGTTTAGGATATTTTTATTATTATTGATCCTTATTGTAATATTTATTCAAGATTATTTTGTGATTCATTATTTATATTCATCTCAAATTCTATTTGAATTCAAACATAACTCTTGAATGTTTAAATTTGAATGAATACCCCCTCAAAAGCAAAGATACAGTGGAGGTCATGTCGAAATCTATCGCACTTGCCCGGATGCTTCCATCAGAGCAAGAGAGACCCCGATCCCTCACTAACTTCTTTAGTTTTGCGCAAAAATTCCCCAGATTTTCTATGCATGAATTCAATGCACACACCTTATCTCAGCTTATTTCTAAGCTCTAATGCTGGGATGTTACAGCCAATACCTCAGATTTAGACTTGTCACCATAGGAGACGGTTATATGATCATGATTTGGCCGCATATCCGTGATGATCTCCTTGCTTCCGGTCATATGACTCGTGCATCCGCTATCGAGTACCCATTTAGACCCACCGGAAGCATATCCCTGCAAGAAAGTTACTTTTTGGTTTTAGGTACCCATTTTTCAATGGGTCCTCTCATGTTAGTGACAAGGGTCTTGAGGACCCAAATAAACCAAGGAATGTAACAATCATAAGGACCTACATAACTAGCATAAACATCACCATAATGATCACAATATAACTCAAAGTTAGGATTGTTAGCCCCTGCAAAACCATCATAATTAGACTTGTCATTGGTGGTGGTGCTAGTCTTTGGTTGAGCAGTCTTGCTCTTCTTCTTATTATTATTCTTCTTGTTCTTTGTCTTGGGAATATAACCAAGACCCTCATTTCCATTGTTTGTCCTTTGCTTGCTAAGTATCTCATCTAGAACTTCTTTACCTTTGTGTTGAGATCCTTTTGCAAGTTCTTATTTTCCATAAGATGATGTGGAGGTGTTGGGCACATCATACTTCCTCAATTGAGTTTGGAGCTGGTCATGAGACTCATTTAGAGTAGAGTGTTCACTCTCCAATGCCTTCTGGGCAATGTCAAGTTTCTCAAACTTCTCCGAGAGTCTGGCATGAGCAGCCCCAAATTCAATCTTTTCCTTCTTTAGTTTCTTTACCTTGGCAAGAGCGTTGTCACGTTCTTTGATGAGTTGAGCCACAACTTCTTCATGTGACTCCTCAATGGATTAAAGTCTCTCTTCCAAAGATACTCGAGCTTCCTCTTCTTCTTCCAAGGCATTCTTCAAAGAAGCTATCTCCAAGGCATCTTATCTTTCAATTCTACCCTTTTCTTCAAGGAGATCTTCAGCTTGGGCAAGTTGACTCATAAGAGCATCAAAATGAAGTTTGTGCTCACCTTGCACGTTAGTGAAAAATTTGTCCAAAGCAATAACTTCTTCTTTCATTTTAAGACTAGTATGATCATCCATATCCATATTTATGTTAGTCTTAGGGAATGAAGAACTAGAAGTTGATACCTCAGACCCTCTTGCCATAAGACAAGTGACGTTGTTGTTGATGACGTTTTCGTTTGGCGAATTGAAGAGAGATGATGGAGTCGATGTGGTAGCTATAGCAGCCACCTCGCGAGAACTATCTTCACCCTCTTCATCTTCACTTGCATAGGAGTATTCTTCTTGTGCCACCAAGACAATCTTGGGTTGCTTCTTGTAAGGGTCATTCTTTTTGATAAATGGCTTCTTCTTAGGTGCCTTGGATTTTTCTTTAAGGATGAGCCTGCCACCATTGTCTTCTCTATTTTGATATGGACACTCGGCCACAAAGTGCAGCCTATCTCCACAATTGTAGCATGTTCTCAGTTTTGGGCCACTTTCTCTTCTTCCACTTGACCCATTTTTGCACTCGAGTTCCGACTTGGCCTTGGTAGGATCCTTCCAAAAGTTCCTTGCGTAAAACGCTATGTACTCACCATGAGCACGTTTGACTTCATCGGGGCAGTCCATGGAGGCACCCTCGAAAGCTCTTTCGTCCTCATCTTGCTCAATAACATTAGCCTTTAGAGCAACATTGACCCCTTTTTGCATTCCAATGGCATGGGCGCGGGCATCTTCCGTGTTCTTTGCAGCAACTTTGAATGATGCCATTTCTTGCATGACTTCATTGGACGTCATTTGATGGTAGTTGTGTCTACCTTGCAAGCTCTTCAAGTCCGTTGGCTCAAAAGGCATTAGAGCACTCACATATTTCCTTTTTATCCAACCATCATCAATGTGAGTGGCTCCATGCTTTCTAAATGTTGTTGCGATGCCCTTGAGTCTTCTATACAGGTTTTCATGGTTTTCACCATCCAACATGTAGAATCCTTCAGCTTCATTACTAAGGGCATCATACCTATTCCTTCTCATGCTTTCATTTCCAATAAAGAGATCGGTGAGAGCATCCCAAGCTTCTTTAGCTGTGTTGAGATGTTCAATGTGGGGCATGTCCTTGGGACCCACTCCGAGCTGCATCATGTGGAGAGCCGTAGCATTCAATTGGCTATCCACAACTTCTCTTCTTGCCAGGTTGGTGTGATCTCCAATATGAAGACCCTCTTCGATAATCCTCCAAAGTTCAATAGAAGAACTGCAAACATGAGACTTCATTAAGAATTTCCATTGATTAAATGAAGATGCAGTAAGCTTGGGTGGGTCACCCCTATTGTTTATATGAGGATGAGGGATTGGTGGGTCGGGGGAATATAAGTGATGAACCTCACTATATTACTCCTTACCACTTCCCTTCTTGGAGGTGGAACCATTATGTTTTTCACCTACCACTTCATCTTCCTTGGATCTGGTGTTAGCCGTATCCTTGGATGAGGGATGGCGGTCTCAGAGGAGGATGCAGTGGGGCTACGGATGATGTGAGGCGAGCAATCATTTGATGCATCTCCTCCATCTTGGTCTCAAATGATTTCAACAAGGTTGTTTCCAACGTCTTGAGGTCATCCATTGTGACCTTATCCACAGCCTCATTCCCATTCTCCTTGGTACCCATACTTCTCTTAGGCGGTTAAGCCTGATGTAGCATCCCAATTGTCTAACAATTGCAATGCTACTAGCCTAGTCTATATAAATGCTACTTCCTACATATAATTGTTGCATCGCAATTATATCATGCTCATGTCATCATGCCACCTTGCATTTGAGCATCATATAAAACCCTTTTCATTTGGTTCTTATCCCATATGCATTATTAATTGTATTAGCCTCTTGATATATTGTATTTGGTTCTTGATAAATGCTTGATGCCCAAGTTGAGTTGGGGGCATATCTTTTATTAACTCCACCACCTTTCTTTGTTACCACCCCATAATTCCACCATCCAACTATATGTGAGCTTTGCATCTTATTTGGTTTACCTCTAGCTCATGTGGGTTGAGATGCATCCACTTCTATTTTCCACATGCTCTCACACTAGGATCATGTTGTGTTCACATTATTGATATGTGGAGAGCCCCATGGCCACCTTTGCATGCTATGTGAGTCGTTTCCTTGTCTATCTTCCATGTAGTTTGTATTGGAATATTTGATCATGTAGGAATATAATTATGGCTATATACTTGTCTAGTGGAACACACACACTAGCAATTCCATTATATTCATTCATGCTTATTTCTTCCACTCTTGGACATATGGGTTTAATCCAAACCATGTGTTAATTCCTTGTGCAAGTATCTTATGTGGGGGTACCATTATTTCATGTCACATTGAATATAAACCCCACATCCCCATCCAACTCTAGCTCTTCTATTTGTTGTTTTTATTTAACTTCTTCAAACCTTTTTCTTGGGCTTAATTCAAATTTGAATGTATGTGACTATATGGGGTCATTTGAACTCATATTTGTTTTCACAAATATAGTGTGGCCTATCCAAGGATCATGCATGAGCCATGCATACTTACACTCCTTTTATTCCATATGGGAAGGCAAGTCCCATAATTCTTTTTGTGAGGCCGTACTTAAATTATGGATGTATGATGAATAAGTGACCATGTGTAATTATAGTTGTTTTTACAACTAATAGTGGCATTAAACTCCTCATGCGTGGGCCATGCACACATGTTTCCTCTCATGTCTTTTCTCTTTTACTTGATCTCTTTGGTTTTGTTTGGTTTTAAATCAAACCCACCTTGCAAAACCTACACTTATCTCATGTGCATGTATGTGGGATTCCTTATCCACATGCCATAATGCCTAGCTATCCTACCCCATCAAAACATGAGCATCTTTTATTCTCTAACTTGAACCCTCTATTCTACCTAGCTTGGCCGATCCTTCTCTCTCTCTCTCCCCTACCCCTAATCCTCATCAAAACCTCAACCCTCCTATGCCCTAGTTGTGGCCACATGTGTGAGTTCTATCTACCTACTCCTTCCAACACCCTCCCAGCCTAGCCTTTTCTCTCCCTTCATCTTTTCTCCACACCGAGTACCTTTCCTCCTTTTCTTATGCAAAGGCCATCACACCCCCATGTGATCCCCGTCCCCTCTCCCTTGATCAGCCACCACCACCCTTTTCCTGATCCCTACCGACCCCTCTCCCTCAGGTTGGCAGCAGCGAGAACAAACAAGAGAGAGGAGAGACAGCAACCATCTACCTGCCCCCCTCTCTCACATTTCCCCTCGAGCAAGGAATAGCAGAGAAGGGTGAGGCCGTCCATGTGCTCTCCTCCCCTCCCTCATCTACCCCACCATCCCTCTCCACCTCAGATCCCATCTGGGAGGCGCCCAGGTTCCTCTCCCGTTCTCCTTCTTCCTCCCAAGCCGCCATGGCCATATTCCCCACCTAAAAACCCTAGCTCGGCCAAGTTCAGCAGGAGGAGGTTGGAGCTATGCCCAGGAGGAAACACGACGTCCAGGAGGTGCCACTGCTTCCTCTTCTTTGACCTGTACCAGCGACCGACGACGGAGCTCGCCGGAGGAGCCTCGCCGCCGCCATGAACCGAGGGGACCGAAAGCGCCACGTTCCCGCTGCCTCCTCATCGATCAACGCCTCCTCGCGCCCACTAGATGCACCTGAGGGTCGTAGGTGAGCCTACCGACCTCTCTGACATCATCTCCCACCCCATCTCACCTTGCATCGCCGCCAGCCTCGCCGCGGGGCGCGCTCGCCGCCGCGCGCCACGCTCTAGCATACAGCAACAGCAGCAGCAGAAAAACCCGCGCGCACCTCTCTGTTCCCGGCGTTTTCCCGGCCGTTGCATCCCCCCATGCTACGTGCCCCCTGACCAATCCTGTAGCCCGTGGTGCCCTTAACATCTTCTGTTTTTGCGTCGTCGCGTTTCATGCCCCCGTGCGCCCACTTTCGTCACCGGAAGATGGCCGGAATCGCCGAGCGCCGCGCAGTCGCTTTTCTTCGTCAGTTCGTCAGGCCAGTGCCGCCGCTGGCAGTTTGCGGTTAGGTCCTCCAGTTTTCGACTTCCCCAACCCGCGGTCCCTAGGACCCCACCAGCCAGAGGCCCGTTGCGTTTTACGAACCGGTACCTGGACTTGTTGTTCCCTGCAACCGCAGTCCTTGGACCGCCCACGTGTCACGTCCCCGCTGGGCGACGCGCACGCGTGGTCCCAAGGGTCCTGGCCCCGCTTGTCGGTGGCTGTGCTAGCCGCGGTTCGGGTAAGAAAACCCCCGTAGACCGCTGCCCCACCTGTGGCTGAGTTAGCGCCGGCCCCACTTGTCTGTGACGGTGGCTAAATCCCTCCGAGTATAAAAAGTATCTGTTCTTTTCGGTTTAATAAAAACAATTTCGGAAAATGTTTAAATTCAAATTTAAATCTGTTTATAAGAACTTTTGTTTTATAATTCCAAATAACACAAATGATATATGTTTTGGAATCAGAAAAATGTGAGGAATTCAAATATGCCATTCAAAATATCTTTTGGGCAAATTAAATTTTCGAAATTGTTTAAATGCAATAAAAATGCCTTTTCTTAAATAATTAATAACTTTAAATCTACAACTCCAAATTCGACAAATAATATGTCTAAGTCGATCAGCGCGACAAGCTCGTTCTAACTATGCATTCCATGTTATGAACTGAAGTATGCATCATGTCATTATTAAAAATCAGAACTGTTTATGACGATAAAACTTGACCACATAAATAATAAAATGATTTATTCTTGTACCCCACACCTCACCATGCCATGCTACATTATTGCCATGTAGATTGTGCATCATTCATCATGGCATGCTTGTTTGCTTGTCGCATTTTAATTCGTATGATTGTGTACTTTATTTAAGTTGGCCCTTGTTTGTTTGGTTCTTCTTCGAAAAGACGTCGAGCAAGGGATATATCAAGAATCATAGGAGTTCTACCCAGATTCATCTCTCGCTTCAACTGAGCTACCAGACAAGCACTACCACATGCTTGCATACATATAGTACCTATTGCCTCTATCTTATTCTTGCATCATTGAGTCGTGACTGCATTAAATTGAATCCCAAGTACTGCATAGCCTTTACTTTTAAACCCCACCGAAGCTTGTTCCTCCATCCCATGAGCCATTACTACAGGAGTTGTTTGAGCCATGTGAGTCGTAGAAAAGCATGTTTAGGGTATGTGAGTGTCTGATGGATAACGAGGTACCTAAACAACTTAACCTGAGTAGTAATGGGATAACTAATGAAAGCGGCACCGGTGAGCAATATCTGCTATTTGGTTTTTCATGCTCACTTGTGTCCCGTAGGACCCCGAGTACTTGATTCTTGTTCCTTGACTATTCGCACTATCCACATCCGGGAGGCCTTATGGACCCCCCTGAGCCAGAGCTTGATTCATTTGTATTTCTTGGGGCCACAAACTAGTTTGGGGCTTTGTTACTATCTTGTACTTATGCCATGCTTTACTGTTTTATTTAATATTGTGCGAGGAGCACCTGTACTGTTTAGGATTGCGGAGTGTTTTCGCGGTATCGACAAGCCCAGTCACACTTTCGGGTTCCTAGTCGTTTACCGCCATTGGCGCAAACCTTGAGTCCGTCTTAGAGTCAGCTAGCTTCGTTGCGGGTAGCTTAATGGGGTGGCCCCCTGAAATATTTCTGAATCCTGTGATCGCTTTGTCGTGAATGCCTCATTGGGTTTTGAGTTGGTTTTTCCGAGGTTGATCGAGTGTGTGTTGCTATTTGTGCACCCCTGTAGGGTAAATCTTTCTGAAAGCCATGTCCGCGGTTATGGATGACTTGGAGCACAGTTTCTCGATCATAGACAAGTATAACTAAAGTACCGCTTTTAATTTGACTATGTACATGACTAGTAAATAGTGCAATACTCATGGAATGGTTAATAAAACTGCCAACGGATGGGTTGTTCGTCCGCTTTCTCATTGGTAAGCGAGAAGGAGGATGGATCTGTTAATTATACTGTTATAACTGTTGTTACTAAATAACGGACATCCGTCTATCAATGGTTAGGCGGATGGTTAGCGAGTATCTATAGACTTGTTAGTTATTATCTTTTGCTGCAATTGCGTCACCCCAGGTTTATGTCCCCTTTAGAGGCATAAAGACTTGATGAGTACCCCTAGGGTCTCACAAGATAAATTGTTTGATTCAGATGAACAAGTGTATTCGCAAGATGGATACTGGGTGGAGGAGACGGATGATGTTGGCAACGATCACTTGGTGTAGAGATTCCGGGGATGGGGATCCGCGAGATCTGTGGGCGGGATGTGTTTATTTATGTGGCAGCTTATGCCGATTTGCTTTTTATCCGTACTCGGATCTTGTTTTCCGCTTCCGCCTGATACTCTGATGTTTGATGTATGAGGAGCTATCCTAAACTATTATCTCTATCTATGATATTTGGATCTTGTCATATGGCGTTGCAATATTTCTATTTCTTTTAGATGGAATGGCTCTGTGAATAGTTGTATGGTGGCTTGCATACATACTCACTTGTGTATGTAGTTGATCCCTTTGCCTGCCGATTACGCCGCTCGTTCTTGTCCCGATGTTCTGGAAGTGGTTAGGACGGCCGACAGGTCTACCTGTGAGTGGCCCCTGGGCCCCACCGTACTATTTTAACCACTTTCGTCCATCTAGGCATGCAACTAAGAGCGTAATTCATCGAGGTAGTTACACCAGAATAAAGAGTTCGGGCTCTAATACCAATTGAAATGGATCGTATAGGCACCTAGAGGGGGGTGAATAGGTGCTACTTCAAATTTTAATGCTTTTTCAATTTTAGGCTTAACACAAAAGGTAAATTCTCTAGATAACTATTTAGAAGAATTTCCCTATATACAAACCTATATACTATCGAGTAAGAGGCGAGTGGAAAGAGGAACGAGTGAACCGTAGTGAAGCGCGCGGAGACACGGGATTTGTTTTACCGCAGTTCCTTCCTTGTTAAGGGAAGTACATCTGCGTTGGAGGGGTGGGCGGTACTAAGACCACCACGCCACAATAGGCCTCACCCTGTTCTCCGATGAATCCCGCCACCAAAGGCCTGATCCACCTTTCCACTATAGGAACCCTTCGAGGCGGGTACCGGCGCCTTTACACAACTAGCGGGGCATGATGTCTACACACTTCTATTCTTGTAGACAGTTGTTGGGCCTCCAAGTGCAGAGGTTTGTAGAACAGCAGCAAGTTTTCCCTTAAGTGGATCACCCAAGGTTTATCGAACTCAGGGAGGAAGTGGTCAAATGTATCCCTCTCAAGCAACCCTGCAATCAAGATACAAGAAGTCTCTTGTGTCCCCAACACACCCAATACACTTGTCAGGTGTATAGGTGCACTAGTTCGGCGAAGAGATTGTGAAATACAAGTGGTATGGATATAAGACAACTGTGCTAGAAAATAGCTTGATGGCGTGTGGTTGACGAAAAGACTAAAGGCAAACTAAAATAAATATGGAAGCAAACAAACATGTAACAAATCTAGTAGCAAACGGTGTTTCAATGCTTAGAAACAAGGCCTAGGGATCATACTTTCACTAGTGAACACTCTCATATAAATATATCATCTTCATGATACTACGCTGAACTACTCTCCGGTTGGACACTCTAATCGTTGGTAGGGCTATAACAGCACACCTCAAAGTAAGCCTTTCCCATCTAGAAAACCCCACACGGTCACCTTGAGCACTAGATGGTTCCAACAAACACCACAATTTCATAAAGACATCCAACTCCAAATATAACTCATAACAAGTATTTGTAATCTCTAGCCTAAGTGCCACCATGGTGTGCACACTGTCACTTTCACACACATGGGGAGAGCAGAGATCTATTAAAGCACTTGAGTAGCAAGGTAGATCTACTTGATTACAAAGCTCATGATCACAATGATCATGCATAGATAGAGAGATGAACACATAGCTACCGGTAGAACCCTTAGCCTCGAGAGAGAACTACTCCCTCCTCATCATGGGAATCAGCAACGATGATGGAGATGGTGGTGGAGATCGATGGAGATGGCTCCGGGGGCACTTCCCCGTTCCGGCAGGGTGCCGGAACAGAGACTTTCTGTCCCCCGAATCTCCCCTTCGGTGGCGGCGGCACAATGGAACTTTTCGTGGATTTCTGATTGACGACTTAGGGTTTTGGTATCGGGAGGCTCTTATAGGCGAAGGAGGCAAGGTCGGTGCAGTGCCAGGGGGCCCACACCACCCGGTGGCACGGCTAGGGCTAGCCCGCGCCACCACATGGTGTGGCTGGCCCCTGGCCCTCCCCCGTCTCGTATTCTGGCTCCGTGAGTCTTCCGGCAAAATAGGAACTTTGGCTTTTGTCCCGTCCAATTCTAAGAATATTCATTTTCTGACTTTCCTGGAACCCAAAACAGTAGAAAACAGGCAGCTGGCACTATGGCTCTTGTTAATAGGTTAGTCCAAGAAATCATATGAAAAGTTCTCCAAAGTTGGAACAAAACACAAGAAAGTAGATAAAACCAAGCATGGAACATCAAAAATTATAGATACATTTGCAATGTATCAACATCCCCAAGCTTAACTCCTGCTCGTTCTCGAGTAGGTAAGTGATAAAAACAAAGAATAATTTTTGAGGTGACATGCACCATCAAAGACTTGATCAAAGTATTTGTAGAACATTCAAAGTTGGGATCATAGTACTTCAATCATAGCATGAAAACAAGGTTCTAGCAATAAGACAAAGAAACTATGATGCAACATGAAAAGGCACAAACAAAAGATTCATGAATAACAATGCTTTGCAAGATGTTTGTTTGTTTCACATAAAGAAAACATAGCATAATAGTATTCAGCTTGTCCCTCAATAGAGTAGCAAATATAAATGCATAGGACACCATCAAAGTTCATAAGAGTGACTAGATACAATAGTTTAAAATAAGCAATATCAAATTATGCATCAATCAACAGGTCCTGGGACAATGCACATAGAACTAAGAATGGCCACTATGCTCTCGAAGTAGGTGCATAAAGATAGAAGGTGGAGACTCAATATATATAAGTGGAAGAAAGACCTTTTTATAAAAGGAAGTAGGGATTCAAGTCTCATAAAGAGCTTCCAAAAATTATGGTACTTATAGCTTTTAGCTCTCATTGCCCCTATCATAAGCATCTTGAAGTGATTAAGGTTAAAGTGAACAAACTATGGTGTACATGCTTGACGAAGTATAAGTCAGAAATCTCATGTCCCCTGTATACGAGGGCCGCTCCTCATGCTACTCAAGTTTAGTCACCGGTAAGTTCTTGTCACTGTAAGTATATGTGTATCATAGAGCACCGCCAACGGGGTACCCCTTGCCCGATGATACGGAAGAATCCCCATATCAAAATGACAAGGCAAGCAGACAACGAGCATCTCAGCATTCTTCTGATTTACCATGGGAATATGGTGCTTTTTTCTCTCTTTCCTCTTTTCATAGTATCTTTTTTTTCTTTTTCTCTTTTTTCTCAATATAGGACTCTTTTTTATAAGAAGAATGCTTCATAGACAGCTCATTATGGTTACGCTGCAGGTTTCCACCATGTCAGCATGGATTAGACTAGTGGCCCAGGCGTTTCTCTAACACATATACATAACTCCATGGACTTACAAGCTCCCCTTTCATTTCACACCGACGACATCCATATACAAAAGAGCATGATATCAACTAGGTACAAGTACCAAGTGCAATGTTGAAAGCGTTCCCCATGAAAGCATGGTTCTGCTAATTCCCAACAAATAAGTGTAAGCATATACAACATAGAAGACACAATGGTCCAAGTTTATTAAGGGCAAGTAAAGTGTGCCATCAAGTTCGTGACAGATTTAATCACTAGTTTTCTCATAACAAGTGGAAGGTAAAAAAAGCATGAATATAATTGGAATAGCATAAGCTAATAGGTAGGTATGGTGGACTCTTTGGAATAACTTGGTTTAGGGAGTTGGATGCATGAGTGGAACTCATACTTGGTTGTGGATGCTAGCAAAAGACTGGGAGCGACAAACTAAGAGAGCAATAATGGCCATAATCATGCAGAGCAACAAAACATCATTGATCAAAGCATAAAGTGATACTACAAGTTGAAAACTAAAGGATCATAAAGGCTATGGAGACTTGAGATAGTCATAACATGGTGTGAGAATGTGCCAAGTCAACCCAAATAAAGCATCAAAGGAGAATACCACTATACTATGCTTTAATATGCTAAAACAACGCATGATTCATCCACGGCACATTAAGCAATCTCAATTGTTTATAACAAGTCATGCTACAGCAAAGAATACTAAGCATAAAGCCAAAACAATATCAAGCATGGCATGACAAAGCATAGGCCACATTCAAAAACAAGCTCTTTTTACCACATAAGCATGAACTTTCCTACTCTTTTCC
Organism: Avena eriantha; assembly: GCA_910589775.1. Classification (NCBI taxonomy): domain Eukaryota; kingdom Viridiplantae; phylum Streptophyta; class Magnoliopsida; order Poales; family Poaceae; genus Avena; species Avena eriantha. The sequence continues at coordinate 437,358,744 of OU342744.1, forward strand.
AGACCAAACCAAACTATTTGCAAACCAATGTATGAAAGAGGGGGTACAACCAATTTATTCAGAAAACTAAGCAAACAAAGCAAACAAAAAACCAAAAGCAAAAAGCAAAAAACGAAGACGCTCCAAGAACAACACAACTGTGCATGAAACAATAAAAATGAAGCGTTTGGAAGAAACCTGGGATTTTTATTGATGAAGAAGGGGATCCTTGAGCATCCCCAAGCTTTGACGCTTGTACTTCTTGGATATTTCTTGGGGTGACACGCGTGGCATCCCCAAGCTTGAGCTTTAGTCCATCCTTCATCTCATTACTCATTCCTTCCATACACCTGAAATTTTTCCTTCATACAAAACTTCACACAATCTTTATTAGCAACATTAGTGCATTCAAGATAAAAAGGTCTTAAGATTCAGTACAAACACCAATAAACTTCCATTAAAACACAAGCTACTGAAGTACTTCCCTCAAAAAGCTCAATTCCCCAAAAGAACTCAAAAAGGAACCAACAAGAAGCAAATGCAGAAAATGGCAGAAATCTGTCAAAACAGAACAGCAGGTAAATACGATTTTTTTCGAAGACCTTCTGTTGCTCAAATAAAAAAGTGTTGAACTAACTAAAGTTAGATAACAACCTGGGGCATAAGCACAAATATTTACAGCTCAATCCGACATACAAAACTCTCTCACGCATTTTTACGGTGAAGCACAAAAATCTGTTTCGGGACAACAACTTTCCCAATCATTACTTCTCATTAGAGGTTACTCTTGGCACAAAAAGCAAATAAAAAGGATAAGGAGCGGTTATTACATAGGTAATAACTTCCAAGACTCATATAAAACTTTTGGATTATCTCCCAATAAATACTTTTCTTTAACGCCTTTAAGTTAGGCATGATAGTTTAAGAAAATGCTCACATAAGAAATATAAATTGAAGTAAAAGAGAGCATCAAGAAGCAAATTCAAAGCATATTTAAGTCTAACCCACTTCCTATGCATAGGAATCTTGTAAAGAAACAAGTCATGAAAGCACAAAGAAACAAGCATAAGAAAGCAAAACAAGTGCAACTTCAAAAATTTCAACATAAAGAGGGGAAACTTAATATTATTGAGATGCATAGAACCATGTTTCCCTCTCTCATAATAACTTTCAGTAGCAAAATGAATAAAATTAACAATATAACTATCACATAAAACATTCTTATCATGAGCCACATGCATAAAAGAATTAATACTCTCCATATAAACATAGTCATTCTTATTAATTGTAGTGGGAGCAAATTCAACAAAATAGCTATCATTATTATCCTCATCACCATAATCATCAAATATAGGAGGCATATTGTAATCATAATTAATTTCCTCCTCAATAGTAGGTGGACTCAAAATATCATATGCATCATTGTAATCATCATATATTGGAGGTTTTGTATCATCATAAGTAATAGAATAGCTATCTTCCAAAGCTGGGGAACTAAAAAGATCATTTTCATAAAAACTAGCTTCCCCAAGCTTAGACTTTCCATAGCATTAGCAATAATGGTTTCCAAAGAATTCATACTAACAACATTGCTATTAGCATGCAAATAAAGTTCCATAGGTTTTTTAATTTTCTCTTCAAACACTTCATGTCCTAACTCAGGATAAATACTATAAAGCTCTCTAATTTTGTTGTTGTTTTCCATTAAGCCTAACTAGTGAAAACAAGAAACAAAAAGACAAAATTGCAGAATCTAAAGGAAATAACTTCGAGTACTCACACCATAGGATGTGAATACCTTTTACCTTACCTCCCCGGCAACGGCGCCAGAAAATAGGCGTTTGCCGTGGGAGGTTCTTCTTCTTTAATCCTCCGGTGTGACTACCTTTTACCTTACCTCCCCGGCAACAGCGCCAGAAAATAGCTTGATGTCTACACACTTCTATTCCTGTAGACAGTTCTTGGGCCTCCAAGTGCAGAGGTTTGTAGAACAGCAGCAAGTTTTCCCTTAAGTGGATCACCCAAGGTTTATCGAACTCAGGGAGGAAGTGGTCAAAGGTATCCCTCTCAAGCAACCCTGCAATCAAGATACAAGAAGTCTCTTGTGTCCGCAACACACCCAATACACTTGTCAGGTGTATAGGTGCACTAGTTCGGCGAAGAGATAGTGAAATACAAGTGGTATGGATATAAGACAACGGTGCTAGAAAATAGCTTGATGGCGTGTGGTTGACGTGGGAAAAGACTAAAGGCAAACTAAAATAAAGATGGAAGCAAGCAAACATGTAACATATCTAGTAGCAAACGGTGTTTCAATGCTTAGAAACGAGGCCTAGGGATCATACTTTCACTAGTGAACACTCTCATATAAATATATCATCTTCATGATACTACGCTGAACTACTCTCCGGTTGGACACTCTAATCGTTGGTAGGGCTATAACAGCACACCTCAAAGTAAGCCTTTCCCATCTAGAAAACCCCACACGGTCACCTTGAGCACTAGATGGTTCCAACAAACACCACAATTTCATAAAGACATCCAACTCCAAATATAACTCATAACAAGTATTTGTAATCTCTAGCCTAAGTGCCACCATGGTGTGCACACTGTCACTTTCACACACATGGGGAGAGCAGAGATCTATTAAAGCACTTGAGTAGCAAGGTAGATCTACTTGATTACAAAGCTCATGATCACAATGATCATGCATAGATAGAGAGATGAACACATAGCTACCGGTAGAACCCTTAGCCTCGAGAGAGAACTACTCCCTCCTCATCATGGGAATCAGCAACGATGATGGAGATGGTGGTGGAGATCGATGGAGATGGCTCCGGGGGCACTTCCCCGTTCCGGCAGGGTGCCGGAACAGAGACTTTCTGTCCCCCGAATCTCCCCTTTGGTGGCGGCGGCACAATGGAACTTTTCGTGGATTTCTGATTGACGACTTAGGGTTTTGGTATCGGGAGGCTCTTATAGGCGAAGGAGGCAAGGTCGGTGCAGTGCCAGGGGGCCCACACCACCCGGTGGCACGGCTAGGGCTAGCCCGCGCCACCACATGGTGTGGCTGGCCCCTGGCCCTCCCCCGTCTCGTATTCTGGCTCCGTGAGTCTTCCGGCAAAATAGGAACTTTGGCTTTTGTCCCGTCCAATTCTAAGAATATTCATTTTCTGACTTTCCTGGAACCCAAAACAGTAGAAAACAGGCAGCTGGCACTATGGCTCTTGTTAATAGGTTAGTCCAAGAAATCATATGAAAAGTTCTCCAAAGTTGGAACAAAACACAAGAAAGTAGATAAAACCAAGCATGGAACATCAAAAATTATAGATACATTTGCAATGTATCAGGGCACAACTCCACAACCAAATTGGAGGCTCCCGTAATGACAACAAGCTGCCACAAGAACAAGTTATCAATAACAAAATACAAGATCTAGATATTAGCAAGAATACTAGATCGGGGATTTCTCCAAATGAATGGAGAGGAGTTGATGCGTTTGATTCCTGATGGCAATGAAGATTGTCTCCTCCTTCAATTCCCCCAAAGATCGAAGCCTTCGGGTGGTTGAAGTGGGAGATCTAGAGAGAGAGCTCTTGTAATGTATCTGGCATTTTCGAATGAATCAAAAGTTCTGCTCGATGGGGATGAAGGGACTTTTATACCCCCTTTCCAAACCAAGCCATTGGAGCCTTTGGGGGCCGAATTATCCAGCCCAAGTTAGGGACGGATTATCCGGCCTGGGGAAAACTCCGTCCTAGACTCGGATTATCCGGTAGAAAATCCGCCTACGGACAGAAGCTCGTGCAGGCTGGTCCTTGACACCTTCTCCTAGGGACCGGATTATCCGGCCCTAGGGGAGGGTCGGATTATCCAGCTAGGGGAAAAATCCGCCCCAGCCACGGAATATCCGGGGGAAATTCCACCCCTAGACAGAAGCTCGCGCAGATACTCTCTTGGGCGATTCCCCTGGGCCGGATTATCCAACCCAACATGAGGGCCGGATTATCTGGTCCAGGGAGAAAAACCACCCCACAGCCAGACTGTCCGGGGGAAATCCGCCCCCAGACAGAAGCTCGCGCAGCGCCAGTCCTGGCCAAAATGGTATGGCCGGATTATCCGGTCCATGATGGGGATGGATAATCCGGCCCCCCAAATGCACAAAACTTTCCTGTAACACTTATTACACATTAGAACTTCCATGGTATTGTTATCTAACACACAAAACATAGGAAATCATGAAATGTTCGTTCAACAATGCACATTAAACTAAGAATGGCCATTATGCTCTCTCAATAGGTGCATAAAGATAGAATATGGAGACTCAACATAAAAGTAAAAGAAAGGCCTTCGTAGAAGGAAGCAGGGATTCAAGTCACATAAAGAGCTTCCAAAAATTATGGTACTTATTAGCTTTCAGCTCTCATTGCCCCTATCATAAGCATCTTGAAGTGATTAAGGTTAAGGTGAACAAACTATGGAGTATATGCTTGACAAAGTCTAAGTTGGCAATCTCATGTCCCTTGAATATGAGGGTCGCTCCTCATGCTACTCAAGTTTAGTTACCGGTAAGTTCTTGTCATAGTAAGTACATGTGTATCATATAGAACCGCAAACGGGGTACCCCTTGCCCGATGATACGAAAGAATCCCCATACCAAAATGACAAGGCAAGCAGACAATAAGCATCTCAGCAATCTTCTTATTTGCCATGGGAAAATGGTGCTTTTTTCTCTCTTTCCTCTTTTCTCATCTTTTTTTTCTTTTTATCTTTTTCTCAATCTCTATCTCTTTTTTTATAAGAAGAATGCTTCATAGATTGCTCATTATGGTTACGCTGCAAGTTTCCACCATGATTAGGCATGGATTAGACCAGCCACCCAGGCATTTCTCTAACACATATACATAACTCCATGGACTTACAAGCTCCCCTTTCATTTCACACCGACGACATCCATAAACAAAAGAGCATGATATCAACTGGGTACAATGTACAAGTGCAATGTTGAAAGCGTTCCCATGGCATCATGGTTCTACTAATCCCCAATGTATATGTGCAAGCATATACAACTTATATGACACAATGGTTCAAATTTATTAAGTGCAAGAAAAGTAAAGTGTGCCATCAAGTTCGTGAGAGCTTTAATCACTAATTTTCACATAACAAGTTTAAATCGGAAGGTAGATAAAAACATGAATATACTTGGAATAGAAAATGCTAATAGGTAGGTATGGTGGACTCTTTGGAATAACTTGGTTTTATTTGGAGTTGGATGCGTGAGTGGAACTCATACTTGGTATGGAGGCTAGCAAAAGACTGGGAGCGACCAACTAAGAGAGCAATAATGGCCATAATCATGCAAAGCAACAAAACATCATTAATTAAAGCATAAAGTGATATTACATGTCGAAAACTAAACGATCATAGAGGCTATGGTGACTTGTTGTAGTCTTAACATGGTGTGAGCATGCGCCAAGTCAACCCAAACAAAGCATCAAAGGAGAATATCACAATATTATGCTTTTCTATGCTAAAACAACGCATGATTCTTTCAAGGCACATTAAGCAATCTCAGTTGTTTGGAACAAGTCATGCAGCAGTAATAATCACTAAGCATAAGGTCAAAGCAACATCTAGCATGACATGATAAAGTCTAAGCCATGGTCAAAACAAGCTCCCTTTTGTACCACTAAAGCATGAAGCTTTCTACTCTCTTCCAACACCAATCGACTTATTTGAAAACTATCGTATATGAATGAGGGGGTCCAACCAATTTATTCAAGCAAACTAAGCAAATTAAAACTAAAACTGAAAATGAAGACGCTCCAAGAACAACACAACTATGCATGAAACAATAAAAATGAAGTGTTTGGAAGAAACCTAAAATTTTTATTGATGAAGAAGGGGATGCCTTGGGCATCCCCAAGCTTTGACGCTTGTACTTCTTGGATATTTCTTGGGGTAAAACGGGTGGCATCCCCAAGCTTGAGCTTTTGTCCATTCTTCATCTCATTACATCATTTTTTCCCTATACCTGAAAATTTCCTTCATACAAAACTTCACATGATTTTCATTAGAAACATTAGTGCATTCAAAAGATAATAAACCTTTGGTTTAGTTCCAACATAAAATAAAACTCCCATTAAAACAAAATCTACTGTAGCAATTCCTTTAAAAAGTTTAAATGATCAAAGAGAACTCAAAGAGAAAGAGATTAAGAGGCAAATGCAAATAATGGCAGAAATCTGTCAAAACACACCAGCAGGTAAAAACCAATTTTATTGAAGACCTTCTGCTGCTCAAATCGAAAAGTGTTGAACTAATGAAAGTTGTATAACAACCTGGGGCAGAAGCACAAAAAAATACAGCTCAAACCAACGTACAGAGATTTTTCACGATTTTTTACAGCGAAGCACAAAAATCTGTTTTGGGACATAAACTTTCCCAAGCATTACTTCTCTCTCATTAGAGGTTACTCTTGGCACAAAAATCAAATAAAAAGGATAAGGAGAGGTCATTACAGAGGTAAGAACTTCTAAGACTCAAGAAAACTATTGGATTATCTCCTAAGAAGTACTTTTCTTTAACGCCTTCAAGTTAGGCATGATAGTTTGAGAAGATGCTCACGTAAGAAATATGAATTGTAGTAAAAGAGAGCATCAAGAAGCAAATTCAAAACACATTTAAGTCTAACACACTTCCTATGCATAGGAATCTTGTAAAGAAACAAGTCATGAAAGCACAAAGCAACAAGCATAGTAAAGCAAAACAAGTGCAACTTCAAGACTTTCAACATAAAGAGGGGAACTTAATATTATTGAGATGCATAAAACCATGTTTCCCTCTCTCATAATAACTTTCAGTAGCATCATGAATAAAATTAACAATATAACTATCACATAAAACATTTTTATCATGAGCCACATGCTTAAAAGAATTAATACTCTCCACATAAACATAGTCATTCTTATTAATTGTAGTGGGAGCAAAATCAACAAAATAGCTATCATTATTATTCTCATCACCATAATCATCAAATATAGGAGGCATATTATAATCATAATTAATTTTCTCCTCAATAGTAGGTGGACTAAAAATATCATATTCATCATAGTAATCATCATATATTGGAGGCATAGTATCATCAAAGTAAATTTTCTCCTCCATGCTTGGGGGACTAAAAAGATCATTTTCATAAAAACTAGCTTCCCCAAGCTTAGACTTTTCCATAGCATTAGCAATAATGGTGTTCAAAGAATTCATATTAATAACATTGATATTAGCACACAAATAAAGTTCCATAGGTTTTTTAATTTTCTCTTCAAACACTTCATGTCCTAACTCAAGATAAATACTACAAAGCTCTCTAATTTTGTTGTTGTTTTCCATTAAGCCTAACTAGTGAAAATAAGAAACAAAAAGACAAAATTGTAGAATCTAAAGGAAATAACTTCAAGCACTCACACACCAGCAACAATACTAGAAGATAGCTTAGTAGCCAGAGTATGTGATTACCTTTTACCTTACCTCCCCGGCAATGGTGCCAGAAAATAGCTTGATGTCTACGCACTTGTATTCTTGTAGACAGTTGTTGGGCCTCCAAGTGTAGAGGTTTGTAGAACAACAGCCAGTTTTCCCTTAAGTGGATTACCGAAGGTTTATCGCACTCGGGGAGGAAGTGGTCAAAGGTATCCCTCTCAAGCAACCCTGCAATCAAGATACAAGAAGTCTCTTGTGTCCCCAACACACCCAATACACTTGTCAGGTGTATAGGTGCACTAGTTCGGCGAAGATATTGTGAAATACAAATGGTATGGATAATTATAAGTGGTAACGGTGCCAGAAAATAGCTTTGATGGTGTGTGGTTGACGTGGGAAGAGACTAAAGGCAATCTGACATAAAGATGGAAGCAAGCAAACATGTAACAGATCTAGTTGCAAACGGTGTTTCAATGCTTAGAAACAAGGCCTAGGGATTGTACTTTCACTACTGAACACTCTCATATAAATATCTTCTCTTTATGATACTACTCTGAACTACTCTCTGGTTGGACACTCTAATCCATGGTAGGGCTATAAAAACACTCCTCAAAGTCCGCTTTCCGCATCTAGATAACCCCACACAGTCACCTTTAGCACTAGATGGTTCCAACAAACACCACAATTTCATAGAGACATCCAACTCCAAATATAACTCATAACAAGTAATTGTAATCTCTAGCCTAAGTGCCACCATGGTGTGCATGCTGTCACTTTCACACACACATGGGGAGAGCAGAGATCTATTAAAGCACTTGAGTAGCAAGGTAGATCTACTTGATTACAAAGCTCATGATCACAATATGATCATGCATAGAGAGAGAGAGATGAACACATAGCTACCAGTAGAACCCTTAGCCTCGAGGAAGAACTACTCCCTCATCATCATGGGAATCAGCGACAATGATGGAGATGGTGGTGGAGATCGATGGAGATGGCTCCGGGGCACTTCCCCGTCCCGGCAGGGTGTCAGAACAGAGACTTTCTGTCTCCCGAATCTCCCCTTCGGTGGCGGCGACACTGCGGAACTTTTCGTGGCTGGAGGCTGGCTCTTTAGGGTTTCTGCATCGGAGGCTTCTTATAGGCGAACAGGCGAGGCGAGGAAGCAGCTAGGGGGGCCACACCACACCCAGGCGCGGGCCAGGCCTGGCCGTGCGGCCAGGTGGTGTGGCCAGGCCCTGGCCCCTCTCTGTCTCGTCTTCTGGATCCATGTTCCCCTTGGTGAAATATTGACTTTGGCTTTTGTCCCTTCCAATTCCGAGAATATTCATTTTATGACTTTCCTAGAACCAAAAACAGCAGAAAACAGGCAACTGGCACTGTGGCATCTTGTTAATAGGTTAGTCCCAGAAAGTGTATAAAAATACTCCAAAGTGTGGACAAAACATAAGAAAGTAGATATAAAACAAGCATGGAACATCAAAAATTATAGATACGTTTGCAACGTATCAGGAGTGCAAGGTCATCATGGAAGGTCGAGAGGAACTCCCACGTGGAGCGGTTGAAAGTGTCAGTAGTGAGGGTGGTGAAGGTGGTCATACCAGCGTTCTTAGCCATCATGTCAAAGTCCTCCTTCAAACCATGGCGAGAGAGGAAGTCCTTGAACACCCACTAGGTGGGCAGCACATCACGAGCACTCACTCTCATGTAGTCCTTGTTCATGGGGTATGTTAGAGAATCCCCCTCCTAGAGCCTCTTCTTCGAGCCCAGCGCGGTGGATCTTCTAGAGGCTCCCGAGCCTCCCGGTTTCCCTCCAGTGCAGAAAAGCCTTCCAATATTCATTGCACTAAAAAACTCAAAACAAACTATAGGCATAAGGTTTCTATCATATAAACAAATGATTACAGGTAAAAACTTTGAATCCTAACATGAGGAATCAACAAGAATATAAAAATAATAAGAACTCATCCAGATAGCCAATGTGAGAGATTCAACCATGGATTTCATAAAATAAAGCATGGAACAGGTAAGAAACTTACCGATGTGAAGATTCCCCAACTTAAATGAATGAAATCGGTGAAGAATCAAGGATTGTAGGAGGTTAGGGTTTGAGTATGAGAGAGAAAGAGAGAAAAGAGAGGAAGAATATGGCTGGTTGGGTTGCCCAGCCAAACGCCATCATTTTTGAGTGGCGACGCGCTTGATACGGGCGGAAGGTATGGGTGCATCCCGCCCGTACTGGGGGTCGTCACCGTTGGATACGTCAGTTAGGGTTCGAGATCAAACCTAAGCCTTGGTACGGATGCGTCCAGTCGTACTGCTGGTCGTTATCCATGCAGTAACCTAGAAGAAAACCTTGCTTGCTTCATCGAGACATAGTACGGGCGTGCAGTACGAGCGCATCTAGTCGTACTGGAGCTTGTTAACAGCTTTGTCTTGGTATAGTAAATTCTGCTTCTTCTGGGTCTTCGGTACAAGCGTGCAGTACGGTGCCCTCCATTCGTACTTGTGGTTGCTAAAGGATCTAAAGACCTCCTTTTTTCTTTTCTTTTCAATTCCTTCCTTCAAACTTGAACCACAACTTCTTATCAGCCTATTTTCTCTACAAAACTTTGGCTACAAGAGTTTTATTATAACAGCTAAACTAAAACACAAAAATAACTATACTACCTTTATTCAAAGATGGGTTGGCTCCCATCAAGAATTTATTTTGAATTGGTTGATTCTACTCAACCAACCTCTGAGTTTTTGGCAAATACCTTGGGCTGCCCTTCGTCGAGGGTGCTTACCACTTGAACACGTTTAGGTGGTCGTACATATTTTCCACCTTGTTCTTGTTTCTTCAGGAAGTGACGAACAATCTGGACATCATAGATGTTGAAGCCAATTCTCCCACTAGTGTAATCAACATTAGCTCCTGCAGTGCTAAGAAAAGGTCTTACAAGGATGATTGAAAATTTGTCATATTTGGGAACATCAAGTATAATAAAGTCGGTAGGTATGACATGTTGATCAATTCTAGGTAAAACATATTTGATCATACCAATGGTTTGTTTAGTGGTTTTATCATCCATTTGCAAGGTAATGGAAGTAGGAGAGTAATCTCAAAGATTCAGTTTCTTGAAGAGGGAATATGGCATGACACTAACACCCGCACCCATAGGGTATTGAATATGTTAGTTTTTCCAATAGCACAAGAAATAGTTGGTATACCAGGATCCCCAAGCTTATAGGGAAGCTTATCATCATAGCTTGTCATCACCTCTACAGTCTTAGTTACCTTTTTATTTATGTTAATAATATCTCGCATGAACTTTTTGTAAGTAGGAACTTTAATTGCATCAGCTAGAGGAAGTTCTACATGAAGATTACTTAGAGGCTCGGCGAATGAGTCATAGACACTCTTATCAGGTTCATATTGAACACGATTAGGATAAGGGATTTTCTCTTTAGTTAGTTTTTCCTTCTCCTTTACCTTAGGTGTAGGCTCAACATCTTTTTTGTTCTTCTTCTTCATTTCCGGCTTCTCTTTTCAACTTGCTTTTCCTTTGATATAATCACTTCTTCATATTGTTCACGGCTAATCTCAACTTATTCTCTTGGATCAACAGTTTCAGCATGGGGGTCATATTGTTTATCTTTATTTTCTGCCTCTTCCTCTTCTTATTTTTCCATTGAAGCTTATTTTTCTTTTTTTCTTAAAGATCAATGTTATCTTGTGGATCAACAAGGTCCTCTTCTTCTTGAGTCTCCTTTGCCTTCCGGGCCTGTTCTTCTTGATACCAAGTTGGCCCTAGAGGTTTCTATGTTTCTATACCACATCTAGTAAGAATATTAGTAGATATAGTATTGTAATCATGATTACTTTGACTTAGAATCAAAGCTTGAGTCTCGGCTATTTGATCACATTGAACTTTAACCATAGTAATATGTTTATTAAGATGTCTAGGAGCATATCCTAGATCATCAAAAACTACAGTCAATTCTTTTACTCCCTTCGTCCTGAATTACTGTTCGTAGCCATAGTTCAAATTCAAATTTGCAAAAAACTCCCGTCACATTTAAAACATTTCAAATTTGGCTTCAAATTCGAATTCCATATTGGGATCTTCATTCTCCCTGTCGTTTGTGTCCGTCCGCCCACGCCAGGCCCCGCGTGCACTAGGTCGTCGTCAAAGGGCTCCCGCGCCTCTGTCCTCTAGGCAACGTGATGGCACCTGGAGGCAGAACGTGAGGCCCACGAGCTCAAGCCAACGCGAGGCTCGCGATCCGCCGATAACACAACCATGCTCCAACAAGCTCCAACATCTTGCGTCATTGCTGTCACTTGCGCCGTGCCGCCCCCTTGGCCCCTTGGTGGTGACTCCCTCATCACCCCCAACAACCTCAGTGGCAGGATCTTGTCCTCCGATATCGCCACAATTTTTGCCACCTAATGCACCTAGGTCATCGAGCTCATCCCCTTGTTGGTGCCTCCCTTGTATCCTCGACTAACTCAGCAGCGGGATCCCGTCCTCCGATCGCCGACACAATCTCCATCCTCAACCTTCGATTGCTGCAAAAGGAGAAGCATAGAGAAGCATCCATGTACTTTTGCCTTCACATACAAGTGTGTTTCTGATTTTCAGTGCAATATAAGGTTTAATTAGACTGTCAATATCAGGTGTAGAAATTTGGCATGTGGGATGCTACATATGGCTTTTGCAAGCGATTTTGTTGAATTACCTTTGTTTCATGGTACACTCTTGTACCTAGAACTTGCTATCGACTGGAGATAGTTTGTGAAGTAGATGTCTTGGTAGATATTCACGTTTCTACATAGAAGTATACCATTAGATTGATGTATCATCCAAAGAAACCAAATGTTGTGGAATAAGAAACCAACTTTGTGTTTATGGAAAACTTAAGCTTGCTTCCTTTCATGTTATGTTGTAGTGTGTTGCTATGATGGGAATACTTCCTCTGTATTTATGTAGTAGTGTTCTTTGTCCAATGTGCTGGGCTTACTGATCCTGGTATCATCTAAAGACTAACATGTGAAGACTAACCTCATATCTAGAGAAGATAGTTACCCCGGTATCCAAATCATGTTGATGGTTGGTTAATCTATTGATGCTCCGTCATGTCTATTGTAGTTATATCTGAATTTGTTCTGTTTTCCCACTTATGTACCTTGGTGTCTTGTGAGTTGGGATAGACCCTTCCTAAATTTAGAACAATAAATTGTGAGTTGGGGTAGACCCAAGGGTTGATTAAAATCATCACATTATTTACTTATATTAACCAAGAAAATCATCATACTGTATTCATTTTACCAAGAGTAGATTAAAATCATCACACTGTTTACTTACACTAACCAAGAAAATCATCATATTGTACTCATTTTCCTAAGAGTTGATTAAAATCATCACACTGTTTACTTAAACTGACCAAGAAATTCTTGTGAACTATAAAAGAGCATGATGACAAGACATAAAGTAGTTCTGATTCTATGTTTAAAACGTCCTGATTCTATGTTTGGATGATCATCAGTACATATAGATATGTTGTCCTGATTTTAAAATTTGGATGATTAGGTCAAATTTTATGTTGCAGGCTAAATATATGATGCATGTGGAGTAGTACATGGACAATGCTAAGTATCTTGTGGTAGTACAACAAAATCTACAGTTTAATCTACTATCATACCAAATACAACAAAATCTACATCAAATTTTGTGGTGACATGCGTGTGCAAGAATATAGCAGGTGCCCACAACACAGAGCATTGTGTGAGTGGAGTAGTTCAAAGAAGACATTATGTGCTTTCTTAATAATCATTTAAATTCTATGGTTGTATGTGAGTAGTACATGGATGTTTAAAGAAGACGTGAATGCTCTTTTCGGGATATTGCACACCTGACCTCTAGACATTGCAAGCTCACAATCCACATTGGCCTATTCACAGTCATCAGATTATTGACTAGGAGATTTCTAAAGCAGCAACCTCTCCTCTCTTATAAGGTCCTCATTCCGTTGGTGTTGGTATTCTATATTGTTGCCACACCACTTGTCACCTTCACAATGGCCATCTATGAAAGAGAAGAGCTCTAGTCGACCAATCGATAATTACTGAAGAGGAGAGTCAATAATGACACCAGCAGAACACTACATTATTCCAGTGGAAGATACTTGTAAAGTAAAAGTGAGCAAACAAGCACATGTCAGCACCCAATATTCACTGATGGGAACTTCGGAGAGCACACTTCATGAAATTCAGCTAGTCGTGCCCAGATTTTGAATCTCATCTTATGAACATGTTTACTTTGGAAAAAAGTGGAAGATTGTTGCTTTCTAGGAAATAGGTAGGAGCCATGGAGATTTTGCAGATACAATGTCAGCACCCACTCAAGTAGCCAAGTTCTTTAACTACGTAAGGCCAAATCCAAAATATTTTGCAGATAATATGGATCACAAGAAAAGGAACACATGCTAAGTATATATAGACCAATGGAAAGGAACACGTGCCAAGTATATACAGACCAAGAACAGGAACACATGCCAAGTATATACAAATCCAAAATCTGATGAAATTTAGCTAGCCATACCAAGGTTTAGAATGAGAGCACATAAAACAAAAGATGAAATTTAGAAGTAAAACCACTTGGAACACAATAATGGACCACTAAAACCACTAAGAATGCACATCTAGTAGTACTCTAATCAGTATTGATACTCCTAGTGGATAATCAATCAACTTTGTTGAGTGTACATCTAGCAAGTGAGTAGCAGCATTCATTTACTCTTGAATTGCATAAACTAGGTAAACCAACATACTTTTACTCCTGAATTGCATAAACTTAGAGTTATCAAGGCATAAATTAGCCAAACAAAGGGTTGACACAAATATATATAGGCCATAGAAACCGGTTTCATATATGCTGAATTTGTGCACTACTAAATTTAGAATTCAGTTTCATACTATATATGTTGTGGCCAAGAAACAAAAAATATAGAAAAGGGGATGCACCTTAGGGAGGGAGAGGTGGTCGAGGAATGCGAAGCCCACTAAAGTCAGGGTGAGCGTGCGATAGCAGCGGAGGTTGGGGACGAGGGAGGCCATCTGAATCGTTCGAGGATGAGCACCAGTTTAGCCACCGGAGCCGCCAAGGTAATATCTTTGACGCGAGGGAAGCGAAGGCTAGGAGCAAGGGTGGCCATCTGAATCCATGGAGGAGGAGCACCATCTTGGCTATCAAAGCCTCCAAGGTATCATCTTGGACACGACGGAGGCAGAAGTTCGAGCGAGGGCATGATAGATGCGGAGGTCGGGGCTAGGGGTCGCTGGTAGAAGTGGGTTCCCATCGACAAGAGAGCAGACTGGGAGGAGCGAGCGGCGCAGGCAAGTTGTTGGCGGGTAGGGAGTGGCAGCGAGCGAGTGGTGCGGGCGTGAGCAAGCGGAGAGACGAAGTAAAGAAAACGACGGGAGGACCGAGGGTTGTGTCGAAGAAACACAGAGTTCATTTTGCAAAAAGACCACACCAACCATTAATTCGGGCCAGAGGGAGTATATATTTCTTTTGGAGCATGCGTTATTTATTATAACTATTATGGAACTGAAGTAGTTGATGTTTAGATTGTTGCAACGCAATATTCATTTCATCTTCTACTATATAAGTTTGGAGAACATCAACATGATTTCTTTTATGAGTTCCATTGCTATATCTTTTTCTTCCATGGACTTCTTGACTTCAGACATAAGTTCTAGAGTTATATAAAGCATACATTTCTTTGGTTTAATATCTTCAACATGATTATAATATTCATCATTAAAGGATCTTACCATGAAAAGATCTATGCATTTAGGTAGTGTTAACTTGCTCAAAGTTCCTCCTGTAGTTAAATCAATCATTTGTTTGGAGTCATCAGTGAGTCCATTATAAAAAATATTGTATGATTAAGTGCTCCTTAAAACCGTGATTTGAGACTCTCATAATCATCCCATATAATCTTTACCAAGCTTGTGATAAACTTTCTGCAACTTTAAAAGAAATTAGATATGTCACGCTTGATCTACAGAATCTTAGTAAATGGGCAGAATTTTTTGCATAACTTCTCGGATGCAATCCGTCCAAGTTTTTATAGTGTGTCTAGGTAAGGATTGTAACCAAGCAAAAGCTTTATCTATTAATGACCAATGGAAAAGTTTAAGAAGTACAAACTCTTTTGGAAGTCCAGTTGGTTTAAGAGTATCACAAAGGTCATGAACAGTGATCACTTGGATCTTCATCTTCTCTTCTTGCAAAAGCAATTTCTGCCATCATATAGACCAACTCAGGATCTATTTCAAATTCCATGCCTTCAAGGTCAAGATAGAGAATAGGTATTTTTGTAAGATGCCTAGATGGATTCCCATTAACTCCCAACGATTTCTCAGGCTCTTCTACCCTTCAGGCGATGGTCAAATCTGCCATCAAAGGAATCAAACTATTCACGTCTATAGAACGCAAGTTAGAATTTTTTCAATTAATTTTAGGCGTCTTTAAATTGGTACACGTTCAATATAAGTAGGAAAATAATTTCTTCTAGAACATGTAGATTCTCTGTCTTCAATAGAGATCATAGATGATTTCAACACTTACAGATGTCAAGAAACAAACACTTAGCACTTAGCTCACCGCCAACAGCGCCAGAAAATAGCTTAATGGCCTACAAGAGCACAGGTTCATCAGAGCATGTTTTCGTGGAAGTATTAGTTCCATTTTTTATATCGATCCCAATAAGGAGCTTAGGAAAATGTTTATCTGCGACATTTCTATCGCACTCAAGGTGTCACTTGTCTTTAGTGAGTTTACTACAAGAGTTTAGGTGGAAATGAATGAGTAGAAAAGAAGTGGTTTTGTGTATTGAAAGGTACTTAAAGTAAATAACATAAAAGTAACGAGCATAGAGGTTGCTTGAGGTTTCCTGTAGATGAAAAGTTAGGAGTGGAGAGAAACAGTTCATGGTGATAGTGAACATGCCAAATGTAATAAATGGGATTAGTGAGTATAGTACTTCTTATTCATATGTGAGTAGGTAAAGCAAACCATATACCAATCAAGAGTCTTCTTGGTAGATTTTCTCAATTCCAATGATCCTTCTATCTATTACCAAAGCCATGGTCAGCACATCAATAAAGGTCTTTCGACCAAATCAAGGCTTTAATCTTGATGGTTCCTTATTTTCCTCGAGTTATACTAGCTCCTCTTTGACATCGTCTATGTCACTTGGGGGTCGCCGATTCACTAGTAAACAAGTTCATATCTATGAGATCTTTGGATCATGTTACATGTGCCCTTAAATTGGATAACAAGCATTAGGCATACATAGATAATCATTCTCACAATATAATAATCACAGCAATAATCACAAATGGATGAAAATAGAGGAGACACATCACATCTCACCAATTTCCCTACATTTACCATGCCTATGGGGATTTACTCACACATGACAGGAGAATAGATCAAAGACATAATCATATTGCAAATGGAAATTGCCTCAAATTTACCATAGCAAACCATAATGAAGTTGAAGATCAAATCAAATACAAACCAACGTAGGAATAGAGGTTCAAATCCCTAATCTTAAAAGTATGAATATCTCTCTCTCTATACAAGCGGGGAATTATGGTGGAGTTGATGATCAAGAGGATAGAGATCTTTAAAGGATGAGGTGAGGTTCTTCTCCTTCTTTAGATCTGATCTCCTCTCTTTTAGGATGGTGTGTGGCGGTTGTGTTCGTATTTTGCCCTCTTCTCCTTCATGAACTATGCTTGTATTGATATAACGAAGATGTTGGCGTGTGGTACGGGCGGCCTCCAATCGTACTATTCGTCATTAAAGCTTCAGCATACCTCTGATGGAATTGTCTTCGATTGGAGAATTGCTCATTTAGGTGTGATTAGCCCATAAATGCTCTCAAATCTTTCCAAGAGTGTCCACTACCTGAAAGACATCACAAAAGAACAAGGTTTCGCTAACTTGTGATATTAGCGTTACTTGAAAGGTCAAAATCAACAAAACCAAGTGAAAACCAATGGAAAATCCTTGATAAAAAAGTGTCAAAATTTGGAGCTATCAGTGCCCGCATTTGAGCCAATACTTCCCTTCGGATCTACGCTGATGTAACCGATGAACATGTCGATGGAGACAACTAGGAGAACAACACAGCCAGTCGCCTAACGGGCCATCGGTGTCCATGTTGCCTCATCTACAAAGCCGAGGCTTTCAAACTGGATGAATCGGCCGACAGCGATAGTCGAGCCGATATGGGATCTCGCCTGATCCATAAAATCCTGAGCCACAAGACCCATGGTGGGTGCCAAATGTGGTGGGAATACCACGATAGGTACCATCGCGAGCGGAATTGGAGATGCAGAGCGCAATGACATCAAGTGAATTGGGGACGAGATTGGTACACACGAGTTACCCATGTTCAGCCCCTCACTCTTGGAGGTAAAGACCTACTTTCTTCTTTGTTGTATTGATTGTATATCAGGTTACAATGGTTCCGCTGGCTAAGCCCTATGATATTTCCAGCGAGATCTATACTTGGGCGATCTACGCGCAAGCCTATGGGTATCTTTCGCGGAGATTCCGAATTAAGAGGAGACTCCTAATTCTATCCCTAGGCCGGCTGTATAACATGGTCGGCCTAGGGTTTACAAACAAATGTGCCCACGCAGGGGCTAGAGTCCTAACAGATACCGACTATGATCTTCTCTCGTCTTGTTCTCCAAGCTCATAGTATCCATGTCTCCTACGACTCCTCCAAACTGACTAAGGATCGGGCCTTATCCGGCTGAGGCATTGTTTTATCGTATAAGCCCACTAGGGACGACCATGGGCCCGCTATCACTTGTATTAACTGGCCTGGTGAGGATACCCGACATGTCATATCCACGACATTAAAATAACAAAATAGGGAAAACCCCTTATTGACATGGGTATACCCTACGGGTAATCGTGTTTAGCCTATGCAGTCTAGCCCAAGAGGAACCCATGGGGTGATCGAAGCCCAATAAGGATCCGGGTGGCCCAAGCCCGGAGAAAGGCAACTCCTTAAAGGACACGACAAGCAATAGATAGATTTTTAAAAGGTTGGAAACCCTAATCTACAACCGACTCGGCCTGCTATCCCGAGACCTAGCCTCCCTATATAAAGACTAGGAGGGGGCAGCTAGAAGGACATCCCCAACCCCAGCATACACCTCGCTGGATCTCATCTGCGCACCTCTTGTAACTTTCGACTCCTCGATAATAAAAGAGCAGACAAGCAGGAGTAGGGTCCCTTCCGAGGGCCTGAACCTAGGTAAACCGCGTGTCCCTGATGTGCTTGTTTGCTAGCCAATCGACGCCTCCAGCGCTCCCCAATCCCTCAAACCTAAGTCCAACGATGGGCATTGAAGAGTTAACCCCTTGTCACTTATGAACCAACATCTACCTATCTACTGAGGCTGAATGAAGGGGCCCCGTGCCAACTCATCTGCCACGCAGGCGGAGTGGGACCCTAGCAGGTTTGACTGAGATGACCCGTGCGCTGCTGACGTCACCGTGATGTTAGCCTGCTAGGCTCCCAGGTGGATGACGGGGACCGCGGCGGAGGGCGAGCTAGGACACGTGGGTATGTGCGTTCGAACTGGGGCAGCATGGCGAGCACACTTGTGGCACCACCGCTAGAAAGAGGTCATGAGAACCACCTCCACGATGATGAATTGCGGTGGTCGGCGGTGGCGCATGACATGGTGGCGCTACAGAGCGAGAGGGAGACTATGAGAAGATGCTTGAGCACCGTGAGCTCACCCAGAATGTGGTGGTGCAGTCGGATAGGCCATGGGTGGTCTTACAGCGCCAGAATCATCTCCAACTGCGGCACTCGAAGTTGGGGAAGACGAGGACGGAGGCATCGAATCCTGGTAACAGGAGTCGATTAGGTTGGCGAGGAAGCTCCTCTTGGCTAGGCGGATCTCGTGGGCCACTCAGCAAGGCCCGGGATGGCGAGGAATGGCGAGGCACATCGGCGGCTCTAGGATAGGGTTTTGGGCTCTCCATGGAAGAGAGAGTAAGAAGTGTCGATCTAGGGTTCTCCGAGGCGACAGGAGGGTCTTGTAGGCACCCGAGAGCGGCGGGAGGGGGGATCTCAGCGCGTGCGGCGAAGACGGATGGCAAGCAAGCAACAACCAAGGTGCTTCCCATCAGTGGGGAAGATGACAAAATGAGGAAGATGCTAAAGTGGTGTCGGGCCTCGGCTGGGATGCAAACGGGTCGGGATGGGCTGTACCAAAGGAAGCATATGGGAGGGAAAGGCTAGGCCGACCTGGGGTGCTCTCTGCTATTTTTTAAACGAAAACACTTTCTCCATTTCTTTCTCATTTATCTCTTTTGCATTTGAATTTCTTTTCTATTTTGGTAGATTTAAAATACAAGGTAGAGTTTGGAAAAAATATGAAAACACTTAGGGCCCTTATTCACAATTTGGGCTCCATTAGTTTTGGTATTTTCAAAATTTCAAAAACATTTGAAATGGTTTACATGGAGAGGGAGAAAATAGGGTTTTAGGGTTGTTGCTTTTATTTTCCTGTTTGCATTTTACTTAGCAAAGATTGATGCTGCTCATCAAATGCAAAAACAAACCCTAATTAGGATTAGTAGAACTAGGGGGTGTTACAACTCCTTTTTTACGAATGCATCAAAACACAAAGCTTTTTATATTTTCGTAAAAAAGGCTACACTGTAGCTGGTAGTTATCAAGCCGCCACCTCTCCCACACCTTAGCCACCCACGCAGACCTAGCAACCCGATGTGCGACACTTCTTCCCTGTAAGTGGGGACACTTGGAGATGTTGCACATGTAGGACTTAGACGACGTAAAAGAGGAGATTGACATGGATGATGAAGTAGTATTACCACACTACCCTAACATGTTCCAACGATTTCCGCACATGTGCGCCCAGTGTTAACCATGTCATTTATGCAACAATCTTGATTTATCCGGCAGACATTCGGCGCTAGTGTATCCTATGTGTATCTTATAGTGGTATCAAAGCCGATGCTTTCAAGTTATAGATTTGTGTTACTTACAGATGGTGACATGAGATTGGTATAATTGGTGTGATGGATTCTATGGTGGTGGTTATGGATTGAGTTTCCATGATTGTGTTTCAAAGGTCATGAAACTACACACCACTATTAGCCTATTTTTGTCATTGCGGTAAACCGTGTCACGTAAAAGCAATTTATAGTGTGCAAAGATCAACATGATTGCTTCGCAACCTAGGTTAACAATCGACGTATCGTGATCGCACAATTGGGATCCAACAAGTGCGCCGAAGGTTATTGATAACCGGATGGTATGCTATTGGAGCACTAAATTAGAGCATGTTATGCATATTGGCTGTTCCTGTTTCTGTATCGTGAAGCAGGAAAATATGAGTATTGTACACAAACTTGTGCACTAGAAACACTTCAGGACGTCTATAGATTGTAGGAATTTTAAAAAGAATTGTAGATTATAATTCTTATGTATTTTTTCTATAGATTGCCTTTGGACCAAAAAAATCCGCTACCCAATTTTTTATGTTTGAATTCCTATGCATCAATTCCATAGGAATTTGAAAATCCACTCCAACCTCATTTGGTCAAATCCTTTTAGGCATCGCCACGGTGAAAAGTTCAACACTATCTAGAAGGATTTGTGCCAAACATTGCAGTTTGACAATTTAATGGACTTATCATTATCCATTGCATTTTGCAACTTGATAGGCTAAGGCGCTTCCACTAGACAAATTTATGTTCTCCTACTAACAATGCAATTAGCCAATTACTCCCTTATACTGATCGGAGGGAGTACTTCTTTTGGAACTGAACTTGAAAACTATGGGTAATTTGTTGGGGACGCTCTGAGAGTCTGAGTCCGGGTTAGATTTTGATTCAACAAGTTTACTTTTTTGAATCCCTCACGAAAATGGGTAGAACTGTCCGACTGTTACTGCACATCTAGACTCTAGAGGCCACGCGAACTTCGCTTCTTTTCGTCGTGACCATCTGACAGGCTCGCCCGCCGCACGCAGCCATACCCGCCGCCATGTCGAAGCTCGCAAACCAGCCCCAGCCGCCGCCGCCGTCGCCGTCGGATATGGATGTGGACTCCGCCGACGCGGCCGAGGAGAAGAATCTCGTCAGGTTCTCCATCAACGGTGAGCTTCTTCTCCTCTTTCCCTTCCCTGTCGCCGGGCCCGATCTTCCTCGTCGCGTCCGCCTGATCCGGCCCCTTCCTCCTCGCAGTGCTGGAACTCACGAGGGAGGCACAGATGCAGCACGGCCTCCGCCACGGCGACTACACGCGGTACAGGTGCGTGTCCCGATTTCCGATCACACCCCACTTGACGCCCACCCAGATCTGCTGCCTGCTTGTCTTCTCAATTGTGCCGCCGTGCTGCCATGATTCTCGGCTGGCGGGACACGCGTGTTGATAGATTGGGAGGCATCTTGTCTTCCATCCTGTGCCGTCAGATGTCTGACTTGTGATGGAATTCTTTCATCAAATTGTGCCCTGAGATCCAAGTTGTCCTATGAAAACCCTGCTCCGAACTTGGTCTGTTAGTCTAATTGAATACCGACATTTAATCTAGTTTGAAAAAAAATTAACCGTTTAACTCATTTGATTTGCAAATTATATTGCTTGCTCTGTTTTGCCGGTGCTGGGCTGCTGGTACATGGGGGAAGTTTTGTCCTGTCAGATGTTGCATGTCTTGTTTGGCTGAAGTATCTTGGTTTCACTTATAAGTTATTAGTATGCAACTCCTGTCATTGTTGTATGTACTCCTATTTCTTTGTCTGAAGGATTTAGCATTACTTGCAGGAGATACTGTACGGCTCGTCTGAGAAGGCTGTACAAGTCTCTCAAGTTTTTGCATGGCCGTGGAAAATATACCAAGAGGAATATAACAGAGTCAACGGTGAAGGATGTGAGGTGTGGTGCTTTGTTCTGATAATTAGCTATACGCCTGCTGCCTATGTTCATACTTCACTCTGATATCTCTTTCCCTAGTATTACGAAAAAGTAAAAAAGGAAGAACCATTCAAACGACAGAAAAAACATTTTGTGATGCAGTATGTGCTGACTACTATTGCATGCATTTACAATACATAGCCACATAGCAGATATTCGCACCACCGCACTTATTTCTGTAATTTTGACAATTTAGATGGACATCTTTGGAGTTGGTATGTTCCTTCTGTGTTGTTATTGTCGACATATAAAGCCAATAAAGTCATTCAGTGTCTTGCAGAGTGGTGAGAAAACTTCCATTGCTTTGTTTACCGTGGTATATGTAACAATAGTTACAAAGGTTTTAGCCACCATTCGGATACTACATGCTTGTATATATATTCATTAATAGTTTATTAGTAAATTAGTAATGTTAATTACTAAGGCTAGCCAAATGCTTGACCGTTGTGAAAATTATGAGATTTTGGCAATTTGGCTAGAAATTTACAAGTGCAGTTTCAATATAGCTTTACAATTGCAATTTCAATATAGCTTTAGACTTGGTTACACCTGAAGCAATTTTAATATGTGAGATTAGGTTTCTGCACGTGGTATTTTATATGGCTGAGAGAGCATGGAGTCATGCAATGGAAAAGAAAACTGCCGGTCCAAATGCGAAGCAGCGCATCTACATGTTGGGTCGGTTTAGGAAAGCAGTCAAATGGGCGACACTTTTTTCACAGTTATGTTCTATAAAAGGAGATTCCAGGACATCTTTGGAGGCTGAGGTGTGTACTTACTATTTTTTCTGATTTAGTGCTCAGTTGACAATCTTTTGTTAAGTATAAAATTAGAAAATTCATTATATTTCCTTGGTACAGTTTTCCTAATTGTTTTTTTTGCAACCATCTACAAAAAAATCTTCACAGGCATATGCTTCATACATGAAAGGAACGTTGCTTTTCGAGCAAGAGAAGAACATAGAGGCAGCAATGATGAATTTCAAGAATACCAGGTTTGTGAAATGATCCTCATTCCATTAATGCTTTGGCCTTTCGGAGCTTGGCAATTATTCCCTGTGTAGATGTTCCGTTATTGTTGCACCTTGCTTTGAATATATATATTGATACTTGGTTCCACTGATAAGTACTTCTGCATGCGTAATTTGTGGGAGGTACTTGGTGATTGAGTAATGTATTTTTTTATAGGACTGTATATGAGGAGCTTGGGAAGTATGGCAGTATAGAAAATCAGCTTCTATGCCGTCAGCGCATTGAGGAAGTGGAGCCTATGATTGGATTCTGTTCACGCAAACTTGGTGGATCTGCTTTACAAGCACATGATCTTCTAGATATGGAAAAAGAGGGGCCTGCTTATGACCTTTTTAAAGCCAAGATTGAGGTACTTTTTTTCTTACTACTAAAGAATACATCTTGATGTCTTGGAGGAAACAGGGTTTCTCATGTCAGAGACATCGGATTGGTGAGTTTTTGTGTATGGCACTGCAAAACTATCAAATAATGCATGTGCCGCTGCAAAGATTTGAATAATTCTTTCACCATGCACTTCCTAACAGATTCCTATTTTCGATTGTTTTTTTTGGGAAATGGGTCATCATGCACTTATCATCTTTGGACAGTTTGAAACATAAGTGTTCTGTCAGTCTTGATTAATGCATGTTTGAACCTTGAGTTTTCCTGGTCACTCCAATCCGTATAAATTTAATCACAGTTTGAAAATGCTGTGAAATGTCTTGCTGTGCACTTAAACTATGCTATTAGGGTATTCTTGAATGCTGTGTCCTTTAGCTAGCAAACTGGTGGAAGCAGATCACCAATGAGTATATGACCAAAGATTATAGTTTGGCTTTGCGTTCTAGAGTTCACACACATTTTCCGGTTGGGACTGTTTTTTGCCTTGAAGTCGGTAACTCTACTCGTGACAAGGTTCAGAAAAGGAATAGTCAAAATAATGCTGGACAAGTTCTTGGATTTATGCTTTATTTATTGCTTGCACTTCATAGTTATTTTGATAGAATTTCATAAATTGCCAGCAAAGTCACTTGCAATTCTCAGTGCTAGGTTGCACAAATTTTTATGTTTTGTTTTCAGATATATTTGTTTTTTATACATGCAGGCTGTATTATCCGAGACAAGATCACAGCAGGCGGCTTCTATGACCGAGTTTAACTGGCTTGGACGCAGATTTCCAATTACCAGTGCAAAGACCCGCGTGTCCATTTTAAAAGGTATTTGTATAAAGTTCATGTATGTTTCTTCTAATTATTATGGACTTTATTTGTATGGTAGCATGATGCAATCCTTTCATCTCCGATATAGGCCTTATTCAATTGACCAAACATAATTTTGACAGTGTTCTAGCTGCATCTGCTTTCATTTCTACTTGTGAATCTCTTTTTAATCTAGTGATATGATACAGCTCAGCAGCTGGAGAGAGATTTAAATGGTGCAGCAACAGAATCGATCCCTGCAGACAAAAAACTTGCTATATTTGATAAACTATTTTCTGCATACCATGATGCTCGGGGCTGCATCCGCAATGATTTGGTATGAAAACTTGGCCCTCAACCAATTTTTCATTGTAGAGATCTCACTGATACCTTATAATACACTCTTAAGCAGCTTCTTACATATGTGTACTAAAAACACTGTGTTTCTAACTGTTGGCAAATGCAGGCTTCTGCTGGCAATGCTGAGAATATAAGAGACGACTTGAATGGCCTTGACAAGGCTGTCAGTGCAGTTTTGGGATTGAGGACCATAGAACGTAACCAGTTACTTGTTAGTATTGCTAAAAGTAAATTTGCAAAGCATCGAGATGAGAAGAATGAGAAAATTACAAAGCCAGAAGAACTTGTTCGACTATATGATTTGCTAATTCAGGTAAGTTCCTTTATATCATAATATGCCCTACTGTAGTGTGTACATCTGCTGACGTGAAAACTTTTTTACTTTGCAGAATACCACAGATCTAACTGATTTAGTTAGTTCAGGAAGGGATAAAAACGAAGAAGAAAACAGTTTTGTTCACGAGTATGAGCTAAAAGGTTTGGCTTTCCGAGCTGAGAGGTCAGTTCCAGAATTTTTCTTTCCAAACCTAGAATTCCTTAAAAATCGGCTTCTCTATTCATGAGTACGTCGAATAATGCTTAAATAACATGATATTGACTTATTGAGAGCTTAATACAACACACCATACTGTGTTTTTTATTTACTTCCGAATGATTCGTTTGTATAAATGTTCTAGCTGATTATCAAGGTTTCATTTGCCTTCTTTTGGGGGGACAATCAAGGTTTCATTTGATATCCTAGAAAGTTTAGTGTAATGCATAATGGCTATTCTCTGAAATTCTGTTTTGGACAACTATGCAGATGTTTCTATTTGGCGAAGTCATATAGTTCTGCTGGTAAAAGGACAGAAGCATATGCGTTATTCGTTCATGCCCGTTCTCTTGTTGATTCTGTACTGCATCAACTGGCTAACAGTCCTGACAAGGTTTGCCACTGCCAATACTTTCCTCTTGCTGTTCAGAATTGATGACTCGGTAGAGAAAAGACCAATGGAACATTTATATTTTATTGGAAGGCCATCATGACTATGATATTAAATAATATTTACATCTTACACCGGGAATCTTAATTTTAACAAAATGCTAGAGGGTTCATACAGGAATTCTATTAAGAAAAACAAAACCTAGATATTTCATCTGCTCTTCATTTGCTTTCGGGCAATGCATTGGGGTTCATACAGGAATTCTGTTACGGAAAACAAAACCTAGATATTTTATCTGCTGCTTCATTTGCTTTCGGGCAATGCATGAACTCTACCTTCCCAATTGAATCAGTTAATTCCACTCAATCTGCGTAAATCGCTATTACATCATTCGGTCATTCCAAATAGTTGCTTGGCCTGACCACGCCTCCACCATTTTGGTGGGCATCTGATTCGGCTTGGAAGTTGGAACGTTTATATGATCATTAAGAATTTGATAGTTTATAGATATAGCAATCGCGAATTCCGGGTAACTGGCCAAGCTGCTAAAGTAGCTAAAGTAGTGATAAATCCTGTCAATAAAATAGATCCTACTGAAAGTCCATCGATTCCCAATCTCCAGTGAAAATCGAGGATATCTATCCATTTATAATCCTCCTTTAGTTGGATTAAGGGATCCTCCAGTTGGAAATGATAACAGAATGCATAAGTCATTAGAAGGAATTCTAATAAACAAATGGATATAGTATACCACCTAATGATTTTGTTTCCCCTATGGGGTAAAAAGAAAATTAATAAACCTGTCTGCTATAGCAGTAAGCTTTTAAGATTGAAGACTGCTAGTCATGAATTCATGACATTGACAGAGGATAAATACTGTTTAGTAATAGACCTGATCTATAAGCAACATAGTATGGGGATTTACTAAGGAGCTTGTAAGTTTATCTTACTTTAGTAATCTGCCTGTGTTTATTCTATTTATTTGGATGTCAGACAGGTACTTGAGTCTAACTGATGTTATCTTACTTTACAGGCCTTAATCCAAGATCTCAAAGCTCTCTCAGACAATTGTAGATCTAATAGTTGCATAGAACATGCAACAGGTATCATGGAGGACGAGAGTGCTCCTGAAAATCTTTCTAAAGGTGTCTCAACTATGTCACTTGGTGACGATAAAAAGAAGGTATGTCTTATAAAGGGTTTTGTCCAAATAAACATCTAATGAAATTGCAGTGTGTGAGTGTGTTACTATTCGTATTTTGACTTGTAATCCCACCATCTGTACAAGTCATGAGTCCATTGATGATAAGGGGTTGGGTAAAGCTTGAACCAAAGTTCTGCATGAGCGATATTTTCATGTAGAACAAGAATAAAAATGAACAAAATAGGCTGCAGATTTTCTGATTTCTCATCCATTGTTTGGTTTCCATTCTTTGGATTTTATATTTAGCTTTAGAGTTGTTTTAATGAACCTGCTTTATCCACTAACGTGGTACATATATCATTACTTTGCGAGAGGATTCTGCTGTTTGATCGTTCATGCATCGCTTAACCAATATACAGTTTGGTTTCACCTGGGTTGATCTTTGATGTGTGTGTAAACTAAATCGAATAGTCAATGACATGCCATGTTGGGTGTTATTACGAAGTGACCAAGTGCTTTAAGGTGGCTAGCTGGTTTCTGTCATCTTTCAAATATATTACGTACTGATGATAAGTGGTGTTTTGCAGGATAATAAATACCTTCTCGATATCCTCGAGAGCTATGAATCAGCAATTGGTGAGCCACATGCCAAAGTGCCAAGCCGCATCGCGCAATTCCCACCTCCGTTCCAATCAGTTCCCTGCAACCCAATTGTTCTTGATACGGTGTACAATATAATTGAGTTCCCGAACCTTGAGAACAGGGTGAAGAAGGAAAAGAAGAGTATCCTCAAAAGATTCTGGGGTTGAAAAGAACAGAGGACGTAACTCAATTCCTCAGGATTATCTTCCTCTGGGGGTGGAAACTCTTCCTCTTGAATTTTGATACATTAGTTTGGTGGACTAGTTTGTTTTTGCATGTGTCATGAAGACGTGCAAACTCGGATATCTCGCTCATTTCTAAGGAAGTCGAACCAAGCTTCGTAGGCAAACTGTTCACTGTTTCAAAGTACATCACTTTGAGTCTTTTGAGTGTCACCCTGACTTAATCCATTATACAGCATTGCACAATGACTATACATATGTTTCATGATATCAGGTCATGTTTGACTGTGACAATCCTTTATTCCTTTACCATACTTCGTGCTAAATGTGTGACGCCACAACTTCTTGGTTGAAGGGCCAAGACTCTTGGCCAGATAACTCTTCTTTTTAAAACTAGCCTGAGGAACACGGTCTAAGGCACTTGTCGAGAGAGGTTTATATTTTCCCATACATCTATACATTCGTTTCACATAACTGAAAACATATTATATTTTAGAACGGAGGGAGTAGAATACTTCATGGCCCCCGCTCTCTCTCAAAGAATTAGAGTTGGCGCAGGCCTAGGAGAAGCATGAGTAGATTGTGAGCTTGTGTTTTGTAGCTTCTTCATCCAAGAAGCGAGCTTTCATTTCCCATTGATGCTGCATAGTTGCTGCCGGTGCTGTCATGTGTATCAGAAATCATCTGCTTGCAATCACATACGAGGAAGGGACAATTCGTCAGCCAAGTCTAACACTCGCTAGTGGCTAAGGCCTCCAGTGTATACAGTGCCTTTCTACGGATGGCACCAAAGCCTGATGATGTGTTCTGTAGACCGAACCCTCGACATTAAATTTGGGACAGTTGAGACACGACTCATACATGCTTTCAACTACTATTCCCTCCGTCAAAAAAGATACCGGAGATTTGTCTAGATTCACACATGTCCTCTTAGACATCTTTTTTAGACGGAGGCAGCAGTACATCTTTGTCGGCTACACCATTCTCAACAGCATCATCATCGTCAACTATGCAGTTCTCAGAAATGAGAACACGGTTGAGATAATAATCTGTTATTAGATTCTTGTGGGGTTAACATAGAGTACCTAGCTAGCTAGTGATGTTGCCGTGGGAGCGTCCTTTGAGGCAGATACAATGCAACCATTTCTTCCAAACAATTAATAGTACTCCTAGGATCGGAAAGCTATTAGAGCATGCTAGTATAAAGTTAGCGAGCATGCTCTGAAAGAAAGATGTGCTTAATTTGGTCGGTGTTTCCATGGCCTGCGCAATGTGCTCGTTGTTTTTTCCTGTCTCAGCGGCGGGGCGGCGCCGCCTATCTGATGAGCGGGCAGCGACGACTTTGCAAACCCAAAGACAAAGATGGTCTATCTATCGTCCCATAGAGACCATGCATTTCATGCGAAGCACAAAACAATTCCGGTTGCACTTACACGCGCCGTCGCGACTACTATTAATTTGTTAAGTAAGTATTTGTTCAAAAGCAAAGCTACTGACTGCGGTATCGGCTAGGTACGTATTATTATTCTAGAGCTGGTGAAGGATTACAGAGTTTTTATCTTCACAAGACAGGTCAGTTCACCATGTCGTTGCCATTGTCCAATTGAGGCGCCGAAAGAAGAGCCCAGTGTGAATTTCCGTTGCGCGCAAGCCAGCAAATGAAAGGCATTCTTTTTTTTGAAACAAGGAATGAAAGGCATTCTAAACGTGCTGGAAAAAAAAGAACGACTCTGTACTGTAGTAGTACTCCGTTTGTTTTCTACAGTATACGATAGTACTTTTTGCTGACAATATGCGGCTCATTTGCTGTCCAAAATCGATGTCTGAACTTCCATCTGTTTTCCCCAGCGCCGTCTTATTGCACAATCATCAGGACTCGTTCCAATTGACAATTCGATCACTTCACGGAGTCAGAGCTTGAACGTCACTCGGATTTAGAAGTTTGACCCGCACTACCGAGATGTTTTTTTTTTTTTTTTTAATTTCTTTGCGAGTATGACCGAGCTGTTCTTTAGTTTAATCAGTAGCTTGTCCCTGAAGCTTCACTCGTAGATCAGTCATCAGTCATCGCTTACGTAAACTGGAGTTACTAAACTACTAGCATATCAGATAGCTTTACGTGGATCTTTCTCCGACATGGACGGAACTAGAGAAACAAACAATGGGCGCATGACATGACGTCAACATCTCATCCTAGTACGTCCACGTGCTAGCTAGCTGCTTATGCAACGTGCGTATTTCAGTTTCTTGACACGTTTGTTCCTCAACATGTCCACCCAAGTTGTTTTTTTAAGATAACGCCCCGGTTCGGGATCTTCTTTCCTCGTTTGTCAACCCATGATAGCTCATCCCCAGTGAATAATGATGGAGTCGGAGGGGCTGCGAGTAGCCTTACTCGCTCCATTTCGTAATACAGATGGTTTAGCTTTGTAAAGATAATATATCTCTACGTATTTTAGTGTATATGGATTTAGAGAGGTTTATTTCGAATCTACTCCCTTCGTTTAGAAATCCGAGTTCTAAACGAATCAAATGTATCTCGACATCTTTTAGTGTATAGAGTTCATAGAGTTTTGGAGTAAACCTATACGCTAAAAAACGTCTAGATACATTCATTTCACAAAGCTAAAATTCTTATATTTCTGAACGGAGGGAGTAGACACTAAAAGCGTCTAAAACGGAGGGAATACTTGTTCACGGCTCCTTACCGTGAGGACATATCCACCGGACCGATCCATTTTGGACACAGGACATGTCTGAATCTGCCCGTTTGAGCCAGGTGCTCAGCGGCGCTGACCGCTTTTTTTTGGTGAAATACAAAACAGTTTTTAAAAAAACTTAGATATATTACATTACTTTACATATTAAAAAATAAAAAAAATAACGAAAAATAAACCTTAGTTATGGCAAAGGCATCTGTCGGCCGACATGGACGGTAGTGGCGGTGCTGCGACCTAGTCGTAGGGCTCGTTGGAGAGGTCGATGAACACTGGCGGTGAATATGGCCGCGACAGATAG
The DNA here is from genome assembly GCA_910589775.1 of Avena eriantha. Lineage (NCBI taxonomy): Eukaryota > Viridiplantae > Streptophyta > Magnoliopsida > Poales > Poaceae > Avena > Avena eriantha. The sequence continues at coordinate 437,389,713 of OU342744.1, forward strand.
TATGCATGTGGCGGTGGCGTCATGGGCGCGCGGCGCCCACACTTCCTACCCCCACACCTAGGCGCGGGCATGCCACCCCTCCAGCAACGACGGCGGGGCAGCTAGTGTCGTAGTCCACCAGGTGGACAGAGAGCTGGACGATGTCCTCCAGTCCTTCCCACCGTCACTTGGTATCCTCCTCCGTATTGGATGTCTCCATGGCGGCGCGGGTGACCTCGTCCTTGTTGTAGCCCGGCGGCACGACCACGCCCTGTGGCATGGCCTCCTCCTTGACGTTCACCAGTTCCTTTCCTAGCCTTCGTCTTTGTCCTTGCTGGCAGAGAAGTCGACGTCTATCGCCCTCTACTCGGAAATCGCCCATGTAGGACGAGCGGAGCCTCGCCTTATGCTCTCAGTCCAGAAATTTCACCTAGAAATCCTGAGCACGTAGGGGGTCGTTGCAGAGGGTTGTCGTAGTCCACCAGGTAGGCGAGAGCTGGACGGCGTCCTTCAGCTCCTCCCACCGCCAACTAAAACAAGGCTAGATACATTCGAATCTAGATAAATCCGAGTCAACTAATTTAGATCGGAGGGAGTACGTAGTAGCTTGTCTTGTCCCTGAAGCTTCACTCGTAGATCAGTCATCGCTTATGTAAACTGGAGTTACTAAACTACTCTCTCCGATCCATATTAATTGACTCAACCTTTTTAGACTCGTATCTACTTCCTCCGATACACTCCTTTCACAAAGCTAAATTATCTTATATTTTGAAACGGAGGAAGTATCTAGTTAAGTATTTAGACTAGGGGCGTGTTTGGTTGGCCCGACCACCCTTTATCGTACGGCGCGATAAGAAAAAAGCCTGTTTGGAGAGCTGGCCAAAACTTGGCCCACTGAGAACGCCGATTTCAGAGGTTTCCACGGGGACAGGCCGGCTGGCTTCAAGTTCTTCCCCGTGGGTGTAACCCAGTCCGCAATACTTTTCTCCATAATCATGGCTACCTTAATCTCCTCTGATTTACAAAACCATGACCCAGTTCAAAATAAGTTGTACATAAAAAAGTTGCGGACCGATGATGTGAATTCATCATGACGATCAGTTTCTAGTTTCGTTGACCTTTTAGGGTCTATTTCATGTTCATGTTTACAAATTTTTTGAATACATTTTTCTAAATTCTTTGTACACGGGTGACCGTTTGAAATTTTCTTTGGGGTGTAGCTTCGCCTCACCGAATCACACAACTTTCGTGTTGTGAATTTTTCATTTTGACATTCATAACTACGTAGATCCAAACTGTATCTAGTCGTATAGCAATGTCAAAATAGAAAACTTATAGCATCAAAGTCGTGTAAAATGATGAATTGAATCTTCTCTCCAAAGAAAATTTTCAAATGATCAACTGTGTGACGAAAATTCATTCAGAAAAGCTCTAAAAGGAAAAACGACGTAGCATTTCAAACACTCAACGAAATTACAAATTGTTCACTGCAATGAATTTATAACATCGAGGGGCATCTTTTTATGTACAACTTATCTCGAATGGAAGCATAGTTAGATAGATTAAAGAGGATTAATATCAAGTGTGTTAGATTAGAGGGATAAAATTTATTGTCTAATGTGTGCAACGAGGAATCAAATGTTGGACCGGTTTGAGGGGAAAAGAGAATACGGGGATCAAATAAGAGCCCAAAGTTGTACAGCTTTGCGTCGATCGTTCTCCGACATGGACGGAACTAGAGAAACAAACATCGGGCGCATGACATGACGTCAACATCTGATCCGATCCTAGTACATCCACGTGCTAGCTAGCGTGCGTACTTCAATTTCTTGACACGTTTGTCCCTGAACATGTCCACCCAAGATTTTTTTTTAAGATAATGCCCCGGTTCGATGCTCGACCTACTTTTCATCTTTTGTCAACCCATGATAGCTCATCTCTAGTGAATACTACTGATGGAGTTGGAGTTGGACCTATTCGGCTCACGGGTACAATTGTAAGAAAACATATTTTAAAATATCAAAAATTTGAAAATATGTCTACAGATACATTCAAACATTTTATGTTATTCACAAGTTTTCGGGATAAAAACATTCTAAGTGTCCTGTGTTAGCCTATTCATGTGACATTTTTTGTCGTTTTATACATGACACATAAAATATCCTTTCATCCCAAAAACTTGTAAACGAATATAAAATATTTTAATATACACGTAGATATTTTTTCGATTTTTTTGACACTTTAAAATATGTTTTCTCACCATGGATGCAACCCGTGGGCCAAAAGGGATTTCCGACTTGTTCACAGATCCTTACTGCAGGACAACTTTCCCACAATTTTTTTTAGGTCAGCCATTTTGGTGGTTTAGGGCACTGGATGTGGTTTTTGGTTTTTTTAGATATTCTGTTTTAGGCTACCTACTATGTAGTAGACGATGAAAACAAAACAAAATCACACAAATAACGATTTCAAACATAGTTCAAACTCTGATTACAAGCACTACATTGCAACAAACATCCATACATTCCATACTACTACATAGGAGCTAGTCCTCGCAGTCGAACTCGTCACTAGACTAGGAGAAATCAAAGTCAGGGTCCTCCTTCTTCGCGGTCAACGGTACGGCCTCGTCCGCAATGGCCTTCTTCTTCTTCTTCTTCGCCCAAGATGCATCCTTCGCAGCGTCGAAGCCCTCTTCCACACGCACGTGCTCGGGATGTGGCTCTGTGAAATGCTCCAAGCAAGCGGACTCGCGGGCAACGAGCTACCGCCAGGCACGACGCTGCTCCCGCTCGTCCCTGCGGCTGAGGATGCACGTCTCCTCCACAGTCACAATGAACTCGGCCTCCCGCAGGTTGTCGACGTCGTCGAAGTTGATGATCGACTACGGCAGGCCATGGTGGGACACGACGGTGTCGTATGCACGGTCGACCTCCTCCACCATCCCGAAGGTGCCGATCTAGTCGCGGTAGCCATCGACAGTGAGCTTGACGAAGAAGTGGTCGGAGGTCCGCTGCCGCACGCGGCGGAACCCGGTGGATCTCAGTGGTGGCCGGTGGTGGGGCGACATCTTCACGGGTTAGCCGCAAGCGACGGGAGGGAGGTGAGGCGCCGATTCGTTGGGGTGGACAATGGGCTGGAGGTCATAGGGCCAAGGTCTGGTGGCAGCGCAGCGGAGTGGCTGGCATTTGGCGTCAGCGCTGCGCGAGCGGCGGACGACAGACGCTCGGGAGGGGAAACACGGACTGTTGGTGACTGCACGTGTGCGTGCAAAAATATTGAGCACGCGGCCATCTTCCCCAAATATACAACAGAAGTGGCATTTTTTATAGAGCGTGACCAAAAGAAATTTTAGGAGAGAGAGGGTTTACATCATCCCCTAGAGAATGTTTTTTGTCCTTTTATGCTCTAAAATGTTTTTTGGTCACAATATATGTTTTACATCATCCATTAGAGATGCTCTAACAGGAAGGACCCACCGGATGTGGAACCCTACCTATCAACGATGGAAAGTCAAGGCACATCAGCGTGTTAGCTACCTCGGAGAGGATCCTTTAGTAGTTTAGTCTATCACACCTCCTTACTAGACATCTCGTACTCGCTCTGATGCAAATTAATTGACTTAAATTTATCTAGATTTATGTACATCTACCAATAAAACATATCTAAGTATATCCGAATCTAGACAATCTGAGTCCATCTCCAAAGGAGAGAGTCGGGTACGTCTATCGGCTCATACTCCCGCAATTAGATCCAAAATTGGACGTACTGCCAGAGGACCAGCGGGCCCTCGAATGTCCGTGATCCAATGGCGCTCCAACAGGGCCTCTCTCACCGTGCGGCTCTCCTTAGCACGTTTGGCGATTAGCACGAAGAGCTCTAGTCCTGTCTCTTCTATGGTCTTCTCATCCAACCATTTGTCCATCTAGAATAGAGTGGTTGTTCCATCACCCGCCTGCATTTTAGTGGAGGCGTCGAAAACCTGGAGTTCTATCCTGGAGAAGTGCATGTCAAGTGGGTAGAGTTGTACGGGATGTTGGCTCTTTGAGCCGTGTATATGATCTACTTCCTCTGATCCATATTAATTGTTGCTGAGTCGGATGTATCTAGACATGTTTTAATACCAGATACATCCAATTCAATGACAATTAATATGGATGGGAGGGCGTACAAATTCTCTTTTATTTCAGTGAATCGAAATGTAAAGCTTTTACGTTTTCACGGAAAAATATGAGTCAATTAATTTAGGATTCAAATCATCATGCTACGCAAAGTACGCTGCCTTCTCGAGCAGGATAGATGTAGAGAAAAAGAGATATGAAGAGAAACAAAGAGGCGGAGGAGAGTGTTCACTTCGCTTAGTCTGTGTGATACGTGGAAAAGCAGAAGTCATAAGGAATGAGATATGCGATTAATCAGATGGGAGTGAGCTGGAAAACATGGATCATAGTAATTATACTATAGCTTAATTTTGAGCAAAAGCGAGTCATTTGAGGCTATCTGTTTGCACGCGCATTTCTGGCCGTTTGATCTTCACTCCGAGTCATCTCAGCCGTGCAGTTTTAGATGCTGATGGAAGTCTTACGAGCTGGTCCCTCCCGTCCCTCCACGCCATCTTGATCCCATTCCCCTCCACCTGAGCTCCAGAGTCCCGAGCTCCCGTCCATCCTAGACCCTCCTCCATCTCCATATCAACATGTGCCGCCCGCTCCACTCTCGAGCTCTTCCTCTCACCACCGCTCCATCCGCTCCCCAGGGCCGGCTCTATATTTTGCGGGGCCCTAGGCCAAATTGACCGCGTGGGGCCCTAAGGCTAAAATATAATGCACGCAACTAGAAATACGGACATATATGTATCTATTTTCACATGCAAAATATTAAAAGTTATTATCTATCTACATATTTCCAATCCGAGATGTCTATAAATAATTGTTAAACACTTAAGAATGTCATATTACGAGGGAAAGACTAACATAAAAGAAAAATATAACTCGTATTTTCTTCTGTTTGATTACTTTAATAGGAACAAAATTCCAATGAGTCATCTAAAGATCAATATTTTCAAAGATTCTTCTTAATACAACATGTAGTCAAGCCATTCAAACGTGACATGTACATATAAAATGGTATCACCTAAAATTATGAAGGAACTATTAAATATAGTCTACTCTCTCTGGTTTAAATTAATAGACTATGATTTGTATAGATTCGAATGTATTTAGACGTGTTTTATGCTAGATACATCTGAATCTAGACAAAACAAAGACAATTAATTTAGATGAGAAGGAGTAATAAGCCTAGAATCCTAATCTAACATGTACTAACATACTAAGATGCTTTCATATATGAGTCAAAATACGATCATGGATTCATGCCTAATTAATATTGTATCCTTCAATTCACTGATTCAACATGCCTGATTGTGCACGTACAAGGGTCGGGACCGTGAGTGACCAGCAGTTGCGAGCGGAGCGATGCTGAACAGATGATTAGATTAGATGAAATCACAGACTCAATCGAAGTTCCCCTCTCAGGCACTTAGGGCAGCACTCAAGCGATTAGGAGGCAGTTGATTGCTTAGCTACTGATCTGCAGGTGCACAGGCTGCTGAACCATGGACGAACCTAGACAGTCAAACAAATAGACAAACGACGAGCCAAACTGTCGATGGGTAGAAGTGCCTTTTTAGCTAGTCCGGGAGAAGTGGAGATCGATCGCGTCACATGATGTTGTGTGTTTTCTTCTCTCACCGATGGCCCAATGTGCCTTTTTAGCTACTCCCTCCGACCCATATTACTTGACTTGAATTTGTTAAATTTAGATGTATCTAGACATGTTTTAGTGCTAGATCCATCCGAATCTAGACATATCCAAGTCAACTAATATAGGTCGGAGGGAGTAGTATTTTATTTTCAAGCCAAACACAACAAGCAGCTGCATGTGCATCCGTATAAATTATGGGCCCCTCCTACGCGTGGGCCCTAGGCAATTGCCAAGGCCGCCATGCCTTAGAGCCGGGTCTGCCGCTCCCTCCACTCACGAGGCCACCGCCTCCCGTCCAGCTCCCACATCTAGCGTCGGTCGCCTCTGCTTTTCCTCCTTGAACCTGCCTAGTACCGATTTAACATCGCTCCCAACCTCGTGCATCCATCCACCGCTACGCTTTGCCGGTGGTGAGGAAGATATGGAGGAGATGAGCGCGTGAGACGGTGGGGATGAGAGAGAGAGGGGCAGCACGGTAGAGACGCCCCTATGCGGGACTATACAAAGATGTCGCATTATCCTCACTGCTTTGACTAAAAAATTAGGGACGAATGGCGGGAAAAAAGAAATTGAGAAGGAGAAGTCCCACGAGGCATGCGATGATAAGCTTATTTTAGTCCCTTAACATGTATGTATTCATGTCACTTAAACAATTAACATGTATGTATTCCTGAAACAAAGCAGAATACGCTTATTTTAGTCCCTCTTAGACTCTGCAACTAAATTTGCTTTTGAATATATTAGCTTATCTCGAGAATAGATGAGATGCTTGTGTAAATTGATACATGTTCTATGTTGTTCTACAATTTCTACACGAGTTAACAAAAAATTCAGTGCCCTTGACTTGAAGCATGCTCTATGATTAATTGAAAGATTACGAAAGCACTAATTATATTGATATTGATTGATTACAATGAGAGCCCTTGGGATGTTTATATAATACTAGAAGACTTGGAGGGAAAGAAGACTAATAGAGATATAATTGGATTACAAACTTAAACAACCAAATATAGTCCAGACCGTAACATACTCTAATACCTCCGTAGTCGGATCGGTAGTGACGCGAATAGCAGGAGTGTCGCGGACGATCTGACTGGAGCATAATCAGAAAGCACGAACTGGAGAGGGAGCCAGTGGATGTCGTTGTCAATGTAGCTAGAAGTGTGGTGCTATAGTCATCGTCGATGGTGGCGTTGCTGATGTAGTCACCATTGATGAAGTCGATGAGGTTGATGTTGTCGTGGTGTTGTGGTCGATGTCGCCGTTGAACCTAGAGAAGTCACCATAGTAGTTGAGGTAGACATAGCTGGAGTCGGAGTAGTCGAGGTAGGAAATACAACTTGCCGAGCTTGCCAAACTCAGGAGCACGCTAGGGATGAAGGGACGCGTCGGTGCTGCCAATACTGTACATGCGAAAACATGGACCATCACGAGACGTACGAGCCAGAGCCGGAGGGAGAATGCGGTGACCCAGCATACCACTGCATGTGTAGTACACTATAGTCGTTGACATGACATCCACAGAACACTGTTCTGTAAATATCACATCCCTCAGAGTGGTACAATAGAAATATTGCGGGTCCACATTACAAACATACACACTTCATTATTATTACAAACCAGGAGTTCCAAATTCCAAGTGTTACAAAATTACAAACCAAACTTAACTAGTTTCAGCGGAAGATATAAAGTTCAAACTCATACTCCGAATTGAGCTCAACAACTTATTTTATAAAGTTCCTGCTGCTCGGCTCAATTGGTTTACTAATCACTAAGGCAACCACTCGGACTCGTTGCCCTCCACTCCATAACGTATTTCGTAGTCCACCCCTTCAACTCCTTTGGACAAGCCGGGATCCTCGTAGTAGACATCCTCCCGCCCTTTAGCTGCGTACATCGAAGTGTCTTCTGGATTCTCAGAGTCTAAGCATGGGTTCAAAGGAAAGAGTGAGTAACAACGTTACCCAGCAAGTTCATTATATACAAGGTGGGAAGTTTGATGTTCTATCTACCACCTCAGACCATCAGTCCTTGGCTCTATGCAGTTTTCATAAACATTTCTTCAAAGATTGATTTTATTATTGAAAACTATGCCCATCAGCCTTCACAGGTTGACCAGAACTTCATGGAGTTTCTTTCCTGCCGCGTTCGTAGCTCCTTCCTGGAACAGGGAGTACAAGTTACAGTTCTTACACTCTGCATAGGTGCGTTGCTTTACCCATGAGAGATCAACTCTTTGTTGCACAACCGGGTGTACTTTCCCGTCCACAATATCGTGATGTGGGACCCAGTAGGTGATCCAAGCTAATCACTGCCCCTCTTCACGACCCCATATGTCTGCACGATCCTCCGGGCCGAGCTCCATCTCCGTTAAGCCCCCTTTCGGGCAAGCTATAACCCTGATGAGTTCCCGAAGACTCTATGAGCCGGTTATGCCCCTAGAAAGCTCCATAAAGGTATGACTATACCTCTGGCAGCCACTCACAGATAATCTAGATACAAAAACCGTGGGGCCTAAGGGTGCCCACCCATATGTTGGATCCACACAAGGAATCACAACGTCACGATAAGGTCATCTTGCCTCCATATGAAAGGAAGAAGGTCCAGGTGACTTCTCCATCCTATTCCAAATCTCATGGTTAACGCGTAATATATGGTGCTAGAATCACTAATGTCATGGGTTGTTAATCCTATAGTGACTTGTGCAATCGGAACCCTAAGTTCCATTGCCAATCTCTATCATCACTTAGGATGATAACCACATCTTATTTATTAGAGAAGATAATATTTACTTTATCCAGATCATAGATGATAACACACAATTTGCAATATCTTTGACAAAGACTCTTCAAAGGACATGAGCAAGTGATGAACTTGCCTTGTGACTGCAAGGTGGTGAAGTCGGATGCTCCCACCTGACCTTGAGCTCCGATTTCTACAGAGAACCATTATTTCCCGGTAAGGACAATATTTAAAGAAGCAATATGTAATGCATAGTAATGTAATGCAAGGTTCATCATTTGCATGTTTTACCCTCATAATAAAAGTTTGCGATTTTCTTTAATTAAAAGAAAAGAATATTACTTTAACACTTTGAAATTTTCATAAACTTTTCATTTAGTATTTTTATAATGTCTAGTACTATTCAAAGAATTTAAAATTGAATTTATTTAATTTTTAACTTTTTTAAATATTTAACTAAAATTCCTTTCAGGAAATAAGGATTTATTTTTATTACATTTAATTTACCTTTAAAAAATACAAATTAGTATTTTTCTATAATAGCACTTCCTTTTAGAATTATAAAAATAAGTTTTATTCAATTTTTACGTGTTTGTATATTTTTATAAAATTCCAAAAGAAATATATACCTCAGTAATAATAATTTTAATTTTAATTACCTAAAGTTTCATTTGTTATTTTTCTTGAATAGAGGATACTTTTATGAGTCCACTAAAATTTTATTGATATTTTTAGGATTTTTTATTTTATTCTTTTAGAACTATTTAAGTTCTAGGGGTATTTTGGTCATTTGTCAATTTAATTTTCCTTTTTAAAACTGGACCTAGCCCATTGGGCTGGCCCAGGCCTGACCCAGCCCATCTGGGCTGGTCAAACCCTCTCCAGTGAGGGGTACTTGACCACACCGGCCCAGTATGCACCCCTCACTCCTCTTGCCCCTTCGTGTTCTTCCTCGACCCCCAGCGGCGTGTGTCGCCGATGCCATTGTCGCTCGATTGCCGCCGCCCTAGGCTTCCCCGGTCGCCGCCATGGTGTGTGGCGAGGTAGCTGGTGCCGCTCCGACGACTGGTCCAGCTCGATTCGTCTTTGGACTTCCCTTCTGCCCAGATTGATCCCATCCCGAACCCTAGGGTTTGCGATTGCCGGCGATGTGGAGCTTCGCCGCCTCTATGGTGCTGTGCTACTGGTGACCTTGCGGTGCCTCTGTTGCTGCCTGTGTGACTGTGGCCGCCGCCGCATGGCCCGGTGCGGGTTGCAGCACCCTCGCGTGCTCCCCGTGACGCTGTGCGTGCTTGTTGGCCTTACTGCTTCCTCTTCTCTACTCTAGCGAGGACCATGAGTAAGTTCTTCTGCTTCCCCTTCCTATTCTCCCTCTACTCCTCTTGCTAGCCACTGTGTGCTCCCAAAGAGAAATTCCTATCTAGGGCTTACCTGTTCTATTAGGAATTTACTCCTCTGTGTTGATATTTGAGAATACTGAGCTATTCAGAACTAATCCTGGTTTATTCTGTGTGGATCCATGTTCTACTGATGGCTTAGAAATTGCTAACAGTTCTGTGAGATAAACCTTAATCTAAAGTTGGTTACTGTAATTGCACATATGGATTGCTGTGACTCTATTCTAGCTTAGTATTTGATTAATGATGATGGTTAACTAATTTCAGTATTGGAACATGTATTTGGTTACCTGAGAACTATCATTGATGTCTCTGGTGATAATTCTTCTCTGTAAGAGAATGATTCCTAATAGTATATTAGGAAGATGATTGAGTATGCTTTTTACATGATCTGGATTATGTAATCATTGGGTAGGATCTGCTTGGTCCGAACAAATCCTTGTGACACCTTCCTTGGAATGGTACACAGAGTTTGTTCAAGTACTGGCTTTATTCTACATATGTTCCAGAGTGAATTGATGTTAGATTGAGTTGAAAACTTCTGCTGGCTATGTTGGCTTATGATGTTCAATAATTGCATTATGCCTGTGATGCTGGTCTGAGGCATACGAACTAGTTTCCTACCTTACTGTCCCTCATAGATATGTTCAGGTATTGATACCAGTTACTCTTTCTAGAATTCTTTTGATAACTGGTTGGTATGCTTATATGGATCCATAAAATCTATGGATTCTGGGGTGCTACTCTTTTAAGAGACGTGCCCAGAATTCATAACCTTGGCTATGTTTATATTGGAATATGGAATATAACTTTATATCCAGGATCAATGATGTTGGTCTGAGATAGTTAGATCATGTGAGGGTTTTATATGACTCACCACTACAGTTGAGTTGCTGGTTTTGTCGCTTTGCATGATTATGGCCATTATTGCTCTTTTAGTTGGTCGCTCCCAGTCTTTTGCTAGCCTCCACATGTACCAAGTATGAGTTCCACTCATGCATCCAACTCCAAATGAAACCAAGTTATTCCAAAGAGTCCACCATACCTACCTATTAGCATTATTGCTGTTCCAAGTATATTCATGTTTTTATCTACCTTCCGAATTAAACTTGTTATGTGAAAATTAGTGATTAAAGCTCTCACAAACTTGATGGCACACTTTACTTTTCTTGCACTTAATAAACTTGAACCATTGTGACCATCTATGTTGTGTATATGCTTGCACTTTATAAGGTGTGAATTAGCAGAACCATGTTACCATGGGGAACACTTTCAACATTGCACTTTATTTGGTTGATATCATGTTCTTTTGCTTATGGATCCCCGCGGCGTGAAATAAAAGAGGAGCTTGTAAGCTCATGGAATTTGTATATGTGTTAGAGAAACGCCTGGGACGCTAGCCTAAGCCATGCCTAATCATGGTGGAAACTTGCAGCATAACCATAATGAGCAATCTGTGAAGCATCCTCAATAAAAACCTATGCAAAGAACAAATAAAAAGATCGCCGAGATGCTCATCGTCTGCTTGCCTTGTCATTTTGATATGGGAAAGCTCCTGTATCATGGGGCAAGGGGTACCCCGTTGGCGGTTCTCTATGATACACATGTACTTACAATGACAAGAACTTACTCATGACTAAAGTTGAGTAGCATGAGGTTCGGTCTTCGTAAGTAAGGGGCATGAGATTTTCAACTTATAACTTGTCAAGCATATCCTCATATTTGTTCACTTTAACCTTAATCACCTAAAGATGCTTATGATAGGGGCAATGACAGCTGAAAGCTAATAAGTACCATAATTTTTTAAAGCTCTTTATGAAACTTGAATCCCTGCTTCCTTCTATGAAGGGCCTTTCTTTTACTTTTATGTTGAGTCTCCATCTTCTATCTTTATGCACCTATTGATAGAGCATAGTGGCCATTCTTAGTTTAGTGTGCATTGTCCCAAAACTTGTTGATTGATTCATAACTTTGATATTGCTTGTTCTTAAACTATTTGTATCTAGTCACCCTTATGAACTTTGAAGGTGTCCTATGCATTTATGTTTTGCTACACTATGAGGGACAAGCTGAATGCCATTCTCATTATGTTTTCTATATGTGAAACAAACAAACGTCTTTCAAAGCATTACTATCCATGAATCTTTTTTTGTACCTTTTCATGTTACAACATAGTTGCTATGTCTTATTGTTAGAGCTATATCTTTCATGTCTATGTTAGGGTACTATGATCCCAACTATCAATATTTTACAAATACCTTGATCAAGATTGTGATGGTACACGTCACCTCAAAAATTATTTTCTTTTTATCACTTACCTACTCGAGGACGAGCAGGAGTTAAGCTTGGGGATGTTGATACGTCATAAACGTATCTATAATTTTTGATGTTCCATGCTTGTTTTATATCTACTTTCTTATGTTTTGTCCACACTTTGGAGTATTTTTACACATTTTCTAGAACTAACCCATTAACAAGATGCCATAGTGCCAGTTTCCTGTTTTCTACTGTTTTTGGTTTCAGAAAAGCTAGTAAGGAAATATTCTCGGAATTGGACCGGACAATAGCCAAAGTCAATAATTTACCCGAAGCAACACGGAGTCCGGAGGGGAGCCGAAGAGGGGCACCAGGGCGGCCACACCCTAGGGTGGCGCGGCCAGCCCTAGGCGTGCCGCCACCTGGTGTGGGCCCTTGGTACTCCACCGACCTTGCCCTTCCGCCTATAAAAGCCTCCCGGGACGAAAACCCTAAGTACCCGATCAAAATTCCATGAAAGAGTCTGTAGCTGCCATCATCTCCATCCCTAGATCGGGAGGGATTTGAAGCTCTTCCCGGCACCCTGCCGGAGGGGAAAGATTACCCTGGAGGCCTTCTTCATCACCATGATTGCCTCCGGTGTGATGTGTGAGTAGTTCATCCCTGGACTATGGGTCCATGTAGTAGCTAGATGGTTGGTTCTCCTCCTTTGTGCTAGCATGTTTAGATCTTGTGAGCTCCGTTCATGATCAAGATCATCTATTTGTAATCTTACATGTTGTGTTTTCGAGTTTCCGATGGATATTGAGATGCTATTTCAGATTGATTATTGATTCTATCATGTCTATGTTATTTTTGATCTTGCATGCTTTTCGTTGTTAGTAGCTATCTTGGTCAAGTAGATGCTACCAACTCCAAGAGGAGTATTTATGCTCGATAGTGGGTTCATGCCTCTAGTAATCTGGGGAAGTGACATGAATCTCTAAGGTACTAGATGTGCTGTTGCTACTAGGGAGAAAACAACAATCCTTTGTCCGTAGGGCAATCGTATTATTTACTTTACACACTTTGCTTAATGCAATTATCTGTTGCTTGCAACTTAATACTGGAGGGGGTTCAGATGATAAACTGAAGGTGGATTATTAGTCATATATGCAGTTGGATTACGGTCTATGTATAATGTTGTAATTCCCAATCAAATCTCATAGGAGTCAAGATGATTTGTATATGCATGTATGCTTTCTCAGTGTCTATCAATTGCCCCGCTGTAATTTGTTCACCCAACATGTCATGTATCTTAAGGAGAATCACCTCTAGTGAATTATGGACCCTGGTCCATTCTTTTACCATCAATCTACCATCTATTTACTGTTTTAATGTTTACTTTCTGCAAGCAATTACAATCTTCCACACAATATGTTTAATCCTTTGTTTCAGCAAAACCGGTGAGATTGACAACCTCACTGTAAGTTGGGGCAAAGTTCTGTGGTTCTATTGTGCAGGATTCCAAGTTGGAGACAACACCTTGGGGTTGTTTCCTTGCTCCTACTAGTTCGATAACCTTGGTTTCATAACTGAGGGAAAACTTGCTGCTGTGCTCATCATACCTTCCTCTTGGGGTTCCCAATGAGCTCATCGTATTTTGAGACATCAATGTTGTAAGATCTTCTCTAGCCACCCCCTATATGGGCACTGGTGGAAGCATCTTTTTGGGCCGTAAGGGACGGGGGCGGGGGAGGGGGTTCCGTGGATTTGGATGGCCGTGCCCCTCAAACGACATCCGCATAGAAAATTTTGTATAAATGAATATGACAAAAATAAGTAAACTATAGTTTTGATCACACGATTTTAAATTAAAATTTAATAAGTTCAATAAAGCAAGCTCATTAATTTAATCAAGTTTTCAAACACAAATTAAAACACATAATTAAAACTAGGCATTTCCTTTGAGCTTAGACAAGTGCTCCACCAGATCTTCTTATTGTTGGTGATGTGTATCCGGGTCTCGGATTTACCGACGCATGGCGATGAAGGCAACAAATGAGGTCAACACCTAGTGATTAGCATATGCAAGAGGAACCTGTCGGAAATACGGTTTAGTGTCAATCACTAGTCTCTCCCACTCGTTCTCAGTGATCATATTTTGTACACCAAATGCTCGCTCAACATTCTTCTCGTAGGCTTCTAGCACTAAGCAAAGTGAGATCTCTTGCCCACAACAAGGTTTGGGATTGTCTTCACAAAAGTTGACCATCTTAGATAGATGCCATCCTCCAAGTAGTATCCCTTGTTGTACTCATGTCCATTGATCATAAAGTTCACCTGTGGAGCATGGCCTTCAACAAGCTTGGCAAAGACATTCAAGCATTGCAGGATGTTGATGTCATTGTAAGATCTTGCCATGCTGAAGAAACAAATGTCAAATCTAGAGATTCAGATCTTCCACTGCCTCAAGTACCACACTGCAAGCTCCTTTATGGCCTTTGTACATTCCTTGCCAAGTAAATGTGTAGTTTTTCCATGCTCAATGCATGCAGTTGATACTTCCAAGCATCCAAGAAATCATCTTACTTCATCCTATGCTATGATCTAAGCATTGTATTCTACATTGGGTTTTCTTATGTACGTCCAAACACTGCTAGCACCTCCCAGCAGTGTACTCAATGGTTGTGGACTCAGCCATGCATAGATAGTCATCATGTGTATCAAAAAGAGCTCTATATGCAAGCATCCTCAAAGCAGTAGTGTACTTTTGGATCAAGGAAAATCCTACTACGTGGACACATTCATTGCATATAAATTATTATTCAAACTCTCTGAAGGCCATTAAAATCCCCAAAAAGATCTTCTGGTTCATCCTGAAACAACGCTGAAATACCATATCACCATGCAATGGATCATAAGTGAAGTAGAAGACGTACAACATGCAGTAACCCTCCATCCACTGCCTCGACTTTCCCTTGTAGTGCCCGGCATTTGAACCTCCACATCACGACTCAGCATCCTAGGAACACGAGGAGGACATACAAGAAAGGATCTTCAATTGATATTTGTTGTCAGGGGAAACAACAGTTTCTTCTTCCATAAGGGTGGCGGGCATCTTCTCATCGTTTATATCCATGGTCGGGGCAGAACATCGAACACCTCATGAGCAGGGTGGCTGTGAGGTGCGCTTAGAGCAGCCGGTGAGGCCGCAGAAAGGGCAAAACTCTGGTAACCTAGAACTCCACTACATGTTATAGAGCGCGAGTCATTGGCATAACACTAACCGAACACCATTTCATGAACATTACACCTACCAGCGCAGTGTAATGGAAACATCACAGGTTAAGGTATAACTATATATTCATATCACAGATCTTCATAGAAGATCTTCAAAACTTCCATGACATAATGAACTCGCTAGGTAAGTTTCTATTCAAACTAAAATCTAGAAGCAGCATCTTGTAGTCTAGTCTAGCACTAGATCTACTTCTAGTCCTATCTCGATAATTAAAGGTTGTCTATTTGCCCTATTAGCAACTTCTATTGGTATTGTTCCTATCTTTTGGAGTTGGATCCCATCTATGTTTGACTTGATTTCCACTATCAATGTGTTGAAATACTAATTCCGTTGACTCCTTTGATTTGACTCCGATTTCTCGTAGATGCCTTCCTAAGTCTTGTAGTACCACGTTTGTAGTCTCGTCATTTACTTCAATACCTAAGCAAGGGGTCGTTAGGATATATTGAGTATGATCGTACTCAACAATTTCTAACTATGTTGTTGTTTGATGCACTATATATACCCATGGATCAGGCATCCTAGGCTTGCGCATGTTTTCGAAATCGTTTTTTTAGAAAAGATAAGTTTCAGTTTATAAAATTCTATGTATGTCAGTCTTCACGGGTTGTGAGAACTTCATAGAGTTCCTTTCCATGTTCCGATCATAATCTTTTCCCAAGATAGGGAGTATCATGACACATTTATACACTCCCGAGAGGTGTGCTACTTTACCCACAAAACGTTTTTTTAGCCTTGTTTCATGGCCAAGAGTATATCCCTGTTCACACTTCCATATGTATGATGCCCAATCTAAAAACTAGCCAATAACTAACCTTTGCCACAACCCCGCATGCCCACCCTTTGTAACGAGTTTCGGTCAAGAGACCTACACTCAATTACCCTCCCTTCTAATATGCGAAGTCGTTGCCCTAGAACACATGATAGGGACGACTCCCACCCATTGATCTCCACTTTGTATCTCGGCCTGACTTAGGATATGAGGATATACAAAATAAAAAGGTTTAGCTGACTTGCCAGTCCCATTCTAGGATTTATGGGTTGCATGGTTTATACAACACTTTTGAATCACTAACTGCATTGGTTGTTAAGCCCTAACTTTCAGGTACAATGGAATCTCCACCACATGGCTTCCCAACCATATATTCTAATCCATGATTCCATTGCCCACCATTTAACATTTCATTTTATTTATAAAATAGTACTTTGCTTTTAATGCAGGTGATAGAGTTTCTGAAAAGGTTTTTGTAAAATAATTCAAAGGACATGTAATATTGCACTTACAAATGGTATGCAAGCCTGGTCTAATAAGGGATGTGCAAGGATAAACTTGCCTTCTAATTGTAGGTCATGCAATCATCATCTTCTACCATCATAAGATCCAATCGAAAGTGTAGGTTCATCGGTCCGGTAAGGACTAATGTTTTGAAGAGTCAATATGCTGGGATGCATAATACATGATATGCAAGCGTTTTAATCCCTCAGTACTAATTCTATGTTGATTTCGTTTATAGGCTGTCGTAATGTTTCGTTTATAATTATTTGTGACTTGATTTAGGTTTAAGTTTACTTCACTCATTAAACAAGCTCAAGCAATCAATAATTTCACTTAGGATTTATTACCACAACAATACATGGCATTACTGCTTTTCATCAAGGATAAATAGTACTTAATTATTTACTAAGTAGGTTTGGGTATTCAATATTCTTACTTAGGTATTATTTAAGTGGTATAGTTCTTCATAGAAGGAATTCATTTACTTTCTTTCTTAGTGTATTTCTTTAAATGTTTAAAGGTTTTTATGGAAATAATTCAAATTTATTTTCATTATAGCAAAAACAATAACTTTTGAAGAAATTCTCTTATGAGATCTTTTGAATTTTCATTTTCTTTTACTTTTGAAAATTATGGGTTCAAGGTAAAACATCTTGGTGGATTTTATTTTATTTTCACTTTTTTTTTGTTACCATAAATATTAAAGTAAAGGTTATTTCATTTATTTAACGAGAGCATGGAATTTACAATTATTTTTGTATCTAATCATATTTTAACCAAGTATTTTAAAGTTGAAGAGAAATTTATTTATCAAGGAATTGCCGGGTGAGAATTATTTTTTAAGTGTTTAAAGGTTTTATAGAAGTAAATCATTTTGACTTTATTTATTTATTTATTTTTATTACTTAAGACATAATGGAATTTCTAATGAAATTTATGAATCTCAAGAATTGGGAATTCTTTTCACTCAAGAACGTAAAGTTATTTTATATCCCATTTAAAATATTACTAGGTTATTTTGTGTTTTCCTTTAATTTTAAGTTTAATAAAGTGTATGTAAACGTTTTATTATTTACTATTAATTCATTCCACAAAGTGTTTCATATTATTGCATTAATGGATATATCTTATTTTTCTAAGAATTTTTATATATTATATGAATTTTTATGATTTATGATGAAATAGTTATGATTTTTATTAGTGTTTAATGATTTTTTGGAAATTCCTGAGTGTGGATAATGTTTTTATACACGTGGACATCAACATGTGGGGTTGGTCCTAAGTCAACGTCCACGTGGTTAAGTAAAATATTTTCACTGAGAGGGTTCTACCCAGAGAGAATGACAGGTGGGGTCTGGTTTGTGTTGACCGCCACGTGGCGTGGATGACTCAATATGGAAAGTGGGACCTTCCCTCAGCGGCGATCTTAGACAACAAACGACATCGAGCGACGGCGCTGCCAATTTATGGCATGGAAACATCGACTACTGATACTGCTCGAATGAGTATAGGATGGCGAACCTAATGGTGCACTCCACAGACCAAGAGGTGGTCGGAATCATCGAGGACGACCATCTTGCGGTGGTGTCGTGGAAACGACTTGATGATACATAGCTAAAGGGTTCCAAAGACGCGTACAATAACATGGAACTGAATGAGCTACTCTATGGGTCTAATCATCATCGGTGACAATGACATCGTCGACCTACTATGGCGGCGCACTCCAGCAAACCTCCAAAATCTATGATGCGATTTAAGCTATGGCAAATTATTGGGTCCTAGGGGCTCTCACACTCACGTAGGGGGTCGCTATCCCGTCCTTGAAGTCCAATCATCGTTGGATAATATGATTGCATCGCGGATTCCAGTGAGGCTCTTCAAGGAAGAAAGGCACGATTCACTCGCCTCAAGCCATTCTAGCAAGCGAGCATTGACAAAAACCCAATTAGGTACTCGATAGAGCGGCACCGCTTCATGGCGGTAGAGGAGGAGCTCCCCCGTGGTTGCTCCGGTGTGCCCATTTTTAGGGTGTCGCTAGAGCTCCTACGGAGAGCCCGAGAGGGGAGGATGAGAGTGTGAGGGTATGTGGGTGGTGTTCATGGCTATTATAGTACCAGGCTGCATAGGATTGACGTGACGATCATGTAGGCTCAACGCTGTTGAGGCGGTATCGCAACAACGACGCACCAGCGCAGTGAGGGTGACACTGGTCACATGTCCACTTTGCGAAACCCCATGGACGACATGCCCTTATGTGCAAACACGGGAAAGGTTCTCTGGTGGTTAAGTAGGCTGGTTTGCTGGGCTGAGTGCTGGGCCAGGTGTGTTTTTTCTCTTCTCGTTCTCCTTTTATTTTTCTCTTTCTATTTTCCGATTTCTAAATATTCTAATTTGAATTATGCCTAGGGTTCGGCTCAGGTTTGAAATGAGTTTGAATATCTAAAATGTATAGATCTTTGTGGGTAGCACATAGATGCATTTTGGTATATGCCAAAATAATTTCACATATAAGTATGTGATTTTCATATTTGATACCACCATTTACTTAAACTTAAATATTATGAATAATTCAAACATTTGAATGGTTATGAATAGGACAGAGAGGTGTTTATCATCTCTCAAAATATTTTTTTGAAATGAGTTTTGAAGCATTATTTCTCACATAACAATATGTGGTATTGAAATATCACTTCACCATTTCAAATGGAATTTTCCATAGGAAAACATTTTGAATAGCCAAAACTATTCCTTTAATTTTTACTGATACAAATATTCTTCCTTGACTTTGTATCAAAATTAGAATGGCACATATTACTTGCCTATTCAGGAAAGAGTTTTCATATGAGAAGAAATAGTTGAAACCTTCAAATGTATCCTTGTCAAAAATGAATATTTTGGGACACTAAGGTATTCCATGGTCTCTAATTATTTCATTTCTTTTATGTGGTTAACACATAAAATGTTTCTCTTCTCACTCCTTCACATTGAAGTGCAGGGTAACAACTAGAACTTCCTATTTGAGAGAATCTCTAGCTATTCTTGGTGTTAAGAAGGTATTTCATAAGATCTTGTGTAACTCATGTTTGAGTGAAGATTCTCATGAAGAATTTGATAGGTGATTTTAGTAGATTCACTACTGGAAAATAGGATTTTGTTTAAGTAATCATTCTTATGATGAAAATCATAAGATGTTCTTTGTGTGTTTTACCCAAGACAATAAATTGTCTTTTATGGTAATATTAACCAATAGGTAAGGTTTGGGTTTTACTCTAGCTCTAATGCAAGTGATCATCTTGTCAACATAGCACTAGGGTTTAGTGTGGATGAATGGATGTAGTTCATAAGGTGTGAGGTATAAATCATCTCTATACTTGTATTTCTAGGGTTACAAGTATAGATAGGAAATGGTCTTGCAATCATGGTTTATTTCTAGGGTAAGTTTAGTAAAGTTAAGTCACTTTCTATGCATGCAAACATAGGATTGACTTTCTCTTGGATCATCTCAACACTTAAGTCTTAAGTTTGAGGAATATTAAAGAAATATGCCCAAGAGGCAATAATAAATGGTTATTATGTTATTCCAGGTTTATATATAATAGATGTTTATTTCTCATGCTGTAATTGTATTAAAAAGGAAACGTTAATACATGTGTGTTTAATAAACAAATAAAGGTTCCTAGTGATGCCTCTCATTACACTAGCTTGTTGATTAACGGATGATCAAGGTTTCCTGATCATGACATTGGATGTTGTTAATAACAAGGTCACACCATTGATTGAATGATGTGATGAACATACTCCCAAAGTATAGTAACATGATTAAGCCATTATTTTTACACTACAATAACATCATCAAAGTAATTCTAATCCTTAGACCATGATATCACGTCAATCACTAACTCTGGAAGAGTATTTTGATTGCATCAAATGTCACATCGTAACAGGGTGATCATAAAGGTTTCATTAGATACTTGGAAAGTATTAGTTGAGGCTCATGGATTAAGAGTGGGATTTTTCCATCCTAATGACCGAAAGATATACTCAGGGCCCTCTCGGTGATATCACATTGACATAGCTTGCATGCAAGTGATAATGATCACTAAGAATGTCATATCACGGGAATGAGAAAAGAGTACTTATCAATAACAGTATCAAACTAGGTATGAATTATAAAGAATGATCGGATCCCGAACAACTAAAATATCGCGAGATAAAAGGAATTGGTTACTGCGAATAAAAGGTCACACGATCACTAAGTCATCGCATGAACTGATGGGAGTCATGATGGATCTCCAGGTCCCACTAATCATTATTGATCGGAGAATGTCTTGATCATGTCCACACAGTTTGCGACCCGTAGGGAGACACACTTAAGGGTTGCGTGGATAGGGAACACATGAGAAGATAATGGACATCACATGAATTTATTCTAACGAATCTCCCAAAATGGTTTCGAGGTATCAAAACAAATCAAGGGATCAAAATGTTAATGTGTTCATTAAATGAAGTGTTCATTAAATGAATTACTCATTAAATGAAGTGTTCATTAAATTGAGTTGCATTAAAACAAGAGAATTAAAGTTCTTTAATGGAAATACCTTTGGTTTTTGAGTGGAGAATTAATGGGAGAAAGTGGAGATTGAAATTATGTGAGTGGAGAGTCCACCCACATGAATGAGAGGAGAGGAAGGGGCACCCCATGGCTCCGGCCAAGGAGGGGGGCTTTCCCCCCTCTCCCCTATAAAAGGAGGTGGAGACCTCCTCCCTCTCACACACTTGCCCACTCCTCTCATATGCACTTTGGTTGGCATATTCTCCCTCTTGCTAGCCTTGTCCATTTCCACATGAAAAGGTGCTTAGGTGAATCCCTGCTCGAGATCTTCCCCTCCACCATCTCTACCATGGTGTAGCGCTGTTGGAGTTCCTGGAGATCCGCTACTTCCGCTGCCCGGCTTGAGCGAGGGTTTGGGAGTTGTCGACACACCGTACATGTGACCGACTACGGAGTTGCTACACGTGAAGCACTGTCATCGTGTCCTTGAGGACGGTCGATTACACTCTACAACAACCACGTTTGTTTAGTGGAACGTTATTCAGTGTTACGGTCTTCAATGGTGAGTCCATCTGAAACCGTTACATGTATCTCCTAGATATGATCTTGGTAGTTGCAATCGTAGGAATTTTTTTGTTTTCCATACAATGAACCCCATCAGTGATATCAGAGCTATGTTTATGCGTAGATGCTTTGTACGGTTAGAACTTAGAGAGATATGGGCGTTGATAGTCTTGTTGTTTTATACTTGCGTAAATATGATCATGGTGGCATGTTGGGATGAAGCGGCCCAAACTAACTTTAGATGTCCTCGCACATGAGACCTATTCCACGCTTGGCATGCAACTCATATTGCATAAGTGGCTCAGCAGGTGTTTGTCTCTCCCAACATAATCGTGATCTAATTTACAATGGTTTGCAAATAACTTGATTTGTCAACGTTGTGGCTGAAATTCGTAGGTAGAGCGATTCTCTCCTAGAAAGCCCAAATCCACGTAAAATATGCAAAAATAAATTAGAAGCCATCTAACTTGTTTCTGCAGGGCATGTGATGTGATATGGTCATTGTTACAAAAATTGTTGTATGCAATGATATTTATTGTAAGTTAAACAACCGGCAGGAGCCATATGGTTGTATTTATCTTTTATAGCCTACGTGCTATTTATGTATATCCAAGAGATATATTGTAATGGAGAAGACGACCATGATGGTGGCGCCATGAACCTTGGATCCACACCCAGTGGAATGATGGAGATCATACCATGGAGCACATGATGGTGATCAAGTGCAAGAAAGGACCATATCATATCACATTTTATATGCATGTGATGTTTATCCCTTTTATGCATCTTATTTTGCTTATGTCTTTCTTAGTTCTTGGTGGTAGAATTATAATATGATCCCTCCCACTAATATCAAGATAATAATATGTTCTTCCTTAGTATGCATTGTTAAGAAAGTCCATCGTTCGAAGCACCATGTGATGATCGGGTGTGATAGAATCTACGTTCGCATACAACGGGTGTAAGACAATTTTACACACGCGGGTACTAAGGTTCTTACTTGGAGAGGCTAGCATGTACATACATGGCCTCAGAACATGAACCAAAAGGTAAAGCATGAGTCATATGAATGATATGATGTCCATATGATGCTCGCTATTGGAGCTGCACCACCACTCGTGATGATCGGTCGTGGTGTAGTTAATTTGGTTTGTGCAATCACTAAAAATGAATAGAGGGATGTCGTTTTTGAGTGGGAGTTCTCACAGTAATTTTGAATTGACTTGAACTCTTTCGTTTATAAACCTAGTCTAAAATAGTATTTGCAAATATATTGTAGATCATGGCATCCCCTGCATTCAATTTCAATGCATTCCTAGATAGAGAAATATGCAAGATAATGGGTCTAACTTCACCAACTGGCACCGCAACATGAGGATCATCCTCACTTGCATGAATAAGTCCTATGTGCTGGACGGTCCATTAGGTGACACCCCTGCAGCTAGCACGACTCAAGAAGAGCTTGACACATATGACGTGAAATTTGATGACAACACTCTTGTGCAATGTGCGATCCTCCAATCGCTAGAGCCTGAACTCCAAAAGCTCTTTGAACTTACTGATGCTGATGTCATGGTGGAGGAACTCAAAACTATCTTTGGGGACCAAATCCGTGCTGAGAGATATGAGAACTCCGATAAGTTCTTTAGTGCTAATATGGAGGAGCATAGCTCTATGAATGAGCACGTCATTAAGATGACGGTCTATGCTCAATGTCTTGAGACACTGGGATGTGAGATTTCACCTGATCTCACAATGGACAGGGTTTTGCAGTCGCTCCCACCTAGCTACAAAGGGTTTGTGCTAAACTGCAAGATGAGTGGAGCGAACAAATCTCTAACTGAACTAGCAGCTATGCTGAAAACTGCTGAGGTAGACATCAAGAAAGAGCACCAAGTGTTGTTGGTCAACAAGACCACTAGTTTTAAGAAAAAGGACAAGAGAGGCAAATCCAAGGGTAACTCTAAGAAGGATGGCAGATCTGTTGCCAAGCCTGAAAAGAAAACCGAATGAGGCCCTAATCCCGACACTGAGTGTTTCTACTGCAAGGGGACTGGTCACTAGAAGCGGAACTACCATAAGTACTTGGCAGATAAGAAGGCTGGGAACATGAACAAAGGTATATGTGATATACATGTTATTGATGTATACCTCATTAGTAGTCGAAGTAGTACTTGGGTATTTGATACGCATTGGTTACTAACATATGTAACTCGAAACAGGGGCTGAGGAATAGTTAATCGCTGGCAAAGGATGTAGTGACGGTGCACGTAGGCATTGGATGCAAGGTGGATATGATCATCGTTGGGACACTGCCACTTCATCTGCCATCAGGATTGACAATACACCTAAATAATTGTTATCTGGTGCTTGTGTTAAGCATGCACATCATGTCTGGATCATGTTTAATGCAAGATGGTTGTTCATTTGTGTCTGAGAACAATGGTTGTTCCTTATATGAATAATATATTTTATGGTCATGCACCTGTGTTAATTGGTTTATTTGTTTTGAATCTTGATATTAGTAGTACACATATTCATAATGTGAATGCCAAAAGAATCAAGATGAGTGATGATATTGTTGCATATATGTGGCATTGCCATTTAGGTCATATTGGTGTTAAAGGCATGAAGAAGCTCCATTCTGATGGACTACTAGAATCACTTGATTATGAATCATTTGAGACATGTGAGCCATGCCTTATGGGAAAGATTACTATAACTCCATTCTCTGGAACAATGGAACGAGCGACCGACTTATTGGTAATAATACATACCGATGTATGTGGTCCAATGAGTGTGTCTGCACGTGGTGGATATCGTTATTTTGTAACCTTCACGAATGACTTAAGTGGATATGGGTATATTTGCTTATTGAAACACAAATCTGAAACATTTGAAAACTTCAAACAATTTTAGAGTGAAGTAAATAGAAAGATTAAGTTTCTTTGATCCGATCATGGAGATGAGTATATTAGTTACAAGTTTGGCACGCGCATGAGACAATGTGAAATTGTTTCACAACTCACTCCCGTAGAAACACCACAAATAAATGGTGTATCTGAATGTCCTAATCAAACTTTATTAGATATGGTGCAATCTATGATGTCCCTTACCGATTTGCCACTATCATTTTGGGGTCATGCATTAGATACGGTTGCATTCACTTTAAATAGGGCACCATCAAAGTCTGTTGAAACGACATCGTATGAATTATGGTTTGGTCACAAACCTAAGCTGCCATTTCTAAAAGTTTTGGGCTGTGATGCTTATGTGAAGAAACTTCAACCTGATAAGCTCGAACCCAAAACGGAAAAATGTGTCTTCATAGGATACCGAAAAGAAACAATTGGGTACACCTTCTATCACCGATCTGAAGGCAAGGTTTTCATTGCCAGGAATGGATCCTTTCTGGAGAAAGAGTTTCTCACGAAAGTTGTGAGTAGTAGGAAGGTAGAACTCGACGAGGTTATCGAACCTCCTCCTCCTGAAGTGGCGAGTAGCACAACACCAGAAACTGTTCCAGTTGTGACTCCACAGAATGTAGAGGGAACTAGTGATGAGGATCATGAAGATCATGAAACTCATCATGAAACTCCAAAAGAGAACACTACCTTACTTTGCAGGTCAAGCAGGATACGTGTAGCTCCTGAACTGTACATTAATCTAGTCTCAAATTTCATGGTAGTTGGAAGCGATGACCCTACAACATATGATGAAGCGATGATGAGCCTGGATTCCAAAAAATGGCTTGAAGCCATGCAATCCGAGATGGGATCCATGTACGAAAACAAAGTTTGGACTTTGGTGGACTTACCTCAGGACCGCAAGGCCGTTCAGAATAAATGGATTTTCAAAAAGAAAACTAATGCTGATGGTAATGTAACCGTCTATAAAGCTCGACTTGTCGTGAAAGGGTTCCGACAAATTCAAGGGTTGACTACGAGGAGACTTTTTCTCCCGTATAGATGCTAAAGTCAATTAGGATTATGTTAGCAATTGCTGCATTTTTTGATTATGAAATCTGGTAGATGGATGTAAAAACAATATTCCTAAATGGAAACATTGAGGAACAGTTGTATATTATGCAAAGAAAAGGTTTTGTCGATTCTAAGGATGCTAACAAGGTATGCAAACTTCAGCGTTCCATCTATGGACTAAAGCAAGCATCCCAAAGTTAGAATCTCCGCTTTGATGAAGTGATCAAAGGGTTTGGATTTGTCCAAACTATAGGAGAGGCTTGTATTTACAATAAAGTGAGTGGGATCTCTATAGCATTTCTGATATTATATGTGTATTACATATTATTGATTGGAAATGATGTAGATCTTTTGAATAGCGTAAAAGATTACTTAAATAGTAAGTTTTCGATGAAGGACCTTGGTAAAGCTGCCTAGATTTTAGGTATCAAGATCTATATAGATAGATCAAGACGCTTAATTAGATTATCAAAAACTACATACCTTGACAAGATTTTGAATAAGTTCAAAATCCATAATAGTAATCAAGGCCTCTTACCCATGGCACAAGGTATGACTTTGAGTAAAAATCAAAGTCCAGCTACAACACAAGATAGAGAACTGATGGTCAATGTCCCCTATGCCTTAGCCATAGGATCTCTTATGTATGCTATGCTGTGTACAAGACCGAATGTGGCACATGCTGTTAGTTTGACTAGCAGGTACCCATCTGATCTAGGTGTACAACACTGGAAAGCAGTCAAGAATGTCTTTAATTACTTAAGAAGAACTGAAGACATGTTTCACGCCTATGGAGGTGAAGAAGAGCTCGTCGCAAAGTGTTATGTCGATGATATCTTCGACACCGATCCGGATGACTCTAAGTCACAATCCGGACATATATTTATTATGAGTGGTGCAGCGATGAGTTGGAGGAGTCCCAAGCAACCTGTGGTGGCAAGATCTTGAATGGAGGCGGGATATATCTCTGCTTCAGAAGCAGTGGAGGGTTTGGATGAAGGTGTTCATTTCCAAACTAAGTGTGGTTCCAAGTGCTTTAGATCCAATGCTTATCTATTATGACAACAATGGTTCCATAGACAATGCTAAGGAACCAAGGTTTCACAATAATTCCAAGCATATCAAGCGCCTTTATCACTCAATCCGGGAGTATGTCTAGGGTGGTGATGTAGAAATTTGCTAAGTAGACACGGATTTGAACATTGCGGATCCATTGACTAAAGCTCTCCCAATGGCAAAACATGATCGGCACCAGAACATTATGGGTGTTAGATTCATAACTATGTAAAACTAGATTATTGACTCTAGTGCAAGTGGGAGACTGAAAGGAATATGCTCGAGAGGCAATAAGAAATGGTTATTATGTTATTCCAGGTTTATAATAGATGTTTATTTCTCATGCTATAATTGTATTAAAAAAGGAAATGTTAATACATGTGTGTTTAATAAACAAATAGAAGGTTTCTATACATCTCATTACACTAGCTTGTTGATTAACAGATGATCAAGGTTTTCTTATCATGACATTGGATGATGTTAATGACAAGGTCACACCATTAATTGAATGATGTGATGAATATACTCCCAAAGTATAGTTACAGGATCAAGCCTTTATGTTTACACTACTATAACATCATTCAAAGGACCCTAATCCTTAGACCATGAGATCACGTCAATCACTGACTCCGGAAGAGTATTTTGATTGCATCAAACGTCACACCAGAACATGGTGATCATCAATGTGTCATCAGATACTTGGAAAATGTTAGGTGAGGCTCGTGGATCAATAGTGGGATTTGTCCATCCTAATGACGGAAAAAAAATACTCATGACCCTTTTAGTGATATCACATTGACATAGCTTGCAAGCAAGTCATAATGATCACTAAGATTGTCATATAATGGGAATGAGAAAAGAGTACTTGTTAGTAACAGGATCAACTAGGTATGAATGATACCGAATGATTGGATCCCGGACAATTAAAGTATCACAAGACAAAAGGAATTGGTTACTGCGAATAAAAGGTCACGCGATCACTAAGTCATCGCATGAACTGGTGGGAGTAATTATGGATCTCCAGGTCCCGCTAATGATTATTGATCGGAGAATGTCTTGATCATGTCCACACAGTTCGTGACCCGTAGGGAGACACACTTAAGGGTAGTCGACGCAATTGAGTCGATAGGGAACACATGAGAACATAATGGACATCACAGGAATTTATTTTGTCGAATCTGCTAAAATGGTTTCAGGGTATCGAAACAAAGCAAGGGTTCAAAATGTTAATGTGCTTATTAAATGAAGTGTTCATTAAATGGAGTACTCATTAAATGAAGTGTTCATTAAATTGAGTTGCATTAAAACAAGAGAATTAAAGTTCTTTAATGGAAATACCTTTGGTTTTTGA
This sequence comes from Avena eriantha, assembly GCA_910589775.1. NCBI lineage: Eukaryota > Viridiplantae > Streptophyta > Magnoliopsida > Poales > Poaceae > Avena > Avena eriantha. Next base: position 437,417,912 of record OU342744.1, read on the forward strand.
GTGGAGAATAAATGGGAGAAAGTGGAGATTGAAATTATGTGAGTGGAGATTCCACCCACATGAATGCGAGGAGGGGAAGGGGCACCCCATGGCGCTGGCCAAGGAGGGGGCTTGCCCCCCTCTTCCCTATAAAAGGTGGTGGAGATCTCCTCCCTCTCACACACTTGCCCACTCCTCCCATATGCCCTTTGGTTGGCATCTTCTGCCTCTTGCTAGCCTTGTCCATTGCCACAAGAAAAAGTGCTTAGGTGAAACCCTGCTCGAGATCTTCCCCTCCACCATCTCTACCATGGCGTAACGCTGTTGGAGTTCCCGGGGATCCGCTACTTTCGCTGCCCGGATGGAGCGAAGGTTCAGGAGTCGTCAACACACCGTACATGTGACCGACTATAGTGGGGCTACACGTGTAGCACTATCATCGTGTCCTTGAGGATGGTCGAGTACACTCTACAACAACCATGTTTGTTTGTGGGAATGTTATACCGAGTTACGGTCTTCGAGGGTGAGTCCATCTGAAACCGTTACATGTATGTCCTAGATATGATCTTGGTGGTTGCAATCGTAGGATTTTTTTGTTTTCCATGCAACGAACCCCATCAGAATAGTCAAGGCCTGGTCTCCTAACCATAGGGTCATGTCTATGATTAGATTTTTAGAGTTAAGTCACCAACTATGCATGGAAACATAATATGGACTTACTCTCTCTAGGTGACTATGACATATAACATATGTGCCCTAGATGGAATTATAGTATCATTCATTCACTTAATTCCCCTCAGTATTAAGTAGGAATTTTACTCTTCAAATGTTTTGGATATTAAGATGGCTTAGGAATGGTAAAATGAATAGTCAGTGGTTAGTCCAATGACTTGGATACAAGGACTTGTATGAATGGTTTTGTTGTGATTAGCTTCTCATTAGCCTAGTACTAATGAGTTGTCAACAAGGTTTTCTTCAACTGAAGAGTAGTTGAAGCTACAAGTGTTCCCAGTAATTTTGATACTGGTTTGGGATTCATAAGTTTTAGGTTACTTCTATTAGCCTCCTAAGGGAATGACTATCAGTTGTTTTAGACTTACTTTAGATCAAATAGGAGTGTGACATCATCAACTCCCAAGTGAATTGATGGTGATAAGGTCGTCTTGACAGTGGTCAGACTTGATATATTTTAGAATGGATGTTTGTTTATCAAGTATGCTCAATAAGGTTTAATCCATAGGATGTTACTTAACACTTTATAGTAAGTACATATATCACCTTTGTTTAATAAGGTAAGAATGTTGGATAAATAAGATGAAGGGAATATGCCCGAGAGGAAATAATAAAGTTGTTAGTATCATATTCCAAGTATATGATAGAGGTTTATTTTGCATGCTATAATTGTGTTAATTGGAAACGTCAATACATGTGTGTTTAATAAACAAATAAAGAGTTCCTAGTTATGCCTCTCATATAAACTAACTCTCACCGAATGAAGAAGGAACTAATGATAAAGATCATGAAACTCCAAAAGAGGACACTACCAAACCTCGCAGGTCAAGAAGGACACGTGCAACTCCTGAACTGTATGGAAATATTGTCATGAATTTCATGGTTGATGGAATAGATGACCTTGCGACGTATGAAGAAGCGATGATGAGCTCAGATTCCAACAAATGGCTAGAGGCCATGCAATCCGAGATGGAAACCATGTACGAAAACCAGGTTTGGAACTTGGTGGACTTACCTCACGACCGAAAGGCCATTGAGAATAAATGGATTTTCAAAAGGAAAACTGACACTGATGGTAATGTGACCATCTATAAAGCTTGACTATTCGCAAAGGGTTTCGAAAAATTCAAGGAGTTGACTACGATGAGACTTTATCTCCTGTAGCGATGCTAAAGTCAGTGAGGATTATGTTAGCAATTGCTGCATATTTCGATTATGAAATTTGGCAGAGGGATGTTAAAACCGCGTTCCTCAATGGTAATATTGAATAAGAATTGTATATTATACAACCAAAGGATTTTGTCGATCCTAAGGATGCTAACAAGGTATGCAAACTTCAGCGATCCATCTATATACTGAATAAAGCATCCTAGAGTTGGAATCTCCGCTTTGATGAGGTGATCAAAGAGTTTGGATTTGTCCAAACTTACGGAAAAGCTTGTATTTATAAAAAGTGAGTGGGAGCTCTGTGGTATTTATAATACTATATGTGGATGACATATTATTGATTGGAAATGATATAGCTCTTTTAAATAGTGTTAAAAGTTATCTAAACAACAAGTTTTTGATGAAGGGCCTTGGTGAAGCATCATACATACTAGGCATCAAGATCTATAGAGATAGATCAAGATGCCTAATTGGGCTATCACAAAGTAAATACCTTGATAAGATTTTGAAGAAGTTTAAAACGGACAAAAGTAACAAAGGGTTCTTACCTATGTTGCAAGGCAAGAAATTGAGGTTCAGATTTTTGAGGCAGATTCATGTCACGGAAGTCAGAATCTGAACCAAATGGTTTTTCTAGCCCACCTTGATTCTAGAACGTAGCAGATTTCTACCGTGTAAAATGAAAGCTAGGCTACCCCAAATTTTGCTGCGTTGCATCCAGGGAAGTTGGTGAAAATAACCCGCAATGCCATCGGTAAGTCAGAAGTGCACGATTTGATTCTTTTTTTCTCCACCAACCTCTGGTCGCTCTATTCCTCTCTTTTCCCCTGCAACACAGAGGAGAGGCCCATCTAGGGTTCCTCCGCCTCGCCGCCCAACTCTGGTGGCCTCGCGCCAATTGTTGGTGGTGGCCCCTCCTCCATCCTCCACCTGAACCAGACCCTCCTCTATATCCTCCTTCTGAGCCACCTCCTTCGCGCGGCCCGCCTCACCACCGTCTGCCTCACCTCCATCTCCAGTGAGGACGCACACCGCCGGCCACCACTTGGCCCATCGCGCAGCCGCCTCAAGCATCAAAGAACGCCGTCGGCCTCAGCCTCCATACTATACCGAGCCCAATGAGAATCCAGGCGCTAACACCCAGCCTGCCGCCGCTGCTAGCATCACTCGCCCATCACGTCGTCCCCCACCGGGAACTTGCTTACCTCAGTCCTACCAGAGGTCAACACCCGGCGCCTTCAGATTGCTTATTCCCTCATCTCTCCTCTCCTTCTTTAACATCTTCCTCCCTCCAATCCCCTGTCCGCTACTCAAGCATATGGAAAATTGCTTTTTTCTAGAGTTCGGTTCTCCATGGAACAGGGTCAAGAACATTGTTGTCAAAGAATACGTTTGAGATGAAGAGACGAAGAATCAAGCGTGTACACCTGATCTCTACAAGGCTACGACTATGAACTAACTACATAAAGTGACTGATTACAAAGAACGCAATTTATAGGGTTATTTTTTTGCCATGTGGAAGTGCAATCGGCAGCTTATGTAGGCATTAAAAACTTATCGTTTTCATGTGTTCATGTGTTTTCAGATGTTCCCAAACAATATTCCATTCATGTTCATAAAAAATTGGTTCTACTACAAAAATTGTAGACTAGATATTATCTTTGTCTTCACAAAAATAATGACATTATAGAAATTTCCATTTCAAAATGGTTATTTGCATGCCTATTACTGTAAAAATCATTGTTTACTGATTGGTTAGAATATAAATAATTTCTTAGGAGTCTCAGGGGATTTACCGATATTTTCTATCGAATCTACAGTTGACAGTTGCTACAACCAAACAGCTTTCAAATTTTCCACAGTTGTTAGCTCACAGTAGATTTCCTACAGCTGATTTTCAGGAATCTGCAGCTCAACCAAACACACCCTGAGTAAGACTCAAATTATGGCTACGGTGGAAGAAAGAGTGATAATGGATAAGATCCCCTATGTCTCGGTCATAGGCTCTATAATGTATGTCGTTCTATGTACAAGACCGGATGTGGCACATGCTATTGTTTGACTAGAAGGTACCAATCTGATCTAGGTTCAGAATACTAGGTAGAGGTCAAGAACATCCTTAAGTACTTAGGAAGGACTAAGGATATGTTTCTCATGTACGGAGGTGAAGAAGAGCTCGTCACTAAGTATTAAGTCGATGCTAACTTTGACTCTGATCCAGATGACTCTAAGTCTCAATCCGGATATGTATTTCTCATGAATGGAGCAGCAGTTAGTTGGAGGACCTCCAAACAACTTGTGGTAGTAGGATCAACAACAAAGGCAAAATATGTTGTTGCTTCAGAAGCGGCACAGGAAGCGGTTTGGATGAAGGTGTTCATAACCGAATTACGTGTGGTTCCTACTGCGTTGGACCCAATGGTGATCTATTGTGACAACAATGGAGCCATATCCAATGCCAACGAATGAAGGTCTCACAAGAATTCCAAGCATATCAAGCGCCGGTTTCACTTCATCTATGAGCATGTCAAGGATGGAGATATAAAGATTTGTAAAGTACATACGGATGTCAATGTAGCAGATCCGTTGACTAAAACTCTCCCTAGGGCAAAACATGATGAACACCTAAACTCCATGGGTGTTAGATTTATCACTATCTAAACTAGATTATTGTCTCTAGTGCAAGTGGGAGACCGAATGGAATATGCCCGAGAGACAATAATAAAGTTGTTATTATCATATTCCAAGTATATGATAGATTGTGTTAATTGGAAAAATTAATACATGTGTGTTTAATAAACAAATAAAGAGTTCCTAGTTATTCCTTTGATGTCTACGCACTTCTATTCTTGTAGACAGTTGTTGGGCCTCCAAGTGCAGAGGTTTGTAGAACAACAACAAGTTTTCCCTTAAGTGGATTACCCAAGGTTTATCGAACTCAGGGAGGAAGTGGTCAAAGGTATCCCCTCTCAAACAACCCTGCAATCAAGATACAAGAAGTCTCTTGTGTCCCCAACACACCCAATACACTTGTCAGATGTATAGGTGCACTAGTTCGACGAAGAGATAGTGAAATACAAGTGGTATGGATAATTATAAGTGGTAACGGTGCTAGAAAATAACTTGATGGCGTGGAAGAAACTAAAGGCAAACTGAAATAAAGATGGAAGCAAGCAAGCATGTAATAGATCTAGTAGCAAATGGTGTTTCAATGCTTAGAAACAAGGCCTAGGGATCATACTTTCACTAGTGAACATTCTCATATAAATATCTTATCTTTATGATACTACTCTTAACTACTCTCCGGTTGAACACTCTAATCGTTGGTAGGGCTATAACATCACACCTCAAAGTTCATCTTTCCCATCTAGAAAACCCCACACTATCACCTTGAGCACTAGATGAGTCCAACAAACACCACAATTTCATAAAGGCATCCAACTCCAAATATATCTCATAACAAGTATTTGTAATCTCTAGCCTAAGTGCCACCATGGTGTGCACGCTGTCACTTTCACACACATGGGGAGAGCAGAGATCTATTAAAGCACTTGAGTAGCAAGGTAGATCTATAGATTACAAGCTCATGATCTCAATAAGATCATGCATAGAGAGAGAGATGAACACATAGCTACCTGCAGAACCCTTAGCCTCGAGAGAGAACTACTCCCTCCTCATCATGGGATCAGCAACGGCGATGGAGATGGCGGTGGAGATCGATGGAGATGGCTCCGTGGGCACTTCCCTGTCCCGGCAGGGTGCCGGGACAGAGACTTTCTGTCTCCCGAATCTCCCCTTCGGTGGCGGTGGCGCTGCGGAACTTTTCGTGGCTAGAGGCTTGACTTTTTAGGGTTTTCGCATCGGGAGGAATATATAGGCGAAAGGGCAAGGTCGGTGGAGGCCGGAGGGGCCCACACCACCTAGTGGCGCGACCAAGGGGGACCCGCGCCACCCTATGGTGTGGCTGGCCCCTCTCCGTCTCGTCTTCTGGCTCCGTGTTCCCCCCGGTGAAATATTGACTTTGGCTTTTGTCCTGTCCAATTCCGAGAATATTCATTTTCTGACTTTCTGGAACCAAAAACAGCATAAAACAGGCAACTGGCACTGTGGCATATTTTTAATAGGTTAGTCCAAGAAATCATATGAAAAGTACTCCAAAGTGTGGACAAAACATAAGAAAGTAGATAAAACCAAGCATGGAACATCAAAAATTATAGATACATTTGCAATGTATCAACATCCCCAAGCTTAACTCCTGCTCGTCCCCGAGTAGGTAAGTGATAAAAAGAAAGAATATTTTTTGAGGTGACATGCCCCATCAACGACTTGATCAAAGTATTTGTAAAACATTCAAAGCTGGGATCATAGTATTTTAATCATAACATGAAAGGCAAAGTTCTAGCAATAAGACAAAGAAACTATGATGCAACATGCAAAAGCACATACAAAAGATTCATGAATAACAATGCTTTGCAAGACGTTTGTTTATTTCACACAAAGAAAACATAGCATAATGGCATTCAGCTTGTCCCTCATAGAGTAGCAAATATAAATGCATAGGACACCTTCAAAGTTCATAAGAGTGACTAGATACAAATAGTTTAGAACAAGCAATATCAAGTTATGCATCAATCAACTAGTCTTGGGACAATGCACATAGAACTAAGAATGGCCAATATGCTCTCAAAGTAGGTGCATAAAGGTAGAAGGTGGAGACTCGATATATAAGTGGAAGAAAGGCCTTCATAGAAGGAAGTAGAGATTCAAGTTTCATAAAGAGCTTCCAAAAATTATGGTACTTATAGCTTTCAGCTCTCATTGTCCCTATCATAGGCATCTTTAAGGTGATTAAGGTTAAAGTGACACAACTAAGAGGATATGCTTGACAATTTATAAACCGAAATCTCATGCCCCTTACTTACGAAGACCGATCCTCATGCTACTCAAGTTCAGTCACGAGTAAGCTCTTGTAATTGTAATACATGTGTATCATTAAGAACCGCCAATGGGGTACCCCTTGCACATGATACAAGAGCTTTCCCATAATCAAAATGACAAGGCAAGCAGACAATGAGCATCTCAGCGATCTTTTTATTTGCTATTTGCATAGGTTTTTATTGAGGATGCTTCATAGAGTGCTCATTATGCTGATGCAGCAAGTTTCCACCATGATTAGGCATGGCTTAGGCTAGCGGCCCAGGCGTTTCTCTAACACACATACAAACTCCATGATCTTACAAGTTCCACTTTTATTTAACACCACTGGGATCCGTAAGCAAAAGAACATGATATCAACGGGGTACAAAGTACAAGTGCAATGTTGAAAGCGTTCCCCATGAAACTTGGTTTTGCTAATTTCAACTTATAAAGCGCAAGCATATATGCAACAAAGAAGGACCCAATGGTTCAAGTTTAGTAGATGCAAAAAATTAAAGTGTGCCATCAACTTCGTGAGAGCTTTAATCACTAGTTTTCTCATAACAAGTTTAATTTGGAAGGTAAACAAAAGCATGAATATACTTGGAATAGCATATGCTAATAGGTAGGTATGGTGGACTCTTTGGAATAACTAGGTTTAAGGAGTTGGATGCATGAGTGGAACTCATACTTGGTTGTGGAGGCTAGCAAAAGACTGGGAGCGACAAACTAAGACAGCAATAATGGCCAGAATCATGCAGAGCAACAAAACATCATTGATCAAAGCATAAAGTGATACTACAAGTTGAAAACTAAAGGATCATAAAGGCTATGGTGACTTGAGATAGTCATAACATGGTGTGGGCATGTGCCAAATCAACCCAAATAAAGCATCAAAGGAGAATACCACTATACTATGCTTTAATATGCTAAAACAACGCATGATTCATCCAAGGCACATTAAGCAATCTCAATTGTTTATAACAAGTCATGATACAGCAAATAATAATAAGCATAAAGCCAAAACAATATCAAGCATGGCATGGCAGAGCATAGGCCACAGTAAAAAACGAGCTCTTTTTACCAGATAATTATGAGCTTTCCTACTCTTTTCCAAACCAAACCAAACTATTTGAAAACCAATGTATGAAAGAGGGGGTCCAACCAATTTATTCAGAAAACTAAGAAAACCAAGCAAACAAAAAACCAAAACCAAAACGAAAAAGAAGACGCTCCAAGAACAACACAATTGTGCATGAAACAATAAAAATGAAGCGTTTGGAAGAAACCTGGGATTTTTATAGATGAAGAAGGGGATGCCTTGGGCATCCCCAAGCTTTGATGCTTGTACTTCTTGGATATTTCTTGTGGTAACACGTGTGGCATCCCCAAGCTTGAGCTTTAGTCCATCCTTCATCTCATTACTCATTCCTTCCATACACCTAAATTTTTTCCTTCATACAAAACTTCACACAATCTTTATTAGCAACATTAGTGCACTCAAGATAAATAAGTCTTAAGGTTCAGTTCTAACACCAAATAAACTTCCATTAGAACACTAGATACTGTAGCACTTCCCTCAAAAAGCTCAGTTCCCCAAAAGAACTCAAAAAGGAACCAACAAGAAGCAAATGCAGAAAATGGCAGAAATCTGTCAAAACAGACCAGCAGGTAAAGACGAATTTTTTCGAAGACCTTCTGTTGTGCAAATAAAAAAGTATTGAACTAACGAAAGTTAGACAACAACCTGGGGCAGAAGCAAAAAAATTCACGCCTCAAAAAGACGTTCAGAGATTTTACACGATTTTTTAGGGTGAAGCACAGAAATCTGTTTCGGGACAGCAACTTTCCTAATCATTACTTCTCTCTCATTAGAGGTTACTCTTGGCACAAACAACAAATAAAAAGGATAAGGAGCGGTTCTTACGAAGTAATAACTTCGAAGACTAATCTAAAACTTTTGGGTTATCTCCCAATAAGTACTTTTCTTTAACGCCTTTAAGTTAGCCATGATAATTTGAGAAGATGCTCACATAAGAAATATGAATTGAAGTAAAAGAGAGCACCAAGAAGCAAATTCAAAGCACATTTAAGTCTAACCCACTTCCTATGAATAGGAATATTGTAAATAAACATTTATGAAAGCACAAGGAAACAAGCATAGGAAAGCAAAACAAGTGCAACTTCAAGACTTTCAACATAAAGAGGGGAAACTTAATATTGTTGAGACACATGAAACCATATTTCCCTCTCTCATAATAACTTTCAGTAGCATCATGAATAAAAATAACAAGATAAAAATCACAAGAAACATTCTTATCATGAGCCACATGCATAAAAGAATTAATACTCCTCACATAAATATAGTCATTCTTATTAATTTTAGTGGGAGCAAATTCAATAAAATAGCTATCATTATTATTCTCATCACCATAATCATCAAATATAGGAGGCATATTGTGATCATAATTAATTTCCTCCTCAATAGTAGGTGGACTGAAAATATCATAATCATCATTGCAATCATCATATATTTGAGGTATAGAATCATCATAAGCAATAGAATAGTTATCTTCCCAAGTGTGTTCATTTGTAAACATATCATCATCGGAAGGATCATGGATAACACTAATAGTATAACAATTATTAATATCATCATTTTTAGAATTGGTACTGAAGAGATTTTCAATATCAAAAGTAGTGTGCTTTTCCCAGTCATGATCACTACTATAGGTAACATGCATAGGAACATCATCGAGTTCAGACTCATCAAAAACTATAATAGGAGCAACATGCTTAGGAGAAAATACCGTTTCCTCTCTCCTTTTACACCTCCTTTTATTCTTTTTCTTCTTCTCTTTAGGTGGGAGAGGCTTGAAAGGAAGCTTCACCATATACCCTGGTTCATTCTTAGAGACAATAGAAGAAACTTTGGAGGATTCCTCCTTTTCATTAATAAGACCAAAACACATATTAGTCATGTCATATTTTGGTAAGATCTCATCTTTTATAATATTTTGTATGTAAGTATTTGTGTGGCAATTATCAACACAATAAAGATGACAACCATGCATGACACTATTCATATCAAAAGCACCCATATCTACCAAAGAGGTTTTTCTTGATAACTCTTCACACCCCAAAAATAATGTAAGTTCATCATGCTGATTAGGAGTGATCATGTCATCACAATACAAACTTGCAGTACTCATTGGATAAGAAGGGCTATTATTATGGCCTGAGCATTGCAAATTGAAATGACCCACTTCAAAGCAAAGTTCACAAATAAAAGGATAGAGGGCACAAACTTTTTTACCAAGATCATTTAGAGCCCTATACCACACTCTAGTTTTTTCATTCCTGTGGGTGATACAATATTCTTCTTCAACTTGGTTACTCTCACAAGGTCTATGTATCCCACAAAAATTAACATGCTTATAAGAAATAGTACTTTCAGAGGTTTGAGCATGTTTATTGCTATCATTAACAACAATTTCATTTTCCATGCGAGTGTCTTTAAAAGGCTCATGATACATGTCCCACTTTTCTTTAGGAGCATTAATATGAGAATCAAAGGTTTTAAAACAATCAATAAGAATTTGAGGATCAAGACCATATTTAGCACTAAGCTCTTGAAAATCAGCAGTTTCAGCGAAAGACTTAATGCCATCATACTCATAGTTTATACCTGGTTCTTTACCTTTGTTGTTATCCCAATCTTCAGTATTGCTTTGAATTGTTTCAAGAAGATCCCACTTAGCTTTGACCTCCTTACAAGTGAAGGATCCCTCTAAACAAGTATCTAGATAGTCCTTGTAATGTCCTGAAAGCCTTGCATAGAAATTATTAATAACAATATTCCTGGGGAGCTCATGAATGGGACACTTGAGCATTAGTGACTTCAGTATCCCCCATGCTTGGGCAATACTTTCTCCATCATGAGGATGAAAATTATAAATATAATTCCTATCTTTATGAATTTCATGAGGAGGATAAAATTTAGAGTAAAAGAGAGATTCAAGTTCCTTCCACTCCAAATGATTAGGATCATCTAGTAGCTCAAACCACTCCCTTGCTTTGCCCTTAAGTGATAAAGAGAATAGCTTCCTCTTAACTTGGTTCATTGAAATACCTGCACACTTGAACAACCCGCATAACTCATGTATAAAGAGTAAATGATCACTAGGATGGACAGTTCCATCTCCAAAATAAGAGTTGTTCATAACACATTCAACAATTTTTATAGGTACTTTAAAAGGGATGCTTTCAGTATGTGGATTTAAAATATCACAAGTATCATTAGAATTACCACATATGGGAGATAAAGTATCATCAGAGCAAATTTTCTTCTTTAAAACTGGGGAACTAAAAAGATTATTTTCATAAAAACTAACTTCCCCAAGCTTAGATGTTTCCATAGCATTAGTAACAAAGGTGTTCAAAAGATTCATACTAATAACATTGCTATTAGCATGCAAAGAAGGTTCCAAGGGTTTTTTAATTTTCTTTTCAAAGAATTCATGTTCTACCTTAGGGAAAATACTAAAAGCTCTCTAATTTTGTTGTTGTTTTCCATTAAGCCTAACTAGTGAAAACAAGAAACAAAAAGACAAAATTGCAGAATCTAAAGGAAATAACTTCGAGCACTCACACCGGAGGATGTGAGTACCTTTTACCTTACCTCCCTCGCAACGGCGCCAGAAAATAGGTGTTTGTCGTGGAAGGTTCTTCTTCTTTAATCCTCCGGTGTGAATACCTTTTACCTTACCTCCCCGGCAATGGCGCTAGAAAATAGCTTGATGTCTACACACTTCTATTCTTGTAGACAGTTGTTGGGCCTCCAAGTGCAGAGGTTTGTAGAACAGCAACAAGTTTTCCCTTAAGTAGATTAACCAAGGTTTATCGAACTCAGGGAGGAAGTGGTCAAAGGTATCCCCTCATAAACAACCCTGCAATCAAGATACAAGAAGTCTCTTGTATCCTGTCAACACCCGGATTTTTAATCCCAGATGCCCGTTATGCCATACCTCGCAATCCCAAGATTACCATTTTTGCGAGACATAACGGATTGGATATCATAGTACATCATCTATTACAAACCACACATAAAGTCTTACACAAATAAGGATCTCATGATCCAGTCTTAATACAACAAGCAGCGGAAATAAAAGCTAGCGTAGCGGTGGGGTCCATCTTTAGGGGCACAGGCAATGCTGACGAAGGCAGATAGTTCTAGTTATCATAGCCGTCCTGTTGACCATCATCTTGATAGTTTCCTTCATAGTCTGGCCATGATAATAGACAGGGAAAAAAGCCATGAGTACTCTTTAGTACTCGCAAACTACCACTAACAAGTATATAGTTCTAAGTTAAAGTGCTAAATCCCAGTTTAACTATAAAGTTAAGTTTGAAACCTAAGCTGAGTTCTGAAGCAAAGAAAGATAAGGTAAAACTCTAGAATCACTTAAGTTGGGAAGATATTGTCATAAACACAACCCTGTTGTGGTCAAGTCAAGATTCATCATTAATTCAAAGTATTTAGAAAACAATCAGACAACGAAACAGTATGGCCATTTCAACTGTCCATAACCGCGGACGCGGCTATTCGAATAGTTTGACACTCTGCAGAGGTGGTACACTTTCACCACAAGATTCGATACATTTGTCAGGGATAACCCTGAATCATCATACTTAGTATGCAGATAATCAAACATAACCTTCCCTTTGCACACCCTAGTATAAGCACCTCTCCTATGAGCATGGCCTCCCAACCATGACCATCAGTCATCTTGGGCACTGCATAGGTGGACATCATGAGAGGTAGCCTCAGCTCAGACCTCTCCCGTGAGGGAACTAATACTAATGCATATAAATTTCCAGCTAAGCCTTACCTAATTCAGGTAGTGTGGTTGTACGGTAAGTTTGGAATGGTATCGCATCCGAATCCAACCATCAGTTTTATAAAAGGGGTTAAGGCTCATGCCTCAACATTTTCATCATCATCAATCCTTTGTGTTTCTCAACACATGTCAAAACATCTCAATAGAATGACTCATCATTCCAAGGTTTTCATAATTCATTTTCACCAAGTTTTCCCAGCTAAAGTGACTCAAGTTTTTGATCTACTCTAAATTACTAAGTTAAGAGTGTTCACTAAGGTGTAAAAGATGGGTTCAATCTCATGCCATAGAATGACATCTAAAGTGTTCTAAATAGGTCAAGTTTTATACTTTTTATGCTACCTTCAAAATAAGTAAAGAACTTGGTGTAAACTAAGGGAGTAAAACTTGTAACTAAGACTTGGGGTATTACTAGTCAAAAAGGAGTGTGATCAAAGCATGCCTAAGGCATCCTTGCTAAACCATCTAGTTTGATCCTAACTTGCTAAGCACTAAACTTGAAAGTGTTAGCTTGCACTGTTAATGGTGGCTTGCCTTGGTTGGTGCAGTGGTTGAAGTTTTCTTCTTCTTCTTCTTCTTCTTCTTCTTGGTAGAACTCCTCCTCCTCGAAAGCTTGGTCGGTACTATCGTCTATAAATACATACGGAGTACACAATCACCAGACAATACTTAACTAGGCTAAGTAGCATTCTAAGACACACATTTGATGATCTATTATCATCACAAGCATCACAAGTTTAATTCAATGGTTTCATCCTTTTTATTTTAGAAAAGTAATTTCTACTCATTGAAAAATTAAATAAAATTTAATATTCACCAACTAAAATATGGAATCATGTTGACACATGTCATCACCACATATTCTAACATGGGGAATAAGATTTAAAGGTTGGATTAATATTACTTTGGTTTAAGTTCATTATTTAATGATTTAAAGTGACTAGAAATGCCTATATAGCATTATTTTGGTACTAGTCCAAAGTCACTACATGTAAACCTTAATATTATTACATATTTAGATAGATATGATGAAATGTGATTTTTGAGAGTTGGAATCAACTCAAAAGCTAACTTGGTTGATTTTATAAAAATGTTGCAAGTTGCAAATGCTTCTGTTTTCTTATTTTTTATTAGGAGAGATCTATAACTCTAATTGAATTAAATCCAACGGGCTTGGATAGATCATCTTTATACCTTTCAGGCAAAATTGGTTTCATGCAATTTGGATTTGTAAAACTCCCAGAATTGAATTTTAAACTAGTGGACAGAAACTAGATTTAACTAAAAAGAAAAATCCAGATTTGAACGGGTGGGCTAGCGCGGGAAAGAACTTGGGCCGGCCCAGTGGTGCTCCGCGGCACGGGGCTCAACTGACAGGGGGGTCCCGCTTGTTAGTGGGTCTTAACACGCGAAACGGTACGCGCGCTGTGGGCCGTAGGATTAGAAGGGGAATCTACGGCTGAGGGTCGTCGTCGATGACTAACAGGTCGCCGACGAGCTTGAACCCTAGCGGCTCGGTGGGGGTCTGCTAGGGACGTACCAGGGCTCCAGCGACGATGGCGAGGCGGGCAAACGAGCTGGGAGACAACAGTGAGCTCAGGGACGGTTGAAGTAGGTCCGGGGGTGGTCGCAATCAGCGGCGCCCTTCTCCTCTAGAAGCGGCGGCTCCGGCTCCAATTCCGGCGAGCTGCTGCTCTCCTTGCTCCGGCTAGAGGTGGGTGAGGTTCAATGAGGTGAGGGGAGTGGAGTGGTATGGAGAGAAGAGGCTGGGGAGTCCTCCTTTTATAGGCCCGACGGTGAGACCGAAGGGTATGGGCGGGCGACTCCGGCGACACGGCTACGGGCGGCTAGCGGCATGGCGGATGATGGCGATCGACAGGTGGTCTCCTGGCGATGCTCTAGGAAGTGAATGCGGCCGTAGGGGCGGTGGTATGCGGTCTAGGCGAGGTGGCGCTTTGAGCGGCAGAGGCGGCGGTGTCCACGGCGAGCGGTGGCTGTGGTGCGTTGGGCGGCGAACGGGGGTGTCTGGGGTGTTCCCTGGGTCGTGGCGGAGCGGTGGGCGCGGGCTGCGATCAAGCGGCGGCTTGTGCACGCAGGGGCAGAGCGTGCTCTGCGGGCGGCATCGGCATGGTGCGGTGGCACTAGGCGCGTGGTTTCCTCGGTGGTCCACTGCAGGGCTTGGCTCGGGCAGGGGACAGAGGGTGGCGGTGAGGTGCTGGATACCTCCTAGACATGGAGAGAGAGGGGGAGGTGGCCTGCTGCTACGTGTGCACGGTCGGCTGGCGAGAGGTGGCTAGGCATGGCAATGCAGTGCAGCTAGGAGGTAGAGGGGGTGTGGGTGCTGGTCTGGTTAGGCTTGAGGGGGACAAAGATGATCAAAGCACTTCAAATTGGCTAGACAAGATCAACCCAAAACAGTAATAGTTAGGCCACTTTGATCTTGCCCACAAAGTGCTTGATGAAATGGCCGAAAGAGAAAAACTTTTGAATTTTGGTTTCAAATTTTTTGGGTGTTCTCCACTAGTGCTAGGTAGACTCTAGTTGCAAGGGTTTTGAAAGTGGAGCTCAAATAGATGGGTTTTGAAATAGGGGTGATCTATGCATATGCATTGGATTCAATTTTCAAAAGCCAATTAAAATAGTTAACAGAATGTTTTTAGTAGATCCAAAGGTGGGCCTTGGTACCTCATTATGTGTACTAGCAAGGGCTACAAAGATCAAGAATTGTTTCTGTTAAGAAAGGAGTGCTAGGAACACTCAAAGTAGTGTAGTGGATTAAAATGGCCAAAATGACCATTCCTCCTTTTTAATTCTTTTTTATTTGATTTTATTTAGGAAAAGTTTGGGAATGAGGTAGATGATGTTTAATTCCCTTAAGAAACATTTTAGAAGCAAAGGATCACACAATCATGGCACTTCAAAACAACTCCTATTTTAAATGCACACATATATGAGTGCTTTCATTTTAAATTTGGAAAAGTTTTTGTTAACCCCAATTTTGATGATTTAGATCTTGATAAGCTTGGATTGATGTTTTGGGATGTTACATGTCCCCAACACACCTAATACACTTGTCAGATGTATAGGTGCACTAGTTCGGCGAAGAGATAGTGAAATACAAGTGGTATGGATAATTATAAGTGGTAACAGTGCTAGAAAATAACTTGATGGCGTGGAAGAAACTAAAGGCAAACTGAAATAAAGATGGAAGCAAGCAAGCATGTAATAGATCTAGTAGCAAACGGTGTTTCAATGCTTAGAAACAAGGCCTAGGGATCATACTTTCACTAGTGAACACTCTCATATAAATATCTTATCTTTATGATACTACTCTTAACTACTCTCCGGTTGAACACTCTAATCGTTGGTAGGGCTATAACAGCACACCTCAAAGTTCATCTTTCCCATTGAGAAAACCCCACACTGTCACCATGAGCACTAGATGAGTCCAACAAACACCACAATTTCATAAAGATATCCAACTCCAAATATAACTCATAGCAAGTATTTGTAATCTCTAGCCTAAGTGCCACCATGGTGTGCACGTTGTCACTTTCACACACATGGGGAGAGCAGAGATCTATTAAAGCACTTGAGTAGCAAGGTAGATCTATAGATTACAAGCTCATGATCTCAATAAGATCATGCATAGAGAGAGAGAGATGAACACATAACTACCATTAGAACCCTTAGCCTTGAGAGAGAACTACTCCCACCTCATCATGGGAATCAGCAACGGCGATGGAGATGGCGGTGGAGATCGATGGAGATGGCTCCGGGGCACTTCCCCGTCCCGGTAGGGTGCCGGAACAGAGACTTCCTATCCCCCGAATCTCCCCTTCGGTGGCGGCGGCGCTGCGGAACTTTTCGTGGCTGGAGGCTTGACTTTTTAGGGTTTTCGCATCGGGAGGAGTATATAGGCGAAAGGGCATGGTCGGTGGAGGCCGGAGGGGCCCACACCACCTGGTGGCGCGGCCAAGGGGGACCCGCGCCACCCTATGGTGTGGCTGGCCCCTGGCCCCTCTCCGTCTCGTCTTCTGGCTCCGTGAAATATTGACTTTGGCTTTTGTCCCGTCTAATCCCGAGAATATTCATTTTCTGACTTTCTGGAACCAAAAACAGAAGAAAACATGCAACTGACACTGTGGCATCTTGTTAATAGGTTAGTCCAAGAAATCATATGAAAAGTACTCCAAAGTGTGGACAAAACATAAGAAAGTAGATAAAACCAAGCATGGAACATCAAAAATTATAGATACATTTGCAATGTATCAGCCTCTCATATAAACTAGATTGTTGATTAATAAGATGATCAAGGTTTCCTGATCATGGACATTAGATGTTGTTAATAACGAGGTCACACCATTGGTGGAATGGTGTGATGAACATTCATCCGAAGTATAGCAATACGATCATAGTCATTGTGTTTAGATTGTTATAACATCATACAAAGTAACTTTAGTCCTTAGACCATGAGATCATGGCAATCACTAACACCAGAAGAGGAACTTGATAACATCAAATGTCACACCGTAACAAGGTGACAATAAAGTTGAGTTCAGATATCGTGAAAGTGTTATGTAGAGGCTCATGGATCAAGAGTGGGATTTTTCCATCCCAATGACAAAGAGATATACTCTGGGCCCTTTCGGTGATATCACATTGAGGTAGCTTCTAAGCAAGTGATAAGATCACTAGAATGTTATATCACGGGAACGAGAAAAGAGTACTTGTCAGTAACGAGATCAAACTAGGTATGGGGATACCGATGATCGAATCTCGGACATGTAATATATTGCGAGACAAAAGGATTTAGTTACAAGCATTAACGATTCTCATGATCACTGAAGTCATCGTTGAATATGTGGGAGTCAGTATGGATCTGCAGGTCCCACTCTGATTATTGATTGGAGAGGGGTCTCGATCATGTCTGCTGAAAGGGCATGTATGCCCCATGTGTGGTTTTGGTAATTAATGACAATATCTATGGACTAATGTGTAAATTGAGTTTCACTTGTAGGTTTTTTCATTAGCATCGCTTGGACCATGTGTTGGTTTGAAGGTTGAAAAAGAAGAAGTAATGTCCAAGGGCTTTGTGCCTATTGGAATCAAGTAGAAGAAGATCAAGTATGTCTTGAAGAAGAACAATATGGAGTTCCTTATGGTCATCTTCAAGACATTATCAAGAAATGAAGGGCAAGCTCAAGGTACGCCATCTCTAGAAGATCTCATGCTTGAAGCTTTCCATCGTCAGTGATCATGGAGTGATGAAGACAAGTTCAAAGAAGAGGTTTCCCCATGGAGTATGCGAAAGCAATTCACAAGTCTTCATCAAGCAAAGAGCAAGCAAGTGCAATCAAGAAAGGTGATCCATCTTGAGAAGGACAAGACGGTCTACAACAAGCTCAAGTGTAATGCTCAAGGCAAAGGTATGATCTTGATAGGATTTCTATTTTACTTATCTGTTTTAGTGTTGGGAGGCCGGGTTTAGGATAGATGGCCGTACTATCAAGAGGGTCTCTCGAGTGAGTAGCTTGTTCGTATCTTTTGGAGAGAGCTCAAACCTTTGCATACATAGCATCAACTTTCTTGGTTGTTGTTTTTGGATCTTGTCCTTGTGAGGATCTAGATCTTGTGGTTATCTTCATAACAAGCTCTAGTTCATCAAAAACGTATTTCCCTTGCATATCTTCTTGCATTTTTATCTTGCAGGTTTTCCGGCTCCACACCTTGGGAGATATCTCACATATATATTCATGGTATTTTCTCCATTGGATTCTACACGTTGTTATCTTACCAAACAAATTGGTTTCGTCTCGTTTTGAGTTCGGATGCGAAAGTTATTGCAGCTTTGGTTTCTGAAGTTTTCCTGACCGGAAGTTCCGGCTCTCCACTGGTAGTACCGCTAGGGAATGTTTGCCGCTGATAGTTCTGGTGGAAGTTTCGGCCAATGTTCTGTGCCCATGGGATGCGTTCAGTAACTTCTATATTTTGCTATGTTCTATTTGGTGGAACTTCAGTCAGAAGTTTAGGTGGTAGTACTGCTCGAGCATGTTTGCCGCCGGTAGTACCGGCTCTAGTACCAGCCAAAGTTTCGGTCGTGTTTAGTATATCTTCTGTCTAGAGTGTGCTATTTGGCGGAACTTTGATCAAAAGTTCTGGCGGTAGTACCGTCCCCGTCGGAAGCACCAGTTTTCTAGCGGTAGTACCAGCTAGGATTGTCTTTCTGTCTTTCACATCGCTGTTTTGTGACCGTTGGCTGGGTGCCAGCAGTTGTACCGGCCGCCCACCGGTACTACTGGCCGTGCACGAAGCTATGCATAACGGCTAGATCTGGGAGCCCTTCAAAAGGGGCTCCTCATCCCCATAGTGGGGACAACCCTTTTCTTAGTTTTTGGCCTTCTCTCTCTCCTCCATTGTTGACCTTTAAGAGCATGTCCTCTCCCCTTCCCCCTCCTATGATTCTTGCATCTTTTTGAGGGATTTGAGAGAGGAGATCTAGATCTACAACCCCCACCAAACCAAATCCCTTCTTTGTAAAGGACTCCTTGGGATCTAGATCTTGGAGAGTTTTGTGTTCTCCTCTTGTGTTCTTCCTCTCTTATTCCCCCAATAGCTTTTGTAGCTTTGGTGGAAATTGAGAGTGAAAGACTTACCTCTTGCATTTCGTGCATATGTTTGAGTCCCCCTCGGAGATTCGGCGAGTTCAAGCTCTTGGGATTGTTTCTCTTGGGTTCTTGGAACTCTAGACGGTTGTGTGGAGTTGTGGTGTGTTCTTGAGGATTCCAATTGAGTTGTGGAGATTACTCAAGCTTGTGGCTTGTTGTGGCATTGTGGATCCTTTGTGGCGTTTCTTGGGAGCCCTCCAATTGTGTTAAGGGGTAACCTCAAGGGTGGCCCGATCTTCATGGATCTCGTGGTCAGATCGATGGGAAAGCGAGGGAAAAGGGAGAAGGTAGTGGAAGCGGATGCACACCTCGCGAATAAAACAATGAACACACGCAAAACTCACATGATACAAGGCTGATTTCTCCTGCCGGTGGCTACCGGTCCGATAGAATCCTTGCAAGGAAAGATCGGTCAACATGCTCCCGTCAATCCCAAGCAGAGAGGGAAGAACACCTTGGAGAGGGTCTTGACAACTTGGCAAAGGGACATCAATGCTAAGGCCTTGTACAATGAGAGAGGCGCGATGCAAACTCCAACAAGGTGGTGACAATTGTCGGTCCCCTTGGTCTAGGGGATGAGGCAAAACTAAAGATTCCATAAGGGGGGTTCTTTAGTCTATCATCTATGCCTAAGTGGTACATGCGGGGGTGGGGGCTCTATTTATAGACCAGCCACTAGTTCAGGGGTAGTTTGGGCATACAACTAGGGTTTGGTGCGGAATGAGGGGGTACATGGGCCGAAGGCCCAGCTGGCGGCGCGCAGGACCATTCGCTCAGGACGGAGACTCTGGTGTGGGGGTCCGGAGACTCCGGTATGGGCTGGAGATTCCAGCCGGTCTCCGGTCCGTCTCCGGAGGCACCTTCTGAATGTCCTCGAGCTCGATCTTGGGGTCGGTCCGAAGATGGGCCGGAGATTCCAGGGTGAGCGGTCCGGAGACTCTGATCTATAGGTCCAGAGACTCTGGTCTGTCGATGGCAGCTTCTTCCGTCTTCTCTTCCAACCGTCCGTCTTGTTGGGCTTGGTGCTCTAGGCTTCCCCCATGCCTCCGTACTTGTCGGTATGAACCTATCATGATAATGGGATGGAGTATGAATTATTATACCATTCAAAAGGGTAGGAAGTGGACTCGCATAGAGGAACAGATTCACCTTTGGAGCCCATGACGACTTGGCATAAGTTGGAGACCATGATGTGGTAACGACCGAAGGTCGGGCTACATCATCTTCCCCCTTCAAAAAGAGTTGTCCTTGACTCTGCATGCTCATCACAAAGTAGAAGATGTCGAGAGCCTTCTTGATCCTGGGGTTCACCATATAATCGTCCTCGAGAAGATTGAATTGACAATACCTCAATGTTCCTTCACCTTCCATGAAGCCTACAAAGCTCACAACAAAAGCGAAGCAACACTCAAAGCATAGCCAATTCAGGAAGATTATCGCATGAGTCCTCAAGTATAGTGAAGTCACCTTATGATGTAGAGATAGCTTGTTGAGGGGCAGCCATAGGTAACTCTCTACGGCTTGTCTTGTCAACTTATGGTCCATAGAGGTTGACGCGTATGCAATTGTACCTTCATACAACAAATACCAAGCAACATATGTTTGTGTGTGATAGAGGAGCATGTCATTTGTGGCATTCCCATTCTTGTTCACAACACTATTAGCACAACTCAATTATAGCAAACGGAATGGATATGCAAGGTCAAAGTGCATGGAAATCATTTGAACATCATCCAAATGTGGGAACTCAAAAACCCCATATAACATCTTAGTGTGGCACTCAAAGCAATTGACTAAAATATTGATCAACATCTTTGATTCAAGGATAGGAGAATTTGGTAAAAACACATGAGGAAGAATATCCAAACCAACATCATTATGTGTGCCAACTAACCATTGGAAAGATAAATTGTTTGACATGTTGGATGGCACACACAAATCATCCAACACAAATTTCATGGGGGTATGAATATCGCAAGCGAAAGCAAAAATAACATGTTTGCAAACAAACCATATGAAAGAGCAAGTGGTCCTTATGTTTGTTGCAACAACAATACGAGAGACTTGGAAGCTCTCATGACAATACATGCTCATAATGGCATTATGGTTGCACATAAAACATTGGAAAGAGAAATTGTTCAACTTTTTGTTGCAACACACAAAGCATCAATATCGAATAGCAACAAAACATGATTGTCACAAGGTGAAAGAATACCATCAACATGCTTGCAAGCTAGAAAGAGCAATTTTTCAACATGATAGACGCAAAGGATGCAAAAGGTATCAGAGCTGGGTTCGAACTTGAACTCACTTGGGGGATGCTCTATAGAGCTCTTTTTGTCAACTCATGCTCAACCGAGGTTGATATTATCGTGCGGGTACCTACACACATTAAACACAAAAGGAAGAACGTGTGTGCATGGTAGAGAAACACATCATCCATCATGACGTATCTCTTCTTGTGCACATCACCATTAGTGTCAATTAAGTGTAAAATAGATGCATGGTGAGTATGCAAGTGGGGAACATGCTTATCATGGAAATCATCAAAATCTCCAAAATTTGAGAAAGCTATGGGGGCCAATAGAACACATATGCGAATTATTGTTGCAAGCAAAATAAGTGAAAGAGCAATTATTCAACTTATTGCAAGCAACAGGAGAAATTGTAAAACACTCATGACAAATCATGGTCCTAGGGGTACCGTTGTCATCATCATTGCAAGCAAAACATTGTAAAGAGAAATTTTTAAACAAGGTTCAAGCAATGATGTCATCAACGTAATGTTTAGAGCATATCATGTCTATGGAAATATCATGAAAATAAAAGGAATCCACATGGTCATCATGATGCATAGCAAGATCAACACATGGGAATAAGAGTGGGACATATGTCATGTCACAAGTATCATCCATTGCATGCAAGTCATCGCAAATCATCATTTCCACTAGTGGGATCATGGCATCATCAACACCCTTATTTTTACCTTGTTCATACCTCTCATCTGAAGTGGGTGTTATGGTAGCATTGGCCTCCATGTGGGCGACTTCTTCATCATGTATGGGGATGGCATCATCTTCATCCACCATGTACATCTTCTTGGTTAGAGGCATCATCATCTCCAAGCTTGGCGCTTCTTGAACCATGGAACCTAGCACATCATGAGCAAATACACTAGAGGTAGAGGGTAAGTCGTTAGAAATCAAAATGGCCTCACATGACCTATCAACTACCACTCTCAACTCACTCGGTGTATCGCTCATGCCCTCCAAGTGAGCACTCAATCTCACATATGGTGGAGTCACTCATCTCACTCTTGTTCTCACTCAAGTGGGCTAAGTGGCTCTCATACTCACATGGGTTTGGTACCACATCATCACTCAAGGATATAAGGATAGGCTCGGTCTTCTCAACTCCATGCACCTCCTTTGGTGAAGGGAAAGTACCATGCTCACCATGTACTTTGTGTGCCGTTTTGTGGTGGTGGCACTCATATCGGAAGTATTGGTCCTTGACGCCATCTTCACCCTTGCAGCCACTTGTTGGCAAAGCAACTTGTTTTCTTCTATCTCTTGGGGGTCATATGTTTGACGACCTCATCCAACTTGGCAAAGTAGAGGTCCATCTCTTGCTTGAAAGACGTTCTTGGAGTGCTTGGAGAATAAGTTGCATTGAATCTCTTGTAGTTGGATGCCTCATCTTGAACTTGAAGTTTTGGCGTTGAAGCTTGATGGCATGGAAGAAGGCTTTCTCTTAGTGCCATTTTGGTGGTGGCAATAGTAGTTGAAGGTGCCTTATGATGATGGTGTCGACAGAGGTCATTGGCGTGCCTTGCCGAAGGTTTATGTTGGTGAAGCACTTGGTCATCCACATGACGCTTGCGACGATCATCCTTTTCCTTGGCACTCTTCTTGTGATGGTGGTGCCTTCTTGAGCTTGATTGAGCATTATGGATGGTGCTCAATATATCTTCTCCGTCTTCATGGCGAAGATGCCTTGAACGACGTCTTGTATCCTCTTGATGTTAGTAATAATCACGAGAGGATGTATGTCGATGAAGATTCTTGCTTCGTGGCGCCTCTTTTGGAAGATGATGTTGGGGCGCCACTCTTCTTGTAGGCGGTGGCACTTGTTGCCTTGGAGGTTGTTCCACTAGACGCCTTTGAGGTTGTGGTGCTTGGCGCCTTGGAGATGGTGGCGCTTGACGCCATGGAGGTAATTGCGCCCGTCTCCTTGGAGATGGTGGCACATGACGCGATGTAGGTGGTGGCGCTTGACGCCTTGGAGGTGGATCACTGAAGTAGGTGTTTCCCTTTGGTGTGGCACGCTTGGCCTTGAAGGTCATGGTTTCTCGATGATGCACCTCCTCTTGCTTGGCGTAGTAGTCCTCCATCTCCAAGAGGTGGAGGTATTCTTCATGGCTCAAGGAAGAGCCCTCGAAGTTGATGAAGTTCTCCATGTCGTCCATGCTTGGTGAGGCGTCATCGTTGTAGCACTCGAAGTCGTCCATGCATGGGGAGTCATTGTTGATGTAGTACTCCATATCACCCAAGCATGTGGAGCCATTGTCAGTGTAGTGCTCCATGTACTCCATGCATGAGGAGCCATTGTCGATGTAGAGATCCAAGTCGTCCATGCTTGAGGAGCCATATTTGATGACATGCTCCATGTCTTCCATGCATATGGAGTCATCATAGGTGCAATGCTCTGGGTCCTCAAAGCGTGTGGAGCTGTTGTCGGTGTAGTGCTCCGTCATGTCCTCTATACTTGTGGAGTCGTAGTCATGGTGGCTCATCATGGATTCTTCATATATATCATCCTTAGTTCCGGAGTCCCTAGACATGATTCACAAGACCAAGTGGTGTATATGGAAATGGTAGAGGGTTAGGGGTGCAACATCAAACCTTTCTTTACCTTGGAATATAGTATCATGCAAGTGGCCACACTTGAGAGTAATCAAAACCAAGTAAATTGAAGTTCACGTGGAACACCAAAACCAACTAACCACTAAAAACACACACACAAAGCTATGGTGGATAGGTATGGAAGGTGTCATGTCCAAGAACATTCCTAAATCAAGATATTGTTATGGCAAGTAAAGAACCATGATGATCACAAAGCAAAATAAATCAATCCAAAAGATAGGAATTATGTACAAGGAAACACACACTCTAGGATAAATGGGACTTGTGCGACGGAGAAAGTGAGATAAGAACAAACGGTTACCTAGCAAAGACTATAAGCTCGTGTCGCACAAGTGCAAGGAGAGACGCTGGTTCGATTGTAATAAAATTGGTGGGCTACAAGATATGCACAATAAGTACCACCTATTTGATATTCATCAAGATTGCGCTTCCTATTCTATGAGGCACTTGTTTCTTTCTTTTTATTTTTCTTCTTTTTTGTTTTCTATGTTTTTCTCTTTTTCTTTTATTTTTCACTTGCCTCTGCCTTGCGCCAACAACTATACAAGATAACTATATGAGATAATGCGCTCACAACTTTTGGTCAGAATTCTACAAGTATCAAATGTGCATAGCCCAAGCAATCATAGGAGGAACTAGTCTCAAAAGGTGTTTGTTGATCGCAAAGATAGTGTAGCTCCCAAAGGAAAGCAAGTGGGGAGAAGACACGGAATGTTTATACCGTTCGTCAATGATCTTCACCCTTTATTGTTGGATTCCGCCTTGCTCATGGAAATTGGATGGAGTATATAGCATGAACCACTTAGATTATGATGTAGAGATCTTTCTCCTCTTTGAAACGAGCTAAAGGATACCAAATTCCGAGTTTGTATGCAAAAGTTATGCTCAAAACCGTGAGGAAGGTCAAATCTGTTTTTTGTACGAAACTGCAAACCAGTCAGTATGGGGGTCTGGATTCTGTTCCAGGAACTCTGGTATGGACCGGAATCTCCGGTCTGGGGACCAAATATCCGGTCCGGAGGTTCCAAGACATGTAGAACTTGACCGGCACGCGATTTTGGCAGAAAAACTCGAACTAAAACACCAAATTGGTGGGGGAAATCAAGGAATTAGGCCATGGGAACGCAGGGGAAGGTAGATCAACAAGTTTAGCAAGTAATCCACAGATCAAAACCTACTAAAATGCACTCAAATCACAGATTGATCCAAAACACGAAATTGAGGCTGTTTTCTGGGGATTTTCAAATTTATGGGGGAAAAGACCAAATTGATGAGGAATCTATGGCAACCAAAAGTTGTTGATACCAGATGTTAAGGAGTAACCTCAAGGGTGGCCAGATCTTCACAGATCTTGTGCTCAAATCGATGGGAAAGCGAGGGGAAAGGGAGAAGGAAGCGGAAGCAGACACACACCTCACGAAGAACACGATGAACACACGCAAAACTCACACGATACAAGGCCGATTGCTCCCGCCGGTGGCCACCGGTCCGATAGAATCCTCACAAGGAAAGATCGGTTAACATGCTCCCGTCAATCCCAATCGGAGAGGGAAGAACACCTTGGAGGGGGTCTTGACAACTTGGCAAAGGGACACGGATGACAAGGCCTTGTACAACGAGGGAGGTGCGATGCAAAATCCAACGAGGTGGTGACGATAGTCGGTCCCCTTGGTCAAGGGGATGAGGCAAAACTAAAGATTCCACAAAAGGGGGGTTTTCTTTAGTCTATCATCTATGCCTAAGGGGTACATGAGGGGGTGGGGGATCTATTTATAGGCTAGCCACAAGTTCAGGGGTAGTTTGGGCATAAAACTAGGGTTTGGTGCGGAATAAGGGGGTACATGGGTCGAAGGCCCAGCTGGTGGCGCGCATGCCATTCGCTAAGGCCGGTGACTCCGTTGTGGGGGTCCGGAGACTCCGATCTGGGCCGGAGATTCCGGTCGGTTCCGATCCGTATCCAGAGGGACCTTCTGAATGACCTCGAGCTCGATCTGGGGGTCGGTATGGAGATGGGCTAGAGATTCCGGGATGCGCGGTCTAGAGACTCCGGTCTTCTGGTCTGGATACTCCAGTCTGTCGATGGCAACTTCTTCCATCTTCTCTTCCAAGCCTCCGTCTTGTCGGGCTTGGTGCTCTAGGATTCCTCCCATGCCTCCGTACTTGTTGGTCTGAACCTATCATGATAATGGGACAGAGTATGAAGTAGTATACCATTCAAAAGGGTAGGAAGTGGACTCACATAGAGGAACGGATTCACCTTTGGAGCCCATGACGACTTGGAATAAGTTGGAGACCATGATGTGGTAACGACCGAAGGTTGGGCTACATCAAATTGAGTTGTGGAGATTGCCCCAAACCTTGTACGTGTACGGTGACCTACCGCAAGTGTCCCATAGTGGAGCGTGAGTAGGCCTTTGTGGCGAGCTCACTGTAGAATAGGGTGAGCCTTTTGTGGCGTTGGTGGTTTTCCCGCCTTCGCATCTTGGGGTGAGGCCTTGTGAGGCATTGGGTGAGCATCGAGCCACCACACCTCAAGGTGAGCCATTTATGGCGTTCAAAGTACATTTCTCCATCACACCCTCCAATGGAGACGTAGCTTCTTTGGAAGTGAACTTCGGGATAACAAACATCGTCTCCGCGTCCATTGTTTATCTCTCAACCGAGCCCTTTACTTATGCAATTTACATTTTGATAGCCACCATGCTTTAAGTATTATATCTTGCTATCTCCTTGTTGCTTGTCTTGCTTAGCATAGGTTGTTGGTGCACATAGTGAACCTAGTGGATATAGGTTTTGGCATGATAAATTAAATGTTAAGTTTTTTCCGCATTTATTAGAGCCTAAACCGTAATAATTTTTAAAACACCTATTCACCCCCTCTAGGCAACATCCATTTTCCTTTCATCTACATTATTCGCGAACTGTATGGTGACACATTTAAGGTATACCAACACCATTTGGAGCAAATATGTTTCAGAGAAAGATTATTAAAGTGGTGTAATTGTTTCGATGGATGTCGAAATTATTTTGGGTAAAATTGATGAAACTAGTTCTGCATGTGATATTGCAGGGGGTTTTATGTGAATGTTTGTTAATTAAAGTAATTAACAAAATTTTATGTATAAAATAAATAAAAGAGTTTTATCAAATGAGAGTTGCATTAAATTTGGTGGATATTTAATGCATATGAGTGGAAGTGTGAGTGGAGGAGTGTTTATGTGAGTGGAAGCTCCACCCACATGAAGGAAGGGAGAGGTGGGGGCATCACCTTGGTCGCCGACCATTGGAGGGGATGCCCCTCCCCCCTATAAAATTCCTCCTCCTCATCCTCTCACTTCACACGTCCGCCTGAAGGATCTCTCTCCCCCTCTAGTTTATTTCCCCATGGCTTCAGATTAGCGAAGTACATGTTCTCGGTGGCTTTATCTAAAAGGAATTGCTACTTTTGCTACATCACTGGAGCGAGGACGCTGAGGTTGTCGGAGGACCAAACGTGTGTGTGATCATGGATGTGCTGAACGACTACATCATCCACGAGTTCAATCTCGTAACGTTTTGTCGCTCTTCAAGGTATGTTCTCTATGGATGTATATCCACCTATTGATTGTAGCTAGATAGATAGATCTTGGTGCTTAGTTGTTCACATCATAGGAATTTTTTTCTATGCTGTGAATCCAACAGAAGAATGGATAAGTCAAGTTAGAGATAGGTCAAGGTTTGGTTTATGGACTTGGATGTCTTACTTGCGGAATGACTCTTGTCACTGACAAGTGTTGGTGGAATGAATGTTATAGATAAGATACAGTAAGGTAAGTTAAGAATGTATTTGATCTTGTCTTAGGGTGTAATCATATGCTAAGGTTTGTTTAGCACATGATTTAAATGAGGTTTAGAGAAGATAAGTTAAGCATCAAATTTTACTTGTTCTTTAAGTATGTGGGATGTGTTGATTTACTTTTATTCTCGAATCTTACTTCTACCCTTTCTAACATAGATGTTTACCAAATATTAATTTAGAGTTGGAACACTCAACATGTTGAACTAGTTCTAAATCATCATCTCAAATGGATCTTCAACCAGCTTGACAAGTTCTATAAGAAAATGTTGGTCCGGATTTTCTATGCATGGATGCAATGCACACAACTATCCTCTATCCATTTTCGTGTATCATAATCTATGGGATATTGTAGAAATCGATTTCATTTGGAGGGGGAGAGGTCGTGCGGCTGGCGTGGGAATGGTGGGGAGGTGGTGGAGTGGGAGAGGGTGGTGCCGACTACAATATGTCGGAGAGGAGCGAACATGACGAGATGGAGATAGAAAAAATGGGGGATCTTTGTTTGTCTCGCCGATAGAGGTGGACCGCTCGCATTTTAGTTCTATCCGGTGCCCCTTCGCCCCCTATGCGTTGGGTGCGGCCAGAGGAGCCGAACATACAAATGGACCGTGCGGGCTGAATTTTGGTATGTTGGGACCAACTAGGTGGGATTTTTGACATCGGTGTTCCCCTTGGGCCTATGGTGGGCTTTGAGGGACAACTGGAGATGCTCTAACTGTCTGCATGTATACGTTACCACACTGGGACCTCTTGGATAAATTGTAAGAAAGTAAAACAAACTTTTGATTTGTTATTTTATGAGGTAATATATTAGTTTTGTGTGAATGCAAGAAATTTGGAATTCATCTACTCTCTCTGATACAAATTAATTAACTTAGATTTCTCTAGATTCGTATATCTAGACATATTTTAGTATTAGATACACCTAAATCTAGATGAATTAGACTTAATTGAAGGATTGTAGAAATGTAGAATGTATTGATATTGGATGATTACATTGTGAGATCTTGGGCTACTTATATACTACTAGAAGACTTGTGGCGCAAGAATCCTAATAGAGATAGACTTAGATTACAATCTTAAACTACCAAATATAGTTTAACCGTAATAAACTCTAACACCCAGTAGTCGGATCGGTAGTGACGCGAACAACTGGAGCATTGCGGATAGTCTGACTGGAGCATAATCCGAAAGCACGAGCTGGAGAGGGAGTCAGTGGATACCGATGTCGATGTATCCAGGAGTGGAGCGTTGTAGTTGTGATCAATGGTATCGCTGGCGATGTAGTCGTTGTTGATGAAGGCGATGAATTTGATGATGTTGTGTTATGGTCGATGTCGTTGTTGAGCCTGTGAAGTTATCGTAGTAATTTACATAGACGTAGTTGGAGTCAGAGTAGTCGAGGTAGGCAACATACCCTGCCGAGATTGCCAAATTCGGGAGTGTGTCGGGGATGAAAGCACACGTCGGTGTTGCCAATATCGGACATGCGAAGACAGGGCCATCACGAGCCATGCGAGACAGAGCTGGATTTTAAGAAGTAGTGAAGATCTCCTTGAAGTTGATACGTAGAAGTTATCCACCGATATGTTGGAGTAGACCAAGTAGTTGCACAAAGAAAATTGATTTAGTGCAAAAATAAAAATTAGACTGCGACTCTGGTGGCAAGGTCAAAGACGATGAAGTAGTTGTTGATGATGATGCCAATTGAATTGTAGCTGTAGTTGATCTTGGGAATTAAACCCGTGTTATCTGCTTGTAGTTGCACGGCGTCGCTGGTGGAGGAGAAGATATTTTCTTGGCGTTGACGTTGACCACGATCGGTGGTGACGATGCAGCGATGTTGGTGTAGATGATTGTTGGCAATGATTACCACAAGTGATATAGATGCGGTCTTGTATTGACGACTTTGCGGTGTAGACGTCCAGATGCATGTCCGAGAAGATCCAGCTAGCTTGATGTAGAGCTAGTCCATCCATGTACCATGCGCGCACACGATATTGCATGCAGCTGTGCATTGCACAACCTCTCGTGGAGAGGCTGCCCGATG
Organism: Avena eriantha; assembly: GCA_910589775.1. Classification (NCBI taxonomy): domain Eukaryota; kingdom Viridiplantae; phylum Streptophyta; class Magnoliopsida; order Poales; family Poaceae; genus Avena; species Avena eriantha. The sequence continues at coordinate 437,448,088 of OU342744.1, forward strand.
TCCAGCGCGTGCGTGGCCGCCCGGCGGCTGGATGAGTTTGAGGCAGTCCGTGGAGTAGGCTAGAGTCGATCGGATGTACTAGATTGTAGCACCGACAAGAAAAGAGAATTTGGTGGCCAAAGAAAATAGATCTAGTTGAAAAAAACAAAATTTTCTAACACTACGGACCGATTTATTGTAATTGAAAAAACTAGCTACGAGATACGATGTTTCCAGTGGAGATAATGGAGATCGATCTCGCCAGAGGCGGCGCGACGAAAATAGATATGGCTAAAACCTATGCCAATAAGTGAAACGCCCTGATACTATATTGAATTGCATGCACTAGCTAACATAACCAAGAGTCTGAACTGATAGAAAGGGTTAGACAATTTATTTTAACGCTCACCCTACGCCTTTACCATTTGACTATTATGACGTGTTTTGGGGATCCACAACATTTTTTTTAATTTTACGTTGGCATCGTAGGACCTCCGCCCTGATCTCATATTGAATTGCGTGCACTAACTAACACAACAAAAAGTCTGAACTCATGGAAAATAGTAGACAATTTATATCAATATTCACCCTACGTGTTTGCCTTTTGGTCTATTGTGACACGTGTTTGGCTCTGATACCACGAAGGACTACGAAAATATAGATTGTATTGATATTAGATGATTACATTATGAGCTCTTGGACTGTTTATATACTACTATAAGACTTGGGAGCAAGAAACCTAATAGGTATAGACTTAGGTTACAATCTTAAACCAAATACTATCTCTCTTTGGGATTATTAGTCCTAAGAGCTTTTTTATATTGTTTGAGATTATAAGGACTATCTCATTTATTAGTCGCTCGTCCAATCCATGTTCTTCTTTTTCTCTTACTTCTCTCATGCATGTAAAACCACTAGTGCATGCATATATTAATAAGAGAGAGAGTTATGGAGTGTCTTGGTATTAGGAACTTGACCCTTAGGACTAATAATCGCAAATAGAGGTAATACTCCCTTCGTTTACAATTAGATCGCGTTCTAGGTTTAGTCAAAGTCAAAAAAATTGAACTTTGACCAAATATTTAGCGAAAAAGAAAAATATCTAAAATGTAAAATCTATATTATTGGAATGGTTGTAAATTATATTTTCATAATATATATTTGATATTATAAATATTGATATTTTTCCTATGTTTTTTATCAAAGTTGGAAAGGTTTGACCTTAGTAAATCCTAGAACGCGATCTATTAAAAAACAGAGGGAGTATAGACTAACCATAATATACACTAACATTAATTAATTTGTATTAATTAATATGGATTGAAGGAAGTATGAGTTTTGAGAGATATGTGATGATAGCCGGGATTTGTTATATCAGCTGGCGGCCTTTTAGAGAGGCGCACACATGAGTACATATGCTTACAACTAGGGATGAAAACGGAGCGGAAACGGACAAAACTGAGTGGTGCCATATTTGTTTTTTTTTTTTTTGCGGAAGCGGAAACGAATACAGAAACCCCGGAAACAAAAACAGAAGAAGATATTTTCACTCAGATCACAAGAGCCTCAAGTATATTTTCACTCAGAAGGAGCTGAATATGAGGCAAAGGAGACGGATAGAGTTAATCAAGGATTATGACCTTGACATTCACTATCATCCCGGCAAAGCCAATGTGGTAGCGGATGCTCTTAGCAGATTGCCGTGTAGGCTAAACACCATGATCAAAGAGAACCAGCCAAGTTTGCATGAAGAATTGGAGAAGTTTAGAACGGAGCTAGTTAGCAAAGGATTTTTAGCTAGCATTGAACTTCAACCGACGTTGATCAGTCAGATCAAGGAAGCGCAGAAGGGAAATGCAAGTATCGATGGAATCAAGCGTCATATTGGTACAGGAAAGGTACCTGGATTCACCAAAGACGAAGAAGGAGTTCTGTGATACAAAGGACGTATCTGCATGCCAGCAGATTCGGAGTTGAAGCAAGTTATCATGCAAGAAGCTCATGATACTCTTTATTCTATCCACCCCGGAGGAACAAAGATGTATCAAGATTTGAAGGAGCAATTTTGGTGGCACAAGATGAAGAGAGAAATCAGAAGCTACATCGCCAAGTGTGATATCTGTCAGAGATTCAAAGCAGAACATCAAAGACCCGCAGGATTGTTGCAACCGTTGCAGATTCCAGAATGGAAATGGGATTCCGTCGGAATGGACTTTATCACCGGTTTGCCTACTTCTAGTAGGGGAAATGACTCAATCTGGGTCATCGTTGATAGACTATCCAAGGTAGCCCACTTTATACCTGTCAAGACAACCTACTAGAGTTCTAAGCTAGCAGAGTTGTACATTGCTAGAATTGTCAGTTTGCATGGAACCCCCAAGACCATAGTGTCGGATCGAGGAACCCAATTCACCTCGAGATTTTGGCAGAAAGTCCAAGAAGGATTAGGAACCAAGTTGAATTTCAGCACAACTTATCACCGGCAGACCGATGGACAGACTGAAAGAGTCAACCAAATCTTAGAAGATATGTTGAGAGCTTGTGTGTTATAGTACGGATCAAAATGGGAAGATTGTCTGCCTTTCGCAGAATTCTCCTACAACAACAGTTATCAAGCCAGTTTGCAATTGGCCCCATTTGAGTTCTTATATGGAAGAAAGTGTCGTACCCCTTTGAATTGGTCACAAGTAGGAGAGAGTCAGATTTTCGGACCCGACATCCTACGAGAAGCCGAAGAGAAGGTTCACAAAGTCCGTGAGCACCTCAAGACCGCCCAATCCAGACATAAGAGTTATGCTGACAAGAGACGGAGAGACCTGGCTTTCAATGTCGGAGATTTTGTGTATCTCAAAGTGTCACCGTTGAAGGGAACACAACGTTTTAGTCTGAAAGGAAAGTTAGCCCCCAGATATATCGGACCCTTCAAGATTCTGAATCATCGAGGAGAAGTATCATATCAACTGGAGCTTCCAGAGGAGATGTCAACCATTCATGATGTGTTCCACATCTCGTTACTTTGCAAATACTTAGAAGTGCTAGAGAAGACCGAAGTTTTCAAGAACATCGATCACCGAGCCGTTGATATCAACAAGGATCTGACATATCGTGAAGTGCCCATCCATATCTTGGAAGAAGCTTACAGAACCACAAGGACCCGAAGTATCAAGTTTCTCAAGATCCAATAGAGCAACCATTCCAAAGAAGAAGCCACCTGGGAGCGAGAAGATTACATTAGGACTGAGTTTCCAGATCTCTTTAGTTCCTAGTTTTCTTTCTTAAATCTCGGGACAAGATTTTGTTTAAGGGGGGAAGGTTTGTAACATCCCAAATCTTTAATCAAGGTTATCAAGATCCAAATCACCCAATTTAGGGTTAACAAAACCTTTTTATCCTTTTAAATAATTAGGAATGCATATGTATGTTATATTAATATAGAATTGTTTACAAATGCCATGTTTGATTGTTCTAATGGTTGTAAAATGATTCAAAGATGAATTCCACATCATCTAGATCATTCCCAAGCAAAATCCAAAGAAAAAGAAATCAAATGGACTTAATAAAGGCAAATGGTCACTTTTGCCATTTTAATCCACTAGGTCACTTTAGGTGTTCCTAGAACTCAAATTCAAACAGAAACAATTCTAACTCTACACCCCTTGCTAGTACAAGTAAAGATCTATCAAGGCCCACTTTGAAATCTTACAAAAACATTTGAACACTAATTTTAAATGGCATTTGAAAATGGAATCAAGTGTATGTGCATAGATCCCACTTTTTCAAAAACCACTCAAATGAGTTCACCTTGACAATCCCAAGCAACCACATATGCTCAAGCATAAGATCAACACACCCACCAAAAATCTTTTCAAAATTCAACTAAAAGTTTCTTGCGGCCATTTTGTCGAACACTTGGCAGGCAAAAATAAATCTGCCTAACTAACACTATTTGGATCAATGCTTTGTCGAGCCAATTGGGCTCAATCTTGTTCCCTTGTCTCCCTAGCTCTAAGCAGACCATAAACAAGCTACCATTTAGCCCCCAGCAGCAGTGCCGTGCCACCCCGATGCCATGATCGCCGGCCGACTATGCCCACGTCGCAGTACACAACCCTTCCCTCTTCCGCCGCACCAAGGAGGTAGGCATGATCACACCGCCACCCTTGGTACCTTCCCCGAGCCGTGCCAGCCCTGGACCACCACAAATCTCCCGCGCACCGAGCCTCTGCGCCATGCATGGAGCACGCTAGAGCGCCGTCCCCGATAGGCCAGCACAAGCTGTGCCTCGATCCCAGCTTGCACGCGCTGCTCCTCCTTAACCCCAGCCGCTCCCAGACAACCCCTCTCCCCGCCACGTGACCAGCACCCACCGCATGGCGCGTCGAGCACCGCCTCTGCCGCGTAGAGCGTCGCCCTTTCCCGACCAAACGCCACCGCCCCTAGCGTCGCCATTACGTCGTAGCTGACCACTAGGAGGCAAGCCACCGTCCGCCTACTCCACCCATGCCTTTAGACCCCTGTATCAATGTCACCGACGAGCTCGCCATCGTGCCGCATGGTCTCCTCGTCGACCCTATATAAGGAGCCCTCCCCAGCCTCCATTGCCACACTACCTCACTCCCCTCTCTCTCAATACCACCTCACACCATCCTCGGAGCCACTCGAGCAGCCGTTCACCGAAACTTCCACCAGAGCCGCCGCATCAGAGGAGGAAGGGGGCAGTCGATTGCGACCACCCCAGGAGCCACTGCGACCTCGCCTGAGTCCGCTGTTGTCTCCTCATTCCATCGCCCCCATCGTCATGTTAGCCGGAGCCCTAGTAAGCCCCCATTGCACCCACACCGAGCCGCTAGGGTTCCGTCTCGACGGCGACCAGTTCGTCGTCAGCGATGAACCACCACCGTCGATCTAGGTTCTAATTGCACGGTCCACATCGCCCCATACCGCTTCGCTTTGAGTTGTGCTGCTGACATGTGGACCCCACTTGTCAGCTGCCCGCTGCGCCGCTGAGCGTAACTGGGCTGGCCCGTTAGTGTTCCCGCGCTGGCCCTAGAATTCAAATTTAGATTTTTCTATTTAGACTTAAACTCAATTCTGTCCACTAGTTTAAGAATGAATTCAGAGAGTTATACTTAACCAATTGGAATGACTCAAATTTGGTTGGAAATATAATTAAAATATCTATCCAAGCCAGTTGGATTTAAATCAATTAGACTTATAGATCACATATAGCAAAAATAATAAGACATATACTTTTCTACATTCAAACATTTTTCAAAAATCAATCATAATAGCTTTTGAGTTGATTCCAACTCTCAAAAATCACATTTCATAATATATATCTGAATATATAATAATATTTAGGTTTGCATGCAGTGACTTTGGACTAGTACCAAAATAATGCTATATAGGCATTTCTAGTCATTTTAAATTCTTTAAATAATAAACCTAAACTTATTAAAATGTGAGCAAACATTTAAATCACATTCCCATGCATTAGAATATGTGGTGATGACATGTGTCCACATGATCCCATATTTTAATTGGAGAATATTAAATCTTAGTTAATTTTAATGATTAGAAATTACTTTTCTCAAATAAAATAAATGAAACTAGCTCATTAAAATCTTGTGATGAATGTGATGATGCTAGATCATCAAGTGTGTGCATTAGTGTACTAAATATACTAGTTAAGTATTGTTTGGTGATTGTGTATTCCGTATGTATTTATAGACGATAGTACCGACCAAGTCTACGAAGAGGAGGAATTATACCCCGAGGAAGAAGAGGAGAATTTCAACCACTGCACCAATCAAGGCAAGCCTAGCACTTCAAGTAAACTGAGCAAGCTATTGTTAGAAAACTAGAATTAAGCAAGCTAACCTAAGCAAGATGCATTAGGCATGCTTTGGTTACACCCTTTTTGATTTATACCTATCCCAAGTTTTACTTGCAAGCTTTACCTGCTTTTACTTTACCAAAGTTCTTTACTTTATTTATAGATAGCATAAAGAGTATAAAACTTGGCCTATCTAGTTAGACTTAGATGTCATTCTATGGCATAAGATTGAGATTAGCATTCCACCTTAGTGAACACTCTTAACTTAGTGTTCAGAGCTAAACCAAAAACTTGATCACTTTAGATGGGAATACTTGGTGAAAATGATTATGAAAACCTTGGAATGATGAGTCATTCTATTGAGATGTTTTGACATGTGTTGAGAAACACAAATGGTTTATGAGGATGAAAATGTTGAGCCATGAGCCTTAGCCCTTTATAAAAACTGATGGTTGGGTTCGGATGCGATACCATTCCAATTTTTACCGTACAACCACAATACCTGAATTGGGTAAGGCTTAGCCGGAAGTTTATATGCATTAGTATTAGTTCCCTCGCGAGAGAGGTTTGAGCTGAGGATACCTCTCGATGTTGTCCACCTATGCAGTGCCCAAGATGACAGATGGTCATGGTTGGGAGGCCATGCTCATAGGAGAGGTGCTTATACTAGGGTGTGTAAAGGAAAGGTTATGTTTGATTATCTGCATACTAAGTATGATGATTCAGGGTTATCCCTGACAGATGTATCGAATCTTGTGGTGAAAGTGTACCACCTCTGCAGAGTGTCAAACTATTCGAATAGCCTCGTCTGCGGTTATGGACAGTTGGAGTGGCCATACTGTTCCGTAGTCAGATGTTTTCAAAATGACTTATGAAATGAATTGTGACATGACTTGACCACAACATGGTTGTGACTATGAGAATTAAGTTCCCACTTAGGTGATTTCAGAACTTTATTTTATCTTTCTTTGTTTCTAAACTTAGCTTAGGTTTCAAACTTAACTTTACAATTAAACTTAGAGCTTAGCATCCCTACTAGAACTACCTTACTTGTTAGTGATAGTTTGTGAGTACTTAAAGAGTACTCATGGCTTCGCCCCTGGCTATTCCCGTGGCCAGACTATGAGGAGGACTATCCGGAAGAAGGACAACAGGATGGCTACGACAACTAGTATCATCTCCCATCGTCAGCATTGCCTATGACACTGAAGATGGAGCCCACCGCTATGCTATTTTTTCCGCTACTTGTTTGTACTAAGACTGGGTCATGATATCCTTTATTTGTGTAAGACCTTATTATGGTTTGTAATGGATGATGTACTGTGATATCCAATCTGTTATGTCTTGGAAAAATAGTAATCCTGGGATTGCGATGTATGGCATAACAGGCATCTGGGATTAAAAATCTAGGTGTTGACACCCCTGGGAGCCTCCAAGATCCAGAGTCGGATTTCATCATCGTCTAGCTTGATCTTCAGCTTGTAGAATCTTGAAGGGTTCCTGAAACTTCAAAAGAAAGGATAGGATCCGGGTCTCAAAATGAGTCGGATCTTCAAATACATTATTCGAGTTTCTAGCTTGAAATTCAAACTAAGCCGGAATTTGGTCTCTGACGTATCCTGACACCAGTCATGGTGAAGCAACGTAACTGACAGACCTTCCCGTCAGCACGACTGTTGGTGGGTCCGCCTTTCGTGGAACCGAGGCATCGTTTTAGTGCGTGCACGGATATCGAGGCAGCATAATCATCGCGGGGGGGGGGGGGGGGGGGGGGGGGGGGGGGGGGGGTTACCCAGCTCCTTCCACGACGCGTGTCACGGTTACTATTTACATTTCACGAATCTTGGCGCGGATGAAGGATATAAGAGGTTGAGATTTCTTCCCTTTCCACTCCACCAGCACTTGGGCTCCTTCCTTCCTCTCGACGCTTTCCATGAACAGAGCTCCTCTACCTCCCCCAAAATCCCCCAGTGCCGCCCATCCTAGGTCACCGGCATCTAGAAGATGGCTGAAGCCTCATCTTCCGCCACAGTGGCAACACCAGCGACAGCGACATCAGCAGAGAAGGAGAGCTTTCGTGGGTTCTAGATCCCCTGCGTCTTGGATGACGCCAAGCTTCGCGTCGTCGAGAATGAAGGGCTCCTTCGCGCCGGGGACTGGTGGAGCGGCCATGGACAAACCATCCCCACCCCCAACATCGACGAGCGGGTGCCTTTCGGCGTCCACCTCGATAGATGTTTGAGCTTTCCACCCTTAGATTTCTTTTCTAAGGTGATAGATTATTACGGAGTTCGACTCCACCATCTCCCCCCGAACTCTCTCTTAGAGATGAGTGCTTATGCTTCTTTATGCGAGGGGTATCTCGGCATTAGGCCGAGTCTCATTCTCTTCTGCTATTATTTTCATACCTGGAGAAACTCCATCACCGCCGGTAACCCATACATTACCGAAACTCTTATCTTTTCCGTTAGGAGAGAACACGTCTATCCTAGGATTAAGGCTAGTGAGTCGGTGAAACAATGTCCATCCACTTTTTTTATCATAAGGATAGACCAACTCCTGGCAAAGCTACTGCTTTGCCGGCTTTTGTTGACGGTGCCGCCACGCCCCAAGTGTCCTAGGACGCAGATGTGCCAGCTCTCAGTGATGATCTACTTCTCGCCAAGAGGCGGATTGAATATCTGATGAATCACAAGGGCCTTAAAGGGTCCAACTTTATTCACTGCTAGGGGCGCGGCTGGCAACTGACAGGGGGGGGTCCACATGTCAGCGGCACAACTTAACGCGAAGCGGTACAGGGCGATGTGGGCCATGCGATTAGAAGCTAGATCAATGGCTCTAGTTCATCGTCGACGATGGACTGGTCGTCGACGAGACGGAACCCTAGCGGCTCGGTGGGGGTGCAATGGGGGCATACCAGGGCTCCAGCTAGCTTGGCGATGCGGGCGATCGAACGTGGAGATCACGGCGAACTCAGGCGTGGTCACGATAGCTCCTGGGGTGGATGAAATCGACGGGGCTCTTCCTCCTCTGCTGCGGTGAACTCCGGTGCAATTCCGGTGAACTGCTGCTCGAGCGGCTCCGGCGATGTTGAGAGGTGGTTCTGAGAGAGAGGGGAGTGAGGTAGTGTGGCGAATTAGTGCTAGGGGGCTCCTTATATAGGCTCGATGAGGAGACCGTGAGGGCGACGGTGAGCTCGTCGGTGACGATTGTACAGGGCTCTAGAGGCATGGGCGGTGTAGGCGGACGTTGGCTTGCCTCCTGGCGGTCAGCTACGACATAATGGCGACGCTAGGGGCGGTGGCATGCGGTCGGGAAATGGCGACGCTCTGCGCGGCAGAGGCGGTGCTCGACGCAGTTCACGGCGGCTGCTGGTCGCGTGATGGGAAAGGGTGTGTCTGGGTGTGTACTGGGGTTATGGCGGAGTGGTGCACACGAGCTGAAGGCAAGGCGCGGCTCGTGCGGGCCTGTCGGGGACGGTGCTCTGGCGCTCTCTGTGCACGGCGCAGAGGAGGTGGGCGTGAGCTGTCTACGGCGGTCCAGGGGCTAGCTGCGTCCGTGGGGTGGAAAGGGGACCGCGGTAGGGTGCGGCGGAGCTAAGGGATGTGCTAGATTGGCACGGCGTTGTCTCTGGAGTGTTGCCCATGCTCGGCCGGCGGCGACCAAAAATGGGTGGCGCGTTACTAGCGCTGCGGGGTAGGAGGGGGTTGTCTGGGGTTTAGTTAGGCCAAGAGGGGACAGAGGGGAGATGTGAGGGTTAAATGGGAGACAAGAATTCAATTGGCAACAGTAATAGTTAGGCCAATATTTTATGCCTGCCAACTGTTCGACAAAATGGCCGCATGAAACTATTATTTGAATTTTGAAATGATTTTTGGTGGAGGTGTTAGTCACATGCTTGAGCATCTGTGGTTGCTTGGGATTGTCAAATTGAACTCATTTGAGTGGGTTTTGAAAAAGTGTGATCTATGCATATGAAATGGATTCCATTTTCAAATGCCATTTAAAATTAGAGTTCAAAAGTTTGTGTAAGACTTCAAAGTGGGCCTTGGTAGATCATTACTTGTACTAGCAAGGGGTAGCAAGAGTTAGAACTGTTTTTGTGGGAATTTGAGTCCTAGGAACACCTAAAGTGGCCTAGTGGATTAAAATAGCACAAAACACCATTTGCATTTATTTATCTTATTTGATTTCTTTTTCTTTGGATTTTGTTTGGGAATGATCTAGATGATGTGGCATTCATCTTTGAATCATTTTACAACCATTAGAACAAAAAAACATGGCAATTCAAAACAATCCTATATTAATGCAACACACATATGCATTCTTGATTATTTAAATGAGAAAAGTTTTTGTTAACCCTAAATTGGGTGCTTTGGATCTTAATAACCTTGATTAAAGATTTGGGATGTTATAAACCTTCCCCCCTTAAACAAAATCTCGCCCCGGTATTTAAGAAAGAAAACTAGGAATTAAAAAGATCTGGAAACTCTGTCCTAATGTAATCTTCTCGCTCCCAAGTGGCTCCTTCTTCGGTATGGTTGCTCCATTGAATCCTGAGAAACTTGATACTCCGGGTCCTGGTGGTTCTGTAAGCTTCTTCCAAGATACGGATGGGCACTTCTCGATACATCAGACCCTTGTTGATATCAACGGCTCGGTGATCGATGTTCTTGAAAACTTCGGTCTTCTCTGGCACTTCTAAGCATTTGCGAAGTAGCAAGATATGGAACACATTGTGGATGGCAGACATCTCCTCCGACAGTTCCAGTGGATACGATACTTCTCCTCGATGATTCAGAATCTTGAAGGGTCCAATATATCTGGGGGCTAACTTTCCTTTCAGACTAAAACATTGCATTCCCTTCAATGGAGAAACTTTGAGATACACAAAATCTCCGACATTGAAAGTCAGGTCTCTCCGTCTCTTGTCAGCATAACTCTTCTAGTTGGATTGGGCGGTCTTGAGGTGCTCACGGACTTTGTGAACCTTCTCTTCGGCTTCTCGGAGGATGTCGGGTCCGCAAATCTGACTCTCTCCTACTTGTGACCAATTCAAAGGGTTACAACACTTCCTTCCATATAAGAACTCAAATGGGGCCATTTGCAAACTGGCTTGATAACTGTTGTTGTAGGAGAATTCTACGAAAGGCAGACAATCTTCCCATTTTGATCCATACTCTAACACACAAGCTCTCAACATATCTTCTAAGATTTTGTTGACTCTTTCAGTCTGTCCATCGGTTTGCGGGTGATAAGTTGTGCTGAAATTCAACTTGGTTCCTAATACTTCTTGGACTTTCTACCAAAATCTTGAGGTAAATTGGGTTCCTCGATCTGATACTATGGTCTTGGGGGTTCCATGCAAACTGACGATTCTAGCAATGTATAGCTCTACTAGCTTAGAACTCTGGTAGGTGGTCTTGACAGGTATAAAGTGGGCTACCTTGGATAATCTATCAACGATGACCCAGATTGAGTCATTTCCCCTACTAGAAGTAGGAAAACCGGTGATAAAGTCCATTTCGACGGAATCCCATTTCCATTCCAGAATCTGCAATGGTTTCAACAGTCCGGCGAGTCTCTGATGTTCTGCATTGACTCTCTGACAGATATCACACTTGGCAATGTAGCTTTCGATTTCTCTCTTCATATTGTGCCACCAAAATTGCTCCTTCAAATTCTGATACATCTTCGTTCCTCCGGGGTGGATAGAATAAAGAGTATCATGAGCTTCTTGCATGATAACTTACTTCAACTCCGAATCTACTGGCACACAGATACGTGCTTTGTATCACAGAACTCCTTTCTTCATCCTCGGTGAATCTAGGTACCTTTCATGTATCAATACGACGCTCAATTCCGTCGATACATGCATTTCCCTTCTAGGCTTCCTTGATCTGACTAATCAAAGTGGGTTAAATTTCAATGCTAGCTAAAAATCCTTTGCTAACTAGCTCAGTTCTAAACTTCTCCAACTCTTCATGCAAACTTGGTTGCTTCTCTTTGATCATGGTGTTTAATTGGCATGACAATCTGCTAAGAGCATCCGCTACCACATTGGCTTTGCCGCGGTGATAGTCAATGTCAAGGTCATAATCCTTTATTAACTCTATCCATCTCCTTTGCCTCATATTCAGCTCCTTCTGAGTGAAAATATACTTCAAGCTCTTGTGATCTGAATAAATCTCACAGCGGTCTCCCATAAGGTAATGATGCCATGTCTTTAATGCCAAAACTACGGCTGCTAGTTCAAGATCATGGCTAGGGTAGTTCTGCCCGTGCTGCTTCAGTTGTCGAGATAGATATGCTATGACTTTGTCTTGTTGCATCAACACACATCCGAGACCAATCTTGGATGCATCACAATACACATCAAACGGCTTCTTGATATTTGGCATAATCAATATTGGGGCTGAAATCAATCTCTTCTTGAGTTCTTGGAAACTTGCTTCACATTTGTCGGTCCATTCAAACTTCTTGTCCTTCTTCAAAAATTGGGTCATTGGTCTTGCGATGCTCGAAAATCCTTCAACGAACTTGCGGTAATATCTCGCTAATCCGAGAAATGCACGGACTTGGGTTTGAGTGGTTGCGGCTTCCCATTCTTCGACATCTTTGATCTTGGCGGTATCAACAACGACTTCTCCAGCCGACACAATATGTCCAAGGAATCCTACTTCTTTCAGCCAGAACTCACATTTGCTGAACTTAGCATACAACTGATGCTCTCTAAGGGTTTCAAGGATGATTCTCAGATGTTGCTCATGGTCTTCTTCTGACTTGGAGTAGATAAGGATATCGTCAATAAACACAACAACAAACTTATCTAGAAAATTCATAAAGATCTTATTCATGAGATTCATGAAATAAGCGGGAGCATTGGTTAATGCAAAATACATGACCGTATACTCATACAATCCATATCTGGTGGTAAAGGTGGTCTTTGGAATATTCGTTGCACGAATCTTAAGTTGGTGATAACCAGTCCTAAGATCAATCTTAGAGAACACTCTGGCACCAGTCAACTGATCAAACAGATCCTCTATCTTGGGAAGTGGGTACTTGTTCTTGATGGTGACGTCATTCAGCTTCCGGTAATCTATGCACAAACGGTTGCCTCCATCTTTCTTGTCGACGAACAACACGGGCGATCTCCATGGTGATGCACTTGGTTGAATCAAACCTTTCGCCAACATAGCATCCAATTGCTTCTTCAGCTCCACTAACTCTGATGGGTTCATGCTATAGGGTCTCTGGGCTATGGGTCCAGTTCCAGGAATTAGTTCAATAATGAACTCAATATCCCGATCTGGGGGCATACCGGGAAATTCATCTGGGAATACGTCGGGGTATTCACAGACTACTCTGACTTGGTCTATGGTGGGTAGGGCTAGACTCTTGTTGCACTTGAATTGACGGGGTAAGGTTTCAGATATATGCTCTACTGATCCTCTAGAGCTACTGGTCATGGTGATGGCTTTCTTGGCACAGTCGATCAATCCTTTATGTTTTAACATCTAATCCATTCCTAGTACTACTTCCAAACCTTTGGTTCCAAGTACTATTAGATTGGCATAAAAATCTATCCCATGTATTCTGATAGGCACAGCCTTGCAAATTTTTCTAGCTTTTGTGGTTGAACCAGGTATTTGAACTATCATAACATGCTTCAAGTTGGTTGGGTGAATCTTACTAGTGCATGCAAATTCTTTGGTAACAAACGAGTGCGATGCTCTAGAATCAAACAACACTCTTGCTAAAACTAAGTTCACAAAAAACATACCCTGCACGACACCAGGCGCTTCCTGGGCTTCTTCAGCGTTCATGTGGAAGAGGCGGCCATTGCGGTTTTGAGGGTTCCCTGGGGCGAATCTTCTTCCGGGTTGAACATGATGTTATTGCTTCTTGGGACACTCATTGGAGTAGTGACCCTTCACTCCACACTCAAAATAAGTAATCTAACTTGTCTTTGGCTATTGTTGTTGTTGTTGTTGGACTTGGGTGGTGCACGGTTGAAGTTGTTGGAGTTGCCGGGGTAGTTGTTGGTGTTCCCTCCGGACTTTACATTTCCTCCGCTACGGTTGGGGTAGCTTGGACGAGACATTGGGGTCGATTGTTCCGAGGGGCATATCTGGCAGACGGGTTGGGACGATACTTCTGGTGATTGTTGGATCCACTCTGGTGCATCATCCGGCGTTTGCGATTGTCATTCGCTTAGTTGATCTTCCCTTCCATCTAGATGGCAGAGTCGACTAGCTCTTCGAGATCCTCTAAACGGATGTTGACTACTACCGTTTGCATCTCATCATGCAATCCATTTAGGAATCTCTCCTTCTTCTTGGCTTCAGTATTGATCTCATTAGGTGCATACCTGGCGAGGGACAAGAATCTGTCACGGTACTCCACTATAGTCATCCTGTCCTGCTTAAGTTCTCTGAATTCATCTCTCATTCTGGTGACTAAACCTTGTGGCACATGGGTGCGGCTAAACTTGACTTTGAAGGCTTCCCACGTCATCACTTGCCCGTGGTTCTGTTACGGGTGTTGTTCCACCATGCTCTTGCATCTCCTGCCAGATAGTGGGTGGCAAACAGAACTTGCTCATTTGCGTCAACTCCTGCTACCTCTAGGTTATTCTCCATGGTCTGTAACCAATCATCAGCATCCAGCGGGTCTTTAGACTTGCTAAAGATAGGGGGATTGGTATTCTGGAAGTTTTTGAGTTTGGATCCATGATGATCCTGATTTCCATGACCTTGATTGTTGTGGGCCATCTGGGCAATCTGCTGCAGGGTGGCTAGATTTGCTTGGCGCTCTGCCCTACTAGCTTCGCGGTCTGCAATTAGCGTCTGCAGAATCTGCAACATTGGGTCCTACGATGAGCTTCTCCCTCCTTGGTTTCCACGAGTCATCTGAAGATTGAGATAGTTAATGGGGTAACAGGGAAAGTTCTAAAGTTTACGGTTTTGGTATCAAATCTAAAACTTTAAGTTTGACTCAGGTTTGGCAAACTAACTTCTTTTCATTCATTCAAGCAAAGCACACGATACAAACACACACACACCACAACAAAAAGGAAAATAGATGGTTTTAAGAACCATTCTGTAAGCTAATATACAATGGGACCGATACTTCTCACTCCTACGATAGTGCTATAGTGCATCTACTCATCATCGATGAAGTCGGAGTCATCATCGTTGGTGTAGAAGTCCATGGCATCATCCTCCAGATAGTCATCATCATTGTTGAGGTACGAGTGAATATCTCCCTGGATGTCTTCACCTTCCTCCTCTTCTTCTTTTGCTGCAATCTGAGCTTCTTGCTCCTTGATGGTCTACTCGAGGTCGGCCACCTTCTTGCGGAGACGGTCGATGGTGCGATCCTTATTTGCGCGTTGACGGCGAAGTGACTGATGATCCTTAATAAGCAGTGAGAAAGTCTGGGCCTTCTGGGCGGCAATGGCATGGTTGTGGTTGGCGTACTCTCGAGCATTGTCCAATTCCTATTGTCTGTCATTGACGAGGGTTTAACTCATCAATGCCCATTGTTATGGACTTGGGTTTTGGAGAAGGAGGGAGCGCTGGAGACATCTATCGGCTAGCAAACAAGCACACAGGGACAAAGGATTTACCCAGGTTCAGGCCTCGTAGAGGTCCCTACTCCTGCTTGTCTACTCGTGGAATTATGGAAGGAGTCGAAAGTTACAATGGTGCGCAGATGCAATCTGGCGAGGGTTGTGGAAACTAGGGTTGCGTGTCCTCCTCGCCGCCCCTCGTAGCCTTAATATAGATAGGCTAGGTCTCGGGTAGCAGGTCGAGTCGGTTACAAGTTAGGGTTTTCCCCTTCAAACTTTCTATCTTTAGCTTCTTCTTGTTCTTCAAGCACTCGAGAGTCTGCATGTCACTCGAGTCCTTTCATCCGGGCCTTTGGCGACACCATGGGCCTGTACGTATTTGGACCTTATATACCAAGCTCGAGTACCTATAGGGTATATCCATGTCAGTAGCCCCCGAGTGTCCAGTGGAATCGCAGATTCGACTGGGGACTTTTGAAGCCTTCGAGTGCTTGATCGAGTACATTTCGACTTCTTTTATTTGTGTCATAGGGATTGTTGATATACGTGCCTGATATAACCGAAGTACCGGTATCAGTTAACCACCTTAGGGTGAAACAACGCAATCTACTCGAACTCGAGTCCCCGGACTCGAATCCGGAAAAGTGCTGGCGTAATTCGACTCAGGCCGCGGAGGTCTTACAGGAGTCGAATTCCAGTTATACGGGCGTGGGCACTCGACGCGTCTGTCAAGGCATGTTCATCGTGCCTGTAAGCACGGATATATTTCTGGTAGTGCGCAGCTAAATGCGTTGCCAGGCCTTATTCAGGTCTTACCTTCACGCTGTAAGCGCGGCATCCGAATTTTATCATCGCAGAGACGATTCGGGCGACCCAGGAGACACAGTCTCTTTGTAGGGAAATTATGAGGCGGTGTCGCCATAAGATTCGAGTGCGGATGTTATCAACACACAGCTTTATGTATAAACAACCATAGGGTGCACGACCAGCGCTCCCTATGGGAGTAGCCCCCGAGTGCCTGGTTGAGTCGAAGACTCAGGCAGGGACTAAATAACTTTTGTGACTGCTATCATCTTTTAGTTGCTTGCTTGTTTCAGTCGAATTTGTTTCTGGCGCTCCTTATGGGAGTAACCCATGTCCATAGTCGAACCGTATTTCGAGTGGCTGGGTTGTTGTTTTTGATTGTCCTTGTTCCTGCAAAAAGAAAAGAAAATCGTAGGGTGCGCGACTAGCGCTCCCTATGGGAGTAGCCCTGGAGTGCTTGGTGGAGTCGAAGACTCCAGTAAGGACTAAAGTAGTCAAAATTTTCCACTGTGTAGCGTTGATGACGTCAGTGCTGATGCTTGTATGACCTCAGTTTCCCGCGTGAGCGAGTTTGACAGGACGTAACGAGCGGTGGGTCCCACTTCCTGACTTTGATTTGACTGGGCGTGCGTAATCTTTATTTTAACTGCGCCTCCACGATTTCCACATGTAATGGGAGTAGTGGAGGGACGGTTCGTGCTTCCCCTTCTCCACGTGTCCAACACGATGCGTGCCACGCGTCCAGTAGGGTTTTTCTGAGCCGTTGGATTCCATCTTCTAGGGGTTAAGTAGCGATGTTAAGGCGGTAATTTCCCATCTGCGCTCTTTCTTCCTTGCTGCCATCGCCATTGCTGCTGCTCTTCTGCTTTTCCTTGCACTCGTTTCCTCCACAGCGCTGGACCACCTTTGCTCGTTTCCGAGCTACTTTCTGCGCTCGCATCGCCGCCGTTCAATGGGGAAGAAGAAAGGAGGCGTTGTTGCTGATTCCACGGCCACCGTCGCATTGGCGAAGAAGAAGGGTGGCTCCGCTGCTGCGGGCACCAGCGCCGCTACCGGCAGGAAGAAGAAGGTCGCGGTCACCCGCGTGACAAATGGTGTGTGGCGCCCTTCCATCATCAAGGCGTCAGATCTCCGTCTTATCCGCCAAGACGGAGTTATCTCCGTAGCAGTCGCCGATGCACGCGTCCCCAGCGGTGAGATCATTCCTGCTCCTCCCGCTGGCTTTTGAGTGATGTTTCTTGCATTCATCATTCGCGGTCTCTCCTTGCCTCTCCACCCCTTTCTTAGGGGTCTTCTTTGTTTCTACGGGCTCCAACTCCATCAGCTGTCCCCAAATTCTATTCTCCACATCACCTACTTCATCACTCTTTGCGAGTGCTGGCTCGGAATCGAGCCACACTTTGGTCTTTTCAAGCGCATATTTAAATTGAAGCGCCATTCCGCATCTGGCTCTTTAGTTTATGACGTAAGTGGTTGCGGAATCCACATTGACACATCCGCCACCTACTTCGACATCAAGGTCACCAAGTCCGTCCGGGGATGGAGGGACAAATGGTTCTATGTCCGTGATCAGAAGGCCAAAGATAAGCACTCTGGACTCGCGCCCTTCGATCCCGTGACTCCCTAGAAAAAGATGCGTTCTTGGAAGAACGTAGTTATGCCTGGCGAACTTGCGGAGATAGACGTGCTGTATCAACGCGTCTGCGACCTCGAGAGTCGCATAGGCGCAGAAGAGGGAGGCTGCACCCTTATCAGAACTTGGCTGCGCCGTCGCGTCCAGCCTCTCCAAGCCAGAGTCCATCCCATGTTTCAATGGGGTGGCGCTGATGATGCCACTCGCGTGTCTGCCGATGGCATGTCTGCGAGTGAGGTGGATAAGAGGGTTCGACTGGTCACGAAGTACACTGGCAAGGATGTGCTTCCGAGTGAGCCAGTTGTTCCTCCTTTTGATGTTTCGAATCCTCCTCCTGAGGTACAATTGTGCTACGTAGTAGCTTATTTTCTTGATTGCTTTTCTGATGCTTACTTGTTTTTTTGCTGATCTTCGTTGTCTATATGCAGGATTGGGCGGCGTCGCCTTGCATGCCCCCTCTCCCTGAGGGGATTATTCCTCGTGAAGATTTGGAAGAGGACGAGTCTGAGTCGACTGTCCCTTCTGATGTGGAAGAGGAAGCCCCCGAGTCCGAGAGTCCGGATACTCGCAAGCGTTCGCGCAGCGAGGATTCTAACGCGTCGTCTCCTTCGACTCCCGAAGGCACGGCTGTTGGCGCGGAGTCGCCAATTCCCGCCATTCCTGTGAGGGTTGTGGCCCCATCTTCTCGCAAGAAGATGCGATAGCCTAAGGAGTCTTCGTCGGAGTCGGTGGAGGCCACATTTGATTTTGACAAGTTTGACTGGTAAGTTTTCGAGTTCACTTGTTCTTCTCTTTTTTCTTCTTGTTGGCCCTGGAGTTTGCCCTTTCTCAATGTGGATTTTTTCTTGTAGTCAAGATGCGTCGTCATCTTCTGGTGACGTCAAGTTTTTGAAGAAATCGGGAGTCGCAACCTCAAGGGCCAAGAAAGAGGTCAAGCGCGTTCCTTCCCCTCCGGTGGCGGCCCACTCTGGGCACAATTCTTCGAGCTCTCCTCACGTAGGGGAGCATCGAATGGTTGCTCGGATGATGGTACAACAAACTTCTTCGGAGTCATTGGAGGACCATGTAAGTATATCTCTCCTTCTTTTAGTGTGGCAGTCGACGTTGTCTGTTGCCTCCATTGATTCCTTGTTTGTGCGACAACTCCTTGTAAAGGAAGCCGCGCAAGTGGCAGAGCAGGTGATGGCGATGGGCCGCCAGCATGCAATGCTGGAGACGCGCCACCGCGTGGTCGAAAGTGAGTATTCTACACTTATTCTTTTTTGCCTTCTCCTTTTGTGGTATAGTCGACTGATAGTCAACTTTTGATTGCCGTGTAGCTAAACATAACGCTTTACTGCGCAACGTCGCCACCTTGGAGAAAACACTGGCCGCAGCTGTGAAGGGGCGCGATGAGGTATTCGCGGCTCGTGACGAGGCACATAAGCGCGAAGAGGATCTGCGTGCCTCCTTTGCAGCCAGGGAAAAGTTGTTCGAAGAGCAACTGTTCTCAGTCGCCAAGGCCCTCTCAGGTACCTTTGCTTGTTGATATTTATTGTTATTCTTCTTTGCATCTAGAGTTTTTTGCTGTTGGCGCTAAAGTTTTGATCCATGTGTGGGTTTCTGTACAGATGCTGGCGATTTGAGCTTTGACCCGCAGGCCCTTCGTCGCGATGACGCTCTGGCAGGCGCGGTGTCTGCAGTCGAGGACCATAGTGCCGCCGTCCAAGATACACTGTCCAAGGCCAAGGTCACCCTCAGTCGCCTCTAGGAGGAGTTGATGCCGAAGGCGGAGCTGATCGATAACATGGACGAGCTAGTGGAGTCACTCGCCGGTGGTGTGCCTTCCACCTACAAGAACTCCCTCCACGCTGCTGGCGCGTCCATGTCACTCGCCATGGTGCAGGCCCATGGATCCGAGATCGATCCTTCCACGATGTCGAAGGCGATGCCTGTTGGCGCAGATGGTCAGCAGGTAGTCTTCGCTCCCTTCGCGACTGCTTGTAGCAAATACGGGCATCAATTGATAAATACTGTTGCGAAGTATTCGGAAGAGCTCCATCGTGCCAAGACGGCGGCGAAAGCTTCGGCCTCAGGAGCCGGCGGAAAGTCAGTGGCATCTGATACTGCCACGGACTTGATGAAGCCTCCGAAGCCGTTGAAGTCGAAGAAGGCAGTTGCTCCGTAGTTAGCTTTGTAGTGGTTGATTAGTTGTCCTTTGTGTTTAAGAACATGCCTGTTGGCGAGTGTGTCTGTGGATACTTATGCTGATCTTGAATGCATCTGTTCCTTTTGCCTTTTGTGTTAATTTTGTCGCCTTATTTGCCTCTATCTTGACTTGTGGTAGGGTACACCAAGTGATCCTGTGGGGGGAACCCAGAACTCGCCATCTCTAGATGATACAGTGGCAGCACCGCGCTCCAGGGTAGAGGAGCTATCCTTGCTTTCGCGACTTCGTGACCGCGTGAAGCAGCTGGAGCGTGAGTTGCCCGTGATCCACGGTAGCGCAGACCTGCGGTAGTCGAAGGCGGAAAAACCCGCCGCCCACGAGCAATATCTGCTTGGCGAGGTGACGCAGCTGGGCGACCAGTTTAAGTGTTAGTTTGCTTATTCTCGTCTTTTCCTTTGTAGTTACTCGCAGCGGTACGTTGTACTCATGCTATTGATGTTGCTTCGTGTAGTTGTTAGCGCGCGCCATCCGCAGGAGGAGAAGGATAGAATTGCCATTCGCCTTCATGATCTCACCCAGGAGCAACTTCAAGAGAGTGGATACTTCTGGGTAGATCATGATCGTGCGACTGCGTTGGCGACCCTGTAGGATCGCGCATCGCGAGTGCTGCTTTTCCTGAAGAAGTCGTAGTCGTGCTTGAAGAACATTTATCGGGCGATGTTCCCACTGGACGACACTCCATCAAGCCTGCTAGCTCTTCTTGCCAAATTTCAAGATCTGTCTGCGGTTCACGAGTGCGTGAGGCAGCAGTTGGTGGCTGGTGCCAAGGCTGCCCTCTCAATGGTGCGATTGCACAGGCCTGACGTGGATGTTGCCGCCATTGCCTCTGGGCCGCCAGTGCCACCAGCAGGATCTTCCTGGAATATGGTACCGCACTATCAAGCGGTGGACCGTCTAGCAGAGGAGATCGTCGACTTCTTCGAGGAACAAACCAACGTTCTTCCGTTGCAAGAGTAGCCAAATTTGTATCCTGCACATAAGTGTACTTGTGTTGTAAAGTTCGTATAGATGTTGTAGATAATTTACTGCCGAATGTGTATAAAGAGCTTTGTGAGCGTGAGGTGCGTTGCACTATGCGAGTCCTTTTCGTTAGCCTGGCCATCTTTTATCTCGGTCCCTTGTCAACCTGTCAGGTGCGTTGCAGCTGGGTTGAGTTTGTGTGAAGGGGTTCGATTGATGTGCCAGCTACTCAGGATATCGCGTTTTTGGTTCGAAGAACAGATGTATGTAGGGTGGCGCAGCCCCCGAATATAGACATTGACAAAGTTAAGGAGAACACGGAGTTTTTGGGGCACTTAGCTTTTATTTATTCGAAGAACAGTGCGAGGTACAATGTGCGGCTAAGTAGCCTTATTTGCGATGTAAAAGTAAAAAACGACTAGGGGTAGAAGCATCGCAGTTGTGCGACGTTCCAAGGGTTGGAGTACGCGACTCCTGTCTCTAAATCTTGAAGGCGGTAGGCGCCACCTAGGATTACTGTTGTAATCACGTATGGTCCTTCCCAGGGGACTCGAGCTTGAGATGCCCCTGCTGCTTCAGTCACAGGACCAGGTCACCTTCGACGAAGGATCTGGGGCGAAGCCTTCTACTGTGGTAGTTGCGCAGGTTCTGCTGGTAGATCGTGGATCTTTCTACGGCGATTTCTCTTGCTACGTCAAGGAGGTTGACGGAGTCTTCGAGTGCAAGGGATGACTCTTGTTCGCTGTAAGCGACTACACGAGGCGCCTTGTATCGTACTTCAGTGGGTAGCACTGCCTCCGCCCCGTGCACCATAAAGAATGGCGTGTAGCCTGTGGTGCTGTTTGGAGTTGTACGTAGGCTCCAGAGTACGGATTGTAGTTCATCTGGCCAGCAATCCGCGGCTTGTTCGAGTGGTCATAGGAGTCGCCAGGTCCTCGCAGAATTCTTGGAACTCCTTGGATGTGAAGTTCGTCCTATTGTCAGTGATGATATTGTGCGGCACGCCGAAGCGGTAGACGATGGACTCGAAGAATTTGACTGCGATGTGCCCTGATTGGTTGGTCACCGGCATGGCCTCGATCCACTTGGTGAATTTGTCGACTGCAACCAAGAGGTAGATGTAACCTCCGCGCGAGGACCTTGGAAGCTTGCCAACCATGTCGAGCCCCCACTGTGCGAAGGGCCAGGCCAATGGAATAGGCCGTAAGTCTGCACCTGGTGCGTGTGGCTTGTCCGCGAATCGCTGGCAAGCATTGCATTTTTGGACTATGTCCTTGGCGTCGCGCATGGCCGTGGGCCAGTAAAATCCAGTTCGTAGAGCTTTGGCAACGAGGGCGCGACTGCCCGCGTGGTGCCCGCAGGTCCCTTCATGGATGTCGAGGAGAACTGCTCTTCCATTGGCCATGGAGACACATCATTGTAGCACTCCTGTAATGCTGCGTTTATACAGTTCGCCGTTGATAACGGCGAATGCCTTGAAGCGCCACGCGATGTGCTGTGCATCTGCCGGGTCGTCCGGTAGTCTCTTGCTGAGGAGGTACGTAATGTACGGCTGTGTCCAAGATTGCTCGATTATCATGACGCTCATTGGTCCCTCGAGTCCTGTGTCCAGCTCCAAGTCATCGAGTGCCATTGGCTCATTGGGTGGCGTAGGCCCCGAGTCCGTTGCTGCGCTTGTTTTCTTCTCTGCGGCCTTTGGCTTGATGGAGCGTTCGCATATGCGCTTGAGAAATACCCCAGGTAGTATGAGGGCGCAGGTAGAGCCTATCTTGGCGAGTGCGTCCGCCTCCTGGTTGCTTTCGCGACCTACATATCACAACTCGCAACCATCGAAGTCTCCTTTGAGTGTAACGTAGAGGTCGCGGTACGCGATCATGTTGTCGTTCAGTGCGTCGCACTCGTGCATTGTTTGGTTGACAACCAACTTGGAGTCGCCATATATGATGAGCCTCTTGGCGCCGCAAGCTTTTGCCATCCTCATCCCGTGCAACAGGACCTCGTATTCAGCCTGGTTGTTTGAGGCTGTGAACTGCATTCGCAGGATATACTTCAGCTTGTCCCCTTGAAGTGATGTCAGTATGACACCTGCGCCTGCTCTATCTTTCCGCTTAGACCCATCGAAGTGCATTGTCTAGAGGTAGGACATATCTGGCTTGTCCGGGAGCTGGTTCTCCATCCAGTGCACGAGAAAGTCAGGGAGCACTTGAGACTTGATTGCGTCGCATTTTTCGTATGTGATGTCTCGTGGAGACAACTCTATTCCCCAAAGCGCGACTCGCCTTGTGGCGTCGGGGTTATTGAGGATATGTCCCAACGGGGCGTCGTTGACTACCACGATTGGGTGTTCTTGGAAGTAATGGCGCAGTCGCCGGCGGTCATAAAGACGTCGTACGCCAGCTTCTGGTAGTGCGGGTACCGCTGTTTTGTTGGCGTGAGGACCTCGCTGAGGTAGTATACCGGGCGTTGTACGCCGTGGACCTTGTTTTCCTCAGCTCGCTCGACGACGAGCACTGTGCTGACCACCTGGTTGGTGGCGGACATGTACAGCAACAGTGGTTCCCTTTCTCGTAGAGTCACCAACACTGGTGAAGTGGATAGCAGGTGTAACATCCCAAAAACTTCAATCCAAGTTTATCAAAGATCAAATCAACCAAAAATGGGGTTAACAAAAACTTTTCCAAATTTAATATGAAAGCATTCATATATGTGTGCATTTAAAATAGGAGATGTTTGAATTGCCATGAATGAATGATCCAATGCTTGTAAAATGTTTCTTAGGTGATTTAAACACCATCTACATCATTCCCAAACTTTTCCTAAAGAAAATCAAATCAAAAAGAATTAAAAAGGAGGAATGGTCATTTTGGCAAATTTAACTCTAATGCCTACTTTGGCTATTCCTAGTACTCAAAACTTAACAGAAACAATTCTTGATCTTTGCACCCCTTGCTAGTACGCATAATGAGGTACCCAGTCCCATCTTTTGCTCTGCTAAAAACATTCTGTTAACTATTTTAAATGATAGTTTAAAATTGAATCTAATGCATATGCATAGATCACTCCCATTTCAAAAACCATCTCTTTGAGCTCCACTTTCAAAACCCTTGCAACCAGAGACTACCTATCACTAGTGGAGATCGCTCAAAAATTTTGAAACCAAAATTCCAAACATTTTCTCTTTCGGCCATTTCATCAAACAACTTGTGTGCACAAATCTGGCCAAATTGAAAACACTGTTTTGAGCAGTGATCTTGGTCACCATCTGTGCCTAACCTTGTCCCCTTGTTCCATCAGTACCAGCCCTACCCTTTGCTAGCCCAGCCACACCCTGTGCACACGACCAAATGGTCATGGCCATTAAGGCCGAGCACCATGAGCACCCCTACCAGCGACATCGCGCCACAGCCGCCAACCCCTCTCGCCATGTCTAGCACATTGCTAGTGGTCCACCTCCACCGCCCAACCAGCCCCAGGCCAGAGACAGAGGGCAGAGCGGCCAGGATCCGCCGCGCCCGGAGCTGGTCGAGCATGCCGACGCTGCCCCCAGAGCATGCCCTGTCCCTGCTCGCACAGACCGCCCCTTGGCACCAGCCCGCGCCCACCGCTCCGCCTCGACCTGGAGAACACCCTAGACACCCCCGCTGGCCGCCCAACGCCTCACAGCCACCGCTCGCCGTGGCCGCCGCCGCCTCTGCCGCGCAGAGCGCCACCTCGCCCAGACCGCGTGCCACCGCCCCTACGGCTGCATTCAATGCCTAGAGCACCGCCGGGGGACATCACGTCGATCGCCACCTGCAGCCATGCCTCTACCCCACCGTAGCCATGTCGCCACCGTCGACTGCCCATCCCGCTCGGTCTCACCGTCGGGCCTATGAAAGGAGCCCTCCCCAGCCTCTCCTCTCCACACCATTCCACTCCCCTCACCTCTTTGAACCTCACCCACCTCTAGCCGAAGCAATGCGAGCTCTGCCTCGCCAGAATTGGAGCCGGAGCAGCCGCGGCAGGAGGAGAAGGGCGCCGTTGATTGCGACCACCCCAAGCTCCGCCGCGACCACGCCTCGCCTCGTTGTCGTCTTCCACTTCGTTTGCCCGCCTCGCCGACCCCGCTGGAGCCCTGGTACGCCCCCAGTAGACCCCCACTGAGCCGCTAGGGTTCGAGCTCACTGGCGACCTGTTCGTCGTCGACAACGACCCTCAGCCGTAGATCTCGCTTCTAATCCTACGGCCCACAGCACGCGTACTGTTTCACGTGTTAAGTGTCGCTGACAAGCGGGACCCCCTGTCAGCTGAGCCCCGCGCCGTGGAGTGCCATTGGGCCGGCCCATTTCTTTTCCCGCGCGAGCCCACCCGTTCAAATTTGGATTTTTCTTTTTAGTTAAATCTAGTTTCTGTCCACTATTTCAAAATTCAATTCTGTGAGTTTGACAAAACCATATTGCATGAAACCAATTTTTTCCGAAAGGTCTTAAGATGATCTATCCAAGACCGTTGGATTTAATTCAATTAGAGTTATAGATCTCTCCTAATAAAAATAAGAAAACAGAAGCATTTGCAACTTGCAATATTTTTATAAAATCAACCAAGTTAGCTTTTGAGTTGATTCCAACTCTCAAAAATCACATTTCATCATATCTATCCAAATATGTAATAATATTAAGGTTTACATGCAGTGACTTTGGACTAGTACCAAAATAATGCTATAAAGGCATTTCTAGTCACTTTAAATCATTAAATAATGAACTTAAACCAAAGTAATGTTGATCGAACCTTTGAATCTCATTCCCACATGTTAGAATATGTGGTGAGGACATGTGTCCACATGATCCCATATTTTGGTGGTGAATATTAAATTCTAGTTAATTTTTCAATGAGTAGAAATTACTTTTCTGAAATAAAAAGGATGAAACTATTGAATTAAACTTGTGATGTTTGTGATAATAATAGATCATCAAATGTGTGTCCTAGAATGCTACTTAGCCTAGTTAAGTATTGTTTGATGATTGTGCACTCCCTATGTATTTATAGACGATAGTACCGACCAAGCTTTCGAGGAGGAGGAGTTCTACCAAGAAGAAGAAGAAGAAAACTTCAAGCACTGCACCAACCAAGGCAAGCTAGCACTATCCAAGATTAACCCTTGCAAGTTGTACTTGCAAGCCACCATTAACAGTGCAAGTTAACACTTGCAAATTTAGTGATTAGCAAGTTAGGATCAAACTAGATGGTTTAGCAAAGATGCCCTAAGCATGCTTCGATCACACTCTCTTTTGACTATTAGTACCCCCAAGCCTTAGTTACAAGTTTTACCGCTTTTAGGTTATACAAAGTTCTTTACTTAATTTGAAGGTAGCATAAAAAGTATAAAACTTGACCTATTTTAGAACCCTTTAGATGTCATTCTATGGCATGAGATTGAACCCATCTTTTCCACCTTAGTGAAAACTCTTAACTTAGTAGTATAGAGTAGATCAAAAACGTAAGTCACGTTAGATGGGAACACTTGGTGAAAATGAATTATGAAAACCTTGGAATGATGAGTCATTCTATTGAGATGTTTTGACATGTGTTGAGAAACAAAGCTGGTTGTTGATGATGAAAATGTTGGGGCATGAGCCTTAACCCTTTTATAAAACTGATGGTTGGATTCGGATGAAATACCATTCCAAATTTACCGTATAACCACATTACCTGATTTGGGTAAGGCTTAGCTTATGCATTAGTATTAGTTCCCTCGCGGGAGAGGTTTGAGCTGAGGCTACCTCTCAATGTTGTCCACCTATGAAGTGCCCAAGATGACTGATGGAAATGGTTGGGAGGCCATGCTCATAGGAGAGGTGCTTATACTAGGGTGTGTAAAGGGAAGGTTATGTTTGATTATCTGCATACTAAGTATGATGATTCAGGGTTACCCCTAATAGATGTATCGAATCTTGTGGTGAAAGTGTACCACGTCTGCAGAGTGTCAAACTATTCGAATAGCCGCGTCCGCCGTTATGGACAGTTGGAATGGCCATACTGTTTCGTTGTCAGATGTTTTCCAAATAACTTGATATGAATGATGAATCTTGACTTGACCACAACAAGGTTGTGTTTATGACAATAGTTTCCCCAACTTAAGTGATTCTAGAACTTTACTTTATCTTTCTTTGCTTCAGAACTCAGCTTAGGTTTCAAACTTAACTTTATAGTTAAACTTAGATCTAGCATTTTAACTTAGAATTATACTGCTTGCTAGTGGTAGTTTGCGAGTACTTAAAGAGTACTCATTGGTTTTGTCCCTGGCTATTATCATGGCCAGACTATGAAGGAGATTATCAAGATGATGATCAGCAGGACGGCTATGATAACTAGGACTATCTGCCTTCGTCAGCATTGCCTGTGCCCCTGAAGATGGACCCCACCGCTACGCTATCTTTTATTTCCGCTGCTTGTTGTATTAAGAACTGGATCATGAGATCCTTATTTGTGTAAGACCTTATGTATGGTTTGTAATGGATGATGTACTGTGATATCCAATCCGTTATGTCTCGCAAAAATGGTAATCCTTGGATTGCGAGATATGGCATAACGGGCATCTGGGATTAAAAATCCGGGTGTTGACAAGTTGGTATCAGAGCCATCCTGACCATAGGAGACCCTAGTTAGAATGGACGTCAAACAAAAACTTAGTTTCAAAACCAAAGTGAGTATTTATGAAAAACTATCTCCTCTCTTACCCTTGGGAATTCTTCCTTCTCAAAAATTCATGTTACTCAAAATTCTTACACTACTACTTAAAATTTGACACACTTGATCACTTCTCTAACTTCCTCATCCTTAATCCATGTAGATGGAGACTCAGTTCAGCAAGTTTTATCAGTTGGGAAATGGAGGTTAGCTGATCTTCGAGAGGGATCTAGATTCACTATCGGAGTTACTGGGACGCCCACATCCGGAGTTTCTTGGAGCTCCACTTCCAGGACCCCCAGGAGGAGACCTACAGTGGCTAGTCACCGTAGATCTTAGAGGAAGCATTGAAGCACCAACTTCTGGAAGAATTCAGTTCTTAGTGAGAGAGAACAACTGGCTAGATGGATTAGCCAAGGCAATGCATGAAGCTCTCGCACGTCTATGTGCCCTCAGCGTCAACAAGACCCAAGGAACCCGTTTTGCCCACTATGCAAGACGTGACTTCATGGGACTGCCAATGGAAATGTCGGGCCACCCGAGTTGAGGCGTCAAGTGGAGAACCTTGACTTGTTACTCCATGACAGACAACAGGAACTGGACAATGCCAGAGAGTTAGCCAACCAGAACCGTGCCATTGCCGACCAGAAGGCCTAGACTTTCGCACTGCTTGTCCAAGATCGTCAGTCTCTTTGCCGCCAGCATGCCAAGAAGGATCGCACCATCGCCCGTCTTCGCAAGAAAGTGGCCGACCTCGAGAAGACCGTCAAGGAGCAGGAAGCTCAGCTTGCAGCAAAAGAAGAAGATGAGGGTGAAGACATCCAGGGAGACATGGATTCTCACCTTAGCAATGATGATGACTTTCTGGAGGAGGATGTCGTGGACTTCTACACTGATGATGAGGACTCCGACTTCATCGACGATGAGTAGATGCACTAGAGCACTGTCGTAGCAGGAGATATAGTGATCTCATTGTATCGTAGCTTACAGAATGGTTCTTCAAACCATCTGTTTTCCCTTTGCTTGTTGTGGTGTGTGTTGTATCGTGTGCTTTCTTACATGAATGAAAATGAAGTTAGTAGAAAAACCTGAGTCTAACTCAAAGTTTTAGTTTTGAAAACCCCAAAACCATGAACCTTAGAATTTCCCTCTTACCCCTATATCTTCATATGACTCGTGGAAACCAAGGAGGGAGCAGCTCATCGTAGGACCCGATGCTACAGATCTTACAGAATCTCATCGCAGACCGTGAAGCAAGCAGGGAAGAACGCCAAGCCAACCTAGCAACACTTCAACAGATCACCCAGATGGCTCTCAACAACCAAGGGCATGGAAATCATGATCACCAGGGATCCAAACTCAAAAACTTTTAGAACACCAATCCCCCAATCTTCAACCAATCTGAAAACCCATTAGATGTTGATGACTGGTTACAGACCATGGAAAACAACCTAGAGGTTGCCAGAGTTGATGAAAATGAGAAAGTTCTCTTTGCCACCCACTATCTGGCAGGAGATGCAAGAGCTTGGTGGAATAGCATCCGCAATATGAACCATGGTCAAGTGATGACATGGGAAGCATTCAAGGTCAAGTTCAGCCGCACCCACGTGTCGCAAGGTCTAGTCAACAGAATGAGAGATGAGTTCCACGAATTGAAGCAAGGAAGAATGACTGTGGTGGAGTACCGTGACAAATTCCTGCCACTTGCCAGATATGCACCTGATGAGATCAACACGGAGGCCAAGAAGAAGGAGAGATTCTTAAATGGACTGCATGATGAGATGTAGACTGTCCTAGTCAACATCCGTTTCGATGATCTCGAAGAGCTAGTCGACTCTGCCATCCAGATGGAAGGGAAGATTAACCAGGCAAACGACAATCGCAAGCGTCGTATGATGCAGCAGTCTGGATCCAACAGTCACCAGAAGTACCGTCCCAACCCTTCACCAGGATATGCACCAAGGAACAACCGACCCCCAAATTCTCACCCAAGCTACCCCAACCATAGCGGAGGCAATGTGAAGTCCGGAGGAAACAATCACAACTCTAGTAATGCCAACAATTTCAACCGTGCACCTCCCAAGAACCACAACAACAACAACAACAGCAACACTGCACCCAGAACTGGCAGCAATGCTATGCCAGTCGCAGTCAAGGACAAGTCCCAGATCACCTGTTTTGAGTGTGGAGTGAAGGGTCACTACTCCAATGAGTGTCCCAAGAAGACTGCAGCCAATGCCAATGTGAATGCCCCAGCTCAGCAGCAGCGCCGTGTTCAGCCAGGAAGGAGATTTGCCCCAGGGAACCCTCACAACCGCAATGGCCGTCTCTTCCACATGAATGCAGAAGAAGCCCAGGAAGCGCCAGACGTAGTGCTGGGTATGTTTTCTGTCAACTCAGTTTTAGCAAGAGTATTGTTTGATTGGGGAGCATCGCATTCATTTGTCACCGAAGAATTTGCATGCACTAGTAAGATTCGTCCAACCAACCTGAAGCATGTCATGATAGTTCAAATCCCCGGTTCAACAATAAAAGCTAGAAAAATTTGCAAAGCTGTACCTATCAGAATACATGGGATAGATTTTTATGCAAACCTAATTGTACTTGGAACCAAAGGATTGGAAGTAGTACTAGGTATGGACTGGATGTCAAGGCATAAAGGATTGATAGACTGTGCTAAGAAAGCCATCACCATGACTAGTAGTTCTGGAGTAACAATAGAGCATATCTCTGAAACCTTACCCCGTCAATTCAAGTGCAACCAGAGTGTAGCCTTGCCCACCATTGACCAAGTCAGGGTAGTCTGTGAATACCCCGATGTATTCCCCGATGAATTGCCAGGTATGCCCCCGGATAGGGATATTGAGTTCATTATCGAACTAATCCCCGGAACCGGAACCATAGCCCAGAGACCTTATAGCATGAACCCATCAGAGTTAGTGGAACTGAAGAAGCAGTTGGATGCTATGCTAGCCAAAGGTTTAATTCAACCAAGTGCATCGCCATGGAGATCACCAGTGTTGTTCGTCGACAAGAAATATGGAGGCAATCGTCTGTGTACAGATCACAGAAAAGTTAAATGATGTCACCATCAAGAATAAGTACCCTTTGCCAAAGATAGAGGATCTATTTGACCAATTGACCGGAGCTTGGGTATTCTCAAAGATTGATCTTAGGACTGGTTATCACCAACTTAAGATTCGTACAACGGATATTCCGAAGACCGCCTTTACTACTCGCTATGGTTTATACGAGTATACGGTTATGTCTTTTGGATTAACCAATGCCCCTGCTTATTTCATGAATCTCATGAATAAGATCTTTATGAATTTCCTAGATAAGTCTGTAGTTTTGTTTATCGACGACATCCTTATCTACTCCAAGTCAGTAGAAGAGCATGAGCAACATCTGAGAATCATCCTAGAAACCCTGAGAGAACATCAGTTATATGCCAAGTTCAGCAAGTTTGAGTTTTGGCTGAAAGAAGTAGGATTTCTAGGGCATATTGTGTCTGCCGAAGGAGTCTCTGTTGATCCCACCAAGATCAAAGATGTCGAAGAATGGAAAGCCCCAACCACTCAGACCCAAGTCCGTTCTTTTCTCGGATTAGCGAGATATTACCGCAAGTTCGTAGAAGGATTCTCGAGCATAGCCTGACCAATGACCCAATTGTTGAAGAAGGACAAGAAGTTTGAATGGACAGACAAATGTGAAGCCAGTTTCTAGGAGCTGAAGAAGAGATTGATATCAGCCCCAATATTGGTCATGCCAGACATCAAGAAGCCATTTGATGTGTATTGTAACGCATCCAAGATTGGTCTAGGATGTGTATTGATGCAAGAAGGCAAAGTCATCGCGTATCTGTCTCGACAACTAAAGCAGTATGAGCAGAACTACCCGACTCATGATCTTGAGCTAGCAGCTGTAGTTCTAGCATTAACGACATGGCGTCATTATTTGATGGGTAATCGCTCTGAGATTTACTCAGATCACAAGAGCTTGAAATATATATTCACTCAGAAGGAGCTGAATATGCGGCAAAGAAGATGGATAGAGTTAATCAAGGATTATGACCTTGACATTCACTATCACCCCGGCAAAGCCAATGTGGTAGCGGATGCTCTTAGCAGATTGCCGTGTAGACTTAACACCATGATCAAGGAGAAGCAGCCTAGTTTGTATGAGGAATTGGAGCAGTTCAGGACTCAATTAGTTAGCAAAGGATTCTTAGCTAGCATTGAACTTCAACCCACTTTGATTAGCAAAATCAAGGAAGCCCAGAAGGGAAATGAAAGTATCGACGGAATCAAACATCGTATTGGTACAGGAAAGGTACCTGGATTCACCGAAGACGAAGAAGGAGTACTGTGGTACAAAGGACGTATCTGTGTTCCAGCAGATTCAGAGCTGAAGGAAGTTATCATGAAGGAAGCTCATGATACTCTTTATTCTGTCCACCCCGGAGGAACAAAGATGTATCAGGATTTGAAGGAGCAATTTTGGTGGCACAAGATGAAGAGAGAGATTGGAAGATACATCGCCAAATGTGACATCTGTTAAAGAGTCAAGGCAGAGCATCAGAGACCTGCAGGACTGTTGCAACCATTGCAGATTCCGGAATGGAAATGGGATTCCGTCGGAATGGACTTTATCACTTGCCTACTTCCAGTAGGGGAAATGATTCAATCTGGGTCATAGTTGATAGATTGTCCAAGGTAGCCCACTTTATACCTGTCAAGACCACTTACCAGAGTGCAAAGTTAGCAGAGCTATACATTGCTAGGATTGTTAGTCTGCATGGAACCCCCAAGACCATCGTATCAGATCGAGGAACCCAGTTTACCTCAAGATTTTGGCAGAAAGTGCAGGAAGGTTTAGGAACCAAGTTGAACTTTAGTACCATGTATCACCCGCAAACAGATGGACAGACTGAGAGAGTCAACCAAATCCTAGAAGATATGCTTAGAGCTTGTGTGTTGGAATATGGATCAAAATGGGAAGACTGCCTGCCTTTCGCAGAATTCTCATATAACAACAGTTATCAAGCTAGTTTGCAGATGGCACCATTTGAATTCCTATACAGAAGAAAGTGTCGTACCCCTTTGAATTGGTCGCAAGTAGGAGAGAGTCAGATCTTCGGACCCGACATTCTCCGAGAAGCAGAAGAGAAGGTTCACAAAGTCCGTGAGCACCTCAAGACCGCCCAATCCAAACAGAAGAGCTATGCTGACAAAAGAAGGAGAGACCTGACTTTCAATGTCGGAGATTTTGTATATCTCAAGGTTTCACCATTGAAGGGAACTCAACGCTTTAGTCTGAATGGAAAGTTAGCCCCTAGATATATCGGACCTTTCAAGATTTTGAACCATCGAGGAGAAGTGTCATATCAACTGGAACTGCCTGAAGAGATGTCAGCCATCCACAATGTGTTCCATATCTCGTTACTTCGCAAATGTCTGGAAGTGCCCGAGAAGACAGAAGTTTTCAAGAACATCGATCACAGAGCTGTGGAAATCAACAATGATCTGACTTATCGGGAAGTACTCATTCGTATCTTAGAAGAAGCCTACAGAACCACCAGGACCAGGAGTATCAAGTTCCTCAAGATTCAGTGGAGCAACCATACTGAAGAGGAAGCTACTTGGGAGCACGAAGATTACATTAGGACAGAGTTCCCAGATCTCTTTAGTTCCTAGTTTTCTTTGTAAATCTCAGGACGAGATTTTGTTTAAGGGGGGAAGGTTTGTAACATCCCAAAAACTTCAATCCAAGTTTATCAAAGATCAAATCAACCAAAAATGGGGTTAACAAAAACTTTTCCAAATTTAATATGAAAGCATTCATATATGTGTGCATTTAAAATAGGAGTTGTTTGAATTGCCATGAATGAATAATCCAATACTTGTAAAATGTTTCTTAGGTGATTTAAACACCATCTACATCATTCCCAAACTTTTCCTAAAGAAAATCAAATAAAAAAGAATTAAAAAGGAGGAATGGTCATTTTGGCAAATTTAACTCTCATGCCTGCTTTGGCTATTCCT
The DNA here is from genome assembly GCA_910589775.1 of Avena eriantha. Lineage (NCBI taxonomy): Eukaryota > Viridiplantae > Streptophyta > Magnoliopsida > Poales > Poaceae > Avena > Avena eriantha. The sequence continues at coordinate 437,481,796 of OU342744.1, forward strand.
AGTACTCAAAACTTAACAGAAACAATTCTTGATCTTTGCACCCCTTGCTAGTACACATAATTAGGTACCAAGGCCCACCTTTTGATCTGCTAAAAACATTCTGTTATCTATTTTAAATGACAGTTTAAAATTGAATCTAATGCGTATGCACAGATCACCCCCATTTCAAAAACCATCTCTTTGAGCTCCACTTTCAAAACCCATGCAACCAGAGACTACCTATCACTAGTGGAGATCACTCAAAAATTTTGAAACCAAAATTCCAAACTTTTTCTCTTTCGGCCATTTCATCAAACAGCTTGTGTGCACAAATCTGGACAAATTTAAAACACTGTTTTGAGCAGTGATCTTGGTCACCATTTGTTCCTAACCTTGTCCCCTTGTTCCCTCAGTACCAGCCCTACCCTTTGCTAGCCCAGCCACACCCTATGCACACGACCAAATGGTCATGGCCATTAAGGCCGAGCACCATGAGCACCCCCACCGGCGACATCGCGCCACAGTAGCCGCCAACCCCTCTCGCCATGTCTAGCACATCGCCAGTGGTCCACCTCCACCGCCCAACCAGCCCCAGGCCAGAGACAAAGGGCAGAGCGGCCAGGAACCGCCGCGCCCGGAGCTGGTCGAGCATGCCGACGCCGCCCCCAGAGCACGCCCTGTCAAAGCTCGCACAGACCGCCCCTTGGCACCAGCCCGCGCCTGCCGCTCTGCCTCGACCTGGAGAACACCCCAGACACCCCCGCTAGCCGCCCAATGCATCACAGCGACCGCTCGCCGTGGCCACCGCCGCCTCTGCCGCGCAGAGCGCCACCTCGCCCAGACCGCGTGCCACCTTCCCTACGGCTGCATTCAATGCCTAGAGCACCGCCGGGGCACAGCACGTCGATCGCCACCCAGAGCCATGCCTCTACCCCGCCGTACCCATGTCGCCACCGTTGACTGCCCATCCCGCTCGGTCTCACCGTCGGGCCTATAAAAGGATCCCTCCCCAGCCTCTCCTCTCCACACCATTCCACTCTCCTCACCTCTCTGAACCTCACCCACCTCTAGTCGGAGCAAGGCGAGCTCTACCTCGCTGGAATTGGAGCCGGAGCAGCCGCGACAGGAGGAGAAGGGCGCCGTTGATTGCGACCACCCCAAGCTCCGTCGCGACCACGCCTCGCCTCGCCGTCGTCTTCAACTTCGTTTGCCCGCCTCGCCGACCCTGCTGGAGCCCTAGTACGCCCCCAGTAGACCCCCACCGAGCCGCTAGGGTTCGAGCTCGCTGACGACCTGTTCGTCGTCGACGACGACCCTCAGCCGTAGATCCCGCTTCTAATCCTACGACCCACAGCGCGCGTACTGTTTAACGTGTTAAGTGCCGCTGACAAGCGGGACCCCCCTATCAGCTAAGCCCCGCGCCGCGGAGCGCCACTGGGCCGGCCCATTTCTTTTCCCGCGCGAGCCCACCCGTTCAAATCTGGATTTTTCTTTTTAGTTAAATCTAGTTTCTGTCCACTATTTCAAAATTCAATTCTGTGAGTTTGACAAATCAATATTGCATGAAACCAATTTTGTCTGAAAGGTATTAAGATAATCTATCCAAGCCCTTTGGATTTAATTCAATTAGAGTTATAGATCTCACCTAATAAAAATAAGAAAACAGAAGCATTTGCAACTTGCAACATTTTTATAAAATCAACCAAGTTAGCTTTTGAGTTGATTCCAACTCCCAAAAATCACGTTTCATCATATCTATCCAAATATGTAATAATATTAAGGTTTACATGCAGTGACTTTGGACTAGTACCAAAATAATGCTATATAGGCATTTCTAGTCACCTTAAATCATTAAATAATGAACTTAAACCAAAGTAATGTTGATCCAACCTTTAAATCTCATTCCCACATGTTAGAATATGTGGTGAGGACATGTTTCCACATGATCCCATATTTTGGTGGTGAATATTAAATTCTAGTTAATTTTTCAATGAGTAGAAATTACTTTTCTAAAATAAAAAGGATGAAACTATTGAATTAAACTTGTGATGTTTGTGATGATAATAGATCATCAAATGTGTGTCCTAGAATGCTACTTAGCCTAGTTAAGTATTGTTTGGTGCTTGTGCACTCCCTATGTATTTATAGATGATAGTACCGACCAAGCTTTCGAGGAGGAGGAGTTCTACCAAGAAGAAGAAGAAGAAAACTTCAACCACTTCACCAACCAAGGCAAGCTAGCACTATCCAAGATTAACCCTTGCAAGTTGTACTTGCAAGCCACCATTAACAGTGCAAGTTAACACTTGCAAAATTTAGTGATTAGCAAGTTAGGATCAAACTAGATGGTTTAGCAAAGATGCCCTAAGCATGCTTTGATCACACTCCCTTTTGACTATTAGTACCCCCAAGCCTTAGTTACAAGTTTTACCCCTTTTAGGTTATACAAAGTTCATTACTTAATTTGAAGGTAGCATAAAAAGTATAAAACTTGACCTATTTTAGAACCCTTTAGATGTCATTCTATGGCATGAGATTGAACCCATCTTTTCCATCTTAGTGAACACTCTTAACTTAGTAGTATAGAGTAGATAAAAAACTTGAGTCACGTTAGATGGGAACACTTGGTGAAAATGAATTATGAAAACCTTGGAATGATGAGTCATTCTATTGAGATGTTTTGACATGTGTTGAGAAACACAACTGGTTGTTGATGATGAAAATGTTGGGGCATGAGCCTTAACCCTTTTATAAAACTGATGGTTGATGCGATACCATTCCAAATTTACCGTACAACCACATTACCTGATTTGGGTAAGGCTTAGCTGGAAATTTATATGCATTAGTATTAGTTCCCTCGTGGGAGAGGTTTAAGCTGAGGCTACCTCTCAATGTTCTCCACCTATGTAGTGCCCAAGATGACTGATGGTCATGGTTGGGAGGCCATGCTTATAGGAGAGGTGCTTATACTAGGGTGTGTAAAGGGAAGGTTATGTTTGATTATCTGCATACTAAGTATGATGATTCAGGGTTACCCCTGACAGATGTATCGAATCTTTTGGTGAAAGTGTACCACCTCTGCAGAGTGTCAAACTATTCGAATAGCCGCGTCCGCGGTTATGGACAGTTGGAATGGCCATACTGTTTTGTTGTCAGATGTTTTCCAAATAACTTGATATGAATGATGAATCTTGACTTGACCACAACAGGGTTGTGTTTATGACAATAGTTTCCCCAACTTAAGTGATTCTAGAACTTTACTTTATCTTTCTTTGCTTCAGAACTCAGCTTAGGTTTCAAACTTAACTTTATAGTTAAACTTAGATCTAGCATTTTAACTTAGCATTATACTGCATGCTAGTGGTAGTTTGCGAGTACTTAAAGAGTACTCATGGCTTTTGTCCCTGGCTATTATCATGGCCAGACTATGAAGGAGATTATCAAGATGATGGTCAGCAGGACGGCTATGATAACTAGGACTATCTGCCTTCGTCAGCATTGCCTGTGCCCCTGAAGATGGACCCCACCGCTACGCTATCTTTTATTTCCGCTGCTTGTTGTATTAAGAACTGGATCATGAGATCCTTCTTTGTGTAAGACCTTATGTATGGTTTGTAATGGATGATGTACTGTGATATCCAATCCGTTATGTCTCGCAAAAATTGTAATCTTGGGATTGCGAGGTATGGCATAACGGGCATCTGGGATTAAAAATCCGGGTGTTGACAGCAGGCGCTTGAGATCTTCAAATGCTTCTTGCGCTTCATTGGTCCACTCGAATTTTTCAGCTTTGCGGAGGAGCTGGTAGAAGGGCAGTGCCTTTTCACCCATCCGACTGATAAATCGACTGAGGGCCGCGATTCGTCCGGCCAGTTGCTGGACGCCTCTTATGTTCTTTGGCTTCTCCATGGCCAGTATGGCTTTTATTTTCTTCGGGTTCGCCTCGATTCCCCTCGCGGAGATGAGATACCCAAGTAGCTGCCCAGATGGTACGCCGAAGGCGCATTTGTCCAGATTGGGTTTGATCCGGTAGCGATCGAGGTTGGAGAAGGTTTCGCACAAATCATCGATTAGAGAGGCTTCCTCCTTGGTCTTGATTACTATGTCGTCGACATAGACTTGGATGTTGCGACCCAGTTGTTCCTTGAGGCAAGCCTGCATGCACTGCTGGTAGGTGGCTCCCGCGTCTTTTAGCCCGAAGGGCATTATGGTGTAGCAGAACACACCAAAAGTCGTTGTAAACGCTGTTTTCTCCTGATCTTCCTCCTTCATTCGAATTTGATTATAGCCTGAGTAGGCGTCGAGGAAGCAGAGGTGCTCGCATCCCGTGGTGGAGTCGATGATCTGGTCGATCCGTGGCAGTGGAAAGTGATCTTTTGGGCAGTGCTTGTTTAAAGAAGTGAAGTCCACACACATCCGTAGGATATCTGTGTCCTTTTTGGTACCAGCACCGTATTGGCGAGCCAAGTGCTTTCCTTGATCTCGCGTATGAACTTGGCCTCGAGGAGTCTGTTGATCTCCATTCCGACTGCCTGCGCTCGTGGCTCAGACAGTCGCCTGATTGTTTGCATGACTGGCCTTGCGTCGGGGTTGACGTTGAGTGCGTGCTCGGCGAATTCCCTAGGAACTCCTGGCATGTCCGCAGGACACCAAGCAAAAATTTCCCAGTGCTCACGGAGGAATTTGACGAGCACGAATTCCTATGCGGGACTCCAGTTGTTGGAGATGAGGGCCGTCTTGGCGGGATCCGATGGATGGACCTGCACCTTCTTTGTGTGCACAGATGAGTCGAAGGAGAGGTCAGATGAGCTTGGCCTACTCAAGGGAGGCAGACTATTGTCTGTCGCCTCTTTCAGTCTTGCGAGTTCCTCCTGCATGCCGAAGGACTGGGAGATTCTATTGAATTCCCTGTCGCAACTGTCAGATCGCTCAAAGCTCCCGTTGATCGTTATGACGCCGTTGGGACCTAGAATTTTCATCCATAGGTAGGCGTAGTGGGGCACTGCCTTGAACCTAGCGAATGCGACGCGCCCAAGGATGCAATGGTATTGTGAGGGCCAGTCAACGACCTCAAAGTCGATGCGCTCGCGCCGGAAGTTCTTCGGCATGCCGAAGATGACGTCGAGGTTGATTTTGCCTAGGGGGTATACGCCTTTCCCTGGGACGATGCCGTGGAACGTTGTGTCCGATGCCTCCAGGCAGGTTAGAGGGATCCTCATTGCTCCCAAGGTACTTGCGAATATGAGGTTGATGCCGCTTCCGCCATCCATGAAGACGCGACTCATGTCGAAACCTCCAATTTGCGCCTCGAGTATGAGGGGGCAATGACCTGGGCGAGGTATCTGAGGCGGGTGGTCGCGTTTGTTGAAGGTGATGCATGACTCGCTGCCACTGAGGTACTCAGTGGTGGATGGTGGCGAGTGCATGGCCAAGTTGACTTGGCGAGTGATGGCCTTCTGCACCCTGTTGGAGGGGTGCCCCTTTTGGATCATCATGGTTCCCATGGCCCGTGGGTACGGTTCGCCCTCGTGGTGCTGGTCCGGTGCGGCTCCGTTCAGGGGTGGCCCAGGTGGTGATGGTGTTGTGCCATGTGCCACGGTGCCTGGAGCGGCTCCGTAGCCTCTTTCGACTGCATTGCGGTTCATCCGAACCAATCCCTCGTGTAGCTTGAGGAACTCGCGGCAGTCCTTGAGGAGGGGGCTGGACTTTCTCTTGCCATCATGCTTGTCGATGTAGAAGTGTACCGTGCATGGCCCAGAAAGTTTGTCCTCGATGGAGGTCGCGGGTGCTTCATCGCGAGTGCGGCGTTGCCATACTTGCGTGATTTTCCCGGAGTCACGGTATCCGCCACTGCGGTATCCTCTGTTGCGGTTATCGTCGCGTCTATCGACGTAGCCGGCCGCGACCATGTTGACATCGTCGCGGTCATCGTAGATGCGCATACGGCACTTGCCTCGGCAGTCGCGTCTGCGTTCGAGTTCTGCTTCCTCGTTGGAGTGGGCGCGATTCTTTACTGAATCTTGTCCATTGGCCCACCGATTCGCGATCTCCATCAAGTGGTCGATAGTCTGGGGCTTTTTGCGGCCCAACTCTTCCCTAAGCTCTAGGCGACGGACGCCACCGTTGAATGCATCAATCGCACGGTCTTCTGAGATGTTTTCCGCGGAGTTCTTGATGATGGACCACCTTTGGATGTAGGAGCACAGCGATTCACCGGATCTTTGCTGGCAGCATCTCAGCTCTTCGATTGATGCGGGCCGTTTGTACGTGCCCTTAAAGTTGCGCACGAAGCTGTACACCAGCTCGTCCCAATTGCGAATGGATCCGCGTGGGAGGTTATTGAGCCATGCCCGGGCGGCGCCCTGCAGCTGTAGCTACAAGCATTGCATGGCAGTGCTTCGACTGCCTCCGTGGAGCCTGACGGAGGAGATGTGGTCCTCCAACCAGATCTTGGGGTCTTGCAGACCGTCAAATTTCGGGTTCTCTGATGGGAGTTTAAACCCCTTAGGCATTCGCTTCTGCCTAATGGATCTGCTGAAGCATCGGGCACCGCAGAGCTCCCCATCTTCTTCTTCCGTGTCAATTGACCGAGCATGTCATGCCCTTGATTTGTCGATCTTGCGCTGCATGAGGTCGTCGCGCGCATCGTAGTCCCGGTCGTGTCGCCGTGAGCGGCGGTGTCGAGACAGGTCGTGACTGTCATCGCTGGATGAGGGCAAGGAGTGGCGCTTTGCTAGCGCTTTGCCCTTTCTTGGGTCTAGTACTGGCTCCTTGTCGAGGGCGGCCTCGATTAACCCCAAACCCACGATCGTAGATCGGTGCATGGCAGTTCGGAGTTCTCCAGCTGGCGGCTGGTTATTGAGGAGGTACATGGTGGCTGCCGTCACCGCAGCCTGCGGCGTCCTGGGAACCACGTTGCCTCTCGGGTCGACTATCATAGAGCCGAAGTCGAGGACTTTCGCGGCCTCTATGCGCCCTTGTTCGGTGAGGTGAGCCATCCACGACTGCCTCTTCTTGGCGAGGTATTCGTTGCCTCTTGAGAAGGATCCTCCGTAGGAGGAGAGCCCAGCACGACGAAGGCTCGATTCATCCGCTGCCTTTTTACGCACCTCAAGTTGCGCGATTGTTTGCAGTTGGCGCTTGAATTCTTCCTTCAGGAGCCAGTGGTAGCCCATCAACAGTTCCTGCGGGGACCCAAAGGGTAGAGGTGTGCCCCGTAGGGCTTCACGGCAGCGATCCCTCTCTTGCTCGTTGAGCTTGATTACGATGCGTTCGCCGGTTTGCTCATTGATTATGCTGGGAGGTTCGACTGCTCCTCCGTTGTTGACGGGAGCGCGATTGCCGCCATTACCACCGTTGCCACCATTGCCGGCGTTGGGTGGATCGGTGTCGTTACCGGTGTTACCACTGTTGTCGCGATTGGCGGAGATGTCGCCTGTGTTGACGCCACACATGAAGTGATTGGGGAAGTTGTTGCTTCCACAACTTTAAGATCCGGAACCGTAGGTTCCATCTTCAGTGGCCAGATTGCTCAGATCAGAATCGCGACTGCTGTCGCTGATCGTATTCTCGACTGCCACCGGAGCGTTGAGCTCGCTGAGGGTGCCGATGGATGGAGGGAACCATGATGCCGGGGCAATCGCCGGTGCTGTCGGCTGCTCAGGCATGCGAAGCGTGCCAATCTGACCAACTTGGAAGCCGAAGCTTCCAATCGCCAGGCTGATTCCGTCGCCCACAGACTCGAAGGCCGGGCGGGTGGCTGGCGTATGGACGGTGAAGTCGAAGGCGCCGACGAGCTGGCGAATCTCCACTGTTGCGGAGTTGTAGATCGCAGTTGATGGGGCCGAAGAAGCCGCAACATCAGCAATCCAAATTCCCACAGACGGCGCCAATTGACGAGGGTTTAACTCATCAATGCCCATTGTTATGGACTTGGGTTTTGGTGAAGGAGGGAGCGCTGGAGACATCTATCGGCTAGCAAACAAGCACACAGGGGACAAAGGATTTACCCAGGTTCAGGCCTCGTAGAGGTCCCTACTCCTGCTTGTCTGCTCGTGGAATTATCGAAGGAGTCGAAAGTTACAATGGTGCGCAGATGCAATCTAGCGAGGGTTGTGGAAACTAGGGTTGCGTGTCCTCCTCGCCGCCCCCTCCTAGCCTTTATATAGATATGTTAGGTCTCGGGTAGCAGGTCGAGTCAGTTACAAGTTAGGGTTTTCCCCTTCAAACTTTCTATCTTTAGCTTCTTCTTGTTCTTCAAGCAATCGAGAGTCCGCATGTCACTCGAGTCCTTTCATCCGGGCCTTTGGCGACACCGTGGGCCTATACGTATTTGGACCGTATATACCAAGCTCGAGTACCTGTAGGGTATATCCATGTCAGTCATACAACAGGAAGTCGAGATTCTCCACTTGGCGCTTCAACTCTAGGTGACTTGGCATCTCCAGAGGCATTCCCATAGAATCACGCCTTGCATAGTGCGCAAAGCGGGTTCCTTGGATCAAGTTGACATTTTGTGCGCAAAGACGAGCGAGAGTTTCATGCATTGCCTTGGCTAATCCATCTAGCTAGTTGTTCTCTCTCACGGGGAATTGAATCTTCTCGGAAAGTGGTGCCTCTATCTTGCCTCGAAGATCAGCAACTACTAGCCATTGTAAATCTCCTACTGGGGGACCATTGAGTTGAGCTCCAAAGAATTCCGGATATGGGCGCTCCAAGTACTCAGACAGTGCATCAAGATTCCTCTCGAAGATCAGTTGGCCTCTGTTGCCCAACTGGTAGAACTTGCAGTACTAAACTTCCATCTATAAGAATTTAGGATGAGTAAGTTATTGAAGTGATCAAGTGTGTCAAAATTTTATGTAGTAATGTAAGAATTTTTGAGGAACATGAATCTTTTTGAAAGAATCTCAAGGGTAAGAGGGGTATATGTTTTCATAAATAGTCACTTGGCTTTTGAAAGTAAGTTTTTGTTCGGACGTCCATTCTAACTAGGTTCTCCTATGGTCAGGATGGCTCTGATACCAACTTGTCAACACCCGGATTTTTAATCCCAGATGCCTATTATGCCATACATCGCAATCCCAGGACTACCATTTTTGCTAGACATAAAAGATTGGATATCACAGTACATCATCCATTACAAACCATAATAAGGTATTTACACGAATAAAGGATCTCATGATCAAGTCTTAGTACAAACAAGTAGCGGAAATAAATAGCGTAGCGGTGGGGTCCATCTTTAGTGTCACAGGCAATGCTGACGATGGGAGATAGTCCTAGTTGTCGTAGCCGTCCTGCTGTCCTTCTTCCAGACAGTCCTCCTCATAGTCTGACCACGGGAATAGTCAGGGACAAAGCCATGAGTACTCTTTTAAGTACTCGCAAACTATCACTAACAAGTAAGGTAGTTCTAGTAGAAATGCTAAGTGCTAAGTTTATTTATAAAGTTAAGTTTGAAACCTAAGCTGAGTTCAGAAACAAAGAAAGATAAAGTAAAGTTCTGAATCACCTAAGTGGGAACTTAGTTGTCATAGTCACAACTATATTGTGGTCAAGTCATGTCACCATTCATTTCATAAGTCATTTTGAAAACATCTGACAACATAACAGTATGGCCACTCCAACTGTCCATAACCGTGGACGCGACTATTCGAATAGTTTGACACTCTACAGAGGTGGTACAATTTCACCACAAAATTCGATACATCTATCAGGGATAACCCTGAATCATCATACTCAGTATGAAGATAATCAAACATAACCTTTCCTTTACACCCTCTAGTATAAGCACCTCTCCTATGAGCTTGGCCTCCCAGCCATGGCCATCTGTCATCCTGGGCACTACATAGGTGGACAACATTGATAGGTAGCCTCAGCTCAAACCTCTCCTGCGAGGGAACTCATACTAATGCATATAAACTTTCGGCTAAGCCTTACCCAATTAAGGTATTGTGGTTGTACGGTAAAATTTGAATGGTATCGCATCCGAACCCAACCATCAGTTTTTATAAAGGGCTAAGGCTCATGCCAACATTTTTCATCATCATAAACCATTTGTGTTTCTCAACACATGTCAAAACATCTCAATAGAATGACTCATCATTCCAAGGTTTTCATAATCATTTTCACCAAGTATTCCCATGTAAAGTGATCAAGTTTTTGGTTTTGCTCTAACTACTAAGTTAAGAGTGTTCACTAAGGTGGGATGCTAATATCAATCTCATGCCATAGAATGACATCTAAGTCTAACTAGATAGGCCAAGTTTTATACTCTTTATGCTATCTATAAACAAAGTAAAGAACTTTGGTAAAGTAAAAGAAGTAAAGCTTGTAAGTAAAACTTGGGGTAGGTATGAGTCAAAATGTATAACCAAGCATGCCTATTGCATCTTGCTTAGGTTATCTTGTATAATTCAAGCTTGCAAGGGTTAGCTTGCATTGTTAATGATAGCTTGCTTAGATTACTTGAAGTGCTAGGCTTGCCTTGGTTGGTGAAGTGGTTGAAATTCTCCTCTTCTTCCCCGGGGTAGAATTCCTCCTCTTCGTAGAATTGGTCGGTACTATCGTCTATAAATACATACGGAATACACAATCACCAAACAATACTTAACTAGTCTAGTTAGCACACTAAGGCACACATTTGATTCTTTAGTATCATCACAAACATCACAAGATTTAATGAACTAGTTTCATTTATTTTATTTGAGACAAGTAATTTCTACTCATTGAACATAACTAAGATTTAATATTCTCCAATTAAAATATGGGATCATGTGTACACATGTCATCACCACATATTCTAATACATGGGAATGTGATTTAAATGTTTGATCATATGTCAATAAGTTTAAGTTCATTATTTTAATGATTTAAAGTGACTAGAAATGCCTATATAGCATTATTTTGATACTAGTCCAAAGTCACTGCATGCAAACCTGAATATTATTACATATTCGGATAGGTATGTTCAAATGTGATTTTTGAGAGTTGGAATCAACTCAAAAGCTATTATGGTTGATTTTTTAAAAATGTTTGAATGTGGAAAAGCCTTTGTCTTGTTATTTTTGCTAATTGAGATCTCTAACTCTAATTGATTTAAATCCAATGGGATTGGATAGATATTTTAATTATCTTTCTAACAAAATTTGAATCATTAATTTTGGTTAAGCAGAACTCTTTGAATTTATTTTCCAACTAGCGGACAGAAACTAGATTAAGTCTAAAAAGAAAAATCATTATTTGAATACTAGGGTCAGCGCGGGAACACTAATGGGCCGGCCCAGTGACACTCCGTGGAGCGGCTGGCAACTGACAGGGGTCCACATGTCAGCGAAACAACTTAATGCGAAGCGGTACGGGGAGATGTGGGCCGTGCGATTAGAACCTAGATCAACTACTCTAGTTCATCATCGACGATGGACTGGTCGCCGGCGAGACGGAACCCTAGCGGCTCGGTGGGGGTGCAATGGGGGCATACCAGGACTCCAGCTAGCTTGGCGATGGGGGCGATCGAACGTGGAGATCACGGCAAACTCAGGCGTGGTCACGGCGGCTCCTGGGGTGGATGAAATCGACGGGGCTCTTCCTCCTCTGCTGCGGCGAACTCCGGCACAATTCTGGCGAACTGCTGCTCGAGCGGCTCCGGCGATGTTGAGAGGTGGTTCTGAGAGAGAGGGGAGTGAGGTAGTGTGGTGAATTGGTGCTGGGGAGGTCTCCTTATATAGGCTCGACGAGGTGACCGTGAGGGCGACGGTGAGTTCGTCGGTGATGATGGTACAGGGCGCTAGAGGCATGGGAAGTGTAGGCGGACGGATGCTTTCCTCTTGGCAGTCAGCTACGACGTAATGGAGACGCTAGGGGAGGTGGCATGTGGTCGGGAAATGGCGACGCTCTGCGAGGCAGAGGCGGTGCTCGACGCGGTTCACAGCGGCTGCTGGTCCCGCGGCGGGAAAAGGGCATGTCTGGGGGTGTACTGGGGTTATGGCGGAGCGGCGCACGCGAGCTGAGGGCAAGGCACGGCTCGTGCGGGCCTGTCGGGGATGGTGCTTTGGCGCACTCTAGGCACGGCTCAAAGGCGGTGGGCGCGAGCTGTCTACGGTGGTCCAGGGGCTGGCTGTGTCCGTGGGGTGGACACGGGATCGCGGTAGGGTGCGGCGGAGCTAAGGGATGTGCTGGATTGGCATGGCGTTGTCTCTGGAGCGTTGCCCACGCTCGGCCGGCGGTGACCAAAAACGGGTGGCGCGTTACTAGCGCTGCCGGGTAGGATGGGGGGTTGTCTGGGGTTTAGTTAGGCTAAGAGGGGATAGAGGGGAGATGTGATGGTTAAATGGGAGACAAGAATTCAATTGGCAACAGTAATAGTTAGGCCAATATTTTTCTGCCTGCCAACTGTTCGACAAAATGGCCGCATGAAACTTTTATTTGAATTTTGAAATGATTTTTGGTGGAGGTGTTAGTCACATGCTTGAGCATCTGTGGTTTCTTGGGATTTTCAAATTGAACTCATTTGAGTGGGTTTTGAAAAAGTGTGATCTATGCATATGAAATGGATTCCATTTTCAAATGCCATTTAAAATTAGAGTTCAAAAGTTTTTGTAAGACATCAAAGTGGGCCTTGGTAGATCATTACTTGTACTAGCAAGGGGTACCAAGAGTTAGAATTGTTTTTGTGGGAATTTGAGTCCTAGGAACACCTAAAGTGGCCTAGTGGATTAAAATGGCACAAATGACCATTTGCATTTATTAATCTTATTTGATTTCTTTTTCTTTGGATTTTGTTTGGGAATGATCTAGATGATGTGGCATTCATCTTTTTAATCATTTTACAACCATTAGAACAAACAAACATGATTCAAAACAATTCTATATTAATGCAACACACATATGCATTCTTGATTATTTAAATGAGAATTTTTTTAACCCTAAATTGGGTGCTTTGGATATTAATAACCTTGATTAAAGATTTGGGATGTTACAAGGGAGTTCTATATAGCATCGCTATCGATCTCGTTCCCTTCCTTGTTAAACTTTGGCATGCCGGAGGTTATCAAGTCCAAGTCGGCGTTGTTATAATGTGCTTTGACCAAAGACAAGGCCATCCTTGCACGAGCCCGAACGCAAGAGGATTTCCATCTCTTGACCTTCTCGGGGGTTTGGCGCAGGATCTCCAAGTACTTGGCCGCAAAATCTTCCACCTTGATGGTGATGTCTAGGGGCTGGGCTATCTCCTTGGCTTGAGTGATGGTAGTGTTAATGAAGTTACCGGCAAGAATCATGCATTCCTTTCGGTCCGGAGCACCTTCACCCATGTTGGTTGAACTAATGGGGGCTATGTTTTCATTAGAGACAAGGGTCGTGAGTATGAAAATACAAATGTCCACCATACGAAATTTACAAGGTCAGAGGAAATTAACCAAAGATGCTTGTCTCAGCTTGTTTGCAGGTCTCTGCTAAGATGTCATGCTCCTTCTGAAGTTTCTTGAACATCTCAAGGCTCTGAGTATTCTGCTCTTTAGCAGCTTGGTTTTGCTCTTTGAGTTGCTCAATTTCATTCTTCAGACACTGCATCTCGGTGTTAGCACATTATTGCATCACCTTCATCGCCTCTTCATGGCCCTTGATGGCATCAGCCAGGTATTTCTTCAAGATTTTATTTTCATCATCGAGCTCTTGGATCTGCTTGGATTGCTCGAAGATGCTCTTGGCCTTGGCAATGAACTCTGTAAGATGGAACATGGAAAGAATTATGAGATTTCGGACGAAATGGGTCCATGAGGAAAATAAGGAGCTGTTAGAGGAAAACAGACGCTTGCTATTTTTGATATGTTCCTTCAGGAATGCCGTTTTACCCTTTTCAAGATCTACAGCTTGCCATATTTCTCATTGGCGGCCTTTCTCTGGCTATTCTCTTTCTGCAAAGAAGATAAATTGCTTAGTTTCTCTAGAGCATCTAGTCGGAACTATTCAGTTTCAACTAAACGCTTGGGGGCTATAGTATCAGATTAAAATTCAAAAGTGTTCTCTCTTAGAGTATCTAGTTGGAATTATTCGTTCTCACTAGAAACTCGGGGGCGACACTGACAAGTTCTACACTTAGTTCTTTGGAGCACTCATGCCAAAAACTATTGGTTTTCCGCCTAAGAGCTAGGGGCTATAGTGGGATACATTACAAAGTAAAAGAAGTAAAGTTCAGAGACTTACAATGGCAATGACCTTCAGTTTGTTGGCCAAATGAGAATATGCATTATGGAAGGTCCGGGCATTGTTATAAATAGCATCTGCCTGCTTAATGAGATCATCGAGGCACAGAGTCGGAGGATTTAAGGGCAGAGGAGTTGTCAAAGATGGAGGCATGGATGAAGCCCTGGACACATCTTGTGTTATGATGGCAGTTGATGAAGCAGAGGCTCCTGCCTCATCTGTTGCTATGGCTGACTCCACCTCCGCTCCTTCAATTGGCTGTTTCCCTCTCTCGATGGCATCCTTAGCCGGAGCTTCAGCCATTTTTGAGGAGGTACTTTCTTGCATTGCCTGGCCGACGGGAGCAATGTCCATGCCAGCAGAACCTGATACATCCAGTGTCGGATTGACATTTGTCTCCATGACGGAGGTATCAGGAATGACGGGGAATGAAGGCCTAGTGGAGCCTGTTACATGTTTGGCGGAAGGAGTAGAGGGATCAACGGCGGGAGAGGACTTGGCTTCCATGTCCTTGGAGAACATATCGCGAATATTCTTGGAACCCCCAACATCTTTGGATGTCCGCCTCAGACCAACGCCAGATTTCTTCCTAAAACATACACATTATAAGTACAGGAATCGAATAGGTGCAACACAAATTAAAGCCAGAGAATGAATATACTTACACTACAGTAGACGATTTAGCTAAGTGGATGCTGGTGGATTTCTTCTTCTTTTCCGCCTCTAAGGCGGCAGTGGATTTCTTGGAGACTCCACTCTCCGTTTTCTTCTTCTTGCCCTCAGCAGTAGCGCCAGAAGTGGAGCTCTTCCGCTTTCGTGCTGCCAGAGCTGACTGATCCTTGGGAGCATCATCATCAGACACAACATGGATGTCTTTCAGCTTTGGGTCATAGACCTGGGAGGCCATTTGATCCGCCGCCAAGGTCGCCAGCTGATAAAAATCCAATAGCGAATCAAGTGAGTAATGCATCCAAGACGGAAGACCTTATAGTATATATATATATATAATGAGCAACAAAGGAAGCACAGTTACCACTAGGCACTTGCCTCCTTCAAACATGTCAAAGGTGATCTTGAAGCCACACTTCATGTCTTTCACCTTGACGATGTCCTTAAGTCAGAGCTTGATGGATTCATTGGAGAAGTTGTCCTGCGAGATTCGCATATGATCTTTCCTTCTCTTAGAGTACTTATGCATCAGCGCGGTGCGGTGCTGTAGAGGTTGGATCTGCCTCATGAACCAGCACATGGCTAGGTCCAAGCCGGTTACACCTCCGTCCACCAGCTATTCAATCCACCTTACAGCGCAAGAGGCCTCGTCGTCGGACGGGAGGGGGCCTTGGGATCTCCATGCGGGGGCCTCGGCGGTGGTTCCATCAACAAAGTCGGGGTACGAGTCTTGGCAGTCGGCTAGAGGGATATCTGGGCCATAGAAATACGATCGTTGGCAGTTCTTGCAAGACACATAACCGACGATGTCGGGGAATTGCCAGTGAGGACGGATCTTAAAACTAATCGTTTCGCAAATCCATAGCTCATCCTTGGATTCTACACACTCTCTCTTGACGATGAAAAAATAGATAAACAGATCTAACCTAAGCTTGATTCCTAGGTATCCTTCACAAAAAGCTATGAAATTTCTAAGTACGAGGATGATGTTGGGAGAGAGGTTGTGGTGAAGTACCTGGAAGTGAAGAAGGATCTCGAGGAAGAAGTCGGAGACTGGTAGGCTAACGCCACGCACTAGCTGAGATTTGAGGTAGACCTTCTCTCCGCCTTGGGGAAAAGGAACCACCTCACCGGCCGATGCCGGCCGCCAGGCCAAGCCCTCCGTCACTAGAAGATAGCCTTCTGCGATGAGTTCTTGGAGCTGCTCGACGGAAAGGTTAGAGCCCCTCCACACTCCCTTGTGGGAGTCAACATCTTCTTCTACAGTGTGAGTTGCCGCCCATTTTTGGTCACCGCCGGTGGATTCCACCACAGCAGAGACCAGGATCACCACACCTTCCGATGGGATGAAAACACTCTACAATGGCTCGACCAAATATTCGGGAGCCACCACCGCTAAGGGAGTGATGCTGCTGGAGGCCATTGTGAGGATGGATGGAGATTTGGGAGAAAGTAATCTGACTAGGGTTTTCCGCTGAGGGAGCTCGAACGGTTGCGCGGCGGGAGGAGGAAGATGACGTAGGGAAGAATGCGGGTAAAAGAAAATGCCTAAGCCACAGTAAATATTTATAGACCCCAGCGTCAAGATCTTGCAAAGAGATCTAACGGATACGGCATTGCCAACATGGGGATGAACGTGCGCGGTAATTTCGCCATGTCCTCCATTTTTGCTGCTTAATTAGATTTTGTGCACGTGAAAATGGCTAACGATTAATTCCCTGCCATATGTGAGTTTTGAGGTAGCGTAGGTTGTAGCCTATGTTATCCTTCTTACCATTGTAGTGGAAGACTCACATTCGAAGATTCCATGGAAGGCAGAAACTATTCGACTCTGGGAGAAAGGATTTGAGGAATCTCCGGCTACATTACAAAGACGGAGAGGATTGTAGGGTTCTTTGGGAGACCTTCGAGATATTTCTTGACGAATTGCCGAAATCACCTAGACGAAGCATTCAAGACTAATGGGCAAGACGGCGCAAGATCTCAAAGTCCTCTAGGGACTACTGTTGGGGATATGCTAAATGGGTATCACCATTGCATGTCTCTAATTCGGCTAACCCGGGTGGCCCACAGTTGGTAGCCCAGTTAGATAGATCCCGAAGGGAGGCCCATGCCAGATATAGGAAGGCTGCGTGGTAGTCACCGACATACTCGAAGCCTTAGAGTACAAGACACGAAGACTAGTTAGTATTAGTGTAAGACTCTGTAACTTGTCCAGCAAGGTACTTTCCCTCTAACCCTAGGTTATGGTGCCTTTATAAGCCGGACCTATGGGAGCCGTTAGGGCACAAAGTACAACTATTTATAACACCCTCGCACAGCGAACCAATCTCTGTAACTCGGCGTATTGCCATTATAGTGATTTGTAGAAGGATTAGAGTTCCGCCACCGTTGTGGGACTTGAACCTGGGTAAGCTATGTTACCGCATACCCGCCAACTCGCCTCCTTCCCCCACCTCTCTAAACATGCTCTATGAGGATCCCTCTATGGCGTAGTCGTCGGCAATACCATGACACTCCTTTTGCTCTTTTTGCTGCTTTCCTTCAATTAAGTCGTCCCACCAATCCAAAATTTGGGCTAGGTTTTGATCTATCCTTCCCACTACGTCGTTGTCCCAACTTTGAGTGGTGTTCCTGACCGCCCTGATAAAAGGGCATTCATTGCATAGGTGAGCCACCGTTTTGGGGGCTCTTTGGTAGAGCATGCGTGTGGGGTCGTGGAGCCTACCCCTGATGGCGAGCATATCTACAGTTAATAATTTCCCATGGAGGGCCAGCTAGGAGAAATTTCTTTTCTCTTATAAGTTGTATACATGTATGATTTCTCTTATAAGAGTGCTCGTATACAACTTTGACAAATCTACGGTAGATCTAGTACTCCCTTCGATTTGGCTCAATTCGCATGAACCTAGATATGTTTTAGTGTTTAGGTTCATATGAATTTAGACAAATCCAAGTCACTTATTTTGGAACGGAGGGAGTATTGTTTTACTAAATCTGTCTTTCTCCTCAAGCTAATCACCCGCTTTGTTCCTCCCAAAACTTATTACCTGCCCCCTCCGGTTGGTGCCAAAAGGCGCCAAGTTCCTCTCAGCCTCTTCAGAGCTGACACCCCCTACAAGTTCGGCTACTTCTCCTCCTTGAAATAGGTTTGCGTACCACTATGTTAATATAGCAAACACACAATATAATGAGTTTTCTCAGGCCATAATAAAATCAAGTCCAAAAGAAACACGAAAAAAAGAGAAGTAAAAATGTCGACACTAGCGGCTCAATGAAAATGTCGCAATTGATGCGTCCTCCAAAGTATTTCCACCATGCTCCTAGCACTCTGAAGCACCACATACCAAGAAGCACCTCCAAAAGGAAAGTGACGATGATGCTACTACTGTCCGGACTGGTCCTAGGATTTCCTCTGGTATGCTATGGGGGTGAGGAAGAGGTACATCCGATACCGTTCAGGAAGGCCGACAACACCCGCAGGCGTCACCACGTTGGTGCCATGATGACAATGATTTCCTGACCCCCACAAAAACACACCCGTTCGCTCTGTAGCCCTCCACCAATCTTGCCACCCACCAGCATGCACCACCACGATCTTGCAATCACCATCATTATCTCACCGTGGCCCGTGTTGCAACGCCGGCAATACCAAGAAGAAGAAACTCCAGTGAGGGATAGCAGTACAGTAGCACGCGAGAGGTAATGACCTCCACCACCGAATGCAGCAGCAGGGACAAACCATGCCCACACTAGCTCGACCGAGCCAAATTGAGCCTGTAAAGCTAGCTGCCGCACTGCAGCAAGGGTGCCACCATCACCACCATCCCGGCACAAGCCCACGATTAGCGGTGGGGTGCTGCCACCGCGCCTGAGGCAACCCACCTAGACCTAGGCCCAAAGGGCCCAGATCTGGGTCGGGAGGGCACGGGCAACTGCACTCCGATAACTAGCCGACCACGCTAAGACTACCACGGCTCCCCACCGCCAATAGTCCGCTCCACTGCTCGCTACTGTGGACACCTAGGCCTCGCTGGACCGACATCAGGCCATAGAACATCGCCACAGGCCGCCATGCGAAGCGTCGCCACTCCATGTGCACAAGGAATGTTCTGCTGCACTCCCGTCCCGATGGCGGCGGAGAGGGGGAGGGAAGAGGGGGATTGGGGAGATGATGATGTTAAGGTTTCCCTGTTCGCCTCGCGCGGGGGCGATACAAGGAAGAGGAGTTGGTAGCGGATCTATTCAGCTACTTCTAATCTAGCGCTCACCAAGGAATTACATTTTGAAATATTTTTTGGGAGGGTACATATGAGGATTATAGTTGTACTAGAAATAAAAAAGATAGATTTGGGCTGAAGATTTCAATTTTTTTACAAATATACCCCTCTGTAATGCTCAGTCGCCAAAAATGTCCCCCTAACGAAACAAATGCTAGAAATGCCCTGGCGGGAGGCTAAAAAGGTGGCACATGGAACCTCCCGCCAGGGCCGGTGGCGGGCCAGACTTGCCGCCATAGAGCAGGGTGGAATGAACCTGCCGCCTATGGCAGCGGCGGGATGAAGTGGGCCCCGCAGGCGGGCCGACGAGACGTCGTCCTGCCGCTGGCGGGATGTCCGTCGTCCCTTCCACCTCAGCCGGTGGCGGGATGTGGCTATCCCAGTCGACATCACCTGCTGCTCAGCACCTTCTTGGGAATTGGTGCTGCTATACCTCTTGTCACACTGACGATTGACTGTTGCTGCTCTACATGACATATTACCACCGAAAGGAGCACCGATTGCTGCTGCTCTACAGGAAATAAACCACCGAAAGGAGCACCGATTACTGCTGCTCTATAGGAAATAAACTACCGAAAGGAGCACCGGTACAACAAATTGATCACCGAAAGTTGCAGCCCACTCGCATGCAGATTCGTTCGTCTAATAGCTAAGGTTAGCTTATAAAAGGAGTAGTATCAGGCTCTGGTGACTATGAGTTTGCCTTGCTCGGACCAAGACTATAGGCCGAAAAATATAAAGGATGCGAGTTTGCCTCCGGGTGTGGAACATCTTCGGTGTTGGTGCGGGCATCTTTGCAAGGTGAAAGAGTCCACCGATTTTTCTAATAAAATGGGCACGAAGGTTTTTTATGTGTCCCAATTATCAGTATGATCCAGCTCCCTGGAGTTACAACAGGCCTCCGCTATGTTTCATCCATAATGAAATGACATATCGATTGTGTTATAGAATATTTATTATGTTATTATTTGTGTTGCAGTCTCCTCCGCCCTTGTGCATGTGGTATCGCTGGATTGACACGGAGCAGCCGGAGTAGGCGCTTCATGAGATAGAAGAAAGGAGTCACCGTGCGTGGGAAAGTTTTTACGAAGATGAGCGTCGTGATAAAGCTGCGGAAGAGCGTAGAGTGGCACAAGAGGAGCAATGGCGTTAGTTAGAGGAGCTATGGAGGCAGAGAGAGGAAAAACGACGCACCAGGGAGGAGCGGGAACAACATGCTAGGGAGGCAAACATGCAGACACTGAGAGAAAGGACTGCTGAGCAAAGGCAGCGGTAGAACACGGTGATAAGACAGGGAAATGGCCACGCTGGACCCAAGACCACTAGACTTTTATCCTAGTGTTTGAATCCACGCCTCTAGTTGTATCTTAATTGAAGTACTCGTATTTTAAATTCTGCATTTGAATGCCATCTAATTTTGGTTGTATCGTGTGGTAATGAAAAACAAGTAACGCAGTATTTTCATTCTAGTTGTATCTTAATTCTCTATGAATTTTTATTTGAAATTGTTGAATGCAAAATAATAGTAATATTTCTCACTCAAATACAGAATAATACATTAATGTTCATATAAAATCCGGCTACACCACCAGAGTTACAATAATCGCTCTCACTGTCTCGGTTGTTTCCTTGGACGTCCTCTGTATATGTGATCTGAAGGATAATTTAATGGGTCCGTGGCCTATGATTCGTGCGGAGATTTGGCGGGATGGTATAAAATGATCACTGATTTCTCTATCTTGTTGAGCGTCAGGAATTTGGCTCGTACCAATATGAGTATATAAGAAGTCCATCATTGGATCATACGTTGGTTGTGATGGTCCAGGGTTGTATGAAGATTGAGGTTGATCATATGCCTGATCATATGTATATGCCTGATCATATGTGTAGTAACTGCCATGGTCTATAATTGGGTGAGGAGGTGGCATGTTGGAATTAAATCTAGCATCATCATCATCCCATGCATCGCCAGGAGTGGTCTGTATAGAAACATTAAATATTAGAATGGTTAAAATATAATAATAAGTTAGTGTGATTATAGAAACACGTACCGGTGTCTCCTGAAATAGTTCTCTAATAGTTTTCAGAAATATTTCTCTAGGTGCTGGTTGATGCGTTGAACCGAGGCCAATCTAAAAAATAGTCAGCATGTTAGAATACAATTAGTGCAGTAGATGTGGATATAAAATTATTGAACTCACGCATGGCGGTTGTCTTGAAGATTCAGGTCTAGAGGGTTATACGGTAATCCTCGATGAAGTACGCATAAAAGTAGTGTCTTGGCGTGTCCTAGTCTATTAGGACAAGCACATTATAAATAAATGTTCCGCAAAACTGGATTTTAAGTATAGAAAATACATACATTCTTACGCATAGAGGCACTGCACGCTGGATGCCCCTGGCTTGCTCTTTCTTCACTCGGTCGCGACGAGAAAGACTCAGGCATGTTGTACTATTGTAGCATAACATCATCCGCTCGGCCACAACTCCAGTTAGTAGCTGTATGTAAAGCATTTTTAAAAATGCGTGTCAACCTGTTCTTGATGGTACTTATCATGGAACGAGGGTTCTCTCTAACTATTTCACACACATCCGCCATTATGCTATGTTACCTACTTAGCTGAAAATAACAACCAATGTTATTAGCATAAATGTAGAATTATAAATAGGACAGTATAAAAATGTATATACCGTGTCATCACAGCAGTTTGCGGTAGTACGTTCTATCCCTCCCTCTAGCTGCTCTTGACGTGTGCGATGTGCTGGCCTATCTGTTGGAGCGCGGGTGAGCTTGGAACGTGTGCTCGCAATGTACCATGTCATATAAGCATCCCACGTACTATCGGAAAACACCCAGCATGTTCAGTGTCATGAGGATAGCAATAAAAATAAAAATAATCTAACAATATTATCTATTTTCTTGAACTATGTTCACAAGCTTGTTCGAATTCCATTGATCTATCCATAGCTTCTGGGTCCGCAGCCAATTATGATTCTTTCTCCCTTCATTGCTTTGCCTGAAATACGCATAACCATAGTTATAATATTTGACCATAAAAGATTGCATCAATTTAAATGGATTTAAGATTGAGAACATACTCGTGAAATGTAGACTCAACACAGTTGGAAGGCGGCGAAGGGACTTCTTGGTAGAGATCAAGTTGGCGCATCACACGCTCAGGGTTCAGTGGTTCCACCATATAGAGGCACAGAAAGTGACAACATGTGCACCAAAGCTCCTGGTCTCGGTAGCACTGATGTGCTAAACCCCTATCCCTGGCCACGCTCTTTACGTATTGTTCATGCCATGCTCCCCATGTGATAGAAGAATGATGTATTGTCTTGAAATCTTCATGGTACAGAGTATAGCATTCTGAAGCCAAAGCACGTGACCAACGTAATGTACCATATGTCCACCGGGTATCCATGGCCGCGTACTCAAACTGGACTTCATGACCACTATATGGGTGCACTGGATCTTCTATCATCGGTCGTCCGACCGGTATATGCTCCCAAGACCACAACTAGAGGAACATGTAGCATACACATAGAATTGAGGCTACATTACCAACCTTCTTTTTCCTATATGAGGCATCACACAACCCCCTATAAGTCTAACATAGCACCGCCGGACCGATGCTGTACTGGGTGATCTCTAAATTGTCTAGAAGAAGTGCTATGTGTTCTGATAGTCTAATAAAAATCGGGTTGACTACCTCACCATTTCCCGATGGGAACAACATGCCAATAGATAGAGTAAGTACGCAACCAGGTGCTTATGTACTACTTCCTCAGAAACATAATTTGGGAAGTCCATAAAATTTACTAGCTAACTTATGGGGACACCTCTAGCTAACTTATCAGTGCGAGTTCTCGGGATAACGGTACCCACCAGTTGTTCAAATTCTTCCTTCCAGGATGACTGTGGTGGCGGCAACACGAGAGGAATACCACGAAGAGGCAATCTAGTGATCATGGACACATCCTGAAGTGTAGGTGTCATCTCTCCCCAACGAAAGTGGAAGGTGTGTCTCTCCGGTCTCCACCGGTCAACAAGTGATGTTAGAAGGCAGAGGTCCAGTTTGAACAAATGAGGCGCGTATGTCAGTATAGCGAAAGGAAGTAGTCCGCTGCAAGAAAGATAAGTCACAAATCGCTCATCAAGAATCCATCGGTTCGATGGGCCTCGGCATCTGAAAGTACTTGGCCCTTCTAGCGGACCTTCCGGATTATTCCACTATTGGCACCGATCCTAGTGCCCATCCAAGAGAGGAGGTAAATTCACCATAGTCTGTACAAATGCAAAAAATACAAATTTAAAAAGTAGTATATTAGATCACCAAATTTAAAAAATACAAATTAGCCTAGCTATGGTCCATGTTGTTTCTAAAACGCTTAGTTTGACGACGTCCTTTAATGGTTCGCTTGATCGTAGGGTTGGGCCACTATACCAAACTGTGTTGTGATACTCCCTAACACCCCATGCCTAGAACTCGCCAATCCACGTCTTCACAAGATTATGCATGCTGAAGTATGAAGAGACATATGAAAAAATAGAAATCTTCTGGCCTGCGGCCGCCCTAAGTACATGGCTGCAAGGGTAGTGATAAAGAAAAGGCTTCTTGCATGTGCATTCACATGTCGTTGGGTTGAGTGTAACCTTCTTATTTGTATGTCCTCTCAAGTAACCATTCACTTATTTTTTTCTTGTTCTGATCTCCCATCTCTTTCTAAGTGAGTCCACAACTCTGCTACCATGAGTATTTGATTTTTCAATTTTTATGGCCAAGTGATTTTGCACTGCTTCAGACCATTGTTTATTCATATGCACTCGTGCATGTGCTAGTTGAATTATATTCGCAAAGTACGCCACAGTGCGGGACCATGTTTCAACAACTAGAGAAGTAATAGGGAGGGCTCAGACACCTTTAAGCACATCATTGTACTCCTCTGACATGTTGGTTGTCATTATGCCATAGCCAGCACCATTGTCATGAGCCAACGCCCACTTCCGAGCATCAGAGCAATTAATGTTCACCCGCTCGGCCATATTCCTAGCCCTCCTGTGATTCCCTGCACCTGCTGGCTCGGCTGGTGCAACTCCTGAAGCTGCGGTCGTTGCGACATTCAATGTCATCTAGAGGGCATCGAATTTCCGCGGCTGGTTCTGCATACACATCACTTTGAATTCCTTGAAACATTCCTTGTTCCTGAAGCGAGAGTAAAAGTTTGCTGCTAGATGCCTCATGCACCACCTAGTTTCAAGAATAGGCCAACGGAACTTCATCGGTACCTCATGCTTAATTTTTTTCTAGTGCACTGAGAAGCCCCTGGTTGCGATCAGAAATGATGCATACACCAGGACTATCTCTCACAACACCATCCTTTAAGCATTGGAGAAACCACAACCAAGCTAACATGGTCTCGCTCTCAACTATTGCATATGCAATAGGAAGAAGCTGGTTATTGGCATATGATGCCACAACTACCAAGAGAGTACCCCTATATTGTACGGTGAGGAAGGTACCATCAATTGATATCACGGGTCGGCAGTGGTGGAATGATTGAATAGTTTGGCTGAATGCCTAGAAGATACGGTCCAGGATGAAATGATCCGGAGTGCCACTCGGGTGGTTCTTTTCCATCCTATATACAACAGTTCCCAGGTTCGCTTCAGCAATCTGATGCAGCAATCTCGGAACCATGTTGTAAGCCTCCGTATATGTCCCATACATCCCCTACAAAACAAACTCCTTGGCACGCCTGGCCTTGCCGTAGCTTACCGGGAATCCAATCGCATCTACTGCACCATCTCGTAACGCCTTTACTGATACACTGATCTTATCTTTTACCATGGATGCAATGACCTGTGCCACATATGCGGCACTGATATTGCGGTGTTCAGACAGACTACCATATAACTCACAGCTATGAGGAACCATGTGAGTTATTGTCCAAGGCTTGCATATGCCCGCAGGTTGACGGGCGATGACTCTTCCATTGCAACCAGACTCTATACAAAGAACCTTCAACAAATGTTTGTCAGATTTTTTCACTTTGTGCTGTTGGGAAATGGAGATGGCATATCTCCTTATCACCATGTCCACAACCTCCTTGCTCGGGAACTGCTTGTTTTCTTCCAGGATGGTAGCTCCGACTCCACGGACAAAGGTATCATCGTGACTGATGACAAAAGCATCTATGTCCCCAGGTGCCATTGCTGGCGCCACTACTCTGACTTGACTCAGACCGGTGTTGTCGTCTTCATCATCATCCGACGATTCATGATCATCATCACCAGAATCAAGCTCATTTGGTTGTCTCTCAATCCGCTCATTGAGGTCGACAACCGTCATGGAATAAGGTCCATGATTCTGGGTGGGAACAAGGGCATCTTCCACCTGCCTCTCCTCCGTCATCTCCATGTTTATAGCCATTGCGGCGATGGATAACTGGAGCTCACCGGCGGCCGTGCTGCTACCAGGTTCGTCGCTAGCATCAATAAACTGCACATACACCATCGGTTGTCCATAAATGGCCGCACCAGGTGTGCTTGGAAATTTCATGTATGAACCCCACGAATTTTCGCCCTTAACCTAGCGAAGTGCCCAACGGTAATCTTCTCCCACTCTCTTGCAAATGACCGCTTCAACGGTCATCTTTTTACGGGCCATCTCTGGCCCAAACTCTGCGCGGATGCGCCTTCTAACATCCATGAAACTAACATTCATCAATTCTTCCACTATCACATTCTTTGTCTCACCACGCGACAGATCAAGCCCCGACGGCTCATCGCGAGTGATGTTTGAAGGGTAACGGGTAGGCTACACTAGCGTAAAATCAAAAATTTCTACCGCGTCAACCAGGAATACTATTGTCATAGATCACGGGATTACCGCTAGACGCGCAGGTGCGGAACTCGATGAAGCACGTTGCGGCAGTGTAGATGTTCTACGTCTCCTCCTCGTCCTCGTCCCACGAGCAGCTCCCCTTTGCGCGGCTCGTCCAAGTGCTACAGATGCAGCACCTCCGAGGTATCCACACGTCCGGAGTGGAAGTCGTCACACGCCAGACTGCTAGGTCTGCGCGTGCAACACAGGCGAAAGAGGAGTGGCGGCTGGGTGGAATGCTCTCACATTTTCAGCTCGCCCCACTCCCTCTTATATAGGCATCCCTGGTGGGCTTCTACATTAGCAGCCCATTAGCAGCCTAAGCCTGGTCTAATTCGGATCCAATCCTCATTAGGCTTCCAGCCCCTAAAGTGTGTGACCCTATAGGTTCATACACGTATAGACATGACGCGAGTACACTTACTCCGTCAATAGTTGGTAGCGGCCTCTAGCAAGACGTGCCAACTCCTAAACGCATATAAAGATCATTCGGACGAACCATCACAAGGTTGAGTACATGTCTTTCCCTTTGCCTCACGATATTTGGTCTAGCTCTAAGCTGACCTCTCTTTCTCGATACTGTGATTCAGAATCCCTTTACTAGGTTAACTCTTAACCATATGTAGCACGGCCATGCATTTCTGGATCCGATCACTCGAGGGGCCCAGAGATATCTCTCTCAAGTAGAGAGGGGCAAATCCCATCTTGATTGACCGATGCCTTGCAGCATGTATCAGGACAAACCCGAAAGCTACCTTTATAACTACCCAGTTACGGAGTAGTGTTTGATAGCCCCAAAGTAGGTCGATCCACATCTCAAGTACATGCGACAATCTCAGGTCTAAGGACAAAACGTACACGATGTGTAGAGAGAGCTGCAAGTATTATTGCTAGTCTCATGTTGGGTCAGTCCAACCCCATGTTCATAACATGTGTCCACATCATTGGTTTGACATCTCCATGTCAATGACTTGCGAAACATAGTCATTAACCAATCGATGTGCTAGTCTAATATTCACGTGTGTCCTCGCATGAACTCCGACTAGGGACAATTATTAGATAACCATACAAGTAAAGAGTTTCACAAACAATTCACATAATTGCCAATCAATACAAGTTGCCTGGTATATGGATATTCAAGGAACATTATAATAACTCATGGATACACATGAAATACAATCATCTCTATGATTGCCTCTAGGGCATATTTCCTTCAGTCTCCCACTTGCACTAGAGTCAATCTAGACAGTGTCTAATACCTATTGCTCTTGTGTGCGCTTCATGCGCAGGCTGCGGGAGTGGCTTAGTCAAGGGATCAGCAACATTTGAGTCCGTATGTATTTTGCATAACATGACACTACCTTCATCAATGAACTCACGAATCAGATGGTAGCGCATGCGAATATGTTTGTTCTTCTGGTGCTGTCTAGGTTCTTTGGCTTGTGCAATAGCACCATTGTTGTCACAATAAACGTCCAAGGGATTGGACGAGCCCTGAACCACACCAAGAGCGATCAGGAAATTCCTAATCCAAACAGCTTCCTTTGCAGCCTCCGAGGCAGCAATATATTCAGCTTCTGTTGAAGAGGAGGCCACTGTATCTTGCTTGGAACTTTTCCAGCTCACAGCACCACCATTCATGACAAACACATAACCTGATTGCGATTTCGAGTCGTCTGAGTCATTAAGGTAACTCGCATCTGTGTAACCCTTTACACTGAGTTCAACCTCACCTCCATAAACTAGGAACATATCCTTAGTCCTTCTCAAGTACTTAAGGATATTCTTTACCGCTGTCCAGTGAATCTCACCTGGATCAGCCTGGTATCTGCTCGTAACACTTAGAGCATAGGAAACATCTGGGCGAGTACATGTCATTGCATACATGATGGATCCAATAGCCGAAGCATATGGAACCCTACTCATGCGTTCTCGCTCATCAGTGGTCGAAGGACACTGAGTCTTGCTGAGTTTAATGCCGTGAGACATGGGCAAGAACCCCTTCTTAGCCTCTTCCATGCTGAACCGTTTCAACACTTTGTCAATGTACGTACTCTGGCTTAATCCAATTAGCCTCCTTGATCTATCTCTATAGATCTTGATACCCAGAATATATGCCGCTTCTCCCAAGTCCTTCATAGAAAAACTATTTTTCAATGAGGTCTTAACAGACTCGAGCATAGGAATGTCATTTCCAATCAATAATATGTCATCCACATATAAGATTAGAAACACAAGTGATTTCCCATTTTCTTTCTTATACACACAAGGTTCTTGTTCGTTTTTGGTGAAGCCAAACTCCTTTACAACTTCATCAAATCGAATGTTCCAACTCCGAGATGCTTGCTTCAGCCCATAAATGGACTTTTGAAGTTTGCATACCTTTCCAGCATTGTTTGGATCGACAAAACCTTCGGGCTGCATCATATACACGTCCTCAGAAAGGATTCCATTTAAGAAAGCCGTCTTGACGTCCATCTGCCATATCTCATAATCGAAATGTGCAGCAATGGCTAGAATGATCCGTATAGATTTAAGCATCGCTACGGGCGAGAAAGTCTCGTCGTAGTCAACTCCTTGAACTTGTCGAAAACCTTTTGCAACAAGTCGAGCTTTATGGATGTGAACATTTCCATCCATATCAATCTTCTTCTTATAGATCCACTTGCACTCGATGGCTTTAAAACCATCAGGCAGGTCAACCAAGTTCCAAACTTGATTGTCTCCCATGGACTCTATCTCGGATCTCATGGCAATCAGCCATTTCTCAGAGTCTGGGTCCACCATCGCTTCTGCATAGGTCGCAGGCTCATCATTGTCTAACAATAATAACTCTCGCGCTTCGCGGAGCCTCGCCGACCTTCGTGGTTGTGGTGCTTCTATTGCCACGGGTTCCTCAACTTGTTCTGCTACAATAGCATCACTCGTAGAAGCATCCCCGACTGGCTCATCTTGAACTTCTTCAAGTCGCACCGACCTTCCACTCGTTCCCTTTGTGAGAAACTCTTTCTCTAGGAAAACACCGCTACGAGCGACAAACACTTTGCCCTCTTCTCGGTTGTAGAAGTAATACCCTAAGGTTTCCCTTGGGTATCCCACAAAAATGCACTTATCCGATTTGGGTGTTAGCTTGTCTGACTGAAGTCGCTTGACAAATGCATCACAACCCCAAATCTTTAGAAAAGACAAACTGGGATTCTTTCCAGTCCACATCTCATATGGTGTCTTAACTACGGATTTAGATGGTACCCTATTTAGTGTGAAAGCTGCTGTTTCTAGCGCGTAACCCCAAAATGATAATGGTAAATCCGACTGGCTCATCATCGATCGAACCATGTCCAACAAAGTTCGATTACGCCGTTCAGAGACCCCGTTTCTTTGAGGTGTTCCGGGCGGCGTGAGCTGTGGAACAATTCCGCAACTCTTAAGATGATTGCTAAACTCGTGACTCAAATATTCGCCTCCGCGATCAGATCGCAAGGCCTTTATTTTCTTGCCACGTTGATTCTCTACCTCATTTTGAAACTCTTTGAACTTTTCAAAAGTTTCAGACTTATGCTTCATCAAGTAGACATAGCCATATCTACTGAAATCATCAGTGAAAGTAATGAAGTAGTGATATCCTCCTCTGGCTGTCGTGCTCATTGGTCCACATACATCAGTATGTATGAGTTCCAACAAGTCTGTCGCTCTCTCGGGAAACCCCTTGAAAGGCGTCTTGGTCATCTTTCCAAGTAAACAAGCTTGACATGTCTCGTATGATTCAAAATCAAACGAAGTTAGAAGACCATCACCATGGAGCTTCTTCATGCGCTTTTCACTTATATGCCCCAAACGACAATGCCATAGATAGGTAGGACTCAAATCATTTGGCCGAAGCCTTTTAGCACTAACATTGTAAACACATGCATTATCAAGATTTAAAATAAATAACCCATTCACAATGGGAGCATCAGCCACAAACATAGCATTCTTAGAGATTACACAACCATTGTTTGTACTCGCGAATGAATAACCATCCCTCATCAAACATGAAGGTGATAAAATGTTTCGACCCATACTAGGAATGTAATAACAATTATTCAACTCCATGATAAATCCTGACGGAAGGTGAAGTTGCATGACGCCGACGAACAATGCAGCAACCCTTGCTTTATTTCCGACGCGAAAATCCACTTCGCCTTTTTGCACTTCTCTAGTCCTTATTAGCCCCTGCATCGAATTGCAAATATGAGCAACCGATCCGGTATCAAATACCCAAGAGTTAACATAAGAATCTGCGAGAAAAATGTCCACAACATTTACAACAAGTGTACCTGAGTGGGAAGTACTCTTACTTCCACTTTTCTTCAAAGAAGCCTGGTACTTGCTGCAGTTCCTCTTCCAGTGGCCATATTCGTGACAAAAGAAACACTCAGTGTCTCCTGCAGGACCAGCCTTTTGCTTGGGTGCAGGGTTTGGCTTAGGGATCGTATCCTTAGCCTTGCCCTTCTTCTTCTGCCAAGAAGTGCCCTTTTTCTTGAAGCTAGGCTTGTTCTGCACAGCCATCACATGGCTATGCCCTGCACACTTCTTAATGTCACATTCTGCTGTTTTCAGCATCCCACATAATTCATTAAGGCCCCTCTCCACCCCATGCATATGGTAGTTCGAAATGAAATGCCCATAGCTAGATGGAAGAGATGCCAAAATGAAGTCAGTGGCCAACTCTTGGCCTAATGGAAAACCAAGCTTTTCCAAAGTCTGACTGTAACCAACCATTTTGATCACATGGGGGCCTACAGCTGCTCCCTCTGCCAGCTTGCATTCCACAAAAGACTTAGCGACATTGTACCTCTCAGTCCTGGCCTGAGTCTGGAACATGTCCTTAAGCGCAACGATCATATCGTACGCTTCCTGATCCTCAAACTGTTTTTGAAGATCAGGTTCCATGCATGCAAGCATAAGACAACTGACCTCAAGAGATTCATCACATGCTTTCTTGTAGGCATTCTTAAGGGTAGCAGTTGCATTATCAGCAGGTTCATCCGGGATTGGGGTATCCAGAACAGTTTCCTTTTTCTCAGCCCTGAGAACAATTCTCAGGTTACGGACCCAGTCCGAATAGTTTGTTCCATTTAGTTTATCCTTTTCAAGAATCGAACGCAGAGCAAAAGGTGATGAATTGTTCGGTGCCATTGATCTACAACAAAAAAATATGCAAAATACTAAGCCATGTAACCATGAAAGAGTAAAACATATTAAACAATTTAATAGCATATACTCCCACTTAAATCAACATCCCTCTATTGATACTAAGTGATTCAAGATCCACAATTAACAAGTCGACTAGTGAGCTTTAGCATCACTGCTAGAAGACAAGGTAAATCGGTAAGCAACCTTTGCTAATCATATCACATATGACTCTTGTTGTTGGGTGACATCTCTATGTCAAAACTAGGCGCCCAACCTTTATGCCCCAAGGTCCTTAACTGTTAAGATGACCTTGTTAAGCTCACCAACCCTTATGCGTGTAGGTATCCGATACAAACCCATCCAGCCAAGGAAAACCGTGGCACCCTAATTTCATAGACCCACCAACGATTGTACAGGGCATAGGATGGTGCAAGGTTTGGTTGGGAGGGCATGGTTTAACTTAAACTTTGTGAGGGATCGTTCTACTTCTATCATCTAAGCATGCATAGTAGTAAAACGTATAAGAATAGCATTCACATAGATGTGATACAGTATGGCCCATTTTCTCATGGTGATCTCCATCGCCATAGAACCTGTCCACCATGATGATCTCCATCTTCATGCTCTATGCGAGCCATCCTCCAAGTGATGAGTTCTCCAAGAACTAATACAAGCTATTGCTCCTAACATCTAGTAATCAAAATTACATGGTATTGGGATCATCACAAGTTGGCACGCAGGCCATTACAATAATTGACAACACATATGGCTCCAGCCGTGTTGCCCAACTCACGACACGCAGGTCATGAAAAAATACATACATGCATCACATACATTTTTGGGCCATACTGATCACATAAATCCTGCAAAAACAAGTTGTGCATAGAATCGCATTCTACCGGATCATGTGAAATCGTACCACCTATGAACCTTAACGAGATACAAAAAAGGGGGATACGACTAAGGGGGGTCTAGGGGGTCTCCCCCTGCGGGGTTCGAAGGGGCAGCGCCCCTCGCGGTAAATCCAATTTACCATAAACCTCGCGGTAACATTCGTGAAAAATGAGAGATCAAATCTATACAATTTTCTTTAAGGATTTTGATCGGCAAATCCAATTTACCATAAACCGACCATAGTTCCGATTTGACCAAACTCCTTTGATCACGGTACGTCGATTCAGATCTAATTCCCGATTCGATCAATCATATTGATCTTCGCGTGATTCAGAAGGATTTATGTGTCACTGTCTACCCCGATGGCGGAAACCGACCGGTAGGGGTAAGTCGTTCGACGACCTTAGAATCACGATCACGGAAATTAAGATCATAGATCAATCCAGAAAACACCGCCATACAAACGATCATATCATTCATATCAATCTACATATCACCATATGCAAACTTCCCGAACCTATGACTGAATAGCATCGGCTCTGATACCACTGAAGGGTAACGGGTAGGCTACACTAGCGTAAAATCAAAAATTTCTACCGCGTCAACCAGGAATACTATTGTCATAGATCACGGGATTACCGCTAGACGCGCAGGTGCGGAACTCGATGAAGCACGTTGCGGCAGTGTAGATGTTCTACGTCTCCTCCTCGTCCTCGTCCCACGAGCAGCTCCCCTTTGCGCGGCTCGTCCAAGTGCTACAGATGCAGCACCTCCGAGGTATCCACACGTCCGGAGTGGAAGTCGTCACACGCCAGACTGCTAGGTCTGCGCGTGCAACACAGGCGAAAGAGGAGTGGCGGCTGGGTGGAATGCTCTCACATTTTCAGCTCGCCCCACTCCCTCTTATATAGGCATCCCTGGTGGGCTTCTACATTAGCAGCCCATTAGCAGCCTAAGCCTGGTCTAATTCGGATCCAATCCTCATTAGGCTTCCAGCCCCTAAAGTGTGTGACCCTATAGGTTCATACACGTATAGACATGACGCGAGTACACTTACTCCGTCAATAGTTGGTAGCGGCCTCTAGCAAGACGTGCCAACTCCTAAACGCATATAAAGATCATTCGGACGAACCATCACAAGGTTGAGTACATGTCTTTCCCTTTGCCTCACGATATTTGGTCTAGCTCTAAGCTGACCTCTCTTTCTCGATACTGTGATTCAGAATCCCTTTACTAGGTTAACTCTTAACCATATGTAGCACGGCCATGCATTTCTGGATCCGATCACTCGAGGGGCCCAGAGATATCTCTCTCAAGTAGAGAGGGGCAAATCCCATCTTGATTGACCGATGCCTTGCAGCATGTATCAGGACAAACCCGAAAGCTACCTTTATAACTACCCAGTTACGGAGTAGTGTTTGATAGCCCCAAAGTAGGTCGATCCACATCTCAAGTACATGCGACAATCTCAGGTCTAAGGACAAAACGTACACGATGTGTAGAGAGAGCTGCAAGTATTATTGCTAGTCTCATGTTGGGTCAGTCCAACCCCATGTTCATAACATGTGTCCACATCATTGGTTTGACATCTCCATGTCAATGACTTGCGAAACATAGTCATTAACCAATCGATGTGCTAGTCTAATATTCACGTGTGTCCTCGCATGAACTCCGACTAGGGACAATTATTAGATAACCATACAAGTAAAGAGTTTCACAAACAATTCACATAATTGCCAATCAATACAAGTTGCCTGGTATATGGATATTCAAGGAACATTATAATAACTCATGGATACACATGAAATACAATCATCTCTATGATTGCCTCTAGGGCATATTTCCTTCAATGTTCTCACCATAGAAAACATACAAAGTATTCACTGTACTAATCGCATCAAATTAATATAACCATATTAATTATATTGCATAGCTATAATATTACTACGCCACCTAAAATATTTCTACACGACCTAATTACGTTGCATAGCTAAAATATTACTATATGAGTTCAAATATTTCTACACGTTCCAATTAAGTTGCATACCTAAAATATTACTAGAAGAGCATAAATATTTATACACGGCCTAATTACGTTGCTTAGCTAAAATATTTCTACAAGACCTAATTAGGTTGCATTACTAAAATATTGCTATAAGATCTCAAACATTTTTACACAGCCTAATTAAGTTGCTTATCTAGATTTTTACTATAAGAGCTCAACATTTTCTACACGACCTAATTCAGTTGATTATCTAGATATTGACATCGCGTGTAAGTCTCAGTTCTGCCACTAACACGAACTCAAATATTTCTACACCAGCTAACTAAGTTGCAAAGCTAATTGATAATTCTAGCGTTGCATAGTAAATTACGGTCTAATAAACTGACTAGTATACAACATGCATAGCTTAACAAACAATCAATTGAAACACCTTACCTTGATCGATGACTGTACTTTTTTCAGCCTCAGAATGTTGATGCAGCCTCATACGATTAGAGAGAGCATATATCGCAGAGTGTGTGAGTAAACAGATCGAAAGAAGCTGCCTCAGAGAGAAAATGAACTGAGTAGCTGCTGCTGTACTTAAAGGAGCCGAGCTGCAACATCCATCAGCAGAACCAGCAAACAAGTCCCGAGAAAACAAACTAGCTACAAGTTTCAACCAGCTTTCGGTGGTCTAATTACTATGCATGTCGCTTTCTGTAGTCTGATTACTGTGCAGGTCGCGTCGCTGTCAGATGGAATATCCCCGACCAGCTCATCCGCCACCGGCCATGGCGGAAGCGACGACGGGACATCCCGCCAGCGGCAGGAACCGCATCCCGCTGGCTCACCTATGGACCCCGCTTCATTCCGCCACCGCCAAAGGCTGGAGGTACATCCCGCCTCTCCCTGTGGCGGGAAGGCTAGACCACTGCGGGCCGTGGCGGGAGGTGACACGCGTCGCCTTTCCAGCCTCCCGCCAGGACAATTTTTGCTTTCGTGGCATGAGGGGAACATTTTTTACGATAACGAATTACAGAGGATTATATTTGTAAAAAAATTGAAGATTTCAGAACACGGACGGGATTTGTGGCCGTCACGAGCATAGGAAATCTGACCGAGAGCGGTGACCGTGACCCATCGCCGTCGTCCCCCGCACGAGGAGAAGTCCACGAATCTGTCTTGACGTAGACATGGTGAAGACCATGTTTGATTCTTCCCGCGTCCGGTTGGGAGATAGCCCAGATATAGTGATGTGATGCTTCGACTGTCCAACTGACCACTTTTTGGACTCCAGCCGTCAATTCATTCCAGCACGAGTAAAATATGAGGTTCACGCTACTACTACTGTAACATGCGGCTGTAGCCCGTGCGTGCCTCAAGATGCATTTTTTTTTTGGCTTGGTTTCTCGTTGAACGTTCTTGGAGATCAGTCTGCGCGGCAGTTTGATCTTGTGATTGTGACAAGCACTGAACTATAACTACCGGACAGCTGTAGATCCCACAAGAGTTGTTGGCCAAGTAAATGTCGGAAAATCCTGGCGCTGCCAATTTCAACGGTGCAAAAAAAACAACGTAGGCTAGAGTGTTTTGTTTAGACTATTTTCAGTGTCTTTTTTAGGTTGTTAAGGCAGCGGCTACATCCTGAAGTCAGAATAAAGTACTCATGTCCTACCTCATTCCGGTGGTGCGTCTAGCATCGACGGAATGCGTGTAGAATCGTTTGTCCAACGGCTCCTTTGGATTAGTTTTTCGTTAGTGTGTTTTGAGGTCATTCTATTTCGATATACGTTGGTCATCTTCGGCGATGGTTGCTGCTCTGATGCGTTGGTCCTTTGGGGCCTTAGCACGACGACTTTCCGTCTGTGTACTACAACAAGCTCTACTACGACAAACTTTGTCCGGCTCCAGTGATGGAGGGGACGAGGACGGCAGCGCGCCTTCGGCTCGTGCCAGTGTTTCTAGTCGTCGCTAGGTGGTCCATTGATCTATTTGTAATTTTTTTTACTTTTAGGACTCTTTGTATTGCTGTTGATGATTATTAATAGATCGGTGGAATTTCGCAAAAAGAAAAAACGGTGCGACAAAAAAATGTAGGCTATCTCCTGTTCATGTCACCCAGTTTTTTCCCCGGCTAGTTCATGTCACATAGTTATGCTGTTAATTATGAGCACCACTTAGCCCTAGTGCCGCACCACTATACCTATCTGACTATTAGGTCCTCAATTTCTCAGAATACACGACCATGAAGAACTCGTCGTTAAAATGTCATGTCCGGTTAGATCATGTCGAATTAGAAAACTACATAAATTTGCATTAGTGACAGGGAGGTGGGAGGCGGCAAATGGTGTTTGAATAGATCTTGTGTTTCCACCGGAGTGTATGCATACTTGTCGTCAAAATTTTCATCGGCGACCTCTCTAGTCTCTACTGGCTTATGTGTTCTCGATAGCCAACTCTTGGCTCTAAGAGATCGTGATGTCCTCACACGCCACTAGAAGAAGAAGAAGACGGAAGCGGGTTTATGTCCTTGTCTCCCTTTTTCCGTTCACTGTCGCACCATTTTTTATCCACCTCCATTGGCGACAAAGAAACGCCCCCGTCAATGCCAATAGAAGCACCGAAGATTTCCTCACACAACACACGCTAAGTCGGATCAAACCCAGTCTAGAGCCGACGGGTCACCAGATTGACGGGTCACCTTACTCATTGAGTCAAGCCCCTAGGTCAGAGATGACGACGAGGGAGTACAGAGAAGGTTGTGCCTGCAGAACCTCCTGAACCATGGCCAACCGCTAGATTGGGGCACCTCCCAGTCTTCCAAAGAAGCAAGTTCTTGCGATTAAGGCTCATGTTGATGGTGGTTGGGTAGATGGATCCATAAGGGGAAACATGGGCAAAGGAGAGGAGGGAGCAAGAGGTGCCTCAGAGCCACATCTCCCAAGTTAAATGAAGTATATCTTGCGAGCCTTCTCTACTTATACCCACTAGAGTTTTACATAGAGGGCAGTGTAGATGATGTTGCATTGACTCCTTCCAAATATGCATGACTGCGCATATCTCTATACAATAGCTGACCAAACATAACTAATCCTAATCAAATCTTAACAGTTAACACTCAGGACGTGACATATAGACTTTGCTTCGTACCTTGACTCTACTAATATAGATACTTCTTCCTTATGTTGATGACAAATTAGCTAGTGTGTCTCTTCCTCAGAATGAAAAGAAATACGACGTTGATTCTTCGAAATTGAACGATGTTTGTGAGCATAGCTCGAATGTTAGGTTTCTGTGGTGGAACCAACTCACCTAAATTTTAAGTCCTAGACTTCGTATGCATGCCTTCATAGGGGCAAGGTGTACGTGCACGATTTCGTAGGGGTGACTGCACGTGCATGTTGAGGCGTTTATGTCTCTAATGTGTTTCTCGGAAAAGTATGACCACCCGTACAAGCAAATAAAACGGGTATCTTCAAATCTTGGTGCGGACTAGGCTATGTAAGTGTGTATACACGTATGCAACAAACATGCGCTACATGGAAGGTTGCATCCAAAGGTTGATCTCATCTCAGCCGCGACATTTTGCTTATGGGGTTAGATGCCTTCTAATGCACAATAAATGTCTTTCTGATTCTTGTTTACCTTTTTTGTTTTGTTTTTTGCGGGCGGCACGTTTTCAGTACTAGTGAAGGGCTCAGCCCATACATGACCCGATGACCGTGGCCAACACATTGTATTATGCGTGCACGCATGCGTTTCTAGCAATATGAGCGGTCGACCGGATAACGTTTCTAGGACGCAAAACTTTGCTTTTGAAACTGCCCCTAAAAGTTAAACAAAAAGTAGAGCCAGCCCATGGATATAGATGATGGATGGCAGCTAATCAGTAATGTTTTGTACTGTAGTAGTAGCAAATATGGTGAAAATAAGATTTTGTTCCTATTTAAAAAAAGGCTTTTGTCTCCTTATATGTATGTATAAAAGTACATTAATTCTGTATGAGGCGAGGCACTGGTGGGTGCTCTAAATATAGGATTATTTTGTAAGTTTTTTATTCTTCTTTCCAAACTCCACCCACAGTCACTTTTGATTATACGACACCAACCAGAAAAACAGCGATTAAATAATTAGAACTAATAAGAACAGTAAGACAGAACCTCTTTGGCATATAGATGGGCTACAACTTTAGCGCTTTGCCTTGCAAAAAAAGCCTGAACGCCTGAGTGTGATTGAAGACCTCAATTTTTTGTTGGAGTGGTATCTCTAAATATAGGATCATTAAGATACTCTATTTTTCTTGCTTCACAAACATATTCTAAACCATAGAAAAAATACAAATACACCGGTTAGATATACTACAAACAACTACCTTATAGATACTTTTACCCTTGAAAGGTCTATATTACATATTTAATACATGCATATGTGTGTTCTTCCTTCACCCGCTATGTGTTTGCTTCGCCACTTTCACCCCTCATCACTTACCCTGTCCTACAGCAGTATCAGCGACCATCGTGTCCCCTAGACCCGCTCTGCTACCACACAAGCACTTAACGTAAAATGATATGATAACCGAGAAGTGAGTGTGAGATGCGAGAACCTTATTATGTCGTGTTCATGGGAAACATGATCTTTTCCCAGCAAGTTTTTCTGATAGTTCATGTATTGGGTCAAATCATATGTATCGAAGCCAATTAAAGACATCGACAACGATGGGGTTAACCTTTGAACTTATCAACCAAGATTGAGGTTTGTTACTAGTACGAAATGCAGGATGTCAGCTATATATCACACTATCAGTGTGAAAGCGTAAATGGATACGCATATATCGGTTACATTGGGTTTCACACGCAAACGGTGTTGTCGGCTACCCTTTTACTTGCGACACCACATTCGAGCGATGGCTTTTAGGGCTGAGGTCACGACGAATACGACAATGTCGCGTGTTCACTATATTAACAAACACAGGTGTGGGAGGCTCCTACATTCCCTTTTGGAGGTTTGACAGTTACAAGGTATCTTGGTGTGTTAGCGAACTATAGTAACCCTGTCAGCTTTGCGACAAGTAAATAACGAAGAACGAAAATAAAATCGCAGCAAGGGGGACACAGATTTAACGTGGAAAACCCTCTCCAACAAAAAGAGAGAAAAAACCACGGGCGCCAGCCAGCGAAACTTCACTCTATCGGAGAGTGTTTACACAACGCCGGAGATTTAACAGATGCAACTTATCCCAACCGGCGGCTTACAAGAAGTATATATAGCGGTGGTAACCTATGTCATCAACGATCCGCATCGGCCCAAGCCTCCGGCGACGGGCCTCGCTCCGCTTCGTCAGAAGTTGGTCTTTACTTTGTAGAATTTGGATCAACATATAACAAACCCATATGTTCCACACTTATTAACCCGAATTTTGAGCATATTTTCCCTAGTACGCACTACTTTTTCATCCATTAGAAATTAAGTTTCACATATATGACACACAAGTGTAGGCGATCATATAAACATACCTTATGGAAGAAAATAATTTCTTCAAAATGCGACGCTAATTCACGATCTTACTATTCTGTGAGGTGATTGAGGCAATACTTTATTGCTAGGTGGCCGCTAACAACTAACCGATTTGAACATCGAGATTCTTGTAAGTACAAAAAGGATGAGAATATGTTGATCTCATGGATGCCAATGTTGAGAAATACGTAATTATTTCTAAATCGAACAAGCTAATAATCGCCCCCATTATCATAGTATAATTGAACATGCATTTTCTTTCCAAATTAGATTAATATAATGCAATACATAATTTTAATACAAATAAATGCAATTTATTAGAAAAACAAAACAATGAATAAAACGTGTATATATCTGTATGAGAATTAATATTGCGAGCTTATGGCAGGTAGTAATTTTACTGGCATTCAAGAACAAAAATGAGAAGAAGCGGAGAGCACGGTAAATTATGTGTGCAACCTTTCGAAGGATACTGACAAATGTTGTTTACTCCACGAGTTTCTTATGCATGTTCCACACGTTCTATATAGACATGCCTCTCGGGAATGCTCTTCACGCATAAACTCACATCCTAATTTCCCCTCTTCCATTACATTCCTTTTTCGTCGCGCGCGAGAGCCAATAGATAGATCTATGGAAGCCATGGATCTGTCATGGGGAGCACGGTGTGCTGGCACCGTGTACTTCGCCCTCTCCATCTGCTTGGTGGCACTGGGCGTGGTGCTCCAGATCATCCGGCGGTTGCCATGGTGCGGCTGCCATGTGTGTCGCGCGTACATGACTGGGTCGTGGGCACGGGAGTTCACCAACCTGTGCGACTGGTACGCGCACCTCCTCCGCGAGTCGCCGACGCAAACCATCCACGTCCACGTCCTCGGCTGCACCATCACCGCCAACCCTGACAACCTCGAGCACATGCTCAAGACCGGCTTCGACAACTTCCCCAAGGGCAAGCCCTTTGCCATGGTCCTCGGTGACCTCCTCGGTGGCGGCATCTTCAACGTCGACGGCGACGCCTGGAGCCACCAGCGCAAGCTGGCTAGCTTCGAGCTCGGCAGCGTCGCCGTCCGCTCCTACGCGTACAATATCGTCGCCCAGGAGGTGGAGGCCAGGCTCATGCCGATCCTGGCCGGCGCCGCCGACGGCGGCCTTGTGATCGACTTGCAGGACGTGTTCCGGCGCTTCGCGTTCGATACCATCTGTAAGATCTCGTTCGGGCTGGACCCGGGCTGCCTCGAACGGGGCATGCCCTTGTCCGAGGCAGCCGTGGCCTTCGACACTGCCACGCGACTCTCCGCTATTCGTGGCCTGGCGGTGTCGCCGCTGCTATGGAAGATGAAGCGGATGCTGAACATTGGAACAGAAAGAGAGCTCAAGAAGGCCATCAAGGTCGTCGACGACCTCGCGGCGGCGATGATCCGGGAGCGCCGGAAGCTGGCCCTGGGCGTCGCCCCCAAGAGGAACGACCTCCTGTCCCGTTTCATGGCCTCGTCCAGAGACACCGCCGATGACAAGTTTCTCCGTGACATCGTCGTCAGCTTCCTCCTCGCCGGGAGGGACACGATATCCGCCGGGCTCACCACGCTCTTCATGGTCCTGTCCAAGAACCCGGCCGTGGCGGTCGCCATGCGCGCGGAGGCCGGCATCCGGAAACCCGTAACATATGAGCACCTAAAGGGCCTGCACTACACCCACGCGGTGATCCATGAGAACCTGCGGCTGTTCCCGCCGGTTCAGTTCGACTCCAAGTTCTGCGCCGCCGCCGACGTGCTCCCGGACGGTTCATATGTGGAGGGTGGCTCGCGCGTGATGTACCATCCCTATGCCATGGGCCGCATGCCCTCCATCTGGGGCGCCGACTGCGAGACTTTCCGCCCGGAGAGATGGCTCACGGGCCCCGGCCGATCCTTCGCGCCGGTGAGCCTGTACAAGTATCCGGTCTTCCAAGCTGGCCTGCGTGTCTGCCTCGGCAAGGAGCTCGCTATCACCGAGATGAAGGCAGTCAGCGTGGCAGTGGTGAGAGCTTTCGACGTGCAGGTGGTCGGAGAGAATGGGAGCGGTGCATGCGCACCAAAGCTCGTGCCAGGGCTCACCGCATCCATCAGCGGTGGGCTCCCGGTGAGGGTTAGCCGGCGTGTTTAAAGGGACAGTACTCCATTGCAAACTATCCATGTGATGAAAGGGGAATAATTTTGTAGGGAAGTTGTTTTAGATGGAACAAACGAGAAAATAAATAGTACTCCTTCTGTTAACTAGTGTAAGACATTTTAAACTTTTTCTAAACCACATGTTTATAGACTTGTTGTTTTAGTGCGTAGGTTCACTCGTTTTGAAGTGTATCTAAACCGCTTTAAAATACTCCCTCTGATCATATTAATATTCTCAGATTGTCTAGATTCAAATTTATCTAGTCATATTTTAGTGCTAGATACATCCAGATCTAGACAAATCTAAAAACATTAATTTGGATCGAAAGGAGTATCTAAAGTGTCTTATATTAGTTTTTTTCGAGAACTCGCAGGAAATCTGCGAGTCATTGTATTAAGTTGGCTAGAGAAGAGTTACACCGTTACAATGGGTACAAGGCAGGATCCCAGCACCTCCATCACAGACCACAGACAGACATATGTAAATTACCCTATATCTCTTATAAGGGTCTAGTTCTACACCTATCCCACTCTAGCCACGGATCCAAGATACGTGAGCCCAACGAGGTGACATTGCTCTATTGCCTTCAAACACTCGCGCATTGCGCTTGTAACATCCCAGGATTAGCATCTAGAAATAGAGAGGACACATACGTGTGCATTACATTGCATAAGAAAATCTAGAAATTTTTTAAGCAAAACTAGAAGCGCTATAGAGAGATTGAGATCTCTCTTGTTCTGATGAATATGTCAGGAAAAGTGTGATGTATTTCGACCTAACCTTGAATCATTCTTTGTGATTTGAGGTGAAGTAATTCAAACATGTATTTGAATTTCAAATTTGAATTCAAATAAATTTAGAAAATTTACAAATTTAATTATGAATATTTAAATACTTAAGAGTAATAGAATGGAAAATCTTGAATAAAGTAATTGGAACAAATAATATATACTTTATTATAATAATAATAAGAATACATGGTTGCTACAATATACAAATAAAAGAAAAGATTAAACTTCACTACTTAATATAATATTATATTGTCTTTTCAATAAATAATGGAATACTCCTTTGTTATTGATATATAGTATTTATAAACTTTAATCTACAAAAAGAAAGAAAGCTTGTAGCTTTATTAAATAAGATATAAATCTTTACAAGATTCTACTAATTAAAAAAAGGGAAAAAAACTTTATTATATTAATGCAAAGATTACAAATAAAAGGTAACATTAATTATTATAGGTAAATGAGATACTAATTTTCAAGTCTCAAATAAAAAGATAACAATTACAAAGTAGGAAAAACTGAATTACTTTATTACAATAATAATATTACATTGTTCTTTTACAAATATTTAAATGAAAGATAACAATACAAATATTAGACTATTTTTTAAGTGTTTAAATAAAAATGAAAGATTACAATAATGAATTACAAAATAATAAAAAGGAAGTCCTAAACTGCATTTGCTAAACTAAGTTTTTGTACCGTCTTTTCTTCAATTCTTGTTATTCTTGTTCCTACAAGAAAAATATAAACAAACAAGTAATAAAAGAAAGTATTGGATATTGTAAGTTTTGTTCTCGGTTTAAGAGTGAAGTGCACTGTTAGTCATATCACTAAACAAGTCATCTGGAGGCAAGTTTCACCAAATCAATAGAATATGTTCTTATCAATAGATGTGCCTCCGTCTAGTGCATCACTATCATAGGGGCAAGTTTCACCATTTGGAAAATAAAAGGGAATGGCCATCAAGAAATGGTAATAATACTTGATCACATGCTCAAGCAAAAGACCTATAGTCATAGAAACTTGAACCCACGGGCTCCACTAGTTAGCAGCTTACTAACCACGTGCAGCTGATCTATTGTCAACACATCAGGGAAGGTACCCGTTTTAGAAAAGGAAAGAACCAGCCGTAGCTCAGTTGCCACCACAACCCGTTCCTTACTCAAACCCCACAAATCTCCACTAGTTCATCCACAAGCCAACTATCCCCACTTTCTTTGCACAACCAAGAAGCACCACTATTTCCCTGAACCATCCATCTATGCCACCAGCAAATGCTACATGGATTGCTAGATCAAGATCTAGTGCTAGGAGCATCAGGAAAAGCAGGACAGTAGAACAAGAAGAGGAGCAGGAGCAGGTCAAGGAGGAGAAGTAACCAAAATCACAAGGGCAAGTAATAATAGATCAAGATGCCCAACAGGCCATCAGCAGCAGGTAGAAATCCATGAGGAATATAAAGTAAGATCATGCAGCATCTATTCTTATTAGCTCACACCATCACAACCAAGTAAAATAATGACTAAGATACAAATTCTTCCAAATCCAACTACACTAGAACTAGATCATGTCTAGGAGGATAGGTGGAGTATTTCTCTTAGAACTGCAAAGGGTTACTATGCAAAATCATCACAGTGAATTTAAAGGACATCAAGGAATAATTGTTCTTAAATGAAATCTTGCATCAGTCTTTGCATCCTTGGCTTAGGGAAAATTCGTAAAGCAGCAAATCATGCTACCCAACAATAAGAAAAGGAGGTATGGAGGCTACTGTGCACACTCTAGGTATGGAGGCACCACAACAGCAGCAAGGGCAGTCGATACCAACAATAAGAAAAGGATAATAAGGTACTTGACCTATATGTCATAAGCCAAGAGAGCTCTTACAGAACATCATTACCATTGCAAGCAAGCAAAGGATGCAGTTCAAATCATTTCCCTAGCTTTAATTGCTCGGAATCATTTTTAAAGTAATTTGTCATGTTGACAGTATAAGCAAACAAAGCAAGATATACTTACAAAGCACACCAAATGAATTCAGATCATCTTTGTTGAAATCATCTTCCTAGTTTAGTTACATAGGAATCATCTAGTTTCAATAGTAAACTATCTAGGAAATATTGTAAATCATCACTGGACCATATGTTCAGTTCACTAAGTATATCTCATATATGGTCATAGCATAGCCAAATAACATGAACAACGAGTCT
Organism: Avena eriantha; assembly: GCA_910589775.1. Taxonomy (NCBI): domain Eukaryota; kingdom Viridiplantae; phylum Streptophyta; class Magnoliopsida; order Poales; family Poaceae; genus Avena; species Avena eriantha. Next base: position 437,526,535 of record OU342744.1, read on the forward strand.
TGATATAGAGGAATATATACTTTGAAGAAGACTTCACATTAGTATATCCTAATAGGAATATCAATCATTTTCCTAAGGCAACCAAAGCCACTAGCTAAAACCACAGCTACCAAGAATCCCAATAGGGATATCAATCATTTTCCTAAGTCAATGTAATAGGAATCATTTATTATCTAGAAGTAAATCCATTGTTCATAAAGGAAGTATACTGTGAATTAATTCAAACTAATAGTTTGAATTCAATCAAATATCTGCAACCCATTTATATGTCAAGTACTTGATAGTCTAAGTGTTTGTGAACTAAAGTTCAAGTAATTATCGATGCAAATCAAATTAGCATCTAGCAGACATGAGTGTTAAATATACCAAACATATCTTCGAGGACCAGATCAAATTAAACAACTAAATGGATCAAGGCCAAACTACTGCAAGCTACTGATACATAACATCCAACTAGGACAAATTGTCGGCTCGAGGGTCGGTCACACAAGAATTACCTGGATCAAAGTACGAGAAGATGCAGGAAGAATATAGTAACCTAAATAGATAAGGAAGTCACCACCGGGGTTGCATACACTGCCGTACCTCCAGCATCAGATAATAGAGTAGGTCACAATAGCTGCTGCAATATCGCACCACCATAGAGAAAGCAGCCGCAGCAGCAAGTCAAGGTAGACAGAGGACAAGCTAGGGTTAGCGGCCTCACGCGTGGAGGTGCAGGAACTGGTTGAAGCGACGGTAAACCAGAAGAGGAGGTAGCGTCGGAGTAGCGCCAGCGGGCAACGCGGGATGCAGTCGACCATGGCCGATATGGTCGGGGAGGCGACTAGCGGCAATATCTCTCCCGAGCTAGAACGGAGTTGAGGACAAGTAGAAGGGGGCACAGAGACCAAATTGAATGGGAGGAGCTAGGCTAATAGAGCATGACGGAGCTTCGGCGACCGCGGCGGCGGCTACAATGGCCAGTGATTACCGAAGCTAGTCGGGAGCAGTGGTGGCGATGGCACCGTGCATGGGCAGAACCGCAGTGGGGAATCAGGACGTTGTGCTGGCGTGTGTTGTGTGTGGGCGTGAATGTGAGAAAGGGAGTGTGGGTTGGGCTTGTATTAGCCCAACTAGTTAGGCTATAGTGGCCCGAGCTGGCCTGTGGGCTAATTTTATTTTGGGCCACGCCCAACTAAATAAAGAGAATAAGAAAATGAAATAAAATAATAAAAGACCAAAACTAGAAATTACAAAAGTACCTTAGTAATATTTAGACTCTAGAAAAATATAAAAAATCCAAAAAATGCATATAATATATCAAAATGATCACAAAAATAATCTCTACCAAAGAAAATATAACTCCACTTATTTGAGTTAAATAAAATACAACTGAATATTAAGGATACTTAAATCCTAAGTGAAATTTAAGAAAATAATGAAAAGTCCTAAAAATGAATAAAAATCATTTTTGTATATGACAATAAATCTACCATTTTATAAAAATACTAATTTAAATTTTTATAAATAAACTTTAAACAAAATATATAAGGACATGTAATACTTTGTGGATTTTTATAAAAATAAGAATCCTCCTTACAAATAAATAAAAAACATTGTTAAGATCTTAAATAAATATATTTTACTAGAATTTTTTAAAATAGATTATTCCAAATGATTTCAAGATTCCAAAGTAATAAATCTTAGTTATTAAAATAAAAGTACCTCCTTTGTGAATTTTTAAACTCATTTCTTAAATAAGAAATAATTGTATGTCTTTATAAAATATTACAATCTTAAAAAGAATCCTTTAACTTTAAGTACTAAGTGCAAAACCATAATTATGATTCATAATGGAATTTAAGTATAAACTATTAACTTTATAATATTCCTTTAGAACTTTTAATTCAAATTGAAACCAACAACCCTTAAGCTAACATTATTCATCATTCAGCTATATTGTAGCTGAATGATCGTTATCTCTTAATCATTCTTAACATGACTTGAAATACTAAGAAATTAGTAAGATCATCTAATTACGCTCCCATTAATAAGTTGCATATTATTTTCATAATAGTAAATCAAATTTAAACTCATCATTCACTTAAATTGGAAGTGAATGCTCTCACACTTTTAATCATACTCATCAAAGCTTTAAAACATGGTAATAATCTATACCATTACACCTTAATGTATTAATATTTTTATAGTTCATTTTGGTCTGAAATACCTTAAACATCAAGTTTTAATAATTCATCTTTACGTTTATAGTTAACTTCGGTCTAATATAAAACTAAGCCAAAAGTATGATAACTCACCATGAATTGTAACTATAAGAAACCATAACCTTAAACCAGAATTCTTCAAGATTGATACACTTCTTATAAACAAGATTTTCTTCAAAAGTTATTCATTTTTCCACTTCAAACAACAACTTTATGATAAGTCCTTCAACTCTTAATAATTTAATACATTAACTTCCATCATAATTACTAGATAGCAATTTACCTCAATATTAGAGTGTTATCATATTTCACTTGTATACTTTGCTTGTTAAACTCCTAAATGCTTGACAGATATATTCACTTGAAAAGTAAACTTGAAAAATAACTAAATCTTAAAAGTATCACATAAATTAACTCATTCATGTTATTTGGGAGTTATCTCGGGATTTTAAAAAATGCATTACATTACTTATGCAACACAACATATTGGTTCTTTAAACATTAGTCCTTACTGAACTAATGATGCTATTTTGTAATATTGAATCTTATATCGTCTTGAAGACCGTGATTGCATAATCTTGTAATCACAAAGGCAAGTTCACACTTGCTCATGTCCTTTGATTATTTTATGTCAAGTATTTGCAAATCAAGTGTTGTCATCACTTGCATTTCAAAAAGGTCACAAGACACTATTTTTGGTAATAATGTAAACTGTTGGTTACTGATCCAGGGTGATCAAATAATCTATTAAGTCTGACAATTGGAATACCATTGTTCAGGAATATATCATCTAGGACTTAACAACCAATGCCGCCAGTGATTCTTGCACCGTATAATACACATTAACCATGAGGTTTGGAATGGGACAGAGAAGTCATATGGATATTCTTCCTTTCACATGAATGGATGACCATCTTGTGGCGCTGTGTACCTTACGAGGCTCAGCATGGGTGGGACCCCTTAGCTCCCCGCAATATTAGTATCTAGACTATCAGTGAGAGACTGTCGTAGGTAGATCCTCATTTTGATTGGGCGACCAAGGACATTGTTTGCTCACTAGACTACTCAAGGAGTCAACCATAGTTATATCCGCGGCGTGGGTTAACATAGGTCGTTCTGCTTGGGGTCATGTTCTATGTGAGGTCACAGAGAAGAATAGCAAATGTCTTGGATATTAGGTTGGGCCTGAAACCAAGGAAGTTTGAATGGGGACATACTTCCGGCTGTGCAACAAAGCTTATGGTCTCTTGTGGGCAAAGTAGCGCACATCTACAGAGTGTATAAAATTGTGACATGTTACTCCCTGTTCCGGGAAGGAGCTACGAACGCTGCAGGAAAGGAACTCTATGAAGTTCTGGTAAACCTGTGAAGGCTGACGAACATAGCTTTTCAGAATAAAAGCAACCTTTGAAAAATGTTTATGAAAACCTGCATAGCCTACGACCTTTGGTCTGCGGTTGTAGATAATGCATTATACACTCCTTTTTAGTGAACTTGCTGAGTACGCTTATACTCAACCGTACCTTATTAACCCTTGATAGTTTCTAAAGACAATGAAGACGATGTCAACACCAACTTATACTCAAAGGAATCAACATCGAAAGCTCAAGTTCTTCAATAAAGTTAATGGAGTCAATATACATCAACATAAGTGAAGACGAAGTTCCTGATTAGATAGGAGTACAACATCTAGCCTTAGAACCTAATTTTGTAGAGAATTGCTTTAGCAGCAATTGCAAACCAAATAGTTTAGATACTAGTCTTAATAGTATGATAGTCTTGAGTTACTATTTCTGGTTCTTCTTTGTAAGAAGTTGATTTCTTCCTCTTTAACCTAAAATGTTCTCTTGATATTTTGTAAAGAGTCGAGTTGTAACCTATAGTCATGTCTTGGACCTGCTATGTTTCTGTTGTACCACTCTGAGGGATGTAATACTAGTGGAACAATGTTTCATTGGTGTTATGTCAACGACTATAGTGTACTACATCATACAGTGGTATGCTAGGTCACCGTTGCGCTCAAGACATAGCGTCGCGTGATGAGCAAGAAAAGGGAGTTGAACCTAGCATCGCGACCCATGGACAACTCCAAACGCAACCAGATGCCACCACTCCACTAAAGTGTCAGTCGTGTTGGGCAACAATCAAACTAGACCGTGCCCTGTGAGCATCATGGACCAAATCGATCTCGAGAAGACTCAATGGAGAAGGATGTGATTGAGGCCCTCGGACACCAACTCGCATAGAGGGAAAGTACCCTGGTTCGGAAGTCCCCAACGCTACAACCTCTCTGTTGTCTAGCACCTGTTTTGGATGGCGAGCTAGCCAAAAAGCTTGTCTTTGAGCAGCGCGAAGGAATACCAGACCTGCCTGGAAGAGCAGTACGCCCAGCAAAGTAGGCGAGGTAGGTGGACTGTGTCGAGAAGGAACCATCTGTATTAAATTTCCAATGGAAGGAGTCGTAGGCATCTTTGTGGACCATAACAACATGAATCTATGGCTAGAGTGATGTAGCCTGACCTTCGGTCATTCCCACATCATGGTCTCCAACTTATGCCAAGTCGCCATGGACTCCAAAGGTAAATCTGTTCCTCTATGCGAATCCACTTCCTACCCTCTTGAATGGTATACTACTTCATACTCCGTCCCATATCAATGATAGGTTCACACCAACAAGTACGGAGGCATGGGAGGAAGCCTGGAGCACCAAGCACGACAAGACGAAGGCTTGGAAGAGAAGACGAAAGAAGCAGCAGCTGGAGCACCGGAGTCTCCGGCCTGAAGACACTGGAGTCTCCGGCCTGCATATCCCGGAGTCTCTGGACCCACCTCCGGACCGACCCCCAGATCGAGCTGAGGACAGTCTGTCTGCCACTCCGGAGGTGACACCGGAGACAAACCGGAATCTCTGGCCTAGACCGGAGTCTCCGGACCCCACACCGGAGTCTCCGGCCTGAACGTATGGGCCTGCGCGCCGCCAGCTAGGCCCTTGGCCCATGTACCCCTTAGTCCGCCCAGACTTTACCCTTTTATTCCTAAAGTACCCTTGAACTAGTGGCTGACCTATATATAGTGCCCCCACCCCCTCATGTAACCCAAGGCATAGATGATAGACTAAAGAAAACCCCCTTTGTGGAATCTCTAGTTTTGCCTCATCCCCTTCTACCAAAGGGGATCGACTATCGTCACCACCTTGTTGGAGTTTGCATCACGCCTCCCTCGTTGTACAAGGCCTTGGCATCGGTGTCCCTTTGCCAAGACATCAAGACCATCTCCAAGGTGTTCTTCCCTCTCCGCTTGGGATTGACGGGAGCACGTTGACCGATCTTTCCTTGCGAGGATTCTATCGGACCGATGGCCACCGGTGAGAGCAATCGGCTTTGTATCGTGTGTGTTTTACGTGTGTTCATCGTGTTCTTCGTGAGGTGTGCATCCGCTTCCGCTACCTTCTCCCTTTCCCCTCGCTTTCCCATAGATTTGACCACGAGATCCGTGAAGATCGGGCCACCCTAGAGGTTTGCCCTCATCATCTGGTATCAGCAGCTTTTGGTTGCCACAGATTTCTCCTCGATTTGGTCTTTTTCCCCATAAATTCGAAAATTCCACCAAAAAAAGCCCCAATCCGTGTTTTGGACCGATCTGTAATTTGAGTGCGTTTTGGTAGGTTTTGATCCGTGGATTACTTGCTAAACTTGTTGATCTACCTTCCCCTGCGTTTCTATAGCCTAATTCCTTGATTTCCCCCATCAATTTGAGGTTTTGGTCCCAGTTTTTCCGCCAAAACTCGTCCTGTTCATGTTCTGGAAGTTCTGGTTCGACCGAACCGGATTGTCCGGCCAAAACGGACCGGAATATCTGCCCCACTGGAGTATCTGGCCTAAAATAACCGGAATATCCGGCCCGGCCGGACTGTCCGGCCTACGCGCACCGGACTGTCCGCCCCCTGCTGACAGAAAAATCTGCTTCACGGTTTTGAGCATAACTTTTGCATACGAACTCGGATTTTGGTGTTCTTTAGCTTGTTTTGAAGAGGAGAAAGAGCTCTACATCATCATCTCCGTGGTTAATGCTATCTACTCCATCCAAATTCCGTGAGCAAGGCGGAATCCACCAATAAAGGGTGAAGATCGGCGACGAAAGGTATAAAAATTCCGCGACTTCTCCCCACTTGCATCCCTTTGTGAGCTACACTATCTTCACGTTAAACAAACACCTATTGATACTAGTTCCTCCTATGATTGCTTGGGCTATGCACATTTGATACCTTGTAGAATTCCGAGCAAAAGTTGTGAGCGCTATATCTCATATAGTTATCTCGTATAGTTGTTGGCGCAAGGAAGGGGCAAGTGAAAAAAGAAAAGAAAAGTGAAAAAAAATAGAAAAAGAAAGAAAGAAAGAAACAAGTACCTCATAGAATAGGAAGCGCAAGCTCGATGAACATCAAATAGGTGGTACTTATTGTGCATATCTTGTAGCCCACCAATTTATTGCAATCGAACTAGCGTCTCGCCTTGCACTTGTGAGACATGAGCTTATAGTCTTCGCTAGGTGATCATTTGGTTCTTAGCTCACTTTCTCCGTCGCGCAAGTCCCATTTATCCCACCGTGTGTGTTTCCTTGTACATATTTCTTTCTTGTGGATTGACTTGTTTTGCTTTGTGATCATCGTGGTTCTTTACTTGCCATTACAATATCTTGATTTCGGATTGTTCTTGGACACGCCACCTTCCATACCTATCCACCATAAGCTTTGTGTGTGTTTTTTTAGTGGTTAGTTGGTTTTGGTGTTCCGCGCGAACTTCACTTTGCTTGGTTTTGATTGCTCTCAAGTGTTGCCACTTGCACGATACTATCTTCCAAGGTAAAGTAAGGTTTGACATTGCATTCCTAACCCCCTACCACTTCCATATACACCACTTGGTCTTGTGAATCATGTCTAGGGACTCTAGAACCGAGGATGATTTCTATGAAGAATCCACGATGAGCCACAATGCATATGCCTCCACAAGCATGGATGACATGATGGAGCACTACACCGACAATGGCTCCACATGCTTGGGTGATATGGAGTTCTACAACAACAATAACTCCCCAAGCATGGAAGACTTCAAGAACGACAGCGACAAGCTCCTCAAGTCGCATCGACCAAGACGGAGCCTCCACCTCGAGAGCACCAAGGTCCACCATCAAATGGACAACTTCAAGCGTGGCATGGACAACGACTTCGCCAAAACCATGAGCATGATGGCCAAGACTAATGATGCTTTGCGCTCATTACAACGCCTCACCAAGAAGAGTGCCAAGGACAAGAAGCATCGTCGCGAGAGTCATGTGGATGACAAAGTGCGCCATCTACATCAAACTTTGGCAAGGCACGCCAATGACCTCCGTCGACACCATCACAAGGCACCTTCAACTACTCGTGCCACCACCAAAATAGCACCAAGAGCAATCTCTCCTCCACGCCATCAAGCTTCAATGACCAAAATTGACATCCTATATGACGCATGCAACTTCATGGATGAGGAAGACGAAGACCTCTACTTCGCCAAATTGGACGAGTACGTCAAGAGGACTACACAAGCCAAGGTGCAAGATGGCAATGACAAGGTCAAGAATGGTGAGCATGGGACTTTCCCTTCACCAAAGGAGGCGCAAGGAGTTGAGAGAACCAAGCCTACCCCCATATGCTTGAGTGATGATGTGGTACCAATCCCATGTGAGTATGAGAACCACTTAACCCACTTGAGCGAAAACAAGAGTGAGATGAGTGACTCCACCATATGTGAGATTGAGTGCTTCCACTTGGAGGGCATGAGTGATACACCGAGTGAGTTGAGAGTGGCAGTTGATAGGTCATGTGAGACCATTTTGATTTCTAACAACTTACCCTCTACCTCTAGTGTGTTTTCTCATGATTTGCTAGGTTCCATGGATCAAGAAGCGCCAAGCTTGGAGATGATGATGCCTCCAACCAAGAAAATGTACATGGTGGATGAACATGATGCCATCCCCATACAAGAAGAAGAAGTCGCCCACATGGAGGCCAATGCTACCACAACACCCACTTCATATGAGAGGTATGAACAAGGTAAAAATAAGGGTGTTGATGATGCCATGATCCCACTAGTGGACATGATGACTTGTGATGATGTTGCCATAGACATGCCATACTTTAAACATTATGTTGATGATATCATTGCTTGCACTTTGTTGAACAATTGCTCTTTCCAATGTTTTGCTTGCAATGATGTTACCAATGGTACCCCTCGAACCATGCTTTGTCATGGATGTTTTACAATCTCTCCCGTTGCTTGCAATAAGTTGAATAATTACTCTTTCACTTGTTTTGCTTGCAACAATGATTCTAATATGGTTTATATTGAGATGGCCCCCATAGCTTTCTCAAATTTTGGAAATTTTGATGATTGCCATGATAAGCTTGTCCACCGCTTGCATACTCACCGTGCACCTATGTTACACTTGCTTGACACTAATGGTGATGTGCACAAGAAGAGATATGTCATGATGGATGATGTATTTCTCTACCATGCACACACGTTCTTCCTTTTGTGTTTGATGTGTGTAGGTACCCGCACAAGAATGTCAACCTCGGTTGAGCACGAGTTGACAAAAAGAGCTCTAGAGAGCATCCCCAAGTGAGTTCAAGATCGAACCCAGCTCTGATACCTTTCGCATGCTTTGCATCTTTCATGTTGACAAATTGCTCTTTCCTATGGTTTGATTGCAAGCATGTTGATGGTATTCTTTCACCTTGTGACAATCATGTCTCGTTGCTATTAGATATTAATGCTTTGTGTGTTGCCACAAAAATGTCGAACAATTTCTCTTTCCGATGTTTTGTGTGCAACCATAATGCTATTATGAGCATGTATTGTCACGAGAGCTTCCAAGTCTCTCGTATTGTTGTTGCAACAAACATAAGGACCACTTGCTCTTTCATATGGTTTGTTTGCAAACACGTTGCTTTTGCTTCCGCTCGTGATACTCATATCCCAATGATATTTGGTTTTGATGATTTGTGTGTGGCATCCAACATGTTGACCAATTGTTCTTTCCAATGGTTGGTTTGCACACATAATGATGTTGTTTTGGATATCATTCCGCATGTGTTTTTGCTGAATTCTCCTATCCTTGCATCAAAGATGTTGATCAATAGTTTACTCAATCGCTTTGAGTGCCACACTAAGATGTTTTATGGAGTTTTTGAGTTCCCACATTTGGATGATGTTCAAACAATTCCCATGCACTTTGACCTTGCATACGCATTTCATTTGCGATACTTGAATTGTGCTAATAGTGTTGTGAACAAGAATGGACATGCCACAAATGACATGCTCCTATATCACACACGAACATATTTTGCTTGGTCTTTGTTGTGTGAAGGTACAATTGCTTCCGCGTCAACCTCTATGGACAAAGAGTTGACAAGATGAATCGAAGAGAGTTACTTATGGCTGCCCTTCAACGAGCCATCTCTACATCCTAAGGTGAATTCCTTCTACTTGAGGACTCATACTATAATCTTCATGAATTGGCTATGCTTTGAGTGTTGCTTCGCTTTTGTGGTGAGTTTTGTAGGCTTCATTGAAGGTGAAGGAAAATTGAGGTGTTGTCAATTCAATCATTCTGAGGACGACTATATGGTGAACCCCAGGATCAAGAAGGTCTCCCGACATCTTCTACTTTGTGATGAGCATGTAGAGTCGAGGACGACTCTTTTTGAAGGGAGGGGAGATGATGTAGCCCGACCTTCGGTCATTCCCACATCATGGTCTCCAACTTATGCCAAGTCGCCATGGACTCCAAAGGTGAATCCGTTCCTCTATGCGAACCCACTTCCTACCCTCTTGAATGGTATACTACTTCATACTCCGTCCCATATCAATGATAGGTTCACACCAACAAGTACGGAGGCATGGGAGGAAGCCTGGAGCACCAAGCACGACAAGACGAAGGCTTGGAAGAGAAGACGGAAGAAGCAGCAGCTGGAGCACCAGAGTCTCCGGCCTGCACACACCGAAGTCTCCGGCTTGAAGACACCGGAGTCTCCGGCCTGCATACCCCGGAGTCTCCGGATCCACCTCCGGACCGACCCCCAGATCGAGCTGAGGACAGTCTGTCTGCCACTTCGGAGGTGACACCGGAGACAGACCGGAATCTCCGGCCTAGACCAGAGTCTCCAGACCCCACACCGGAGTCTCCGGCCTGAACGTATGGGCTTGCGCGCCACCAGCTGGGCCCTTGGCCCATGTACCCCTTAGTCCGCCCAGACTTTACCCTTTTATTCTTAAAGTACCCTTGAACTAGTGGCTGGCCTATATATAGTGCCCCCACCCCCTCATGTAACCCTAGGCATAGATGATAGACTAAATAAAACCCCCTTTGTGGAATCTCTAGTTTTGCCTCATCCCCTTCTAACAAAGGGGATCGACTATCGTCACCACCTCGTTGGAGTTTGCATCGCGCCTCCCTCGTTGTACAAGGCCTTGGCATCGGTGTCCCTTTGCCAAGACGTCAAGACCATCTCGAAGGTGTTCTTCCCTCTCTGCTTGGGATTGACGGGAGCACGGTTACCGATCTTTCCTTGCGAGGATTCTATCGGACCGGTGGCCACCGGTGAGAGCAATCGGCCTTGTATCATGTGTGTTTTGCGTGTGTTCATCGTGTTCTTCGTGAGGTGTGCGTTTGCTTCCACTACCTTCTCCCTTTCCCCTCGCTTTCCCATCGATTTGACCACGAGATCCGTGAAGATCGGGCCACCCTAGAGGTTTGCCCTCATCATAGAGCTAGAGAAATTGGACAACCGCGTCAACTATGAGCATGCACGCGATGTCGCAAGCGCAACAGTTCCCAACACGTCCTTGCTACAACGTATGGGTGCCCACAATCCCTGGATGAACCAAAGTGAGAACGGCCTATGCGAGAGTCGCCACACTCTGCCCTTGTACCCATGGATCTTGCTAGAAACAACACCTTGGATCCATCACCCACATCAATCCTGACGGCGGCTTGGAATAGAGCACTTGTGTCCTTGGAGACAGAAAGCTCAAGCCCATGCCATGACTTACAACTGTTCGTACACTGAAACCACAACCACCATGCACCGAGGGCTGCACTCAACCATCACAGATTATGCAACCCAAGACCACCGAGCAGCTTTGGCTGGCATACCTTGTGCCAGGCAACGAGACCATGCGTGTCATCTTTGTCGGCCCACAAAAAACAATGGCAGATCCTATCAAAGAGTTGCAACACCCACGGCTCAAGGTCAAGGGTCATCAAGTGATAGATCACCGAGGCAGTCATCACGTCTTTCACGTAAATGACTCTTCCTTCTCGTGTCAACAATCTGGCCTTTTATTAGGAAAGCTTCTAGGCAAGTTTGTCAAGTAGCGGCTACACATCAGCCTTACTGAGATTTGTGAGGGACAGTGGCAGCCCTAGGTATGTACAGGGGAACTGTCCAATGGGGCATGCCAGGGCAAGGGAAAAGTCCTCAGCAATCTCATGTGGGCATCTAATGGGAATGACCATGCTTTTGACATAGTTGACAATGAGGCCAAAGGCTGCACCAAAGCAGTACCGGACGCCAAGCACCACTTGCATCTCGGAGCGGCATGGTTTGGCAAAGACAACCACGTTGTCAGCGTATAGCGAGACATGGTGCCCAATGCCAAACTACGATAAGTCAGAGAGGAGACCATGCAATTCCGCCACCCGGAACATAGCCTAGACCATGTTCATAATGATGATGAACAAGAGTGGCGAGATCAGATCGCCCTGCCATAGGCCTCAACCATGAGCGAAGGAGGGTCCCGGGCATCCGTTGACCATGATAGGCGTCGTCCCGGAGATGAGCAACAACATAATCCACGAGATGAACCATGGTCGAAACCCTCTCTATCGTAGCATGCTGATAAGAAAAGACCATGTCGCATAGTCAAAAGTACGATCCACATCGATCTTGAGGAAAAGCGAGGAGGTTTTGGACCAGAACAACAACCGGGCGGACTGTTGCACAAGCACGAAGTTGTCATGGATGCAGTGGCCACGCACGAACGCGCTCTAGTTGGCATCAACAAGCTCAAGTAACTACGACATGAGACAAAGGGCGAGGATCTTGGCCAGGAGCTTCACAAAACTGTGCACTAAGATGATACGAAAAAATCCTTCAAGTCCATAGCCCCATCCTTCTTAGGGAGCAGGGTAATGAGTGCGCCGTTGACATCCCCAAATTTTTGGCCACAGTTGAGAAAAACAACCCTCAACGTGTCTAGGACAACCCACTAGATGATGGGCCAGTAGGGCTGGTAGAAATCCCAGGGAAACCCATCAGGGCTGGGGGCACGATTTGCCGACATGGCCCTAATGGCCGTTGATACATTCGGTCCGGATTACGGATGTAGTATAGCTCTTTTTCCCTAGTAGACCTAGGTTTATCGAATCCTCGGGAAGCAGAAGCGTAGTGAAGTTACTTTAATGGACCTTTGGGAGTTTTGGAGTTCCTTTTGTGTTTTTACTGGACCAATAGTTTGCGTCTTTTTGTTGTTGTCGATGATGGAGAGAGAGGGCCTAGAGCATTCGGTTTCACCTGTAGCTGTGCAAAACATCCGATGGGAATAAAAGATAGAAATAAAGTATCCATGTAATTGTTAGAGCAAGATAAATTATATGTGGGCAGTGCATCCATAATTGCTATTGCCTCCGCAACCGCTTATAGCAATAACCTACTAGTCTCATCCATAGAAGAAAGAGAACTAATGATATGCATAGTGATGTCACCGTTAATCCCAAGTAAATACCTCACATACAGCCATACTACCCCTTCTGCCACTGGGGTTCCCATCCTTAGATTGAGGTAAGAGAGGATACAATAACCATCATGTCATACAAACTAATACATGATCCCATCTATGATAAATAACATGCACAAACGCTACATAGCTAGGCCGAAGCCCTTAGCCCAAGGAGAATTAGTCACACATAGAGATGAGATCAACAATCGCAAACATTGTAATGAAAATCATAAGATTGATAGCAATAGTCTTACAATGTCGCCAATCAAAGAAGAGACCTACTATTACAATTGGTGGAATATGGCTATGGAGATGGAGAAGAGTTTTGAGATCTGGAGGAGGCTGATGATCCAGGGCAGAGACTTTTGGACGAGGCAGGCTTTTTTTCTCGTCACCCGAGGCTTCTTTATATAGGGGTCCCTTCACAAAGTTGTTCTGTTTGACCTAGCGGAGGCAGCGCCAACTATAGGACCAGAACTATACGGCCGGATTTTTTTCCGGTTGTATAGTTGGTCGTTAAAGCGTCTCCCTCCGCTTCACGGCTCCTAGTTTTTTCTGGTTGTTGGAAATCTCGTATCTTTGAATTTAATGTAGTGATTCCCATCTTCAAACGACATTTTCTGCGCAGGAAAAAATAGAAAGAAAGGATTGCATGCCCCTTTGAATATTAGGTATTAGCGGTAGGGTTTAGAGAGATATTTCATAAAAAATATGAATAATATCCAGTTTAAATGTGGATGTAGATAGCTATATTTCAGAGCCATCAGCCGCCCAAACATCCTCCTCCGAGAAAGCAGCCTCCATGTGATGACTGCAAGTGCATAGATCAATTGTAGCTAGTTTCCAAGTAAATATATTGAACCCACAGAGAGCTATTGCTAAAGGTATTTATGCCCCTCATCACTATCTACCAAAGGATACTTATAAGCTGCCTTTTATCTCAAGTAAAGGGTGTTTGAAAGGTTTTTGGTTGTTTGCATAAAAGTAATTAAAACAAATAAAAGGAAACAAGTAACAAGATTGTGTGAAAACGTGGTTGAACTCAATAGGGCTAAAACATTCTTGGGGATGTAGGATACACCACTAGCATAGTATTGTTTGTTATTAATAATCAATATAACATACTTCTTGTGTCATGAGATATGTGGAGAGAGCTCTATAATAAGATGTTCACTACAAGGCTCGTAGGAAGCCACTTTGTTAAATTAAGAGTCAGGTCACCTATAAATAACCAATGCGATGTCTGAGAGTAGTCACCCATACAAACCACCACAATTAAGGGTTTCCCTGTGGATATCATAATTAGCTTAGGGAGTCCCTCTTTTATCCTCCTTTGACCGTGTAGGTTATGAGCCAGCACCGATCTGTCACGAGGCCATTCTGGGTACGATCCCAAGACACATCCAAAGGATTTCTCCCTCCCTTTAGTCCCGAGGGCAAATGATATGTGGCCGACTACACATACCATCTAAAGAAAGATATCAAACACAAATCATAAATCTCTCATTGACCGGCAAGTCATATGGACACAAGAATAGATCTTATTTATTACAAATTCATAATGGTGCTAGGGTTTCTCCATCTCCCCAAGAACAAAGGAACTACTCACACATGGAAGCAATCAACAACATCATCATAATCAAATGAATGGATAAAAGGTACGGAAATAGATCTAATGCAAACCATAATTGAAGCTGGAATTACAACACAATCTAATAGATGATAGATGGGGGTAATGGTGGTGATGGAGATGCAGTGGTCGATGATGAAGGGCATGATGTGTTGTCCTCCAATGATCCATGAAGCAGCTGGGATTGTTCCCCAGCCAAGTTCCTCCTTCAGATCCCTTTCAGATGTGGTGTTTCGTGCTTTCTAGTGGCTATGAATATCGGATCTTCTTATTATCTTTGCCAGGAGAAAGTATTTGACAAGGCGATCACACTAACACCTAGTACGGGGCGGATGGTATGGGCGGGCTTCGCCCATACCACCGGTCATTATCGGTACTGATTGCTTCTCCTCGCTTGGTATTCTCCAAGGTGCAAAGGTAAATCCATTAAAATGACTTTTATCACTTAGAAATATCATATTATAACACAATATGACAGTTACAATTGATATGTTAATATAAGACTTAGTGATTTGGTATCTTGTTAAAACAAGAGCAAAATGGCACGTGCAAACACAGTGAAATACAAAGATCCCTACTCTATTTATGCAAAAATAAAAGGTAAATATGCTTCAATTTTGGACTCATCAACTACCCCAAGCTAGGCTCTTGGTTGTCCCCGAGCAAGTTGGTGGCTTATGGACAAGATCATGATGTTCATGAGACACGAGTCGTTACAATAAATGAGGTAGAAATTTAAACATGAATACAACATCGGATGTAGAGATACTTTGGGGTATTACAATACCCTTACACATTACATGACTTGGAGGCTCCCACACCTTTTCTAGTATTAATGAAATCATAAGAAACTTCTAGTGATTCAACATATCATATAATCACAAAGTTTAGAGATATCGAGCACTAAGTTTAGTAATGGAGATTCATGATCATTCCTTTTCTTCTATACTTGATTCCTTTTCATAGTTGTTCTCTCTTATTTCTTCTCTTCTTATCTCCTCTCTTTTTATGTGCTTATATTTTTGCTTTCTCTTCCTTCCTCTTTTTATAGTACAACTATGTGATCATGCTCGCTACCTCAATGGCTTTCAAAAACTCTTAATCATAATATGCTACCAGAATTCTTCTTCTCATAAATTAATCAATACTTTTATTGGTGTGGAAGTCCCTAAAATCATGATAACTATACAAGTATGATAACACCCAACCTAGTTCAATCATCTAATATAATAATCATGCATCAACACACAACTTCAATTATCATAAAGTCTCGCAACTCAACAGATATAAATCTTCTCTTGAACTAAGGGATCTCAAAGTTGATGCAATACAAGAAAACTTGGCTTTTACAACAGACGATTTCCATGGCTAAAAGCTCGTTTTTTGTGGCTAAAAAGTCTTCTACGACGGATGCCTTTCGTGGTAAAAGCCCCGTCACAAAAGAATCTACCACGGTTTTTTCTGACCGTGGCAGATCGCACCCTTCAGCCACGAAAACTTGTTCCATCGTAGATCTGTTCGCCATTCACGTTGACTGCTGACGTCATGCAAAATGCCACGTGGAAAACACCGTTAATGCCCAGTTACTGCCGTTAATGGTCACAGAAGCCGTGGTAGAAGCCAGGCCCAGCCAAGGCCTGCTAAATATTAAGTTTACTGGCCATGATGAGATCCCAATAAGAAGAAGGCCCCTTACTGTTTCGTCCAGCACTGTTTGAAATGGGCTCATTAGTGCAGCTATCCGCGGCCCGTGAACTTTCAAAACCAACACTGTTTCATTCTATAGAAGGCCCACCTTGGTCCAATACAGTGCGACCCATTCTCTGCTTGTGCCAAGTCTGTTCGTTACTGTTAAGGCATGCTGTCTGTCCGTCACTTTTCTCGCACCCATCGTGGGACCTTACGGCATTGTACCATTATGGCCCTTTATAGTGTTCTGGACATTCACTATTCCAGCCTTCTACTATTTAGTCCCATAAACGGGCTCCTATGTTTATGGCCTGCTAAAATTCTAGGATCCTACTATTCTGGCCTTGTTACTGTTTTTGGTCTATTACTGCTCTAGCGTCCTACAGTTTTCCTATACTAGCCTTTTACTGTTCTAGCCTTTAATTGTTCTGGCCATTTACTATTCTGGCCATTTACTGTTATGACCTTTTACTGTTCTGTTCTTTTATTGTTCTGGCCTTTTGTAGTCAAATTCTACAGTATAATGGCATTAGTGTAGGCCCATCACTGTTGATTAGATGCCCATCAAGGACTGATACAACCGTTGTGGGCCTGCTACTATTTAAGCCTATCTAACTTAGATCCATTGCCAGGACATAAAGGTGGATAAACAAAGAACACAAGTTCTCTAGAATGCTAAATACATTCTGAAACTATGCAAAAAAAACTTATAATTGGAAAAATAGTAAATTATTACAGTCCTGAAAAATTATGTAGCTTGTAAAGAGTCATCGGAGTACAACACAACTGATAAATATATAATCCCAGTTTCAAAAATGTTCCTTCTAGGGAGCTCGCACCGCCTCACATGTAACGACGGGATTACCACGAGACTTGTTGAGGATATTATTAAGTAGAATCTCTGTCAAAACTTGCTTGTTTTTCAACTCAGATAACTTCTTCCTTGCTATGGAGACTACTGCATCTGTTCTGTTGGCTTCCTATCCAACTACATCAAGAGCATCTCGGAGTACATCACCAAAAATTCTTTCTGCTGGAATGTATGAAGCAGTCGAGATCATGTACCTACATGAGCAATACGCACTATCACAGCTGCTCTGTCCAAAGAGATCTACACTTGAGGTAGTTGTTTTCTGTTCTACCTTCATATTTATATTTGCAACCTAAAACAAAAAGAAACGTCATATAACATCATTACCAAGGAAAAAATAACGAATTTCAAATCAGCCCTTTTGCTAAAAGGAAGAAACCAATTAGTAACAACAGGGCATCATACATCTCTTTCTTCTGGAAGAACTGGAACAGTAGACTTCATAGAGGGATGAGATTGTGTGCAACTTTCACTTCTGCCCTATGAAATGACTGCTCTACTTGATGAAGGCTGAAACTAAGATGAAAGAAGTTACAACATCATACAAAGGAACAAAACTACATTGTTCATTCTCAAAGATTTTCAAAAGATTATTTGGTCTATTATAGCAATGTAAGCACTCAACACAAGGACCTCATGCAGGCTGATCAAAGCAGAATGCACGAATTATGAATGTAATGAATCTAGCAACTGAGAGCATAACTAGGTAGACATAGGACAATGGAAATCTAGAAAATGCAGTAAAAAAGAAGTGCATGCCCTGCCTAAAGATCCTTAAACTGATAGACAAGCATTTACCAAAAAAAGAAAATAAGCATTTAAACAATGTAGTGATATTAACTAGTATACTCAATGTGAAGTTGGGTCAGAAACTTAGGTCGGTGGTATTGTTGTAATCATCGACAAACTATTATAGTGCCTCAGTAAATTTAGATATAGACGTGTGCCTCTAATAGACTAGCCAAATCATTTTAGAGAAATGGTCAAACAATCTATCAAATAGTTAGATTGTTTAAGTTTTTTGATTGTTTTCCCAAACACAAAGTGTACTATCATGTGCCTCATATTAAAATAGCCATACACGTGGCAAATACCAGAGTGAGATTTGAAGTGCGCGTTTTCTTATGATCCTTCCGTTTCTGTTATATTGGATTCCATTGCATGTCTAGCCTTGTTATAATCACCCTAGTGCCTCCGACAAAAATAACAACTCAACTTTAGTAAATGTCATGACACCAGGGGACTTAAACCTTAAAAAGGGGGGGCGTCCTTACAGTAGCTCTATGTAGAGTCTCAGGGTTTCTTATCTGGTTACATGTACGTTCGTCGATGATGTCCGATGCATCAAGTAATTGGATCGGTGGTCTCCATACTTTAGTGTTGGTCCTCTACATAATGGTGTAGCGAAAAGTAAAGACAAAAGGTTCCAGTCTCACAGATGTTAGCATGAAGTGATACAAAAGCAATAGATTCTTATGAGATTATAGGGGCCTTTCATTCTATGATTTCTAGTGTAAACTGCACCTGTTCATTGCGTAACAACGACAAACTATTAGGAATAGTGGAGTAAGCAGAAGCAAATAAAACAGACATCTTAGTGGAAGCAGTATAACGAATGTAAACGTGTAATGCATAGATAGGAGAAAAGTATCAAGAAGGAAATAATAGTTAGTGCCATAGCCTATGCCAAGGCAGAGAGAAATTACTGCTGAATCTTTCAAAAGCTACCAAATCTCTGAAATGTTCTGATGTTGCTATTATTAAAGTATATTTTGGAACTAATACTATTGTACAAGTACTTGTTTTGATTAATGGCAGTAGATTGTTTTCCTTTTCTTTTGAAACATGGCCTTGTCAGAATCAAGATGAGGCTTGGGCTTGTTGGGTTGCATATATGTTGGTCACATATGCATTAATGTAAGAACGAGGTATGCACACAAATGTAGACTTGATCGACATTTTTTCTTGCTCCAATGATGGAGTGTGTTTGGAGAAAAGGACAAACTCATCCTATGCCAAGTTTTTGAGAGCTGAAACACGAACTGATTCTCTCTGCACTACTATTGAATTTCAGTGTCTATATTGCTGAATCGGTCCCTTTGAAATGCTACTAAATCTGTCAAGTGCTATTGAATATGAATCTGTGACATTTTTCTGTCTTATTATGTACTGCTATATCTTTCAAATTTGAACTACAAGTAAATCATAGGTTTCTTTGAAAGTTTTACGAAAAAGATTTTGGAGGTACCCATCGGAAACCACCAAGAGTTTGGACAACATGTTTAACTTCTTGCTAAGATTTTTCATGTTGACAATTTAACAAAATTTGGTAAAATTTGAACTACATAAGTAAGACAACAAGAAGGAGGCAGCGCGAGACTTTAAAAAAAGAGGCAGCATGAGAGCAGCGCAGAGGAGGAATTGAAGGCGGTGCGATGTCAGAGTAAAGCTATGATGGAGTGCTGACACAAGGTACATGGTACACTCCACTATTAATAAATGTATGGACCTACTACTAGTATATGGATGCAAAACAAGTTGTGTTTTCTCTCTCCTTCACTGCCTCTCACCATCCATCCTCCATCGATCTCTTCTCTGCAGCCGTGGGTGCATAGTCCGGCTTGTCTCTTCCTCGTCCACAGCGTGGCGCTACACACGTGTGCCTTGGTACGGCACATTGATCTACTTCCAAAAAATATATAACAGAAGCGTCTCGTTCCTCCATGACGTCTAGTTCCAAAAAATATATAAAGAATGCCACCACTTCAATTTTCAGACAAAGTGTACCATGCTTTCTTACAATTCCCAAGTTTTAGGATTTTTCAAGCGGACATAGAAAGGTTTTTCATTTTATTCATGTTCAATATTCTTGCTGTTGGACGAGGTTGTTGCATCATAATGCTAGATGTGGTATAGTTTAATCGCAAGGTATTGTATATGTTGGTATAAGGCTAGTAGTAAATGACATGTCACTTTGTTATACCTAAGACTCGGTTATACTATTTAACTTGCTCTCACGCACTTCTTGTAGATTATTAAATTATATCTAATTTGACAAATCAATAGAAAGTCGTCTGAGTGGGTTAAATCAGGTAGAAAATTAAGCCTGAAAAATATAACATGTAATTTATCCAACCACTTTATGTACTAGTAAATAAATGGCCCATGCTATGAACTCTAATTTAGCCATATTAACCATACTTCATTCTGAAAGATCTTTCATTTCTTTAACATGCTAACATACACTGAACATCACAAAACTTTAATCCAATATATTAGGATCCAAATCACCCAATTTAGGGTTAACAAAAACTTTTTCTCATTTAAATAATTAAGCATGCATATGTGTGTTGCATTAATATAGGAATTGATTTGAATTGCCATGATTGTTTGTTCTAATGGTTGTAAAATGATTCTAAGATGAATTCCACATCATCTAGATCATTCCCAAGCAAAACCCAAAGAAAAAGAAATCAAATAGAATTAACAATTTGGAATGGTCACTTTGGCCATTTTAATCAACTAGGCCACTTTAGGTGTTCCTAGCTGTCAAATTCAAACAGAAACAATTATGGATCTTTTCACCCCTTGATAGTACAAGTAAACATGTACCAAGGCCCACCTTGTGATATTCCAAAAACATTCAAACTCTAATTTTAAATGGCAATTGAAAATGGAATCTATTTCATAGGTCTAGATCCCACTTTTCAAAAACCATGCAAATGAATTCAAGTTGACAATCCCCAACAACCACAGACTACCAAGCAACAATGGAGATCACTCAAAATTTTCATTTCAAAATTCAAAACTTGGTTTCTTTCGGCCATTTTGTCAAACACCTTGTGTGCACAAATCAGAGGAAAATCACAAACACTATTGTGAGCAGTGTTTTGACCAATGTGGTCTCCCATTTTGCAACAAGAGCCACCCCAGTGCACCCCTACCCTTTGCTAGCCCAGCCACCCACTATGCACACGAACAAATGGTCATGGCCACCATGCCGAGCCCACTTGAGCACCCCCACCGTCGACAGCACGCCCCTAGCACCGCTAGCCTCGCCCACCTTGCCTAGCGCGTCGCTCGTGCACCGCTTCCCCATCCAGGCCAGCCCCAACTCGAAGATAGAGAGAGGAGAGGCCAGGAACCGCCACGCCCGGACCGTGTCTGCCATGCCGACGCTGCCCGCAGTTCACGCGCTGTCCCTGCTCACCCAGACCTCGCCTCGCTCCCGCCGCCCACCTACACAATCACCACTATCCCAGGAGGCTAACAAACACGCCTTTCCCCCGACCGTAACCCGTAGCCGCCGGCCGCCGCGAAACTCGCCGTCGACAAAGGCAGCGTGCACGCAGCCACGCTCACTTCTCCTGACCACCTGGCACTGTATGCGCACCTCTGTGACGACCGCCAGGGAACCGCCCGCCGTCCTAGCCCACCGTCCAAGCCTCTAGATCACTGTGTCGCCGCCTCCGACAAGCTCCGCCCATGCCTCTCTACACCCCTCGCCCCGCTATAAATAGAGAGCCTCCCACAACCGTTTCTTCACACCATCTCCATCCACCCCCCCTCAGAGACCTCCTCGATCCCCACCGGAGCAAGCCGCTGCCCGTAGCGCCCCAATTTCGCCGGAGTCTGCCGCGGAAGGAGGAGAAGGGTGCCGTTGATCCAGGCCATCTCTCGGGACGCTGTCGGTACCAGGAGAACCGCCGTCGTCGACTCATCCATTTTCCCGCCTCGCCGACCCTCGCCGGAGCTTTGGTAAGCCACCCCAGACCCTCACCGATCGTGCTAGGTTTCGCCCCCATCGTGTGCTGTTTCGGTGTGGACGATGGCTGTGAGCCGTTGATCCAGGATCTAATCCTACAGCCACCATCCTCCCATACCGGTTTGGCAACCCCTGTCCCACTGACAGGTGGTGCCCCCACTTAAGCCAGCCCGGGCGCTGCACGGAGAGCAGTGGGCTGGCCCATTAGTGTTCCGCGCAACCCAATTAATTCAAATGAATCTTTTTCTTTTTAGAATTAAACTCAATTTTGTCCCTTAGTTCAAAAAGCAATTCAGGGAGTTTTACAAATCCAAATTGAATGATTCCAATTTTGTTGGAAAGATAATGAAAATCCCTAGCCAATCCCGTTGGAGTTAAATCAATTAGAGTTAGAGATCTCTCCTAGCAAAAATAACAAGACATAAGTTTTTTCACATTCAAACAGTTTTGTAAAATCAACCATAATAGCTTTGGAGTTATTCCACCTCTCAAAAATCACATTTGACAATACCTATCTGAATATGTAATAATATTAAGGATTGCACGCAGTGACTTTGGACTAGTACCAAAATAATGCTATATAGGCATTTCTAGTCACTTTAAATCATTAAATATTAAACTTAAACTTATTAGAATGTGATCCAACATTAAAATCACATTCCCATGTATTAGAATATGTGGTGATGACATGTGTCCATATGATCCCATATTTTAAATAGAGAATATTAAATCTTAATTAATTTCAATGAGTAGAAATTACTTTTCTCAAATAAAATAAATGAAACTAGTTCATTAAACCTTGTGATGCATGTGATGATACTAGATCATCAAATATGTGCCTTAGTGTGCTAAATAGACTAGTTAAGTATTGTTTGGTGATTGTGTATTCTTTATGTATTTATAGACGATAGTACTGAACAAGTCTTTGAGGAGGAGGAGTTCTAGCAAGAAGAGGAGGAAGAGAATTTCAACCACTTCACCAACCAAGGGAAGCTATTATTGGCAAGCTAACACTTGCAAGTATTATACTTAGAAAGCCATCACTAGATGCAAGTTAAATCAAGCAAGATGCATTTGGCATGCTTGGTTATACCTATTGATTTATACCTAGCCCAAGTTTTAATTACAAGCTTTACTTTCTTTTACTTTACCAAAGTTCTTTACTTGTTTTTAGATAGCATAAAGAGTATAAAACTTGGCCTATCTAGTTAGAATTAGATGTCATTCTATGGCATGAGATTGAGATTAGCATCCCACATTAGTGAACACTCTTAACTTGGTAGTTTAGAGTTACACCAAAAACTTGATCACTTTAGATGGGAGTACTTGGTGAAAATGACTTGTGAAAACCTTGGAATGATGAGTCATTCTATTGAGATGTTTTGACATGTGTTGAGAAACACAAATGGTTTATGATGATGAAAATGTTGAGGCATGAGCCTTAGCCCTTTATAAAAACTGATGGTTGGGTTTGGATGCGATACCATTCCAAATTTACCGGACAACCATAATACCTGAATTGGGTAAGGCTTAGCCAGAAGTTTATATGCATTAGTATTAGCTCTCTCGTGGGAGAGGTTTGAGCTGAGGCTACCTCTCAATGTTGTCCACCTATGCAGTGCCCAGGATGGACGATGTCCATGGCTGGGAGGCCAAGCTCATAGGAGAGGTGCTTATACTAGAGTGTGTAAAGGAAATGTTATGTTTGATTATCTGCATACTAAGTATGATGATTCAGGGTTATCCCTGACAGATGTATCAAATTTTGTGGTGAAAGTGTACGACCTCTGCAGAGTGTCAAACTATTCGAATAGCCGTGTCCACGGTTACAGACAGTTGGAGTGGCCATACTGTTCCGTTGTTAGATGTTTTCAAAATGACTAATGAAATGAATTGTGACATGGCTTGACCACAACATGGTTGTGACTATGACAACTAAGGTCCCACTTAGGTGTTTTAAACTTTATTTTATCATTCTTTGTTTCTGAACTCAGCTTAGGTTTCAAACTTAACTCTATAGATAAACTTAGAACTTAGCATTTCCTACTAGAACTAACTTACTTGTTAGTGATAGTTTGCATACTTAAAGAGTAATCATGGCTTTGTCCCTGGCTATTTCCATGGCCAGACTATGAGGAGGACTACCCTGAAGGAGGACAGCAGGACGGCTACGACAACTAGGATCATCTCCCATCGTCAGCATTGCCTGTGAAACTAAAGATGGGCCCCACCGCTACGCTATTTATTCCGCTACTTGTTTGTATTAAGACTGGATCATGAGATCCTTTATTTGTGGAAGACCTTATTATGGTTTGTAATGGATGATGTACTGTGATATCCAATCTGTTATGTCTCACAAAAATGGTAATCCTGGGATTGAGATGTATGGCATAACAGGCATCTGGGATTAAAAATCCGGGTGTTGACAAGTTGGTATCAGAGCCATCCTGATCATAGGAAACCCCAGTTAGAATGGACGTCCGAACAAAAACTTAGTTTCAAAAACCAAAGTGAGTATTTATGAAAACCTATTTCCTCTCTTATCGTTCGAATTCTTTCTCTCAAAAAATACATGTTCCTCAAAAATTCTTACATTATTACATAGAATTTGACACACTTGATCACTTCACTAACTTTCTCATCCTAAATTCTTATAGATGGAAGTTCAGTATAGCAAATTCTACCAGTTGGGCAACGGAGGCCAACTGATATTCGAGAGGGATCTTGATGCACCGTCGGAGTATTTGGAGCGTCCACATCCAGAATTTATTGGAGCTCAACTCAATGGTCCCCCAGGAGGAGCCTTACAATGGCTAGTAGTTGCTGATCTTTGAGGCAAGTTAGAGGCACCAATGTCTGAGAGGATTCAGTTCACCGTGAGAGAGAACAACTTGCTAGATGGATTAGCCAGGGCAATGCATGAAGCTCTCGCCTGTCTTTGCACCTAGAATGTCAACTTGATCCAGGGAACCCGCTTTGCTCACTATGCAAGGAGTGATTCTATGGGAATGCCGCTGGAGATGCCAAGTCACCTGGAGTTAAAGCGTCAAGTGGAGAACCTCGACTTCCTGCTGTATGACAGACTGAAGGAATTGGACAATGCTATAGAGTTCGCCAACTACAACCTTGCCATTGCCGCCCAGAAGGCCTAGACGTTCTCACTGCTTGTTAGGGATCGTCAGTCACTTCGCTGTCAACGCGCAAAGAAGAATCGCACCATCAACCGTCTTTGCAAGAAGGTGGCTGACCTCGAGAAGACCATCAAGGAGCAAGAAGCTCAGCTTGCAGCAAAAGAAGACGAGGAGGAAGGTGAAGACATCCAAGGGGATATTGACTCATACCTCAACAATGATGATGACTACCTGGAGGATGATGCTATAGACTTCTACACCGACGATGATGACTCCGACTTCATCGATGATGAGTAGATGCACTAGAGCACTATCGTAGGAGTGAGAAGCATCGGTCCCATTGTATCTTAGCTTGCAGAATGGTTCTTAAAACCATCTGTTTTCCTTTTGTTGTGGTGTGTGTGAGTTTGTACCGTGTGCTTTGCTTGAATGAATGAAAGGAAGTTAGTTTGCAAAACCTGAGTCAAACTCAAAGTTTTAGCTTTGAAACCAAAATCATGAACCTTAGAACTTTCCCTCTTACCCCATTATCTATCTCAATCTTCAGATGACTCGTGGAAATCAAGGAGGGAGCAGCTCATCGCAGGACCCAATGTTGTAGATTCTGCAGACGCTCATTGCAGACCGTGAAGCTAGTAGGGCAGAGCGCCAAGAAAATCTAGCCACCCTGCAACAGATCACCCAGATGGCTCACAACAATCAGAACCATGGAAATCAGGATCATCATGGATCCAAACTCAAAAACTTCCAGAATACCAATCCCCCAATCTTTAGCCAGTCTGAAAACCCACTGGATGTTGATGATTGGTTGCAGACCATGGAGAACAACTTAGAAGTCGCCAGAGTGGATGCCAACGAGAAAGTTCTGTTTGCCACCCACTATCTGGCAGGAGATGCAAGAGCATGGTGGAACAACACCCGCACGATGAACCACGGTCAAGTGATGACATGGGAAGCCTTCAAAGTCAAGTTCAGCCACACCCTTGTGCCGCAGGGTCTAGTCACCAGAATGAGAGATGAATTCAGAGAGCTAGAGCAAGGCAGAATGACTGTAGTGGAGTACCGTGACAGATTCTTGTCCCTCGCCAGGTATGCACCTGATGAGATCAACACGAAGGCCAAGAAGAAGGAGAGGTTCCTGAACGTACTGCATGATGAGATGCAGACTGTACTCATCAACATCCGTTTCGAGGATCTCAAAGAGCTAGTCGACTCTGCCATTCAGATGGAAGGGAAGATCAACCAAGCCAACGACAGCCGCAAACATCGGATGATGCACCAAGCTGGATTCAGTAGTCACCAGAAGTATTGCCCCAACCCGTCTGCAGGATATGTCCCGCGGAACAATCGACCCCCAATGTCTCGCCCAAGCTATCCCAACCATAGTAGAGGAAACGTGAAGTCCGGAGGAAACAGCAACAACCATCCCGACAACTCCAACAACTTCAACCGTGCACTACCCAAGTCCAACAACAACAACAACACTGCACCTAGAACAGGAAGAAATATTGTGCCTGTCGCAGCAAAAGACAAGTCTCAGATTACTTGTTTTGAGTGTGGAGTGAAGGGTCACTACTCCAATGAGTGTCCCAAGAAGATTGCCGCCACTGCTAATGTGAATGCCCTAGCTCAACAACAGCGTCGTGTTCAGCCCAGAAGAAGATTCGCCCCAGGGAACCCTCACAACCCCAACAGCCGTCTCTTCCACATGAATGCCGAAGAAGCCCAAGAAGCGCCAGATGTAGTGTTGGGTATGTTTTCTGTCAACTTAGTTTTAGCAAGAGTGTTGTTTGATTCTGGAGCATCGCACTCATTTGTCACCGAAGAATTTGCATGCACTAGTAAGATTCACCCAACGAACTTGAAGCATGTCATGATAGTTCAAATACTTGGTTCAACTACAAAAGCCAGAAATATTTGCAAAGCTGTGCCTATCAGAATACATGGGATAGATTTTTATTCAATCTAATAGTACTCGGAACCAAAGGTTTGGAAGTTGTACTAGGAATGGATTGGATGTCAAAGCATATGGGATTGATAGACTGTGCCAAGAAAGCCATCACTATGACCAGTAGCTCTGGAGTATCAGTAGATCATATATCGGAAACCTTGCCCTGTCAATTCAAGTGCAACAAGTGTCTAGCCCTACCCACCATAGACCAAGTCAGAGTAGTCTGTGAATACCCCGACGTATTCCCAGATGAATTGCCCGGTATGCCCCCGGATCAGGAAATCGAGTTCATTATTGAACTAATCCCCGGAACTGGACCCATAGCTCAGAGACCCTATAGCATGAACCCATCAGAGTTAGTGGAATTGAAGAAGCAATTGGATGCTATGTTGGCAACAGGCTTGATTCAACCAAGCGCATCGCCATGGAGATCGCCCATATTGTTCGTCGACAAGAAAGATGGAGGCAACATTTGTGCACAGATTACAGGAAGCTGAATGACGTCACCATCAAGAACAAGTACCCATTGCCAAAGATAGAGGATCTATTTGATCAGTTGACTGGTGCCAGAGTGTTCTCTAAGATCGATTTTAGGACTGGTTATCACCAACTTAAGATTTGTGCAACGAATATTCCAAAGAACGCCTTTACCACCAGATACGGATTATTTGAGTATACGGTCATGTCTTTTGGATTAACCAATGCTCCCGCTTATTTCATGAATCTCATGTATACGATCTTTATGAATTTTCTAGATAAGTTTGTCGTTGTGTTTATCGACGATATCCTTATCTACTCCAAGTCATAAGAAGAGCATGATCAACATCTGAGAATCATCCTTGAAATCCTTAGAGAGCATCAGTTGTATGCCAAGTTCAACAAATGTGAGTTCTGGCTGAAAAAAGTAGGATTCCTCGGACATATTGTGTCTGTCGGAAGAGTCGCGGTTGATCCCGCCAAGATCAAAGATGTCGAAGAATGGGAAGCCCCAACCACTCAAACCCAAGTCCATGCATTTCTCGGATTAGCAGGATGTTACCGCAAGTTCGTAGAAGGATTTTCAAGCATCGCAAGACCCATGACCCAATTGTTGAAGAAGGATAAGAAGTTTGAATGGACAGACAAATGTGAAGCAAGTTTCCAAGAGCTCAAGAAGAGATTGATTTCAGACCCAATATTGATTATGCCAGATATCAAGAAGCCGTTTGATGTGTATTGTGATGCATCCAAGATTGGTCTCGGATGTGTATTGATGGAAGATGGAAAAGTCATAGCATACATGTCTCAACAACTGAAGCAGCATGAGTAGAACTACCCTACCCATGATCTTGAGTTAGCAGCTGTCGTTTTAGCTTTGAAGACATGGCGTCATTACCTTATGGGTAATCGCTGTGAGATTTACTCAGATCACAAGAGCTTGAAGTATATTTTCACTCAGAAGGAGCTGAATATGAGGCAAAGGAGATGGATAGAGTTAATCAAGGATTATGACCTTAACATTCACTATCACCCCGGCAAAGACAATGTGGTAGCGGATGCTCTTAGCAGATTGCCGTGTAGGTTAAACACCATGATCAAGGAGAAGCAACCAAGTTTGTATGAGGAGTTGGAGCAGTTTAGAACTGAGCTAGTTAGCAAAGGATTTTTAGCTATCATTGAACTTCAACCCATTTTGATTAGCCAAATCAAGGAATCCTAGAAGGTAAATGCAAGCATCGATGGAATCAAGCGTCGTATTGGTACAGGAAAGGTACCTGGATTCACCGAAGACGAAGAAGGAGTTATGTGGTACAAAGGACGTAACTGTGTGCCAGTATATTCAAAGCTGAAGCAAGTTATCATGCAAGAAGCTCATGATACTCTTTATTTTATCCACCCCGGAGGAACGAAGATGTATCAAGATTTGAAGGAGCAATTTTGGTGGCACAAGATGAAGAGAGAAATCGGGAGCTACATCGCCAAGTGTGATATCTGTCAGAGAGTCAAAGCGGAACATCAGAGACCCGCATGACTGTTACAACCATTGCAGATTCCGGAGTGGAAATGGGATTTCGTCGGAATGGACTTTATCACCGGTTTGCCTACTTCTAGTAGGGGAAATGACTCAATATGGGTCATCGTTGATAGACTATCCAAGGTAGGTCATTTTATACCTGTCAAGACAACCTACCAGAGTTCTAAGCTACCAGAGTTGTACATTGCTAGAATCGTCAGTTTGCATGGAACCCTAAGACCACAGTGTCGGATCGAGGAACCCAATTTACCTCGAGATTTTGGCAAAAAGTCCAAGAAGGATTAGGAACCAAGTTGAATTTTAGCACAGCTTATCACCCGCAAACTGATGGACAGACTGAGAGAGTCAACCAAATCTTAGAATATATGTTGAGAGCTTGTGTGTTAGAGTATGGATCAAAATGGGAAGATTGCCTGCCTTTCGCAGAATTCTCATATAACAATAGTTATCAAGCGAGTTTGCAAATGGCCCCATTTGAGTTCTTATATGGAAGAAAGTGTCGTACCCTTTGAATTGGTCGCAAGTAGGAGAGAGTCAGATTTTTGGACCCGACATTCTACGAGAAGCCGAAGAGAAGGTTCACAAAGTCTGTGAGCACCTCGAGACCACCCAATCCAGACAGAAGGGTTATGCTGACAAGAGAAGGAGAGACCTGAGTTTCAATGTCGGAGATTTTGTGTATCTCAAAGTTTTGCCATTGAAGGGAACCCAATGTTTTAGTCTGAAAGGAAAGTTAGCCCTCAGATATATTGGACCCTTCAAGATTTTGAATCGTCGAGGAGAAGTATCATATCAACTGGAACTGCCCGAAGAGATGTCTGCCATCCACAATGTGTTCCATATCTCGTTACTTCACAAATGCTTAAAAGTGCCAGAGAAGACCGAAGTTTTCAAGAACATCGATCACCGAGCCGTTGATATCAACAAGGACCTGACGTATCGTGAAGTGCCCATCCGTATCTTGGAGGAAGTTTACAGAACCACCAAGACCCGGAGTATCAAATTTCTCAAGATCCAATGGAGCAACCATACCGAAGAAGAAGCCACTTGGGAGCGAGAAGATTACATTAGGACAAAGTTTCCAGATCTCTTTAGTTCCTAGTTTTTTTCTTAAATCTCGGGACGAGATTTTGTTTAAGGGGAGAAGGTTCGTAACATCCCAAAACTTTAATCCAATATATTAGGATCCAATCACCCAATTTAGGGTTAACAAAAACTTTTTCTCATTTAAATAATTAAGCATGCATATGTGTGTTGCATTAATATATGAATTGATTTGAATTGCCATGATTGTTTGTTCTAATGGTTGTAAAATGATTCTAAGATGAATTCTCCATCATCTAGATCATTCCGAAGCAAAACCTAAAGAAAAAATCAAATAGAATTAATAAATGGGAATGGTCACTTTGGCCATTTAAATCAACTAGGCCACTTTAGGTGTTCCTAGCTGTCAAATTCAAACAGAAATAATTATGGATCTTTGCACCCCTTGCTAGTACAAGTAAAGATGTACCAAGGCCCACCTAGTGATTTTCCAAAAACATTCAAACTCTAATTTTAAATGGCAATTGAAAATGGAATCTATTTCATAGGTCTAGATCCCACTTTTTCAAAAACCATGCAAATGAATTGAAGTTGACAATCCCCAGCAACCACAGACTACCAAGCAACAGTGGAGATCACTCAAAAAATTTCATTTCAACATTCAAAACTTGGTTTCTTTCGGCCATTTTGTCAAACACCTTGTGCTCACAAATCAGAGCAAAATCACAAACACTATTGTGAGCAGTGTTTTGACCAATGTGGTCTCCCATTTTGCAACGAGAGCCACCCCAGTGCACCCCTACCCTTTGCTAGCCCAGCCACCCACTATGCACACGAACAAATGGTCATGGCCACCATGCCGAGCCCACTTGAGCACCCCCACCGTCGACAGCACGCCCCTAGCACCGCTAGCCTCGCCCCCTCCCGGCTAGCCCCAGCTCGAAGACAGAGAGAGGAGAGGCCAGGAACCGCCGCGCCCGGACCGTGTCTGCCATGCCGACGCCGCCCGCAGTTCAGGCGCTGTCCCCGCTCACCCAGACCTCGCCTCGCTCCCATCGCCCACCTGCACGATCACCACTATCCCAGGAGGCTAATGGACACGCCCGTTCCCCCGACCGTGACCCGTAGCCGCTGGCCGCCGTGAAACTCGCCGTCGACAGAGGCAGCGTGTGCGCAGCCATGCTCGCTTCTCCCGACCACCTGGCACTGCATGCGCACCTCCGTGACGATCGCGAGGGAACCGCCCACCGTCCTAGCCCACCATCCAAGCCTCTAGCTTGGTGTGTCACCGCCTCCGACGAGCTCCTCCCATGCCTCTCTGCACCCCTTGCCCCGCTATAAATAGAGAGCCTCCCAACACCGTTTCTTCACACCATCTCCATCCACTCCCCCTCAGAGACCTCCCCGAGCCCCATCGGAGCAAGCCACTGCTCGTAGCGCCCCAATTTCGCCGGAGTCCGCCGCGGAAGGAGGAGAAGGGCGCCGCTGATCCAGGCCATCTCCCGGGACGCCGCCAGTACCAGGAGAACTGTCGTTGTCGACTCATCCATTTTCCCGCCTCACCGACCCTCGCCGGAGCCCCGGTAAGCCGCCCTAGACCCTCACCGACCATGGTAGGTTTTGCCCCATCGTGTACTGTTCCGGCGTGGACGATGGCTGTGAGCCGTTGATCCATGATCTAATCCTACGGCCACCATCCTCCCATACCGGTTCGGTAACCCCTGTCCCATTGACAGGTGGTGCCCCCAATTAAGCCAGCCCGGGCACTACGTGGAGAGCAGTTGGCCGGCCGATTAGTGTTCCCCCGCAACCCAATAAATTCAAATGAATCTTTTTCTTTTTAGAATTAAACTCAATTATGACCCTTAGTTCAAAAAGAAATTCAGGGAGTTTTACAAATCCAAATTGAATGATTCCAATTTTGTTGGAAAGATAATGAAAATCTCTATCCAAGCCATAATGAAAATAACAAGACAGAAGCTTTTTCACATTCAAACATTTTTCTAAAATCAACCATAATAGCTTTGGAGTTGATTCCACCTCTCAAAAATCACATTTGACAATACCTATTTGAATATGTAATAATATTAAGGATTGCATGTAGTGACTTTGGACTAGTACCAAAATAATGCTATATAGGCATTTAGTCACTTTAAATCATTAAATAGTAAACTTAAACTTATTAAAATGTGATCCACCATTTAAATCACATTCGCGTGTATTAGAATATGTGGTGATGCCATGTGTCCATATGATCCCATATTTTAAATAGAGAATATTAAATCTTAATTAATTTCAATGAGTAGAAATTACTTTTCTCGAATAAAATAAGTGAAACTAGTTCATTAAACCTTGTGATTTATGTGATGATACTAGATCATCAAATACGTGCCATAGTGTGCTAAATAGACTAGTTAAGTATTGTTTGGTGATTGTATATTCCGTATGTATTTATAGACGATAGTACCGAACAAGTCTTCGAGGAGGAGGAGTTCTACCAAGAAGAGGAGGAAGAGAATTTCAACCACTTCACCAACCAAGGCAAGCTATTACTAGCAAGCTAACACTTGCAAGTATTATACTTAGCAAGACATACTAGATGCAAGTTAACTCAAGCAAGATGCATTAGGCATGCTTGGTTATACCTGTTGACTTATACCTACCCCAAGTTTTACTTACAAGCTTTACTTTCTTTTACTTTACCAATGTTCTTTACTTGTTTTTAGATAGCATAAAGAGTATAAAACTTGGCCTATATAGTTAGACTTAGATGTCATTCTATGGCATGAGATTGATATTAGCATCCCACATTAGTGAACACTCTTAACTTGGTAGTTTAGAGTTACACCAAAAACTTGATCACTTTAGATGGGAGTACTTGGTGAAAATGACTTGTGAAAACCTTGGAATGATGAGTCATTCTATTGAGATGTTTAGACATGTGTTGAGAAACACAAATTGTTTATGATGATGAAAATGTTGAGGCATGAGCCTTAGCCCTTTATAAAAACTGATGGTTGGGTTCAGATGCGATACCATTCCAAATTTACCGTACAACCAAAATACCTGAATTAGGTAAGGCTTAGCCAGAAGTTTATATGCATTTGTATTAGTTCCGTCACGGGAGAGGTTTGAGCTAAGGCTACCTCTCAATGTTGTCCACCTATGCAATGCCCAGGATGGCAGATGGCCATGGCTGGGAGGCCAAGCTCATAGGAGAGGTGCTTATACTAGAGTGTGTAAAGGAAATGTTATGTTTGATTATCTGCATACTAAGTATGATGATTCAGGGTTATCCCTGACAGATGTATATAATTTTGTGGTGAAAGTGTACCACCTCTACAGAGTGTCAAACTATTCGAATTGCCGTGTCCATGGTTACAGACAGTTGGAGTGGCCATACTGTTCCGTTGTCAGATGTTTTCAAAATGACTTATGAAATGAATTGTGTCATGGCTTGACCACAACATGGTTGTGACTATGACAACTAAGTTCCCACTTAGGTGTTTTAAACTTTATTTTATCTTTCTTTGTTTCTGAACTTAGCTTAGGTTTCAAACTTAACTTTATAGATAAACTTAGAACTTAGCATTTCCTACTAGAACTACCTTACTTGTTAGTGATAGTTTGCAAGTACTTAAAGAGTACTCATGGCTTTGTCCCTAGCTATTCCCGTGGCCAGACTATGAGGAGGGCTACACCGAAGGAGGACAGTAGGACGGCTACGACAACTAGGATCATCTCCCATCATCAGCATTGCCTGTGACACTGAAGATGGACCCCACTGCTACGCTATTTATTCTGCTACTTGTTTGTATTAAGACTAGATCATGAGATCCTTTAACTGTGTAAGACCTTATTATGGTTTGTAATGGATGATGTACTGTGATATCCAATCAGTTATGTCTCGCAAAAATGGTAATCCTGGGATTGCGATGTATGGCATAACAGGCATCTGGGATTAAAAGTCCGGGTGTTGACATACACCGACTATACCAAAATATGGACAGACCATCATTATATTGATGAAGATATATAGAGTATCTACATGAGCTTGGTCATTTTCCTTTAAACCGAAGAAAGTTCACATCTACATGAGCTTGGTCATTTTCCTTTAAACCCAAGAAAGTTCACACAGGGTACATGGTATAGTAGGCCATACCGTGAAGTGATTTTTTCAAGTATTTTACTGGCATAATAAATTAAAGAACAAAGAATTCCCCCCAACAAATTTTTGTACAAAGTGGAC
Organism: Avena eriantha; assembly: GCA_910589775.1. Taxonomy (NCBI): domain Eukaryota; kingdom Viridiplantae; phylum Streptophyta; class Magnoliopsida; order Poales; family Poaceae; genus Avena; species Avena eriantha. Next base: position 437,560,906 of record OU342744.1, read on the forward strand.
AATTACTTGTTATAGTTTCCCACGTTTAAGGATTTTTCAAACTTCCAAGCCAAAGTTCCACGCACTTAAATGACTCTATGCTGATAAAACGAAATTAGGTCAAACTTTAATACATGTGAGTGCGATAAACTATTACTCTTGAAAATTTCCAAAATTCTTTTGAAGGAACCCGAGCGACAAATATATCATGTGCCAACAATAGTTTTGAGAAATTCTAGCCCTGGTTAGTATTTGCATATCGACAAATTGGCTTGAGTGACCAATCAAGGTCATGGACATATCCACATCATAGTTTAGGACCCACAAGTCTAGCACGGTGGGGAGGGGAGTACAAGGCAGGAGTGTCTAAGGGCATCTGTAATGTAGGACCCACTCGGCTTATATGGAAATTACCACAATGTATAAGGTCAAGATTTGCCACAAGATAGGACCCACATAGATTCTCATATTTCTCCATGCAATAGAGAGGAGAGAGGGGAATGATGTTTCTGTTCTCCATGGGCAACCCACAAGATTGAGGCAACTTTATTTTCTCCACAATGTATAAGATGAACCTTAGAGGATGCAACATAGGCCTTAAGGTGTGTTTTTACACATTGCGGATTCCCCAAGGAAAAAAAGCAAATAATGGGCCCACTTGGCAGCGTATGACCAAGCTATAAAACTCCTATGAAAAAGTTAACATCTTCAGTTTAGTAGGTCGTACGGATCATCTCGTTTAGACACTATCTAAACGGTGGTGCTTACACGTAGTACAGTAAGTAGTACTCACTCAGTTCCAAAATATAAGACATTTTAGGTTTGTGAAGGTTATGTATCTAGTCATCTTGCAGTGTGTAGATTCAGAGTGCACCTATACATTAAAGGTGTCTAGATATATTATCTTCATAAAGCTAAAACATCTTATATTATGAAACGGAGGGAGTATTTATTTGCTTAGACATATTCTTAGCTCTGTCCATGCGCTGTACATACTGAGAGAATAAAACGCAGGCAGGGGAAGAGGCATCAGCAAACAGAGAATAATAGGAGTGGAAGGTGGTTGGATGTTAGAGCAAAGTTATGATGGGTTCCTCAAACGAGGGACTCCTGTTGTCTTATAGTGTATACTCTACTAGTAGTAAATTTCTCAGGACCTACCCACGCAAAACAAATTGTGTGTTTTCTCTCTCCTATGCTGCCTCTCATCTCTCCTCCCCTCTCCCCTCACACACCGGCTGATTGATCTCTCCCTTGTCCAAAGCATGGTGCTGCACACATGTGCCTTGGTATGGTGACTCTATGTATCTCGCATTTTTGGTAGCTGCGTTGGTGTGGAGTAGGAGGAGTCATTGGAAGGAAACCACGTTGTTCGTTGGCGGCAAAAAAAATTCAAACTTTTTCGGTTTCAAAATTTTCACTTGCTTCCCAAAAATTGGGAGGGGAGGTTATTCAAAAGACCAGGTATTCGCAATATTTCTTATCTTTATCTTGTCTTATCTCTTACAATACCATACCACTATATAGTGTACGGATAACTTTGAACATTGATCATTGGATAAAGACTGGCAAATCCAAACATTGCTAACCGCTGGATCTACTTTTCAAGTCTTAGCATCTAGAAGATTCTATTCATAGTCTTTAGCACAATGGATGCTAGTATGTGCAAACCTGAAAGCACACTCCATTTCTTAGTTTCGGGGACCTTGTACTAAATGCATGGACTTGGATATAATTTTCATTTTTATGAGGTCCTTGATGTAACTTGTACTTCCACTCACCGTGTTAACTGAAGCACCTCGCTCCTACGGGACCTACCATAGTTAGAAGAAAATGCAACAACCCCAATTATCTCACAAAGTGGACCGTGGTTTTGTTATAATTTTATTTTAAGCTTCCTAGATAACTTAACACACTTTATTGACTTCTTGCCGATTTAACGAAAGTAGGTCAAACTTGAGCTACAAGTAAACGCAATAGATTGCTCTTGAATTAAATGTCTTTTCAGAGGTACATGGGTGCACCTTCTTGTAGTAAACAATATCATCAGTGTAAGTTAGCAACTATCATGAAAGAATATTCTCAGTTTCCAACCATCGGGGGGTCATTTAATATATCAAAAACCACCACCAAGAGTTTTGACAATAGGTTCAACTTCTTGATAAGGTTTTGCATCTTGACAACTTAATGAAATTAGGTCAAACTTGATCTACAAGTAAGCGCGATAGATTGTTCTTGAATTAAATGCCTTTATGGAGGTATATGGGTGGATCTTCTTCTTGTAGTAAATAATGCCATTGGTGTGAGTGTCCAACTATCACGAAAGAACAGTCGTAGTTTCCAACCATCAGGGGGTCATTTAATATATCACAAACCACCATCGAGAGTTCTGACAATAGGTTCAACATCTTGCTAAGATTTTGCATCTTCACAACTTAACGAAATTAGGTCAAACTTGAGCTACAAGTAAGCGTGATAGATTGCTCTTGAATTAATTATCTTTTCGAAGGTAGATGGGTCCATCTTCTTTTAGTAAACGATGTCGTCGGTGTGAGTTTCCTGCTATCAGGAAAGAACATTCTCAATTTTCCCATGTTTTGTGAATTTTAAAACTTCCTAGCTAACTCTGCCGACTTGAATGAGACTTTGTGCCATTTATCGAAATTAGGTCAAATCTGAACTACAAGTAAATTGTAGGTTGCTTTGAAAGTTTTACGAAATATCTTTTAAGTGGTTTTCGATGTACTGAATTCCTGGTTAGCTTCAAAAGTTTTTTGGAAATTCCCCAATTCACTGCTCTCGCACTGCCTCATGCGTGCTCTCAGGCTCTTCTCTCTCCTAGATTTTTTTCAACACGGGGGAAACTCCTAGTGGAAATATTGTTCATCATGCGAGGAAGCTCCTATGTACTCCTACCATATACGGGAACACCACTACGCCAAGTTCTTGCATACTCCCTTCATCCAGAAATAAGTGTTCTTCTAGTAGGTCTTGGTATAAGTCAATTTTTAAAATTTTGACTACTTTTTAAAACTAATCTAGAAATATATATAACATGAAATCTACATATTGTAAAAATACATTTCAAAATGAATCAACTTGTACTAGTTTTGTGTCATAAATATTGCTATGTTTATAAATTAAAGTTGGTCGGAATTAGTTAAGTTTGATTTAGAACAAACGCTAGAAGTACACTTATTTGAGGATGGAGGAAGTAGCTAAATGCACAAGATACAACACAACCAACATTCATGATTTATCTCATACTTCCTGAGAACTTGAAAGTACAAAAATAAAAACGGGTGCGTGCACAACTACTTTGTGTAATATACTTCAGAGATTGCAATGAGGTTGTGCAATATACTTGATATAAATCCGGGACATCTATTTTGAGATGGAGGGAGTATTATTTGGGCGCTAGCGAAATTCAAAATCTCTGCCAAGTGGCAAAATTTACCGCCTATGTTGTGTGAATCGTAGGTATCCAATGTTACGTGCAAAAATATGGATATGGATGATGAGTTGATGTGACTCTCGGCCTTGAATTCCTAGACACATAGCTTAAAGTCTACTATATTTTTTTTATTACTAGATGGACGCTAGCCAAATTCAAAATCTGAAATAAGCGGCAAAATCACCCACCAACCTTTAAGCATTTCCTGCCCCACCGATTCAAAACCTTTGGTCCAAAATCTCTAACCGGATAGTACCATTTTTCTATTATTATTAGCTGGACGCTAGCTAAATTCAAATCTCAATCGAGCGGCAATATCACACCGACCTTGAAGCATTCACGCCCCTCTGTTTCAAAAACTTTTGTCTTTAAATTTCTGTTCCACCCATTGTTCAGATGATAGATGGGCATGCTAAAGTCAGTATCTTGGGGGCATGATCGTAATTATATTTCTATTCACCTCTATGATCCCGATTCACGTAGTTTTTCCTGTTGGCCCTCCCAAAAATCCCAAACTCCTTTGTCCCCTCCACGGCCACCGCGCGCACCGGCTTGATCTGCCGGCCTCATGCACCGCCGTGGAGCCGCTCCGTCGGCGCTCACCCACCGGATCTAGTTCACCGGGTCTCTTTGACGCTGCACCGGAGTTGCGGTGCCGTTCACCATGCTGATGGAGTCATCAACCACCAAAGCTCTTCTTCCTCGGCACCGAAAGCAACCCAACCGAACCGGATCTGCTTTACCGGTGTCAACCAGACGTGATATAGTTCAAGGAGTTCCATGTCCACCGCTCCAAACCAACTGCACGGCTGTTTCTGTTCACTGCACTAGATCTGCCTCAATGACGCTTTCATCCACCGCGCTCAAGCCGTTATCAACCACCCAAGATCTGCTTCTCCGACGCCAACAGCCACCGCAACCGTATCACCCTCGGTGACCTGGATGTCACCCGCACAGTACTGACGATGCTTAGACGCCTCTCCTACCAAGGTAACCAAATCTCCATCTTGTTTTTGTTTTGTCAGTAGTATAGCAGGTTCAAGGCTATCACAGTGAACTGCATTTTTGTAATCGTGCTACACACCAAGTCAATGCACATGCCTGTTGTACACACTACATACAAGGTTACTAGACATGTTTGTTTATATTTGCTGCTCTACAAATTTTAAAGTCATGCACATGTTCTTAGCTACTCCGTACAAAATTAATTTCCTGCTACCGTGTAATTCTTGCAAAATCTAAAGTCACTTGAAAATATTAGTGTGGATTGCCTGCTCTACAGTTACTAAATCTATCTAGTTTGTCCTGAGATCAGTATTTGTTATTATTTCCACCTTGGCATCGTTCTACTATCCTCTAGTAGCGTTTAAACTCTCCATACTAATTCAATTATAATTTCGTTGTTGCAATTTGGTTCTTCAAAAGTTGTATCACTAACTATTTTCTTTTTCTTGCATAGAGCTCAAAATGGAACAATGAACATGTTGGTTTGCATAGCCTATTCTAGAGGTTCACAAGCAACGGCATTATTTACTTATCTGGTGCTGGTTCATCCTGAGCAGCGGCATAACTATCCTCTATTATGTAGTTCACTCGTGGTTTGCATTCCTTCTCTAGAAGTTCTTTTATGATGCCATTATAATTTATATCTAGTTGATTCTTATCTATGATAGTAACTACATGCCATTGTGTAGCTCACAGCAAATTCTGAGTCACCCAACAACTCTTGGATTCCAGGAGATACCACTGCTTCCATATATATTTGCTGAAATGACCTGGCTAGTTTATATTTGCTGAAATTCTAAGAAACACTTTGTTTGATGGCTCATTTCATTCTAGACACACTTGTCTAATTCTTGTTTGTCCTGTTCTACAGGTTCAGAAGCGACACCATTATATCTCGTATCTAGTTCTGGTTTGTCCTAAGCAACGGCATAACTATCCTCTACTATATATAGTTAATTCGTGGTTTGCATTCCTTCTCTACAAGTTCTCATATGACGCGATTATAATTTCTATCTAGTTCATTCTTGGCTACGACAGTAACCGCATGCCATTTCATGGCTCAGCGCAAATTTCAAGTCACCCAACGTCTCTTGCATTTTAGGGTATACAACTGCTTCCATATATATTTCTTGAAATGACCTGGCTAGTTTATATTTGCTGAAATTCTAAGCCACACACACACATTTTTGATTGCTCGTGTCACGGTAGGCACACTTGTTTAATGCTTGCTTGCTTGCCCTATTTGTTTGACGTGTTGGTCAATAATTGAACCATTGACCAGTTATAAACTCCAGTTCATAGCTCCTGCCATATGAGTCAAATGAGTAGTTTGTCTTGTTTGATGTATTAACTTGTTATTACTTAGTTTCAGACTTCAATTTTGTTGCTATCACCACCAAAGAGGGGGCTGCAAGATCATGTCTCCTCAAGTTTAGCTGTCACACTCAAAGGAAGATGCAGGTGATCGATTGAGAAAGCAAATTGAGGACTCTGCTATCAACTTGATTGTGAACTGAAATGCCGAATTTTCATTCCCTTGAGTTGATAATATATAATAATTTTAAGAAGTTTGCAACTGATGTAATATCTAGATAACTCGCATAGGCCATGTAGGCATTTAGTTGACACCGTCCACACATAGCAGTAGTCATTACCGTAAGTACGCCAGGCAAGTCGTGCTTTGTTATTGGCCGTCTTGTTTTCGACCGATGATAAATAGTAAAAGATGCTTACTAATTATACACCTTTTATGATATTGGCATGGGCTTCAGAAAGGATGAAACTGAAAAAGACCGTAAACATAATGGGTCAACCCACATGTGGGAACAAAAAGTAACAGGCCATAACAGTAACATGCCATAATAGAAACATGCCATAATAGTAACAAGCCGCAACAGTAAATGGCAAGAAATTGTAATAGGATAGAATAGTAATAGGCTAGAGGATTAACGGGCGAAAACAGTAGCAGGACACAACAGTAAAGGGCCAAAACAGTTAAAGTCAAAAATAGTAACGAGCCAGAATAGTAATAGACCGTGAAATTTTTAGACGAGAACAGTAACATGCCGACAGAATTACCAGGCTAGAATAGTAACATGCCGCATGTGGGCCTGAACTGTTGACAGCCGGAACAATAACGAACCATCTCAAAGAAGGGCCGGCAGTAGGCGGCCCACGATGGGCTGTGTGAATAGTAATGGCTTGCAGTAGGCCTAAACGGTACATGAGAGACTTGGTGCAGACTGCTAATGGGTCGCATAGTGTTGGACCCACGTGGGCCTCCTGTAGGCTAAACAGTATCGGGCCTGAAAGTTCATAGGCCGAAGCTGGTTGCGTTAATGGGCCCACTTCAAGTAGTGTAGGATGAAACAATAACGATTCGTCTACTTATTGGGCTCTCCTCATGGGCCGGCCCACTTAATAATTAGCGGGCCTTAGCTGGGCCAAGATTCTATCACGGTTTGTCTGACCGTTAACGGAGGTAACCGGCCATTAACGATGGTTGACACGTGGTAGTTTGCATCATGTTAGCAGTCAACGCGGCTTGCGAGTAGATCTATGACAGAACAAGTTTTCGTGGCCGAAGGGTGCGATCCGCCACGGTAAAAACAAATCGTGGTTGATTCATTTGTGACGGGACTTTTACCACAAAGGTCATCCGTCACGGAAGACTTTTAGCCACGAAAAACGGGCCTTCAACCGCGAAAATCATTCATTGTAAAACCCAACTTTTCTTGTAGTGGTTCTTGATGGGTCTGGCTTGCTTGACCACATGGGCGGTGAAGGAGATCTGGTGTAGTGCATGGCATCGTCGGTGAAGCAGATCTATTACGATTGATTATAGATTCGAGACGCTGCACAAGAGCGTCGGTGAAGGAGATCTGGTGTAGTGGACTGTTGAGTCCGTGAAGCAGATCTAATGCGGCATACACCAGCATAGGTGAAGCAGGTCAGGTGCTATGGACGAGAAAATCGGAAAACTAACACGGTTGTATGGAAGATGGTGTCAGCGAACTAGGTTTGGTAAGGTGGATGTCGGCTGATCCGGTAGACTGGTGAGGAGTATACGTTATTGAGGTATGGTGTATAGGCTGGCGAAGTGTGGTGGTGCAGGAGCCAGAGGTGGCATAGGGGGTTTGGGGTGGCGTATGGGCAGGCGAAGTGCGACGGTGATATTTCGGTGCAGTGGTGTAGGAACTGGATGTGAGCTAGGGGTTGGGTGGCGTGTAGGCCGAAGAAGTGTGGCATAGATGATTACAGTGCGGTGGTGCAGGTGCTGGAGGTGAGAGGGGGTTGGGTGGCGTGTAGGCCGGCAAAGCACGACGGGGATGCTCCAGTGCGGTGGTGCAGGAGCCGGAGGTGAGATAGGGGTTAGGGTTTTTCGGAGTGCTATGGGGGAAATAGTATCGGTGGAAGGTGGACTACATAGCTTCAGAGTTGTGGGGACCGGGGGATTACAAACCATACCCATGCTCTGACATTAGTAGTTAAGCCATTGTTCGGGGTAGAAAAGGAATTTTGTACGGCTAAAACTTGGGGCGTAACCACTCGAAATATTTTGGTGGAGGTGAGGTAGGAGAATTTGGAGCTCTGGAATTTTGAATTTGGCTATACAGTCCAAAAGATATAGAATAATAATATCCTATCCTAGGAGTAGCTATAATCCAATGACCAGAAAACATAGTTTACTGTATGGTCCTAGCCTTTGTAGGTACAGAGTATTTCCACAGCCATTTCTGCAAAAATAGGGTCTCTGCCTTCAACTTAATTATGTACACACATGAAGGTAGTAACATGAACTAGTAGCACGATGTTATTAGTACCCACTATGACCAACCTAAGAGCATCTCTAGTGGCTAGTGTATGCGGTAGTCTAAGTCTAATATAGACAACCATGGACCAAAAAAATTGTCTCCAGTGGCTTGTGTATCCGGTGGTATAAAAATTTAGACATCCTCCAAACTAGCTACTCGTTGTCCATATTTGGACAACCGAGCCACCATGTCTAAAGCAAAGCTGGCCGCTCGCGAGCTCACTCTCGCGCCAAATCAGAGCATTTGTCATACTAAATTGCTGTGTATATTGACTATTTGTGTGAAGATGGACATATATACTATCAAATTTAGATTATCCACTAGAAAACTGAAGTTGTGTAAAAAGAAATATTTTTACACCCTTATCTATCTGAAGATATAGACTACCAAATTTAGACAAGCCACAAGAGATGCTCCAAGAGACTGCCAAATTTAGACAAGCCACTATAGATCAAGGACAATAATACCAGCGTGCTATTTTAATTTAGTGTGGCTTTTCTCCAGACAATATTAAAGTTATAGCATGCTAATAACTCGATATTTTACAAAATAGCATTTTGTAAAAATTTAAAAATATAACAGGTATATCTTGAATATGAGGATTTCAACATCTAATGAACTTCTTAGAGTAATACTTGTACATGCATAATCAATTTCGGCGCTATGCAAGTTGGAGGAGAACCGATAGAGCTGAATCTAGGTACAGCATCGGGTGCTGTAGGAGGAGGCGGCGGCTTGACGCGATCACTTAAGTTTAACAATCAAAAATTTCATCGTATATTTTCCTACTCGACACATTTATCATATGCTCTCTTACTCCACACCCACCAACAAAAAAATAACATCCTATACTTGAAATAGCACTAAGGCTATGTTGTTTTAGCACGATATAGCAAGCTATTTCAAAAATAGCACCATAGTGAGCAAAATCTTAAAACAATAGTGTGGACTCTCCAAATACGCTATAGCATGCTAAATAGTGTGAAATAGCGTGCTATTTTTTCCATGCTACAGATGCACTAAGGCTGGTCAGAGTGGTTAGTAACTTGGAGTAGTAATATGCATACATTATGCTAAAGACTATCAAAAGTAGTATCTTTTAGATGCTAAAATGGAAAAAAAGATCCAATGGCTAGCAATTTCGGTGGAGGTGAGTCTTGATCCAACGATCAATATTCAAAGTTATTCATACACTGTATATAATAACTAGTGAGTTGCAAGTGCCTTGCACGTGAGAATCAGATAATAGAAGTATGACATATCATGTTTTATATAAAATTATAATAGGTGAAACTCAAAAAATAATTATAATTTCGAGCCATGTTCATAAAGTATCGCGTGTGTTTGTTTCTTGTACTTTTTGTATCATCTAGAAATCAACCTATAGCTACTGATCTGTAAATAAATTCTATTCTATAGGAGTATGTGGGTGGGGCGGGGGGAAACTGCATGCCCTTCATCTCCACAACCACTCATGCATGCATCTCCCGATCTTCCTAGCGATTCCTTTCATCTTATCGATCCCATTCCTTTTCTGTCACCTGGCCAGACATCTACAAGACAAAAGAAGGCGCCAATCACCATCCATGGCGCTGCCATTCGACAAGATGTACTCCTCCCTGGACCCTGGCAACACCACCATAATACAAGTGGCGTATACCAACAAAGCGTCGGTGGTGAATGAGTACATCGGGAAAAATCTAAAAGCTCCTAGAGGAAGCGGACGACAAGATTGTTGGCCTCGACGTCGAGTACACCAACAAGCAATCATCAATGCAGATGGCTATTATCGTCCAACTATGTGTGGGCACGGATTTCTTGGTCTACCAGATATGTGAGGCCAACAATACATGCTCCAAGCTAGCAAAGTTCCTCGCTAACCCTAACATTTATTTTGCAGGCGTCGAGATTAACAACGATAGTATCAAGCTTATGCATTCTCTAGTGCCAGTGACAAACTTCATGGACATCTAAAAGAGGTGGAAGCCTGCCTGCTCCATGAATGAGAAGGATTCTTTTGCCAACTATGTTGTGGTCCTCATAGACATCCGTTACAATGCCATGAAGAAGAAGAAGGATGTGGACCACAAGCAGTGGGGGACAATGCCCCTGACCGAAGAGCAGATCTAGTATGCAAGCCTCGACACCTATGCAACCTATAAGGTATACAGGCGGATAGTAAACTTCGAGAGGGGTCAACAAACTCTCAAAATGTTAAACAAAGAAATATCTAAAGAAGAAGGGCAAGGGAAAGCGCAAGCAGACCAAAGAAGAAGAATAAGACGAAGACTCAGAATGGTACACCATTTGACCTGTGAGTATATCTTTGTGTTTTGTTTATCCTTGCTTGATACCACTAGTACTACAACTCGCAGAAGTTAATGCATGTATATACTGTAGGCATGCAAGGGGCGGAGGTATGAATGTAAGGAATCACAAATGTTTCTTTTTTTTTCACTACATTGTGCTAGTAGGAGTGTAGGTTTATGCATCATCGCACGCCACCAGCCCACCACGCCCAAATGAATTGTCTTGTCAATCAACAACCATGGCAGATTAATTTTGTAGTGGTAGAGCCTTTCTTTGAGTAGTTCCATTTATACTGCTGAAGCGCGGAGTACTGCTAAAGGACAGAGGGTGAATATGCACCTGAAAAACTGATAGTAGCACTGTAGCAGCAGAACCACAAGATGAACTTTGTCGATTGCCCGAATGTATGTTGAGTAGTACAGTATAAACATATATAGTACTACCTTCTATATACTAGTACTAGTTGACGAGGGTTTAACTCGCCAAAGCCCATTGTTATGGACTTGGGTTTTGGAGAAGGAGGGAGCACTGGAGGCATCAGTCGGCTAGCAAACAAGCACACATGGACACAAGGTTTACCCAGGTTCAGGCCTCGTAGAGGTCCCTACTCCTGCTTGTCTGCTCTTTGAATTAACGAAGGAATCGAAGATTATAGGGGATGCGCAGATGCAATCTGGCGATGGTGGTGAAAACTAGGGTTGTGATTATCCTCCTCGCCACCCCCTCCCAGCCTTTATATAGATAGGCTAGGTCTCGGGTAGCAGGTCAAGTCAGTTACAAATTAGGGTTCGCCCCTTTGAACTTTCTATCTTAAGCTTCATCTTGCGCTGCAAGCAATCGAAGAGTCCGTGGGTCACCCGAATCCTGTATTGGGCCTTGGCAACATCGTGGGCTTCTGCTGTATCTGAACCGTATATGTCAAACTCGAGTACCTGTAGGGTATACCCATGTCAGTAGCCCACGAGTGTCCAGTGGAATCATAGATTCGACTGGAGACTTTATGAAGTCTTTCAAGTGCTTGTCTGGGCATTTTTCGAGTGTTGTATTTATGTCATAGGGATTGTTGATATACGTGACTGATTTATCCAATGTATCGATATCAGTTAATTGCCTTAGGGAAAAACAAAGCAATCTACTCAAACTCGAGTCCTTGGACTCGAATTCGGAGAAGTGCTGACGTAATTCGACTCAAGCCGTGGAGGTCTTACAGGAGTCGAATTCCAGTGTATAAGTGTGAGCACTCGACGCGTTCGTCAAGGCATGTTCATCATACCTGCAGGCATGGATATATTTCTGGAAGTGCACAACAGATGCGTTGCCAGGCCTTATTCAGGTCTTATCTTCACGCTGTCATGGGCATCCGAATTTTGTCATCGCGGAGATGATTCCGGTGGCCCAGGAGACATAGTCTCTTTGTAGGGAAAATATGAGGCGGGGTCGCCATAGCACTCGAGTGTGGATGTTATCAACACATAGTATGATGTACAAGGAAGAAATAATCATAGGGTGCGCGACCAGTGCTCCCTATGGGAGTAGCCCCGAGTGCCTATTCGAGTCGTAGACTCGAGTGGGGACTAAAAACTTTTTGCGACTGCTGTCATCTTTTGTTGCTTGTTTCAGTCGAATGTTCTTTCAGTGCTCCCTATAGGAGTAACCCTTAGTTCATAATCGAATCGTAAATTCGATTGATGGGTTTGTCTTGAATGCTCATACACTTGCATAAAATTTCTTCCGGGTGCGCAGCTAGCGCTCCTGTTAGGAGTAGCCCTCGAGTGCTTGGTTGAGTCAAAGACTCGAGCAAGAACTAAAGTAGTCAAAATTTTCTTCTATTGGAATCGATGACGTTAGTGCTGACGATGTGATGACCTCAGTTGCCCGCGTGAGTGGCTTTGACGGGATGTGACGAGCGGTGGGTCCCACTTTCTGACTTTGATTTGACTAGCGTGCGTAATCTTCTGTTTTAACTGCGTCTCCTCGATTTCCACGCGTAATGGTACTAGTGGGGGACGCTTCGTGGTTCAACTTCACCACGTGTCAATGATGATGTGCGCCACACATTCAGTAGGGTTTTTTGCTGGCCGTTGGATGACATCTGCGAGGAGGTTAAGTAGCAGCGCAACTGTGGTAAAAATTTCCTCATCTTTCTTCTTGCTCGTGCCTCCTTTGCCATTGCTGTTCTCTCTGCTTCCTTGCACGCTTCCTGTTCGCGGCACTAGACCAGCTCCGTGTTTTCCCTAGTTACTTTCTCTGTTCGCATCGCCATCGGAAGATGGGCAAGAAGAAGGGAGGCACCACCGCTGGATCTGTGGCCACCATTTCCACCACCAAGAAGAAGGGCGGCACCACCACTGTAGGCCCCAGCACCGCCGGTGCTGGGAAAAGAAGGGTGCGGGCACTCGCATCACCAACAGCGCCTAGCACGCATCCATCATCAAGTCTTCTGAGATGCATCTTCTTCGTCAAGATGGAGCTCTTCCACCCGTAGATGACGACTCGCGGGTGCCTAGCGGCGAGGTAATCCTCCACCCTTCTCCAGGTTTCCGGGTGATGTTCCTTGCGTTCGTCATCCGAGGTCTTTCTCTTCCCCTGCATCCTTTCTTCAGGGGTCTTCTTTGTTTCTACGGGCTCCAGCTACACCAGCTGTCCCCAAATTCCATTCTCCATATCTCCTGCTTCATCACACTTTGCCAGTGCTGGCTCGGAATCGAGCTACACTTCGGTCTCTTCAAGAGGCTTTTCAAGATCAAACGTCAGTCGGCATCTGGTTCGATAGTCTATGATGTAGGAGGCTATGGAATCCACGTCGAATCCTCCACCATCTACTGATGGCTCTGTAATGGCGCCAGGAAAATGTTGGAGCGATGATGATGTAGAGCTCGTTGGGAACCCCAAGAGGAAGGTATGATGAGCACAGCAGCAAGTTTCCCTCAGTATGAAACCAAGGTTTAATCGAACCCGTAGGAGCAAGGAAACACCCCAAAGGTGTTACTAGCTGAGCTTTGGCAGGGCGCATTGCCGGTGCTAGTAGCAACGTGGAGACCTACACAACACAACCACAGAACTTTGTCCCCAACTTGCGACAAGGTTGTCAATCTCACCGTGTTTTGCGGAAAACAAAGGATTAAATGTATCGAATGGAAGGAAGTAATAGTTTGCAGAAAGTAAACACAAAGCAGTAACAGTTTGTAGATTGTATGTAAAAGACAAGTACCGGGATCCATAGTTCACTAGAGGTGGCTCTCCTTAAGATAGATAACATGCTGGGTGAACAAATTACAGCGGGCCAATTGACAAACATTGATAAAGCAATACATGCATATACTAATCATCTTGACTCCTTTGAGACTTGATTGGGCATTACAACATTATCCATAGACCGCCATCCAACTACATCTATGACTAATAATCCACCTTCAGGTTATCATCCGAACCCCCTCCAGTATTAAGTTGCAAGCAACTGATTATTGCTTTACAAACTGCGTGTAAAGTAAACAATATGATTGTTCTATGAACAAAGGATTGTTGTTTTCTCCCTAGTAGCAACAGCACATCTAGTACCTTAGAGATTTCTATCACTTCCCTAGATTACTAGAGGCATGAACCCACTATCAAGCATAAATACTAACTCTTGGAGTTGCTAGCATCTACTTGGCCAAGATAGCTACTAACAACGGAAAGCATGCAAGATCACAAATAACAAAGACATGATAGAATCAATAATCAATCTGAAATAGCATCTCAATATCCATCGGATCCCCGCAAACACAACATGCAGAATTACAAATAGATGATCTTGATCATGAACGGAGCTCACACGATCTAAACATGAAAGCACAAAGGAGGAGAACCAACCATCTAGCTACTACATGGATCTGTAGTCCAAGGATGAACTACTCACGCATCACACCAGAGGCTTGCATGGTGATGAAGAAGGCCTCTAGGGTGAATTCCCCTCTCCGGCAGGGTGCCGGGAAGAGCTTCGGATCCCTCCCGATCTAGGGAAAGAGATGACGGCGGCTACAGACTCTTTCGTGGATTTTTGGTCGGGTACTTAGGGTTTCGTCCCGAGGGCATCTTATAGGCGGAAGGGGAGACCGAGGGGGTGCCAGGGGCCACCACACCACCCCCTGGTGCGAGCCCAGCCTGGCCGCGTGGCCAGGTGGTGTGGCAGGCCTCTGGCCCTTCTCTGTCTCGTATTCTGGCACTTGATGACTTCTGGAAAAATAGCCACTTTGGCTTTTGTCCCATCCAATTCCGAGAATATTCATTTTCTGACTTTCCTAGAACCAAAAACAGCAGAAAACAGGCAGCTAGCACTGTGCCTCTTGTTAATAGGTTAGTCCAAGAAATCATATGAAAAGTACTCCAAAGTTGGAACAAAACACAAGAAAGTGGATAAAACCAAGCATGGAACATCAAAAATTATAGATACATTTGCAATGTATCAACATCCCCAACCTTAACTCCTGCTCGTCCTCGAGTAGGTAAGTGATTAAAAGAAAGAATAATTTTTGAGGTGACATGCACCATCAAATACTTGATCAAAGTATTTGTAAACTATTCAAAGCTGGGATCATAGTACTTCAATCATAACATGAAAGACAAACTTCTAGCAATAAGCAAAGAAACTATGATGCAACATGAAAAGGCACAAACAAAAGATGCATGAATAACAATGCTTCGCAAGACGTTTGTTTGTTTCACATAAAGAAAACATAGCATAATAGTATTCAGCTTGTCCCTCATAGAGTAGCAAATATAAATGCATAGGACACCTTCAAAGTTCATAAGAGTGACTAGATACAATAGTTTAAAACAAGCAATAACAAGTTATGCATCAATCAACTAGTATTGGGACAATGCACATAGAACTAAGAATGGCCACTATGCTCTCAAAGTAGGTGCATAAAGATAGAAGGTGGAGACTCAATATAATGGTGGAAGAAAGGCCTTTGTAAAAGGAAGTAGGGATTCAAGACTCATAAAGAGCTTACAAAAATTATGGTACTTATAGCTTTCAGCTCTAATTGCCCCTATCATAAGCATCTTTAAGGTAATTAAGGTTAAAGTGACACAACTAAGAGGATATGCTTGACAAGTTATAAACCGAAACCTCATGCCCCTTACTTACGAAGACCGATCCTCATGCTACTTAACTTTAGTCACGAGTAAGCTCTTGTCATTGTAAGTACATGTGTATCATTAAGAACTGCCAATGGGGTACCCCTTGCACATGATACGAGAGCTTTCCCATAATCAAAATGACAAGGCAAGCAGACAATGAGCATCTCAGCGATCTTTTTATTTGCTATTTGCATAGGTTTTTATTGAGGATGCTTCATATAGTGCTCATTATGGTGATGCTGCAAGTTTCCACCATGATTAGGCATGGCTTAGGCTAGCGGCCCAGGCGTTTGTCTAACACACATTCAAACTCCATGATCTTACAAGTTCCACTTTTATTTCACACCGCCGGGATCCGTAAGCAAAAGAACATGATATCAACAGGGTACAAAGTACAAGTGCAATGTTGAAAGCGTTCCCCATGAAACATGGTTCTGCTAATTTCAGCTTGTAAAGATCAAGCATATACGCAACAAAGAAGGACCCAATGGTTCAAGTTTATTAGATGCAAAAAGTAAAGTGTGCCATCAAGTTCGTGAGAGCTTTAATCACTAGTTTTCTCATATCAAGTTTAACTTGGAAGGTAAACAAAAGAATGAATATACTTGGAATAGCATAAGCTAGTAGGTAGGTATGGTGTACTCTTTGGAATAACTTGGTTTAGGGAGTTGGATGCATGAGTGGAACTCATACTTGGTTATGGAGGCTGGCAAAAGACTGGGAGCGACAAACTAAGAGAGCAATAATGGCCATAATCATGCAGAGCGACAAAACATCATTGATCAAAGCATAAAGTGATACTACAAGTTGAAAACTAAAGGATCATAAAGGCTATGGTGACTTGATATAGTCATAACATGGTGTGAGCATGCGCCAAGTTAACCTAAATAAAGCATCAAAGGAGAATACCACTATACTATGCTTTAATATGCTAAAACAACGCATGATTCATCCAAGGCACATTAAGCAATATCAATTGTTTATAACAAGTCATGCTACAGCAAAGAATACTAAACATAAAGCCAAAACAATATCAAGCATGGCATGACAAAGCATAGGCCACAGTCAAAAACGAGCTATTTTTACCACATAAGCATGAACTTTCCTACTCTTTTCCAAACCAAACCAAACCAAACTATTTGCAAACCAACGTATGAAATAGGGGGTCCAACCAATTTATTATGAAAACTAAGCAAACCAAGCAAACTAAAAACAAAAACGAAAACGAAAAAGAAGATGCTCCAAGAACAACACAACTGTGCATGAAACAATAAAAATGAAGCGTTTGGAAGAAACCTGGGTTTTTTATTGATGAAGGAGGGGATGCCTTGGGCATCCCCAAGCTTTGACGCTTGTACTTCTTGGATATTTCTTGGGGTGACACGCGTGTCATCCCCAAGCTTGAGCTTTAGTCCATCCTTCATCTCATTACTCATTCCTTCCATACACCTGAAAATTTTCCTTCATACAAAACTTCACACAATCTTTATTAGCAACATTACTGCACTCAAGATAAAAGGTCTTAAGGTTCAGTTCTAACACCAAATAAACTTCCATTAGAACACTAGCTACTTTATCACTTTCCGCAAAAAGCTCAATTCCCCAAAAGAACTCAAAAAGGAACCAACAAGAAGCAAATGCAGAAAATGACAGAAATCTGTCAAAACAGACCAGCAGGTAAAGACAATTTTTTTCGAAGACCTTATGTTGCTCAAATCAAAAAGTGTTGAACTAATGAAAGTTATATAACAATCTGGGGCAGAAGCAAAAAAATGCACGCCTCAAAAAGACGTACAGAGATTTTACACGAATTTTTACGGTGAAGCACAGAAATCTGTTTCGGGAGAGCAACTTTCCCAATCATTACTTCTCTCTCATTAGAGGTTAGTCTTGGCACAAAAAGCAAATAAAAAGGATAAGGAGCGGTTATTATAGAGGTAATAACTTCCAAGACTCATCTAAAATTTTGGGTTATCTCCCAATAAGTACTTATCTTTAACGCCTTTAAGTTAGGCATAAGAAGCAAGAAAAAGAATCAAGTGTTCTCAAATGAAGAAGCATTAAGATCAATACCAGAATTTTCTTCAACAGGGCAAGGTATATCATCCAAATAAGTTCTAGAGGATCCCCTCTCAATGCTCTTAGGTTCACTATTCTCATCAAAAGGATTTGCAGGAACAATCCAATCAAGATTCTTTTCTATGACATCATGTATTGCTACTAGTTTAAAGTGTATTGGTATCTTAGGTTCCTCCCCATTAGGTTCGGTTTTGTTCATGTTTTCTCGTGTACCAACAACATCTACACATGAGCCTAGCATATTGAAACGTTCAAAGACTTTCCTAGCTTCCTTGGCAACATCATAGAACTCCTTAAACAAAGTTTCTAGAATAAAATCCCTCTTTTTAGGGTCTTCAATTTCTTTAAGCTTAAAAAACATTACTTGCATTAAGGGGCTGAGGTTAACAAACCTAGCTTCTAACATGTGAACTAAAGAAGCTGCAGCAATCTCATAGTTTGGAGCAAGTTCTGCAAGGGATCTATCCTTAGTATCTTCATGTTTGCTAACATGATTAAAGAATTCTTCAATATTATCTTTCCCAATTATAGAACCAATACCAATAGAAAGGTCTTTCAGGGTGAATTTGGAGATCAACATGGTGAGCTAAGGAAGAGGTGACAACTAAAGGAGACTTAATTTTTTTGTGTTTTTGCAATAAGAAAGCAAGTAAAACTAAATTTTTTGTGTTTTTGATAAAGAAAACAAGCAAACAAAGAAAAAAGAAACTAAGCAAAAAAAAATAACAAAGTAAAGAGATTGGTTATGAGGGACTCCCCTTGTGAAGATGTCCTTGACTCCCCGACAACAGCGCCAGAAAAATGCTTGATGGCTCTGTAATGGCGCCAGGAAAATGCTGGAGCGATGATGATGTAGAGCTCGTTGGGAACCCCAAGAGGAAGGTATGATGAGCATAGCAGCAAGTTTCCCTCAGTATGAAACCAAGGTTTAATCGAACCAGTAGGAGCAAGAAAACAACCCAAAGGTGTTACTAGCTGAGCTTTGGCAGGGCGCACTACCGGTGCTAGTAGCAACATGGAGACCTACACAACACAACCACCGAACTTTGTCCCCAACTTGCGATGAGGTTGTCAATCTCACTGTGTTTTGCGGAAAACAAAGGATTAAACGTATCGAATGGAAGGAGGTAATAGTTTGCAGAAAGTAAACACAAAGCAGTAACCGTTTGTAGATTATATGTAAAAGACAAGGACCGGATCCGTAGTTCATTAGAGGTGGCTCTCCTTAAGATAGATAACATGATGGGTTAACAAATTACAGCGGAGCAATTGACAAACATCGAGAAAGCAATACATGCATATACTAATCATCTTGATTCTTTTGAGACTTGATTGGGCATTACAACATTATACATAGACCGCCATCCAACTGCATCTATGACTAATAATCCACCTTCAGGGTATCATCCGAACCCCCTCCAGTATTAAGTTGCAAGCAACAGATTATTGCTTTACGAACTGCGTGTAATGTAAACAATACGATTGTTCTATGAACAAAGGATTGTTGTTTTCTCCCTAGTAGCAACAACACATCTAGTACCTTAGAGATTTCTGTCACTTCCCCAGATTACCAGAGGCATGAACCCACTATCAAGCATAAATACTAACTCTTGGAGTTGCTAGCATCTACTTGGCCAAGATAGCTACTAACAACGGAAAGCATGCAAGATCACAAATAACAAAGACATGATAGAATGAATAATCAATCTGAAATAACATCTCAATATCCATCGGATCCCCGCAAACACAACATGCAGAATTACAAATAGATGATCTTGATCATGAACGGAGCTCACAAGACCTAAACATGAAAGCACAAAGATGGAGAACCAGCCATCTAGCTACTACATGGATCCGTAGTCCAAGGATGAACTACTCACGCATCACACCGAAGGCTTGCATGGTGATGAAGAAGGCCTCCAGGGTGAATTCCCCTCTCCGACAGGGTGCCGGGAAGAGCTTCAGATCCCTCCTGGTCTAGGGATAGAGATGACGGCGGCTACAGACTCTTTCGTGGATTTTTGATTGGGTACTTAGGGTTTTCATCTCGAGGGCATCTTACAGGCGGAAGGGGAGACCGAGAGGGTGCCAGGGGCCACCACAACACCCCCTGGTGCGGGCCCAGCCTGGACGTGCGGCCAGGTGGTGTGTCCGGCCTCTGGCCCTTCTCCGTCCTGTATTCTGGCACTTGATGACTTCCGGAAAAATAGGCACTTTGGCTTTTGTCCTGTCCAACTACAAGAATATTCATTTTCTAACTTTCCTAGAACCAAAAACAGCAGAAAACAGGCAACTGGCACTGTGGCTCTTGTTAATAGGTTAGTCCAAGAAATCATATGAAAAGTACTCCAAAGTTGGAACAAAACACAAGAAAGTGGATAAAACCAAGCATGGAACATCAAAAAGTATAGATACATTTGCAATGTATCATCTACTTCGACATCAAGCTCACCGCGTATGTCCAAGGGTGGAGAGACAAGTGGTTCTACATCCACGACCAGAAGGCCTACGGAGAGCACTACAGACTCGTGCCCTTCGACCCTGTGGCAACTTGTAAGAGGAGGTGTTCCTGGAAGAACGTCGTGATGCATGGCGAGTTCGAGGAAACGGAGGTGCTGTATCAGCGCATCTGCGACCTCGAAGGCCATATCGGAAAATAAGAGGGTAGCGCCGCTCTCATTCGCACATGGTTACGCCACCGCATCTAGCGTATGCAAGCTAGAGTCCATCCTATGTTCTGCTGGACCAGTGATGGTGATGCTACTCGCATATCTACCAAAGGAATTTCTGCGGGTGAGGTGGATAGGAGGTTGCGACTGGTGACCAAGTATACCTCCAAGGAGGATCTCCCTGGCGAATTAGTCGTGCCTCCTTTCGAGACCAACAACTCTCCACCAGAGGTAGAGTTTTTTCCGAAGTAGTATTGTATTTGTTTGATTGGTTGCCAAGTGTTTGAATCTTTGCCATTGTGTCTTCTGAATGCAGGACTGGAAGGTATCCCCCAATTTACCTCCTTGACCTGAAGGGGTTATCCTTCACGAAGCGGAGGAAGAGGATGAGTCGGAATCGACTGTCCCGATTGAAGAAGAGGAGGGAGCCCCCGAGTCCAGCGGCCACGACACTCACAAGCATTCCCGCAGCAAGGATTCTGATGCCTCTTCTCCGATGATGCCGGAGGGTCCGTGTGCTACAGTAGAGGGGACGATTCCCGCCGTACCTGTGCGCGCCATGGCTCCTCCTGCTCGGAAGAAGCTGCAACTGCCGAAGGAGTCGTCGGATGACTCTTTTGATCTCGACAAATTCAACTGGTAAGTTTTTAATACCCGCGAGTTCATCTTGCTCTCTTTTTGAGGTTGCTTTTTTTGAAGTTGCGCTGGGCATGTTTTGTAGTGAAGCGGCATCTTTGTCTTCTGACGACGTCCAGTTCGTGAAAGGGGCTAGAGTCGCAGACTCTAAGGCCAAGGAGGTGGCCGAACGGTCTCCTTCTCCTCCGGTGGTGGCCTACTCCGGCGCCAATTCTTCGCGTTCCCCTCATGCTGGGGAGCACCAGATGGTTGCCCGAACGACTGCGCGATAGTCATCTTCGGAGTCCCTGGAGGAACATGTAAGTGTCCTTTTTGTTGTATTGGCAGTCGAATTTGTACTTTGGGTTGCTGTTGAGTCTTCGTTTCCTTTTGGTGGAGCTCATTGTGAAGGAAGTTGCTCGCCTTGCGGAGCAAGTTATTGCTATGGGTCGACAGCACGCTCTACTGGACAATCGCCACCACGCAGTCGAAGGTTAGCTTGGATTTTGTCAGTGTCTTTGTGAAAATTTGTCAGCTCCCTTGTTGATATGCCCCGTGTTTTTGTAGGTGAGCATAATGAACTTCTTCGTCGCGTTATGTCCCTCGAGAAGGGGCTTGCTGCAGTGGAGCAAAAGCGCGATGAGGCAGTCGCAGCCCTGGAGGAATCGCGAAAGCGTGAGGGAGACCTTCACACTTCCGCTGCTGAGAGGGAGAAGCTGTTCGCGAAACAACCTTTTTTGACTGCGAAGGCTTTCTCAGGTACTTGTGCCATTTTTTTCTTGCGTTTTTTCTCATCTTGGTTATCTTTCTCTTGTGCTGACACCTTCGTGCCCTTCAGGTGTTGCTAGCCTCGACTTCGACGTCCAAGCCTTGCGTCGTGATGATGCTCTTGCTGATGTTGTTTCTGCAGTCGAGGACCATGCTGCCTCCCTCCAGGAGACGTTGGGGAAGGCTAAGGGTGTGGTCGGTCGCATCCGTGAGGACTTAACTCCCAAGTCCGGGCTGATCGACAACCTTGATGACCTAGTGGAATCTCTCGCTAGAGGTATTCCCATGGATTTCAGGAACTCCCAGTGGTTTGTCGGTGCCACCATGGCACTCGCGATGGTGCAAGCCCATGGTGTGGAGCTAGACCCCGCCACGATCTCCAAGGCGATTCCCGTGGATGCGGATGGCCAACAAGTAGTGTTCGCTCCCTTCACTACTAGTTGTGGTAAGTATGGGCCGCAGCTCATCGATACATTCGCAAAATATTCCACGGAGCTTCAACGAGCGAAGAAGGCGGCAAAGACTGCGGCGTCAGGGGCTACCACCGGAAAGTCTGTGGCGTCAGAGGCTGCCACGGATTCGATGAGGCCCCCGAAATCAAAGTCCAAGTCGAAGAAGAAGATTGTTCCTTAGTTGCCAATCTGTAATAGTTGTAGTTGCCTTTTGTCTAAACTGTACTTTTGTGGGAGTGTCCCTGTCGAAACTTTGCTGTTCTTGAATGCATTCACACTTTTATCAATGTATTCTTGGTTCCTTATTTGCTTCTTTCTTGATTATGATAGGGTACGTCAAGTGGTTCTTTGAGTGATCCTCGTGACTCTCCTCCCACCGATGAAACCACAGCGCATCCGCGTCAAAACATGGAGGAACTATCGTTGCTTTCACGACTGTGCGATCGCACTACGCAGTTGAAGCATGAGTTGACCATTGTTCGCGGTACCGCGGATGTTTGGAAGTCGAAAGCTGAGAAGGCCATCGCCCGTGAGAAGTATCTCTTGGAAGAAGTGGCGAAGTTGAATGAGCAATTTAAATGTTAGCTTTCTGCCTTCTCATCTTTTCTTTTAGTCCATCACGGTGATGCCTTGTCCTTACACTTTGCTGCTTGCTTGGTGTAGTTGTTAGCGCTCGTCATCCGCGGGATGAGAAGGACCGGGTGGCCATTCGAATGAACAACCTGACCTAGGAGAAGCTACAGGCGAGTGGGTACTTTTGGGTGGACCACGACCGTGCAGTTGCATTGGCGACCCTGCAGGATCGTTCTTCTCGAGTGATCGAATGCCTGAAGAAGGCGCAGTCGTGCCTCAGGCACATTTATAAAGTAATGTTTCCTCTCGACGTGGTGCCTTCAAGCCTGATGGCTCTTCTTGCGAAGTTTCAGGATTTGAGCGTGGTCCGCGAGTGTGTACGACAGCAGTTAGTAGCTGGTGCTAAAGCCGAGTTGTCGCTGGTGCGACTGCATAGGCTAGATGTAGATTTCGCGTTTGTTGCCACTGGACCGCCACCTCCACCATAAGGAATGACTTGGAACATGGTTCCGCATTATCAGGCGGTTGATCGGCCAGGAGAGGACATCGTCGATTTCTTCGAGGAGCAGACGGACGTTCTTCTCTTGCAGCAGTAGCGTGATTTGTATCCTACACATAATTGTATAAGTGTTGTAAAGTTCGTATGGTTGTATTGGGTGTATGTAATACCCATTGATTTGTGAAGAGCTTGCTAGCTTATATATTGTTCGAGTGCATTGTAATCTATAGTTCCTTTTTAGTAGCCTGACTTGTGTTTATCTCAGCACCTTGTCAACCTGTCAGGTGTGTTGCAGCTGGGTTGGTGTTTATCATGGGTTCGATTGGTATTGTGTCAGCTACTCAGGATACTGCGATTTGTTCGTAGAACAAAGATGTGAAGGGTGGCGCAGCCCCAGAGTGATGAAATTGCAAGAAAATAAGGAAAAACACAGAGTTTTGGACGCACTTCTATTCTTGTAGACAGTTGTTGGGCCTCCAAGTGCAGAGGTTTGTAGAACAGCAGCAAGTTTTCCCTTAAGTGGATCACCCAAGGTTTATCAAACTCAGGGAGGAAGTGGTCAAAGGTATTCCCTCTCAAGAAACCCTGCAATCAAGATACAAGAAGTCTCTTGTGTCCCCGACACACCCAATACACTTGTCAGGTGTACAGGTGCACTAGTTTGGCGAAGAGATAGTGAAATACAAGTGGTGTGGATAATTATAAGTGGTAACATTGATATAAAATAACTTGATGGCATGGAAGAGACTAAAGTAAAACTGAAATAAAGATAGAAGCGAGCAAACATGTAACATATCTAGTAGCAAACGGTGTTTCAGTGCTTAGAAACAAGGCCTAGGGATCATACTTTCACTAGTGAACACTCTCATATAAATATATTATCTTCATGATACTACTGTTAACTACTCTCTGGTTGGACACTCTAATCGATGGTAGGGCTATAACAGCACACCTCAAAGTAACCCTTTCCCATCTAGAAAACCCCACACTGTCACCTTGAGTACTAGATGAGTCCAACAAACACCACAATTTCATAAAGACATCCAACTCCAAATATAACTCATAACAAGTATTTGTAATATCTAGCTTAAGTGCCACCATGGTGTGCACGCTGTCACTTTCACACACATGGGGAGAGCAGAGATTCATTAAAGCACTTGAGTAGCAGAATAGATCTATAGATTACAAGCTCATGATCTCAATAAGATCATGCATAGAGAGAGAGAGATGAACACATAGCTACCGGTAGAACCCTTAGCCTCGAGAGAGAGAACTACTCCCTCCTCATCATGGGAATCAGTAATGGTGATGAAGATGGCGGTGGAGATCGATGGAGATGGCTCCGGGGGCACTTCCCTATCCCGGCAGGGTGCCGGAACAGAGACTTTCTGTCCCCCGAATCTCCCCTTCGGTGGCGGCGGTGCTGCGGAGCTTTTCATGGGTGGAGGCTTGATTATATAGGGTTTTCGCATCAGGAGGCTTCTTATAGGCGAATAGGCAAGGTCGGTGGGCGGCTAGGGGGCCCACACCACCTGGTGGCAAGGCCAGGGCTAGCCCATGCCACCACATGGTGTGGAAAGGCCTTGGCCCTCCTCCGTCTCGTATTCTTGCTCCAAGTGTCCCCCGGTAAAATAATAACTTTGCCTTTTGTCCCGTCCAATTCCGAGAATATTCATTTTCTGACTTCCTGGAACCAAAAACAGCAGAAAACAGGCAACTGGCACTATGGCTCTTGTTAATAGGTTAGTCCAAGAAATCATATGAAAAGTACTCCAAAGGGTGGACAAAACACAAGAAAGCAGATAAAACCAAACATGGAACATCAAAAATTATAGATACATTTGCAATGTATCAACATCCCCAAGCTTAACTCCTACTCGTCCTCGAGTAGGTAAGTGATAAAAAGAAAGAATAATTTTTGCGGTGACATGCACCATCATAAACTTGATCAAAGTATTTGTAAAACATTCAAAGCTGGGATCATAGTACTTCAATCATAACATGAAAGATAAAGTTCTAACAATAAGACATAGAAACTATGTTGCAATATGAAAAGGCACAAACAAAAGATTCATGAATAATAATGCTTTGCAAGACGTTTGTTTGTTTCACATAAAGAAAACATAGCATAGTGGCATTCAACTTGTCCCTCATAGAGTAGCAAACATAAATGCATAGGACACCTTCAAAGTTCATAAGAGTGACTAGATACAAATAGTTTAAAGCAAGCAATATCAAGTTATGCATCAATCAACTAGTCTTGGTACAATGCACATAGAACTAAGAATGGCCACTATGCTATCAAAGTAGGTGCATAAAGATAGAAGTCGGAGACTCAACATAAAAGTAAAAGAAAGGCCTTCATAGAAGGAAGTAGGGATTCAAGTCTCATAAAGAGCTTCCAAAAATTGTAGTACTTGTTAGCTTTCAGCCGTCATTGCCCATATCATAAGCATCTTGTAGTGATTAAGGTTAAAGTGAACAAACTATGGTTTATATGCTTGATGGAGTATAAGTTGGAAATCTCATGTCCCTTGAATACGAGGGCCGCTCCTCATGCTACTCAAGTTTCGTAAGTACATATGTATCATAGAGAACCGCCAACGGGGTACCCCTTGCCCGATGATACGGAAGAATCCCCATATCAAAATGACAAGGCAAGCAGACAACAAGCATCTCAGCAATCTTCTTATTTACCGTGGGAATATGGTGCTTTTTTCTCTCTTTCCTCTTTTCATAATCTTTTTTTTTTCTTTTTCGCTTTTTTCTCAATATCGGACTCTTTTTTAATAAGAAGAATGCTTCATAGACAGCTCATTATGGTTACGCTGCAGGTTTCCACCATGTCAGCATGGATTAGACCAGCGGCCCAGGCGTTTCTCTAACACATATACATAACTCCATGGACTTACAAGCTCCCCTTTCATTTCACACCGATGACATCCATAGACAAAAGAGCATGATATCAACTAGGTACAAAGTACAAGTGCAATGTTGAAAGCGTTCCCCATGACAGCATGGTTCTGCTAATCCCCAACATATAAGTGCAAGCATATACAACATAGACGGCACAATGGTTCCAGTTTATTAAGGGCAAGAAAAGTAAAGTGTGCCATCAAGTTCGTGAGAGATTTAATCACTAGTTTTCTCAAAACAAGTTAATTTGGAAGGTAAACAAAAACATGAATATACTTGGAATAGAATAAGCTAGTAGGTAGGTATGGTGGACTCCTTGGAATAACTTGGTTTAAGGAGTTGGATGCATGAGTGGAACTCATACTTGGTTGCGGAGGCTAGCAAAAGACTGGGAGCGACAAACTAAGAGAGCAATAAGGCCATAATCATGCCGAGCGACAAAACATCATTGATCAAGGCATAAAGTGATACTACAATTTGAAAAATAAAGGATCATAAAGGCTTAGGTGACTTGAGATAGTCATAACATGGTGTGTGCATGTGCCAAGTCAACCCAAATAAAGCATCAAAGGAGAATACCACTATACTATGCTTTAATATGCTAAAACAACGCATGATTCATCCAAGGCACATTAAGCAATCTCAATTGTTTATAACAAGTCATGCTACAACAAAGAATACTAAGCATAAAGCCAAAACAATATCAAGCATGTCATGACAAAGCATAGGCCACAGTCAAAAACAAGCTCTCTTTACCACTTAAGCATGAGCTTTCCTACTCTTTTCCAATCCAAACCAAACTATTTGAAAACCAATGTATGAAAGAGGGAGTCCAACATATTTATTCAGCAAACTAAGCAAACCAAGCAAACGAAAAACCAAAACAAAAACAAAAAATAAGACGCTCTAGAACAACACAACTGTGCATGAAACAATAGAAATGAAGTGTTTGGAAGAAACCTGGCATTTTTATTGATGAAGAGGGGGATGCCTTGGGCATCCCCAAGCTTTGACGCTTGTACTTCTTGGATATTTATTGGGGTGACACACGTGGAATCCCCAAGATTGAGCTTTATTCCATCCTTCATCTCATTACTCATTCCTTCCATACACCTGAAATTTTTCCTTCATACAAAACTTCACACAATCTTTATTAGCAACATTAGTGCACTCAAAATAATAAGTATTTTAGGTTCAGTTCTAACACCAATAAACTTCCATTAATACACTAGCTACTGTAGCACTTCCCTCAAAAATCTCAATTCCCCAAAAGAACTCAAAAAGGAACCAATAAGAAGCAAATGCAGAAAATGGCAAAAATCTGTCAAAACAGACCAGCAGGTAAAGAAGAATTTTTTCGAAGACCTTATGTTGCTCAAATCGAAAAGTGTTGAGCTAAATAAAGTTAGATAACAACCTGGGACAGAAGCACAAAAATTCACGCCTCAAAAGGACATACATATATTTTACATGAATTTTTACGGCGAAGCACAGAAATCTGTTTCGGGACAATAACTTTCCCAATCACTACGTCTCTCTCATTAGAGGTTACTCTTGACACAAAGAGCAAATAAAAAGGATAAGGAGTGGTTATTGCAGAGGTAATAACTTCCAAGACTCATCTAAAACTTTTGGGTTATCTCCCAATAAGTACTTTCTTTAACGCCTTTAAGTTATGCATGATAGTTTGAGAAGATGCTCACATAAGAAATATGAATTGAAGTAAAAGAGAGCATCAAAAAGCAAATTCAAAGCACATTTAAGTCTAACCCACTTCCTATGCATAGAAATCTTGTAAAGAAACAAGTCATGAAAGCACAAAGCAACAAGCATAATAAAGCAAAACAAGTGCAACTTCAAGACTTTCAACATAAAGAGGGGAAACTTAATATTATTGAGATGCATAAAACCATGTTTCCCTCTCTCATAATAACTTTCAGTAGCATCATGAATAAAATTAACAATATAACTATCACATAAAAAATTCTTATCATGAGCCACATGCATAAAATGATTATTACTCCACACATAAACATAGTCATTCTTATTAATTGTGGTGGGAGCAAATTCAACAAAATATCTATCATTATTATTCTCATCACCATAATCATCAAATATAGGAGGCATATTTTAATCATAATGAATTTTCTCCTCAATAGTAGGTGGACTAAAAATATCATATTCATCATTGTAATCATCATATATTGGAGGTTTGATATCATCATAAGCAATAGAATAGCTATCTTCCAAAGCTGGGGAACTAAAAAGATCATTTTCATAAAAACTAGCATCCCCAAGCTTAGACTTTTCCATAGCATTATCAATAATTGTGTCCAAAGAATTCATACTAACAACATTGCTATTAGCATGCAAATAAAGTTCCATAGGATTTTTAATTTTCTCTTCAAACACTTCATGTCCTAACTCAAGATAAATACTATAAAGCTCTCTAATTTTGTTGTTGTTTTCCATTAAGCCTAGCTAGTGAAAACAAGAAACAAAAAGACAAAATGGCAGAATCTAAAGGAAATAACTTCGAGCTCTCACACCGGAGGATGTGAGTACCTTTTACCTTACCTCCCCGGTAACGGCGCCAGAAAATAGGCGTTTGCCGTGGGAGGTTCTTCCTCTTTAATCCTCTGGTGTGAATAACTTTTACCTTTCCTCCCCGCCAACGGCGCTAGAAAATAGCTTGATGTCTACGCACTTCTATTCTTGTAGACAGTTGTTGGGCCTCCAAGTGCAAAGGTTTGTAGAACAACAGCAAGTTTTCCCTTAAGTGGATCACCCAAGGTTTATTGAACTCAGGGAGGAAGTGGTCAAAGGTATCCCTCTCAAGCAACCCTGCAATCAAGATACAAGAAGTCTATTGTGTCCCCAACACACCCAATACACTTGTCAGGTGTATAGGTGCACTAGTTCGGCGAAGAGATATTGAAATACAAGTGGTATGGATAATTATAAGTGGTAACGGTGATATAAAATAACTTGATGGCATGGAAGAGACTAAAGTAAAACTAAAATAAAGAAAGAAGCAAGCAAACATGTAACAGATCTAGTAGCAAACGGTGTTTCAGTGCTTAGAAACAAGGCCTAGGGATCATACTTTCACTAGTGAACACTCTCATATAAATATATTATCTTCATGATACTACTCTTAACTACTCTTCGGTTGGACACTCTAATCGATGGTAGGGATATAACAACACACCTCAAAGTAAGCCTTTCCCATCTAGAAAACCCCACACTGTCACCTTGAGTACTAGATGAGTCCAACAAACACCACAATTTCATAAAGACATCCAACTCCAAATATAACTCATAACAAGTATTTGTAATCTCTAGCCTAAGTGCCACCATGGTGTGCACGCTATCACTTTCACACACATGGGGAGAGCAGAGATTCATTAAAGCATTTGAGTAGCAGAATAGATCTATAGATTACAAGCTCATGATCTCAATAAGATCATGCATAGAGAGAGAGATGAACACATAGCTACCGGTAGAATCCTTAGCCTCGAGAGAGAGAACTACTCCCTCCTCATCATGGGAATCAGTAATGGTGATGAAGATGGCGGTGGAGATCGATGGAGATGGCTCCGGGGGCACTTCTCTGTCCCGGCAGGGTGCCGGAACAGAGACTTTCTGTCCCCCGAATCTCCCCTTTGGTGGCGGCGGTGCTGCGGAGCTTTTCGTGGCTGGAGGCTTGATTATATAGGGTTTTCGCATCAGGAGGCTTCTTATAGGCGAATAGGCAAGGTCGGTGGGCGGCTAGGGGGCCCACACCACCTGGTGGCACGGCCAGGGCTAGCCCACGCCACCACATGGTGTGGCAAGGCCTTGGACCTCCTCCGTCTCGTATTCTTGCTCCAAGTGTCCCCCGGTAAAATAATGACTTTGGCTTTTGTCCCGTACAATTCCAAGAATATTCATTTTCTGACTTCCTAGAACCAAAAATAGCAGAAAACAGGCAACTGGCACTGTGGCTCTTGTTAATAGGTTAATCCAAGAAATCATATGAAAAGTACTCCAAATGGTAGACAAAACACAAGAAATTAGATAAAACCAAGCATGGAACATCAAAAATTATAGATACATTTGCAATGTATCAAGCTCTTAGCTTTATTTAGTCGCAGAATAGTATGAGGTACAATGTGTGGCTAAGTAGCCTGGCTGAATAGCCTTTTGTAATGTAAAATGACTAGGGGTAGAAACGACGCAACTGCGCGACATTCCAGGGGTTGGAGTATGCGACTCCAGTCTTGAAATCTTTAAGGCGATAGGCGCCACCTGGGATTACTTCTGTAATCAAGTAAGGTCCTTCCCAAGGGGAGTTGAGCTTGAGATGCCCTTGTTGCTTGAATCGCAGGACCAGGTCTTGATGTCTACGCACTTCTATTCTTGTAGACAGTTGTTGGGCCTCCAAGTGCAGAGGTTTGTAGAACAGCAGCAAGTTTTCCCTTAAGTGGATCACCCAAGGTTTATCGAACTCGGGGAGGAAGTGGTCAAAGGTATCCCCTCTCAAGCAACCCTGCAATCAAGATACAAGAAGTCTCTTATGTCCCCAACACACCCAATACACTTGTCAGGTGCATAGGTGCACTAGTTCGGCGAAGAGATAGTGAAATACAAGTGGTATGGATATATAAAATGGTGCTAGAAAATATCTTGATGGCGTGTGGTTGACGTGGGAAAAGACTAAAGGCAAACTGAAATAAAGATGGAAGCAAGCAAACATGTAACAGATCTAATTGCAAACGGTGTATCAATGCTTAGAAACAAGGCCTAGGGATCATACTTTCACTAGTGAACACTCTCATATAAATATCTTCTCTTTATGATACTACTCTTAACTACTCTCCGGTTGGACACTCTAATCGATGGTAGGGCTATAACAACACACCTCAAAGTTCATCCTTCCCATCTACAAAACCCCACACTATCACCTTGAGCACTAGATGGTTCCAACAAACACCACAATTCCATAATGACATCCAACTCCAAATATAACTCATAACAAGTATTTGTAATCTCTAGCCTAAGTGCCACCATGGTGTGCACGCTGTCACTTTCACACACATGGGGAGCAGAGATCTATTAAAGCACATGAGTAGCAAGGTAGATCTATAGATTACAAGCTCATGATCACAATATGATCATGCATAGAGAGAGATATGAACACATAGCTACTGGTAGAACCCTTAGCCTCGAGAGAGAACTACTCCCTCCTCATCATGGGAATCAGCAACAGTGATGGAGACGGTGGTGAAGATGGATGGAGATGGCTCCGGGGGCACTTCCCCATCCCGGCAGGGTTCCTGAATAGAGACTTTCTGTCCCCCGAATCTCCCCTTCGGTGGCAGCGGTGCAGCGGAACTTCTCGTGGATTTCTGATTGACGATTTAGGGTTGCCGCATCGGGAGGAATATATAGCCGAAAGGGCAAGTTCGGTGGAGGCCGGAGGGGCCCACACCACCTGGTGGCGTGGCTAGGGTGGACCCGCGCCACCCTATGGTGTGGCTGGCCCCTGGCCCCTCTCCGTCTCGTCTTCTGGCTCCGTGTTCCCCTCGGTGAAATATTGACTTTGGCTTTTGTCCCGTCCAATTCTGAGAATATTCATTTTCTGACTTTTTGGAACCAAAAATAGCAAAAAACAGGAAACTGGCACTGTGGCTCTTGTTAATAGGTTAGTCCAAGAAATCATATGAAAAGTACTCCAAAGTTGGAAGAAAACACAAGAAAGTAGATAAAACCAAGCATGGAACATCAAAAATTATAGATACATTTGCAATGTATCAGGTCTCCTTCGACAAAGGATATGGGGCGTAGCCTTCTGCTGTGGTAGTTGCGGAGGCTCTGCTGGTAGATCATTCATCTCTCCACTACTATCTTGCGTGCCTCGTCAAGGAGGTCGACGGAGTCTTCAAGTGCGAGAGTTGACTCCTTCTCGCTGTATGCAACCACCCGTGGGGCTTTGTAGCGTACTTCTGCGGGTAAAACCACATAAGAACCATGCATCATGAAGAATGGAGTGTATCTCGTGGCCCTGTTTGGAGTTGTGCATAGGCTCCAAAGTACGGATTGTAGCTCATTTGACCAGCATCCAGCTGCTTGTTCGAGTGGTCGGAGGAGTCATTTCTTGATTCCATCGCAGACGAGGCCATTGGCATTTTCGACTTGACCTTTGGTATGCGGGTATGCTACCGAGGCGTAGCTTATGTTGATTCCTAGGTTTTTGCAGAATTCCTAGAACCCCTTAGAGGTGAAGTTTGTCCCATTGTCCGTGATGATGCTATGTGGTACTCCAAAACGGTAGACAATGGACTCGAAGAACTTGACAGCGCTAGCGCCTGATTGATTCGTCACTACCATGGCCTCGATCCACTTGGTGAACTTGTCGACCGCGACGAAGAGGTATACATAACCTCCTCGCGAGGACCTTGTCGAGTCCCCATTGTGCGAATGGCCAGGCCAATGGGATTGGCCTGAGTTCTGCGCTAGGTGCGTGAGGTTTATCCGCAAATTGCTGGGAAGCGTTGCAGCTATAGACAATGTCCTTGGCGTCACGCATGTCCGTGGGCCAGTAGAATCCAGCTCACAGAGCTTTGGGAATGAGGGCGCGACTGCCAGCGTGATGCCCACAGGTGCCTTCATGTATGTCGAGGAGGACGGCCCTTTGTCCCTATTGGAGACGCACCGTTGGAGTACCCTTGTGATGTTGCGCTTGTATAATTCACCGTTGATGAGGGCGAATGCCTTGGATCGTCGCGTGATGTGTCGCGCATCAGTCGGGTCTTCTGGCAGCCTTTTGCTGAGCATGTATGTGATGTACGGCTGTGTCCAGGATGGTTCGATCATCATGACCTCCATTGGTCCTTCGAGTCCCGTATCAAGCTCCATGTCGTCGAGTGCCATTGGCTCGTTGGGTGGCGTAGCCCCCGAGTTCATTGACGTGCTTGGTTTCTATGTTGTAGCCTTTTGCTTGATGGAGCGCTTGCAGATGCGCTCGAGGAATACCCAGATGGTATGGGGGCGCAGGTGGAGCCAATGTTCGAGAGTGTATCCGCCTCTTCATTGCTTTCGCGGCCTACACGCCGCAGCTCACAGCCGTCGAAGTCTCCCTCAAGTGTGTCATAGAGGTCATGATAGGCGATCATGTTGTTGCTTATTGCGTCGCACTCGTGCATCGTTTGGTTGACCACCAGTTTGGAGTCGCCATAGATGATGAGCCTCTTGGCACCGCAGGCTTTCACCATCCGCATCCCGTGTATTAAGGCCTCGTACTCAGCTTCGTTATTGGAGGCTGTGAACTGCATTCGCAGGATATCTTTCATCTTGTCTCCTTGGGGCGTTGTCAGTATGACACCTGCGCCAGCTCCGTCCTTTCGCTTGGATCCATCGAAGTGCATTGTCTAGAGGTAGGACATATCTGGTTTGTCAGGGAGCTGGGTCTTCATCTAGTGCACGAGGAAATCTGGGAGAACTTGCGACTTGATCGTGTCACGCTTCTCGTATGTGATGTCGCGTGGCGACAACTCTATTCCCTAGAGCGTGCCCGAGCGGGGCTTCGTTTACCACCACGATTGAGTGCTCCTGGAAGTAGTGGCGCAGTTGCCTGGCTATCATGAAGACGCCGTATGCCAGCTTCTGGTAGTGCGGGTACCACTGCTTTGTTGGCGTGAGCACCTCGCTGAGGTAGTATATTGGGTGTTGTAACCCGTGGACTTTATTTTCTTCGGCTCGTTCAACTAGGAGCACCGTGCTGACCACCTGGTTGGTGGCGGAGATGTAGAGCAGTGGTTCCTTTTCACGAGGCGTCACCAGTACTGGCGAGGTGGACAGTAGACGCTTGAGGTTGTCGAATGCTTCTTGCGCTTTGTCTGTCCATTCGAACTTGTCAGCCTTGCGGGAGGAGTTGGTAGAAGGGTAGTGCCTTTTTGCCCATTCGACTAATGAATCGACTGAGCGCAACGATTCACCCAGCCAGCTGCTGGATGCCTTTTACGTTCTTCGTCTTCTCCATGGCCAGTATGGCCTTTATTTTCTTCGGGTTTGCTTCGATCTCTATCGCAAAGATGAGTTACCCGAGTAACTGCCCCGATGGCATGCCGAAGGCACATTTGTCCGGATTGAGCTTGATCCGGTAGCGGTCGAGGTTAGCGAAGGTCTCGCGGATATCATTGATTAACGTGGCCTCCTCCTTCGTTTTGATGATGATGTCGTAAACATAGACTTGAATATTGTGGCCAAGTTGGTTCTTGAGGCAAGCCTGCATGCACTGCTGGTAGGTGGCTCCTGCATTTTTTAGCTCGAAGGGCATCGTGTTGTAGCAGAACACACCAAAAGGCATTGTAAATGCTATTTTCTCCTGGTCTTCCTCCTTCATTCGAATCTGATTGTAGCCTGAGTAGGCGTCGAGGAAGCAGAGGCGCTCACATCCTACGGTGGAGTCGATGATTTGGTCGATTCGTGGCAACAGGAAGTGATCCTTTGGGCAGTGCTTTTTCAGGGAGGTGAAGTCCACGCACATCCGTAGGATATCCATGTCTTTTTTAGGCACAAGCACTGTTTTAGCAAGCCAGGTGCTTTCCTTGATCTCGCGTATGAAGTTTGTGTCGAGGAGTCTATTGATCTCCATTACGACTGCTTTTTCTCTTGGTTCAGACAACCGCCATATTGTCTTCTTGACTGGCCTTGCGTCTGGATTCACGTTGAGTGAGTGCTCGGTGAATTCCCTGGGAACCCCTGGCATGTCCGCTGGACACCAGGCGAAGATTTCCTAGTGCTCATGGAGGAATTCGACGAGCGCGAGTTCCTATGCAGAACTCAAGTTGTTGGCGATGAGGGCCGTCTTGGTCAGGTCCATTGGGTGGACCTGGGCTTTCTTCATATGCACCGATGAGTCAAAGGATAGGTCGGGTGAACTTGGCCTGCTCAGGGGAGGCAGACTGTTGTCTGTCGACTCCTTATGATGAGGGTTTAACTCGTCAATGCCCATTGTTATGGGCTTGGGTTTTGGAGAAGGAGGGAGCGCTTGAGGCATCAGTCGGCTAGCAAACAAGCACACAAGGACGCAAGGTTTACCTAGGTTCAGGCCTCGTAGAGGTCCCTACTCCTGCTTGTCTGCTCTTGGAACTAATGAAGGAATCGAAGATTACAATGGTGCGCAGATGCAATCTGGCGAAGGTTGTGGAAACTAGGGTTGCGTGTCTCTTTCTCGCTGCCCCCTCCTAGCCTTTATATAGATAGGCTAGGTCTTGGGTAGCAGGTCGAGTCGGTTACAGATTAGGTTTTTCCCTTTGAACTTTCTATCTTGAGTTTCTTCTTGTCTCACAAGCAATCGAGAGTCCATGGGCTACTCGAATTCTCCACTGGGCCTTGGCAACACCGTGGGCTTCTGCCGTATCTGGACCGTATATACCAAACTCGAGTACCTGTAGGGTATACCCATGTCAGTAGCCCCTGAGTGCCCAGTGGAATCGCAGATTCGACTGGGGACTATATGAAGCCTTTCGAGAGCATGACTGAGTATTTTTCGAGTGTTTTGTTCGTGCCATAGGGATTGTTGATATACGTGCCTAATTTAACCGATGTATCGGTGTCAGTTAACTGCCTTAGGGCAAAACAACGCAATCTACTCAAACTCGAGTCCCCAAACTCGAATTTGAAAAAGTGTTGGTGTAATTCGACTCAGGCCGTGGAGGTCTTACAGAAGTCGAATTCCAGTATAAAAGTCTGAGCACTCGACGCGTCCGTCAAGTCATGTTCATCGTACCTGTAGGAACGGATATGTTTCTGGTAGTGCGTAGCAGATGCGTTTCCAGGCCTTATTCAGGTCTTATCTTCACACTGTAAGCGCGACATCCGAATTTTTGTCATCGCGGAGATGATTCGGGTGGCCCAGGTGACGCGGTCTCTTTGCAGGGAGAGTATGAGGCGGAGTTGCCATAGCATTCGAGTGTGGATGTTATCTACACAGAGTATGATGTACAAATAATCATAGGGTGCACGACTAGCACTCCCTATGGGAGTAGCCCCCGAGTGCCTGGTTGAGTCGAAGACTCGAGCGGGGACCAAAAACTTTTGGCGACTGCTATCGTCTTTTGTTGATTGTTTCAGTCGAATTTGCTTTCGCGCTCCCTATGGGAGTAACCCAGATCTTCACAATCGAATCACAGATTCGAGTGATGGGTTATCTTAAATGCTTATACACCTGCATAAAAATAATCGTAGGGTGCACGACTAGCGCTCCCTATGGGAGTAGCCCCCGAGTGCTTGGTTGAGTCGAAGACTCGAGCAAGGACTAAAATAGTCAAAATCTTTAGTTGCTCATATTGATGACGTCAGTGATGACGATGCGATGCCATCATTTGCCCGCGTGAGCGGTTTTTACGGGACGTGACGAGCGGTGGGTCCCACTTTCTGACTTCGATTTGACTGGGCGTGCGTAATCTTCTGTTTTAACTACGTCTCCTCGATTTCCGCGCGTAATGGGAACAATGGGGGAACGGTTCGTACTTCAGCTTCACCACGTGTCAGTGCGATGTGAGCCATGCGTGTAGTAGGGTTTCTGCTGGCCGTTGGATGGATTCTTCAAGGAGGTTAAGTAGGAGCGCCGCTGCGGTAATTTCCCCATTTGTCTTCGTTGTTCTTGGCTCCATTGCCATTGCCGCGGCTCTCTGCTTGCTTGCGCACATTCTCGTTGCAGCGCTGGACCAGCTCCACACTTTCCCCATGTACTTCCTCCATTCCCATCGCCATCAGAAGATGGGCAAGAAGAAAGGAGGCGCTGCCGCTGGGTTCGCCGCCGCCAAGAAGAAGGGCGGTTCTGCCACTGTGGGTACCAGCGCCGCCAGCGCTGGGAAGAAGAAGGGCACTGGTACCCGCGTCACCAATGGCGCTTGGCGAGCGTCTATCATCAGGCCCGCCAAGCTGCAACTTCATCGTTGAGATGGGGTTCTTCCGTCCGCAGAGAACAATTCGCGAGTGCCCGGCGAGGATGTAATCCCATGTCCTCCTCCTGGTTTTCGGGTGATGTTCCTTGCGTTCATCATTCGTGGTCTTTCTCTGTCCCTGCATCCTTTCTTCAGGGGCCTCCTATGTTTCTTCGGGCTCCAGCTGCATCAGCTGTCCCCAAATTCTATTCTTCATATTTCCTGCTTCATCACTCTTTGCCAGTGCTGGCTCGGAGTTGAGCCACACTTTGGTCTCTTTAAGAGGCTTTTTAAGCTGAAACGCTAGTCAGCGTCTAGCTCTGTAGTCTATGACGTAAGTGTTTTCGGAATTCATGTCGACTCCTCCGTCACCTACTTTGCCATCAACCTCACCGCGTCCGTCCAAGGGTGGAGGGACAAGTGGTTCTACATCCGCGACTAGAAGGCCAACAGAGAGCACTACAGACTTGCACCCTTCGACCCCATGGCGACTTGCAATAGGAGGCACTTCTGGAAGAACGTCATTATGCCCGGCGAGTCCGTGGAGACAGAAGTCCTATATGAACACGTCTATGACCTCGAAAGCCGCATAGGTAAGGAAGAGGGTGGCGCTGCCCTTATTCGCACCTGGTTGCGCCGCCGTGTTCAGCCTCTGCAAGCCAGAGCGCATCCCATGTTCCGCTGGACCGGTGCTAATGATGTCACTCGTGTGTCCGCTGAGGCCATTTCCGCGGGTGAAGTTGATAAGAGGGTGCGACTAGTCACCAAATACACCACCAAGGAGGATCTCCCAGGTGAACCAGCCGTGCCCCCTTTCGACGCCTCTAATTCTCATCCTGAGGTAGAATTACACCGTGAAGTAGTTTCTATTTTTTCGATTGCTTTTTTATGATGCTTTGATAGGTAATGTTGTATCTTTGAAATGTAGGACTGGAAGGTGTCTCCCAGTTTGCCCCTTGCCCCGAAGGGGTTCTTCCTTGCGAAGTGCATGAAGAGGACGAGTCGGAGTCGACCGTTCCACTTGAAGAGGAAGGAGCTCCCGAGTCCAGCGATCCGGACACTCGCAAGCGTTCCCGCGGCAAGGATTCGGATGCTTCATCGTCGACGATGCCAGAAGGCCCTTCGGCTGTTGTTGTAGAGGGGCCAATCCCCCCCATTCCTGTGTGCTCCATGTCTCCTCCTGCCCGGAAGAAGCTGCGGCTCCCAAAGGAGTCATCAGAGTCGGAGGAGAAATCCTTCGACCTTGATAAATTTGACTGGTAAGTTTTAGACTTTGCCTTGGTTTCTTCTCAGAGTTGCTGCTTTTCCTGAAGGTTTTGCTTGATGTTTGTTCCAGCCAAGCGGCGTCATCGTCTTTTGACGATGTCCAGTTTGTGAAGGAGTCTGGAGTCGTGAACCCCAAGGCCAAGAAGATGGCCGAGCGGCCTCCTTCTCCTCCATTAGCGGCCTACTCCGGGCATAATTCATCGAGTTCCCCACATGCTGGGGAACATCAGATGGTTACTCGGATGTCTGTGCGACAGCCTTCTTCGAAGTCTGTGGACGATCATGTAGGTATCTTGGAATTGGCAGTCGAATTCATTCTTGGACCTATTTACTTGAACTTATATTGTCTCCTGATGCAGCTCGCCATGAAGGAAGCTGCCCGCCTGGCAGAGCAAGTCCTTGACATGGGTCGACAGCATGCGCGACTGGACAATCGCCATCGCATTGTCGAAAGTAATTCTTGACTTCGTCTTTGTCTCAGTGAATTTCATTG
Organism: Avena eriantha; assembly: GCA_910589775.1. Taxonomy (NCBI): domain Eukaryota; kingdom Viridiplantae; phylum Streptophyta; class Magnoliopsida; order Poales; family Poaceae; genus Avena; species Avena eriantha. Next base: position 437,599,857 of record OU342744.1, read on the forward strand.
ATTCGATGTGGTGATATGCCCTGTATGTCGCACCCGAACATAATGAATTACTTTGCCATGCTGCTGCACTGGAGAAGACGTTGGCTGCGGCGACGAAGAGTCACGATGAGGCGATCACAGCCTTGGAGGAGTCACGGAAGCGAGAGGAGGATCTCCGTGTCTCCACTGCTAAGAGGGAGAAGTTGTTCGAAGAGCAACATTTCTCGATTGCCAAGTCCCTCTCAGGTCTTCTTTTTCATTTGGATGTGCCCTGCTCTTCTGTGCTTTGACCTATGGTTGTTATACTAACACTTTTATGTATGCATATGCCAGCGGCTTGAGCTTTGAAGACCAATATCTGCGCCATGCGGATGCATTGGCAGGCGCCGTCGCTGTAGTCGAAGAACGTAGTGTATCCCTCCAAAAGACGTTGGGGAAGGCCAAGGATGTACTCAGTCATATCCGCGAGGAATTCACTCCCAAGGCCGGACTGATCGACAATCTTGGAGACTTGGTGGAGTCCCTGGCTAGAGGAATCCCTGCGGACTTCAAGAACTCGCAGCGCTCCGTCGACGCCAACATGGCACTCGCAATGGTGCAAGCCCATGGTGTGGATATGGACCCTGCCGCTATTTCTGGGGCAATGCCTATCGACGCTGGAGGTTAGCAGGTAGTGTTTGCTCCCTTTGTTGGTAAATGCAAAAATTATGGTCCTCAGCTTATCGAGACACTCGCTAAGTATTCCGAGGAGCGGCGTCAAGCGAAGGCTGCGAAGGCTGTGGAATCTGGGGTACTACCGCCAAGTACGTGGCGTCGGAGACTACCACGAATGCGATGAAGCCCCCGAAGCCCAAATCCAAGTCAAAGAAAAATGCTCCATAGTCTGCCTGTGTAATAGCTCTAGTGTTTGGCCATTTGTTTTGTGGAACAATGCTTTGATGGGGGTACCCCAGTCAAGACTTTGATATGTTTGAATGCATCTAAGCCTTTCGTCAATGTAACCTCAGCCTCTTATTTGCTTTTGCTTGGTTCGTGATAGGGTGCATCGAGTGGTCCTTCGAGTGATCCTCGTGATCAGCCACCCACTGATGAGACCTTGGCGCAGCCGTGGTCAAGGGTGGATGAGTTGTCCCTACTTTTGTGACTGCGCGATCGCGTTAAGCAGCTGGAACGTGAGTTGCCCATCCATCGTGGTAACACGGATGTATGGAAGTCGAGGGCGGAGAAGGCTACCGCCCGCGAGCATTATCTGTTGGAGGAGGTGACGCAGCTGGGCGATCAATTCAAGTGTTACATTTCTGCCCTCTTATCTTTTCTTTTGGTCAGTCGTGGCAATTCTTTGTCTTCATCCTTTGCCCTTTTGCTTGGTGTAGTTGTCAGTGCTAGTCATCCGCAGGATGAGAATGACCGAATCTCTATTCGAATGAATGACCTGTCCCAGGAGCAGCTTCAGGCAAGTGGGTACTTTTGGGTGGACCATGATCGTGCGATTGCACTTGCAACCCTGCAGGATCGTGTTTCTCAAGTACTCCATTTTTTGAAGAAGGAGCAGTCGTGCCTTAGGCATATCTACCAAATGATGTTTCCACTAGACACCATCCCTTCAAGCATGTTGGCTCTTCTGGCGAAGTTCCAAGATCTGAGTGCAGTTCATGAGTGTGTGCAACAACAGTTAGTGGCTGGTGCCAAGACTGCTTTGTCACTAGTGCGACTGCATAGGCTAGACGTAGATGTTGTAGCTGTTGCTGCTGGGCCGCGGACTCTGCCCGAAGGTTCGACCTGGAACATGGTGCCACATTACCAGGCAGTTGAGCGCTCAACAGAAGAAATCATCGACTTCTTCGAGGAGCAGACGAACGTTCTTCTGTTGCAGCAATAGCTTTAGCTTGTGTCCTGCACACAATTGTTCAAGTGTTGTAAAGTTCATATAGATATGTTGGGTGTAATTAATACTCATTGATATGTGGAAAGCTTGTTAGCTATATATTTTTTCGAGTGCGTTGCACTTTGCGATTCCTTTTTGTTAGCCTGACTTGTCTTTATCTCAGCACCTTGCCAAGCTGTAAGGTGCGTTGCAGCTAAGTTGGTGTTTGTCAAGGGTTTGATTAGTGCATCAGCTACTCAGGATATCGCAATTAGTTCGTAGAACAGGTGCGCAAAGGGTGGCGCAGCCCCCCGAGTAATAATATTGCGAGAAAATAATAGAAAACACAGAGTTTTGGGGCACTTAGCTTTATTTATTCGTAGAACAGCATGAGGTACAATGTGTGGCTAAGTATCCTGGCTGAATAGCCTTTATTTGTAAATGTAAAAACGAATAGGGGTAGAAGCGAAGCAGCTACACGACGTTCCAGGGGTTGGATTATGCGACTCCTATCTCGAGATCTTTGAGGCAATAGGCGCCACCTGGGATTACTTCTGTAATCACGTATGGTCCTTCCCAAGGGGACTCGAGCTTGAGATGCCCTTGTTTCTTCAGTCACAGGACCAGGTCTCCTTCGACGAAGGATCTTGGGCATAGCCTTTTATTGTGGTAGTTGCGGAGATTTTGCTGATTGATCATTGATCTCTCTGCGGCGATTTCTCGTGCTTCGTCGAGGAGGTCGACGGAGTGTTCGAGTGCGAGAGTGGACTCCTGCTCGCTGTAGGCTACCACCCGTGGGGCTTTGTAGCGTACTTCTGCGGGTAGTACCGCTTCAGCACCGTGTACCATGAAGAACGGAGTGTATCCTGTGGTGCTGTTTGGGGTTGTGCGCAAGCTCCAGAGTACGGATTGCAGCTTGTCTAGCCAGCATCCAGCAGGTTGTTCGAGTGGTTGGAGGAGTCATTTCTTGATTCCACCGCAGACAACGGTGTTGGACTTTTCGACTTGACCGTTGGTCTGTGGGTGAGCCACCGAGGCGTAGCTTATGTTGATTCCCAGGATTTCGCAGAATTCCAGGAACTCCTTGGAGGTGAAGTTTGTCCCGTTGTCCATGATGATACGGTGTGGCACTCCAAAGCGGTAGACGATGGACTTGAAGAACTTGACGGCGTTGGCCCCTGATTTATTTGTCACCAGCATGGCCTCTATACACTTTGTGAATTTGTCGGCTGCGACTAAGAGGTAGACGTAACCTCCTCGTGAGGATATGGGGAGCTTGCTGACCATGTCGAGTCCCCATTGTGCGAAAGCCCAGGCCAATGGTATTGGCCTGAGTTCTGCGCCAGGTGCCTGAGGATTGTCCGCGAATCACTGGCAAGCGTTGCAGCGCTGGACGATGTCCTTGGCATCGCGCATGGCCGTAGGCTAGTAGAATCCAGCTCGTAGAGCTTTGGCGAAGATGGCGCGACTGCCAGCATGGTGCCCGCAAGTGCCCGCAAGTTCCTTCGTGGATGTCGAGGAGGACGGCCCTTCCGTCTCTGTTGGAGACGTGCCGTTGGAGTACTCCTATGATGCTGCGCTTGTACAGTTCGCCGTTGATAACAGCAAACGCCTTGGATCGTTGTGCGATGTGTCGCGCGTCCGTCGGATCATCTGGTAGCCTCTTGCTGAGTAGATATGTGATGTAGGGTTGTGTCCAGGATGGCTCGATCATCATGACGCCCATTGGTCCTTCGAGTCTTGTGTCTAGCTCCAGGTCGTCGAGTGCTCTTGGCTCGTTGGGTGGCGTAGCCCCCGAGTCCGTTGATGCGCCTGCTTTCTTCTCAGGATCCTTTGGCTTGATGGAGCGTTCACAGATGCGCTCTAGAAATACTTCAGGTGGTATGGGGCCGCAGGTGGAGCCAATATTGGTGAGTGTGTCCACCTCTTCGTACTCAGCTTCATTGTTGGAGTCGCCATAGATGATGAGCCTCTTAGCGCCGCAAGCTTTCGCCATCTGCATCCGATGGAATAGGGCTTCGTACTCAGCTTCATTGTTGGAGGCCGTGAACTGCATTCGCAGAATGTATTTCAGCTTGTCTCCCTGGGGCGATGTCAGTATGACACCTACGGCAGCCCCGTCCTTTTGTTTGGAACCGTCGAAGTGCATTGTTCAGAGATAGGACATATCTAGCTTTTCAGGGAGCTGGTTCTCCATCCAGTGCACGAGGAAATCAGGGAGGACTTGCGACTTTATCACGTCGCGCTTTTCATATGTGATGTCTCGTGGAGACAACTCGATTCCCCAAAGCATGACTCGTCCGGTAGCATCAGGGTTGTTGAGGATATGCCCAAGCGAGGCGTCGTTGACTACCATGATTGCGTGCTCCTGGAAGTAGTGGCACAGTCGCCTGGCTGTCATGAAGACGCCATACGCCAACTTCTGGTACTGCGGGTACCGCTGTTTTGTCGGCGTGAGCATCTCACTGAGGTAGTAGACTGAGTGCTGTACCCCGTGGACCTTGTTTTCTTTGGCTCGTTCCACTACGAGCACTGTGCTGACCACCTGGTTGGTGGCGGAGATGTAGAGCAACAACGGCTCCTTTTCGCGTGGAGTCACCAGTAGTGGTGAGGTGGATAGTAGACGCTTAAGGTCTTTGAATGCTGCTTGCGTTCGTCTGTCCACTCGATCTTGTTAGCTTTGCGGAGAACTTGATAGAAGGGCAGTGCCTTTTCGCCCATTCAACTGATGAATCGACTGAGCGTCACGATTCACCCAGCTAGCTGCTAGATGCCTCTTACGTTCTTTGGCTTCTCCATGGCTAGTATGGCCTTTATCTTCTTCGGGTTTGCTTCGATCCCTCTCGCGGAGATGAGATACCCGAGTAATTGCCCAGATGGTACGCCGAAGGCGCATTTATCCGGGTTGAGCTTGATTCGGTAGCGGTCAAGGTTGGCGAAGGTCTTGTGGAGATCGTCGATTAGCGAGGCTTCTTACTTTGTCTTGATGATGATGTCGTCAACATAGACTTGGATATTGCGACCAAGTTGGCTCTTGAGGCAGGCCTGCATGCACCGTTGATAGGTGGCTCCTACGTTTTTTAGCCCGAAGGGCATGGTGTTGTAGCAGAACACGCCAAAGGGCGTTGTAAATGCCGTATTCTCTTGATCTTCCTCCTTCATTCAAATCTGATTGTAGCCTGAGTAGGCGTCGAGGAAGCAAAGGCATTCACATCCCGCGGTGGAGTCGATAATTTTGGTCAATTCGCGGCAGCGGGAAGTGATCCTTTCGGCAGTGCTTATTCAGGGAGGTGAAGTCCACACACATCCGCAGGATATCCGTGTCTTTTTTGGGCACCAACAATGTATTAGCGAGCCAAGTGCTTTCCTTGCTCTCGCGTATGAAGTTTGCGTCGAGGAGTCTGTTGATCTCCATTCTGACCGCTTTTGCTCGTGGTTCAAACAGTCGCAGTATTGTCTGCTTGATTGGCCTGGCGTCTGGATTCACGTTGAGTGCATGCTCAGCGAATTCCCTGGGAACCCCTGGCATATCCGCAGGACACCAGGCGAAGATTTCGCAGTGCTCACGGAGGAATTCGATGAGCACGAGTTCCTATGCGGAACTCAAGTTGTTGGCGATGAGGGCCATCTTGGTCAGGTCCATTGGGTGGACCTGGAATTTCTTTGTGTGCACCGACGAGTCGAAGGACATGTCAGGTGAGCTTGGCCTGCTTAGGGGAGGCTGACTATTGTCTGTCGACTCCTTCAATCTTGCGAGTTCCTCCTGCATGCCGAAGGACTGGGAGATTCTGTTGAATTCCCTATCGTAGCTGTCGGACCTCTCGAAGCTCCCGTTTATTGTGATGACGCCGTTTGGACCTGGCATTTTCATCTGTAGGTAGGTGTAGTGTGGCACTGCCATGAACCTAGCAAACGCGACGCGTCCGAGGATGCAGTGGTACTATGAAGGCCACTGTACGACTTCAAAGTCAATGCGCTCGCGTCGAAAGTTTTTCGGCGTGCCAAAGATGACGACGAGGTTGATTTTGCCAAGGGGATATATGCCCTTGCCTGGGATGATGTCGTGGAACGTCGTGTCTGAGACCTCCAGACAAGTCAGAGGGACCCGCATTGCATGCAAGGTACTTGCGAACATGAGGTTAATGTTGCTTCTACCATCCATGAAGACGCGACTCATGTCGAAGCCTTCGATCTATGCCTCGAGTACGAGGGGACAGTGGCCTAGATGGGGGACTTGGCGCGGATGGTCGCGCTTGTCAAAGGTGATGCAGGAGTCGCTGCCACTGAGGTACTCAGTGGTGGAGGGTGGGGAATTTGTCGCCAAGTTTACTTGGCGAGTGATGGCCTTCTGCACTCGATTGGAGGGGCGTCCTTTTTGAATCATCATGTTGCCCACGGCCCATGGGTACGGCTCGCCTCCATGGTGCTAGACTGGTGTGGCCGTGGGTGATGGTCCGGGCGGTGGTGGAGGAGCTCCATGTGCTACCGCGCCTGGGGCGGCTCCATAACCCCTGTTGACTACATCGCGATTCATCCGAGCCAGGCATTCATGGATCTTGAGGAACTCGCGGCAGTCCTTGAGGAGGTGGCTGGATTTCTTCTTACCGTCGTGCTTGTCAATATAGAAGTGCACGTTCCATGGCCCAGACAGTTTGTCCTCGATAGATGTTGTGGGTGCCTCTTCGCGAGTGCGGCGCTGCCATACTTGCGTGGTTTTCCCGGAGTCGCGGTATCCACCGCTGCGATAGCCGCTGTTGCGTTTGTCGTTGTGTTTGTCGGTGTAGCCTGCTGTGACCATATTGACGTCGTCGCGGTCATCGTAGATGCGTATTCGACGCATGCTTCGATGGTCACGTCTACGTTCGAGTTCTGCTTCATCGTCGGAGTGAACACGTTTTTTCACCAAGTCTTCTCCATCCGGCCACCGATTCGCGATTTCCATCAGGTGGTCAATTGTTTTGGGCTTCGAGCGGCCAAGCTCCTCCCTGAGCTCTATGCGGCAGACACCGCCGTTGAACGCGTCAATCGCGCGATCCTCTGAGATGTTTTCTGCAGAGTTCTTGATGATGGACCACCTCTGGATGTACGAGCACAGCGACTCGCCAGATCTTTGTTGGCAACCTCTTAATTCTTCGGTTGATGTGGGCCTTTTGTAAGTGCCCTTGAAGTTGCGGACGAAGCTGTAGACCAGCTCTTCCCATCTGCGAATGGATCCGCGCGGGAGGTTGTTGAACCATGCGCGAGCGGCCCCCTGCAGTTGTAGCTGTAGGCATTGCATGGCCATGCTTCGACTCCCGCCGGGGAGCCTGGCGGAGGAGATGTGGTCCTCCAACCAGATTTTCAGGTCATGCAGACCGTCAAACTTTGGGTTCTCCGATGGGAGTTTGAACCCCTTAGGCATTCGCTTCTGCCTGATGGCTCTTCTGAAGCATCTGGCACCGCAGAGCTTCACATTTTCATCCTCTAAGTCAGTCGAACGAGCACATCGTGCGTGCATCTTTTCGACTTTGTGTTGTGTGATGTCATCACGCGCGTCGTAGTCGTGGTCGTGCCGTCACGAACGGCGACATCGAGACAGGTCGTGGCCATGATCGCTGGACGCGGGCGAGGAGTAGTGCTTTGCTAGAGCCTTGCCCTTCTTCGGCTCCGGCGTTGGCTCATTATCGAGGGCGGCCTCGATTAGCCCCAAGCCCGCGATCGTAGATCGATCCATGGCAGCTTGTGGATCTCCAGCTGGCGGCTGGTTGTTGAGGAGGTACATGGTGGCCGCCATTACCGCGGCTTGCGGCGTCTTCGGGAGCACATTGCCACGCGTATCCACCGTCATGGAGCCGAACTCGAGGACCTTTGCAGCTTCTACGTGATCTTGATCGGTGAGGTGAGCTAGTCGAGATCGCCTCTTGTTAGCGACGTACTCGTTGCATTGGAGGAGGATCCTCCGTGGGAGGAGAGCCTGGCTCATCGGAGGCTCAACTCGTCTACCACCTTTTTACGCGCTTCGAGTTGCGTGATTGTATGTAGCTGGTGTTTGTATTCCTCCTTCAGGAGCCAATGGTAGCCCATCAGCAGTTCTTGCGGGGAGCCGAAGGGCAGAGGGTTGCCTCGTAGGGCTTCTCGACAGTGAGCCCACTCGTTATCGTTGAGCCTGATCACTATGCGCTTCCCAGTGTTTTCATTCACAAAGGTTGGCATCTCTGCTCCATTGTTGACAGGTGCGCTGTTGCCACCGTTGGTGGGTGCCGCCATTAGGTATGCCACCATTGGGAGGGTCGCCGTTGGGTATGCCACCGTTTGGCAGGCCGGTACCAGATCCACTGCCCATGTTGTCACGATTGGCAGAGGTGTCGCCAGCATTGATGACGGCGCACATGAAGTGGTTGGGGAAGCTGTTGCTCCCACAACTATCAGATCCGGAGCCGTAGGCTCCATCTTCAGTGGCTGGGTCACCCAGATCAGATTCGCGACTGCTGTCGCTATCCGTGCTCCTGGCTGTTGCCGAGGCGTTGAGCTTGCTGAGGGTGCCGATTAGCGGAGGGAACCATGATGCTAGAGCAATCGATGGTGTTGTCGGCTGGTCAGGCATCCGAAGCGTGCCTAACTGGCCCACATGGAAGCGGAAGCTCCCGATCGCCAGGCTGATCCCGTCGCCCACGGACTCGAAATCCGGGCAAGTGGCCGGCGTGTGGACGATGAAGTCGAACACGCTAAAGAGCTGGCGAATCTCCGTAGTTGCGGAGTTGTAGATCGCGGTTGATGGGGCTGAAGAAGCCACAATGTCAGCACTCCCAATTCCCACAGACGGCGCCAATTGACGTGGGTGTAACTCGTCAATGCCCATTGTAATGGGCTTGGGTTTTGGAGAAGGAGGGAGCACTGGAGGCATCAGTCGGCTAGCAAACAAGCACATAGGGACGTCAGGTTTACCCAGGTTCAGGCCTCGTAGAGGTCCATACTCCTGCTTGTCTGCTCTTGGAATTAATGAAGGAATCGAAGATTACAGTGGTGCGCAGGTGCAATCTGGCGAAGGTTGTGGAAACTAGGGTTGCGTGTCTCCTTCTCTCCGCCCCCTCCTAGCCTTTATATAGATAAGCTAGGTATCGGGTAGCAGGTTGAGTCGGTTACACATTAGGGTTTTCCCTTTGAACTTTCTATCTTGAGTTTCTTCTTGTCTCACAAGCAATCGAGAGTCCGTGGGCCACTCGAATTCTCCACTAGGCCTTGGCAATGCCGTGGGCTTCTGCCGTATCTGGACTGTATATACCAAACTCGAGTACCTGTAGGGTATACGCATGTCACCTTTAGTTTGGCAAGCTCCTCGTGCATGCCAAAGGATTGGGAGATTCTATTGAATTCCCTGTCGTAGCTGTCGGACCTCTCGAAGTTTCCGTTGATCATGATGACGCCGTTTGGGTCAGGCATCTTCATCTGCAGGTAGGCGTAGTGTGGCACTGCCATAAATATTGTGAACGTGACACGTCCGAGGATGCAGTGGTACTATGAAGGCCTAGCGACGACTTCGAAGTCAATGCGCTCTCACCAAAAAAATTGCGGCGTGCCGAAGATGATGTCGAGGTTGATTTTGTACAGGGGGTATATACCCTTCCCTAGGACAATGTTGTGGAACATCGTGTCTGACACCTCTAGGCATGTTAACGAGATCCGCATTGCTCGCAAGGTACTTGCAAACATGAGATTAATGCCACTTCCGCCATCCAGGAAGACGCGACTCATATCGAAGCCCCCAATCTGTGACTCGAGTACGAGGGGAGAGTGGCCTGGATGAGGAACTTGGCGTGGGTGGTCACACTTGTCGAAAGTGATGTAGGACTTGCTTCCAGTGAGGTACTCAGTGGTGGAGGGTGGAGAATTTATCACCAAATTGACTTGGCGAGTGTTGGCCTTCTCCATGCGGTTGGAGGGGCGCCCTTTCTAGATCATCCCCATGTTGTCCACGGGTCGTGGGTATGGTTCGCCTCCATGCTGCTGGACTGGCGCATCCGCAGGTGGTGGAGGTCCGGGTGGTGGTGGAGGAGCTCCGTGTGCCATAGCGCCTGGGGTGGCTCCGTAACCTCGATTGATCACGTCGCGATTCATATGCACCAGGCCTTCTTGGAGCTTGAGGAACTCACGGCAGTCCTTTTGGTGGTGGCTAGATTTTTTCTTGCCGTCGTGCTTGTTGGTGTAGAAGTCCACGTTGCATTGCCCGGATAGTTTGTCGTGGATGGAGGTTGCGGGTGCCTCTTCGTGAGTGCGGCATTGCCACACTTGCATGGTTTTCCCAGTGTCACGGTATCCTCCCCTGCGATATCCGCTGTTGCGGTTGTCGTCGCATTTGTAGGCGTAGCCGGCCGCGACCATGTTGACCTCATCGCGGTCTTCATAGACGCACATTCAACGCTTTCCTCGGCGGTCACGTATGCGCCCGAGGTTATCGTCGTCATCAGAGTAGGTGTGGTTTTTCACTGAGTCTTCTCCGTCCACCCATCGATTCGTGATTTCCATTAGGTGGTCAATCGTTTTGGGCTTTGAGAGGCCCAGATCTTCTCTAGGCTATATGCGGTAGATGCCGCCATTGAACGCGTCGATTGCACGGTACTCCGAGATGTTTTCTGTGGATTTCTTGATGATGGACCACCTTTGGATGTACGAGTGCAGCGAATCGCCGGACCTCTGGTGGCAGCCTCATAGTTCTTCGATTGACGCGGGCCTTTTGTAAGTGCCCTTGAAGTTGCGCACAAAGCTGTAATCTAGCTCCCAGCTGCGGATGGATCCATGAGGGAGATTGTTGAGCCATGCGCGAGCTGCGCCCTGTAGCTGCAGTTATAGGCATTGCATGGCCGTGCTTCGAATCCCTCTGTGGAGCCTAACGGAGGAGATGTGATCTTCCAGCCAGGTCATCGGGTCCTGTAGGCCGTCAAATTTTGGGTTCTCCGACGGGAGTTTGAACCCTTTAGGCATTCTCTTCTACCTGATGGCTCTTCTAAAGCATCTAGCGACGTAGAGTTCCACATCCTCATCCTCCAAGTTAGTCGAACAAGCACGTCTAGCGTGCATTTTGTCGACTTTGCGCTGCGTGATGTCATCACGCGCGTCGTAGTTGCGATTGTGCCGCCATGAGCGGCGACGCCAAGACATGTCGTGGCTATCATCGCTAGATGAGGGCGAGGAATAGCGTTTTGCTAGAGCCTTGATTTTCTTTGGCTCCGGTGTCGGCTCCTTGTCGAGGGCGGCCTTGATTAGCCCCAAGCCCGCGATCGTAGATCGGTGCATGGAAGCTCGCGGATCTCCAGCTGGTGGCTGGTTGTTGAGGAGGTATATGGTGGTCGCCGTCACCGCAGCTTCCGGCGTCTTCGGGAGCACGTTGCCCTACGTATCCACCGTCATAGAACTGAAGTCGAGGACCTTCGCGGCCTCTCTGCGCTCTTGCTCGGTGAGGTGAGCCAGTCGAGATTTCCTTTTGTTGGCCAGGTATTCGTTGCCCTTAGAAGCGGATTCTCCGTGGGAGGAGAGCCCAGCTTGCCGAAGGCTCAACTCATCTGCCGCCTTTTTACGCGCCTCGAGTTGCGCGATTACTTGTTGTTGGCGCTTGAACTCTTCTTTTAGAAGCCAATGGTAGCCCATTAGCATGTCCTGCGAGGTGTTGGGAAGTAGAGGATTGCCTCGGAGAGCTTCTCGATAGAGGGCCCACTTGTTGTCATTGAGCCTGATCAACATGCGCTCTCCGGTATTCTCATTCGCTGTAAGCGACGGTCCTCCTCCGGTCCCATTATTGGTGGGCGCGCCGTTGGTGGGGCCACTGTTGGGTGTACCGCTGTTGGTTATGCCGTTGTTGGGTATACCGCCGTTGGGCGGTCCGGTGCTAGATCTGGTGCCGGTGTTTTCGCGATTGATGCCGGTATCGCCCACATTGATGACGGCACACATGAAGTGATTGGGGAAGCTTTTGCTCCAACAACTTTCAGATCCGGAGCCGTAGGCTCCATATTCTGTGGCTAGGTCACCTAGATCAGATCTGTGACTGTTGTCGCTGTCCGTGCTCCCGGCTGTTGCCGGGTCCTTGAGCTCGCTGAGGGTGCCGATTGGTGGTGGAAACCACGATGCTGGAGAAATCACGGGTGCCGTCGGCTGGTCAGGCATGTGAAGCGTGCCCAGTTGAACGAGCTGGAAGCGGAAGCTCCCAATTGCCAGGCTGATCTCGTCGCCCACAGACTCGAAAGCCGAGCGACTGGCCGGCATGTGGATGGTGAAGTCGAAAGCGCCGAAGAGCTGGCGAATCTCCACTGTTGCAGAGTTGTAGATTGCGGTTGATGGGGCCGAAGAAGCCGCAACATCAGCACTCCCAATTCCCACAGATGGCGCCAATTGACGAGGGTTTAACTCGCCAATGCCCATTGTTATGGACTTGGGTTTTGGAGAAGTAGGGAGCGCTGGAGGCATCAGTCCGCTAGAAAACAAGCACACAGGGACGCAAGGTTTACCCAGGTTCAGGCCTCGTAGAGGTCCCTACTCCTGCTTGTCTGCTCTTGGAATTAACGAAGGAATCGAAGATTATAGGGGGGTGCACAGATGCAATCTGGCGATGGTGGTGAAACTAGGGTTGTGATTGTCCTCCTCGCCGCCCCCTTCCAGCCTTTATATAGATAGGCTAGGTCTCGGGTAGCAGGTCGAGTCGATTACAGATTAGGGTTCTCCCCTTTGAACTTTCTATCTTAAGTTTCATCTTGCACTGCAAGCAATCGAAGAGTCCATGGGTCACCCGAATCCTGTATTGGGCCTTGGCAACGTCGTGGGCTTCTGCTGTATCTGAACCGTATATTTCAAACCCGAGTACCTGTAGGGTATACCCATGTCACTACTACTAGCAAAAAACCCTGTCCCTACTGTGGAAAGAATATGATTTCTTCTAATCAAACTACTACTCCAAAAATGGCTATATTTACTTGTAGCAAAAATGTATGTATCTAGACATGTTTTAGTGCTAGATAGGAGTATATACAATCCAATGACAATTAATATGAATCAGAGGGGAGTGTTACTATTACCGTACTCCACTATTGTTCTACTACTACGTACTGGTACCTCTATTTGGGATTATTAGGCCAGAGAGCTTTTTAAAATTGTTAGAAATTATAAGACCCATCTTCTTTATTGTCTTAATTCTCATGACTCATTAATTTAGTTATGTCTCTTTTCTCTCAATCTCCCAATGCATATTGTTTCATCTCTTAGCATGTCCCCTATTTTTTTTCTAGCATCTAATGCATGTAAAACTAGTGGTGCATGCATAAATTAGAGTGAATAATTCATCTACTTGGTAGTATTAGCGAATTAGCCCTCTAGCCTTATTATCCTAAACAAAGGGCCTTATAATCCTATACATCTTACTACAGTAGTAATACTACTCGGCAGAGTACATCCACTGAACCCATCGAAAGTTAATACTTCATGAAAAATACTTAGGAGAGTACATCCACCGAACTCATCTACATCCGTTTCAAGGAATAAGGCGCGCGCGCATTCCAAAATAATGTTACCGAATAAATAGTCCAACAAAAATTTACTTATATTGTGTAAAATTAGTATCGTCGAATTCGTACTGAAACACACCTTCCAATGCTGCTAATTTTGTACCAACATTCTTCATATATATTTAGAGTAAATCTTGGTTAAACAAAAAACACGAAAAACAAGAGAGCCTTATTTCTTGGGATGGAGGTAGAGTGCTACTACTACAAAATCCACCATTACTGGTATGCAAACAATCTTTCTACAATTAAACCAATTAACAACAGTTTACATCCCCACTAAAACTCGACATGAATGAAGAAACACAGCTGCTTTGACGTAGCAGGACCGACCAGGTAATGCGGCAGCACCGCCAGGTAAGACATAAGGTCCTCAAACGCGACGTTGCCTGGCTTAGCGGAGCTCGACGCATCGAGCTCCACCATCACGGTGTCGGTCCTCCTCATGTCGTCTGTCTAGGAGAGCAGCAGCGGACATTGCACCCACATCCTCACCCTATGCACCGGCAAGTGGCACATCATAGATTAACACAGTCCGTAGACACAAGGGGGACTATGCCTAGCATGCCAATCGTTAGGACGAACATGATGTCGTCCTGCTCCCTGACGAGGATGAGCCAGCGGGACATCTCGCCCGACAGCGGGACCAGCTCCAGGAACGCTTTGGTGGTGGCATGCTGGATCTTGTGCACTTGGATCAAGTGGACCGCTTCAAGGTGGGCGATGAGCACTGGCAGCGGGGCGGTGAAGTCGCATCCGGTCTCCGTGCAAGTGCAAGGAGCATACTGACACGTGATTTCGTGCTAGTGGAGTTCGTAGTAGGGCAGCAAACTACTACAGCCTTGGTGGGCACACTCGACCCTAGACATTGATAGGACGGCATCCATGGTGGGCTCATGGGTGAATCCGCTGCTAGGGTGCTCGCACTTCTAGCAGGAGGTGATCTTGTGGACACAGTGGTGGCATAATAGATGAATATGCACGCACTAGAGAAATGAAACTTCGGAAAATAAAATAGTTACACAGACAAACTGACAAAAGAAAAATCAATGGATTGTGAGGGAGAAAGGGAGATACCTTGTAGACCCGCCATGGCTTGAGGGGCTGGGAGCAGGAGGAACAGTTGAGAATGGTGGCTTCCATCTTCAGAGTGACCGTCCCAAGCATTGCGATTTGGGTGAGGGGAAATGAGGATTCTCTGATCCAGCCATGAGCTCTACCCTTCTTTTATACCACCGCTGATAATCAATGAAGATATACCTCATTGCTTTTTTCCTTTCTGTACTAGGGTCCTTATCTACAAATTCCTGGTTTAGTTGGACAAGATTAGCAGCCTCTTTTTATTTGTGCACCATCTTTTTATTAGTAAGTTCCATGTGTCTTGCACGTGAGACTCGCATAATAATAAAGTATGACATAACATCACTATATAAAATTATGCTCTGTAATAGGTAAAGCTCAAAAAATATAAAAGAGCCACATATATAAAGTAATGGTGTATATTTGGTTATTGTACTTTATATCATGTAGAAATAAATGTTTATTAGCTACATAATACTTGAAAATTTTGGGACCATGGTATAGAGAAATGACGGAGGGGATTCTAGAATGATCGAGAAGTGTGTTTTCAAGTTTACGCATAGTCATTCTGCTAAACACTATCAATAGAATCTTCTAGATCCTAGACTGGAAACAAAGATCCAACGGTTGTTAATGTTGGGATTTGCGAGTCTTTATCCAATGTTGAATATTCAATGTTATGCATACATTATATTATCATAAGATTTGATGTAGCTCCTTGGCTAAAAAGTAAATGTTTGTGTGATGTTCTATCCAATCTTATTCGAGAAAAAAAATCAAATATGAGGATTGGGAGATAAATTTGCAGATCATGCTAGATTTTATCTCGTAGAAAAAACATGGCTCACACGATACGGGTATGCTTTCTCTCTACCGCTAGGCTCCATATGTAGTAGTACCACTAGACTAGTACTCTCTGAACTATAATCATGCGCGAAAGCACTACATGTACCCGATGGGTGTTGCGAAGCTTTCTAAGAGGGGACGGGTAGAGAAGAGATGGAAGAGCAGGGATCTATGATGATTTTCCTTCAAGTTTGGCAGCGAGGACATAATTATAGTGGTTGTAAGGACAAATAATGATGAATTTTGTGTGCATAGAAATTGCAAGAAGTTTAATTTTTAAAACCTGATGGTGGTTTTTATATATTCAAATCTTGGGTACCTTCAACGATTTCCGGAACCTATAATGTACTCGTCGTGCAAATTTAATATATATAATTTTGGTAGATCGACATAAAGTAGTTTCAATCAGAGTAAATAGCTACTAGATAGATTGCAAATTCATGTTATTACTTGAAGATAGCACATAAACATGGTCCGCTATGTGCGAATAATGGGGTATGACCATTTTGGGCCTTATTCTTTGTGTACTAACTCAACAAATAAACATTCTCTATCACTTACAAAATTGAAAAATATTTATTGTTCATGAAAGTTGGAAACTACGATTATAAACACATTCTCCCATACCAACATGTGCTCATCTGCTAAATATGGGCACACTATTCGTCTACTGCAATGTAGATATAGCCACGACCCAGATTATTTGATTTGGAAGCTAAGCATATTCACAACATGGTAGGCCATATTGCAAAGCAAGGTTTTTGAAAGTAATCAAAACTCATATATATCACAACTAGTATGCTCAAGAGAACACGAAGCACAAGTTATACATTATTTTTCTTGAAAAAAGTCATAACTAGTTCAAGTTTGTCAGCCGTTGTGAAATTCTTCGAAAGAACTTGATGGTTTCAAACTTCGAGTTGTTTTTTATAGATTGAATACTCTTATACCTTAAAGAGATTTTATGCAAAATTAGAAAGCTAGCAACCTATCATGCAGTCATAGTTAAAATTTGATCTGATTTTGATAAATCAACAACAAGTAGTTTAAGTGGTTGAAATTAGCTAGAAAAGTCAAAAGTTCATGTAATTAGAGAATTTCCCATAAAACATGGTCCGCTTTTGTGTAAAAATGAAAGGCTAGTAGCTAGCTTTATGAGTCCTAATTATTCGCTGTGTACTTTGCTAACTAATCTATAAATGTAAACATTGTTTACCATGCCTAGATATGCATTTACCAAATACGGGCATTATTATCACATAAGCATGGTCATTTGTTTTGAAACCCAAGCATGTTCATACATGGTATACTCTATTACAAAGAAATACTCTCAAGAGTTATCCAAACTAAAGCTTGCCATTATTTTGCATGGCAAGTGGGGATTCGCGCAAGAGGAAGTCGTGCGCAAGTACTATAGTTTTTTTGTTCTTTTTTGTTTTTTAAAACTCACCAGAAATTGTCGGCCAATATGTAAATTCTTTGAAAGTTGAAGCTTTCAAAAACCTCCTAGTGCTTGTCGATATTGTATTGACTAACTTGGGTCGCTTAAAATGATTTTGCGGATCGAGCTCCACATGTGAGGGCTGTCCAACAGGGCAATTTTTCATTTAATATTTTTTTAATTTTTATATATAACATATAGCCTATTTAGAAATATCAAGGTGGTCCATTCACCACCCTAGCCACCATTTGGATCCGCCACTTGTTAGGCGAAGCTTAGGAGCGAGTAGCCTATCATGCAGTCGTAGTTCAGGTTTGACATAATTTTGGTAAATCGATACAGGGAGTTAACTGGCAAAACTAGCTAGCTCACAAATTCATGTAACTTAAGAAATTCCCATTAAATTGTGTGCACTATGTTCGAAAAATGTGGTTGTCATATGGGCATTATTCCACGTGTGCTTTCTTACAAAAATTATAACTGATTTTTCTAGTCATAAAAGTTGGAAAATTACAATTGTAATAAACATTGTTTACCATGCCAAGATGCGCCCATATACCGAATAAGGGGAACTTAATATAAGTTACGGTGTAAATATGACCATACCTTGGTTGTTTGGCTTGAAACCAATTTATGTTCCTACATGGTAGGCCACTAGGCCATATTGCGAAGGATTTTTTCCGGAAGTTACCAAAACTCGTGTTTATCATTCCTCGTGGAAACCAAGGTAGTATGTTACTACTACATGGTAGGCCATATTTCTCCTAGGAACTTTGTGAGTATGTGAGGTGGGCCATTTACACATAAAGTAGTCAGGTGTATGTATAGTAGACCTTTAGAGGTAACGAGTGTATTGTACAAGCAGCCTGTTGGCTATACTATTGGAATTGCTCTAAGGACTAGTCAGCATGCTATAAGTAAAATAGTAGGGCATGTACACCATGTATTTAGCATGTACACCATGTATTTAGGGTTTGTCTTATTCAAAGTATTTGTAAACCATATGAATAGAAAAAGTGCAGCAATAGAATGACATGACACTTGTAATCCTATAGGAATGAAAAATGCAGGAATCGGTAAGATAAGGTGCTTGATTGTACCGCATGAAAAAGATAAGAAATTTTATATGGTTTAGGTACATGTCATAGTTGTCATAGACACATAAGAATTTTTCCAAGAGGTCTCACCTCTTGTTAGAAATCCTATAGGATTGTAGTGCAGGGAAGAAGTGCATAGGAGTTTTGTAAGATTTATTCCTTTGAAAGAAACACATTCTTTTGAAAAAAATCCTATGGATTGGAATCCTATAGAATTCCTTTGGAAATCCTTTGAATCCTATAGATTGTGGTGGAGTCAAGTCAATGAAACCAAGTTCTATATGAGCTACTCCTACAACCTAATTAATTAGGCCTTGCATGACACTAGATACATGTTATTACCCAATAATGTGAAGGTAGTAACATGTTAAAGTTTTACTAGTATAAATTATTTAGCACTTGAGTAGCCTAAAATATGGAAAAGAGAGAAAACATCCATCTAGAGGTCATTTTTGGGTGGAAGCACAAGGCAAACAGAAGGAAAGTTGGGCTGGACCACCAAGGGCCCCAACTTCTGCACTACTGTGCCTACACGGTTGTACTCCGTACTCCATGGGAAGGAAGAGGTGACTTCTGCGATGCTTCCTAGCTGAATAAGTGCCATTAAAGGCATAGAGACACCGATGCATGAGGAGAGCAACCAATGCCGCATTGAAGAGGAGAGAGAGGATGGTTCTCCTTCATCCAGGTGATATGACCTACTCCTACAAGTAGGAGTAATTAATTAGGCCTTGCATGACACTAGATACATGTTATTACCCGATAGTTTGAAGGTACTCCCTCCAATCCAAATTAATTGACTTGGATTTGTCTAGATTTGGATGTATACATATATCCGAATCTAGAAAAATTCGAGTCAATTAATTTGGATCGGAGGGAGTAGTAACATGTGAAAGTTTTACTAGCCTAAGTTATTTAGCACTATGACCACCCTAATATGGAAGAGAAAGAAAACATCCAGATAGAGCTCATTTTTGGGTTGAAGCACGAGGCAAACAGAAGGAAAGTTGGGCTGGACCACCACGGGCCCCAACTTTCTCTGCACTGCTGCACATTCACGGTTGTACTCCATTGTGTGAAAACTTACATGGGAAGGAAGAGGTGACTATGATTCACAAAAAAAGGAAGAGGTGACTGATGTGATGCTTCCCACCTAAACAAATGCCAGGCATATATGCATGAGTGGAGTAGAGCAGCCAATGCCGCATTGAAGAGGAGAGAGGGAGGATGGTTCTCCTTCATCCAGGAGCCTTTTCTCTCATGAAAGGCAGCGACGAGACATAATTTAGGGTGGAGGAGCCTTTTTTTGAAACAAGGCAAAAGATTTGCGGTGGAAGGATCCCTTGCTCGCCTTGTTAGCAGTACGAGATCGACTAGGCACCAAAAGTTGTGTACTAATAATACAAATAGGATTAATACTTGAGTACTACTAGTAGTTTATATAAGTTCCATAGTTCCATCTAGGAGCAATAGTAGATAGTATAAGTATAGTAGCTTGTCAGGATCCTTCTTGCTTCCTCGAATGCCTCCTGGTCACATTAAGGCTCGGATACAAGTTCAATGATATTCATATCAACTTCCAATGAAGTAGGTTACCGCTGAACATGTTGAGATGAAGTCCATGTGAATGTTCCTTGAACCAGAACATAGCCATTTTGTGTTCTAAAAGCTCCGTGTCCCTGACAACATTTCGCCAGCTTGTACTAGTAGTTATCACCGCACGCACATCATCTCCCATGGCGATCATGACTTCCCTTTGTACAACTCGTTGGTCACACGCAGATTTTTTCTTCACACAGATGATTCTTCAAATACATTCTGATTGTAATCTAGTGAGAAGCACTAAAACTATAACAAAACAACTATCAGAAGTTTACAACTTGTTGACTTGTGAAATAGTAGTAAAATAGATGCCTGCTTGATACGTATGATAGATAAAATAAATTTAGGATTGTAATGTCATGCCCACTCCAATCCTATGGGAAGTCCATATGAACCAAAGTTTGTTTGACTATATCGTAGTAGGAAAAACAGAGGATTCCAAAAAAGAGGTGTGAGTGCATGTTTGATTTCCTACAAAATCTAGTGCAAAGGAATACTTAGGAATAATTCCTATCGGAATCAATCCTACAAATGTAACAACCATCTTGGGAAAATTTCCTATAGATTTAATCCTACAAATTTCTCAGGCAAATCATTTGAATCGGATGGCTACTAAAATTTCTTACCTTTTCAAGAAACAAAATCTAAAATTTCTTAACATCCTGCCCCCTCCTTTGTCGAGTAAAGAAGAGGTGATCTTGCAAACATAGAAAGGTATGTCAGGTTTTATCTGGGAGACTTTATTCTCGAGAAAATCTCACCTTCTGTATGATAAATGCACATTATTGCCGTTAATGATGTACCTTTTGAACCAATCTTTTAGCTCCTAATAAGGACCTACATGAAAGAAAAATAAATCTTAGATACTAGTATATTTTTGCATAGTCTAATTCGATTTTCACAACCCAAGTAAAACTTTACCCCTTATAGCCGCAATTTCTTCCTCATCACTAACAGTTACATAACTGTCAGTGTAGCAGATCTCTTCATCGCTCGAACTATCCATGATTTTCTACCTTGCTTGGAATTGGAACCTATAAATGGCATTGCAAGATACTTATTATAGCACTAAAATGCATGGAATTATAACCAGTTCAAGTGTCAAAATGCTATCCCTAGCAACAAGCAACATGTTTTGCTAAGGATTCACTTTGAAAAAGTACATCAATCTCAATATATTTGTATTTATGCAGATTTAAACTATAAGGAACGAAATAGAGGGGAATGAAAGAGATCCAAAAAATTGGTTTAGAGAAAGATAATGGAATCAGTACAAAAAGAGGAACCACGAATGTTTTCTACAAGGGAGATGTTGGGGGGATTTCCCCGGGTAGGGTCACGCCGGCGTATAAAGGCCAAGTTAGCCGAGGTACGGAACGGTCAAAGCAAGTGCAGCCGGGTCACCTCAAGGCATGCCAACTTATGGAGTAATCTGGCCCGTGGGGCAATTCCCTAGCATTAGCCCGGCCGGCATAAAATATATGTCGGCCACGTTTGTCTGTCTAATACGTAGGTACCCTCGTAGCCGGGTTAGCTACATGCTAGCCGGACTAGCACTTGGCTTCCAAGAGAAGGAAGGAATCTCCCGATGTTCAAAAGGTGGCCTTTTCTAGCTATAACATGAGCGAAGCAAAGCAGAGGGAAGGACCAGCGGGGCAGGGGCGACCAAGGTGACGCGGGCAGTGTCGGCTGACGTAGGCCATGTCTGGTGACGCTTAAAGGCAAGGATTACGTTGTCGGTTACGTCTAAAGTCCGGACGAGTCATTAAAGGTAACAAAGAAGCATCTAGCTTTAGTCGAGGGGCATATTCGGGGAATATGTTGCCACGTGTGCCCTAACATTGTAACCCGGGCTCCCCTATATATGGAGCACCAGGGCCTCCATAGAAGGGGATCGATCATTTTCTCTGTCTAAGGTAGAACTCTAGAGCTTGGTAAGAGCACCTGTAAACACCATTGATAGAGCAAATACAAGAACATCCATGCGTGGAATCACCAAGTTTTCTCTCCCTGGATTCCCCTAGCACTCATTGGCCCCATCTTTAGCCTATCCATGGCATCTACCGTGCCACCACCATCACAGTTGGCATCCACCATGGGGCTAGCGGTGCTAGCAGAGGTGAAAATCTAGACGGGAAGCATCTCCAACACCGGCGAGCATGTCGTCTCTGGCCTGGTTCAGCGTTTTGGAGCGCTAGACTACGTCAGTGACAACGTAGGGAGCTTCAGCAGGCGTCCCCCTCCGCGCAACAACGTCTTCATCAAACTTGGCGCGCACAAGGTCTACGTCGGCATGGACGAGTCCTATGTTCATCCACGGCACGTCGTCGAGGGAGGCGAACCACCTCTCAGCGCAGCTCACGGTGTGCGTATCAGTCGCCACACTAGCAGCGTTGAGGTCCTGATGGCCGCACCAGACACGGGAGCAAGCAAGGACCCGACGCGAGAGCCAGAAGTCACGCCAAAATAGGCAAGATCTAGGTTTCCTTCACTAGAAAGGCCAGAGAATGTACTCCAGCAAGCAATAGATAGCCTAGCAACGCCAATAGCTCCTGTGGTAGATCTGGCTCAAGCGCAAGCTGAGTTGGAGGAAACTAGGCAGAAAATGTTAGCTAGCGCAAAAAAGGTAGCAGAGTTACATAATCTCTGAACATCACTTTGAGATAATATGCAAAAGCAAATCGCTTAGATGGAGCAAGAATCCGAGGTAGAAACTTGATTACTGAGATTGACAAGGAGTACGAGCCTAGGCCGGGTCAGACCGCCACGATTGTAATAGGAGGGCTAGAAAGGTACAGTACCCCAGCAAAGAACATCATGGTAGCAAACGCAGTTGCATCCGAGTTAGAAGGTTTAACCGGAGAGGCCCGGGAAAGGTAACATGAGAGGGTGAACCACTTGTTGAGGGTCACTTTCTAGCAAAACGAGGAAACGAACAAGGCAAACCCGGCACCACCAGGAGTGTCACAGGTGGTTCATTTGGCTAAAAATAACCGGCCAAGTCCGGCATAGCCACATCATCTCCGGGTCACAACCCCAGGAGAGAAGAAGTAAACTCTGGGAGAAAAGACAAACAAATGGTCCCCTATGACCTGGTGAGAGCTGGAAAAGGAAAAGCGGTGCAAGTTGACGAAGATCGCCATAGTACCAGCCAAGGTAACCGCGACAAAGGCAACGCCGATCAACGCAACACTGTCAACGACAATGCTGGACAGTGTGATCCGGCGAGACTAGGGGAAAATGCACCTCGACAGGAAAAAACTATAGGTCAAGTAACACTGCACCAAAATGCTTGTCCGGATCAAGAAAGGTACAATGATGGTTATTCGGCAATGGTTAACAATGGATACCCTAGACTGGAGCACCATGTAATTGGATCAAGGCTAGGGAGCCGAAACTTGCAGCCAGATGATGCAAGTCTGAAATTGGACCGAATTTATAGGTCGGAGTTGATCGAGGTACAGGGTCCACCTGGTCCGGCATATTTTGGGCCCCGAATCATGAGGGAGACGACAGTGCCAAACTTTGAGTTGGCCAGAGGAACAAGGACCTATGATGGTAGCACCATACCTGAGGATTGGCTTATTGATTATGCAACAGCGGACACAATTGCAACTGGAAATTTGAGATGGGCAGTGAGGTATGTACCCCAAATGTTGGAAGGACCAGCAAGGGTTTGATTAAACAACTTGCCACCAAGGAGTGTTAACTACTGGCTAGACTTTGAGAAGTTATTCGTTAGCAATTTCTCAAGAACTTACAAGAGGCCCAATAGGCCGCAAACTCTGGCGTTATGCTGGCAAATACTGAATGAGCCAGACCGAGATTTCCTGACTCGGTGGTGCAATGTGCAAAATTCATGCGAAGGAGTGATCGAATCACATGCAATTGCATGGTTCGCCCAAGGATGTAGATATGGAATTATGTTGTGGGAAAGGCTGCAACAGGATATGCCAACCACTTTGGCTGAGATGATCCGGATCACATGTTGTGGGAAAGGCTGCAACAGGATATGCCAACCACTTTGGCAAGCGAGGAGTATTACAACCGAGATGGCTCCGGGTCATCAAGGAGAATTGACTTCTGGCGAAAGAGAAGGGATGAGCTTCCGGATTACAGGTATAACTCGCAACAGGTAGCGGCGGTGGACCGAGATCAGCCCAATGATGGCGCTAGCCAGTGCCAGAAAACTGGAGGGTAGAACTGGCAATAGAAGAGCGAGGGGAAGAAGCCTTGGACCCCGGAGCAGAAAAAGCAATGGGCGGAGCGAAAAGATCGACCGAGGTATACGTTCGAGTGTATGCTGGACCAACCTTGCAAATTTCATACGCCAAGTCCGAATAGTCCGGCGAATCATACAACCTAGAAGTGTGAGTGGATGAGGAAACTAGAGCAAGGTAGTTCGGGGAATGCTCAGGCACCTCGGAATGAAGTACCTCAGAATGAAGCACCTTAGAATGAAGCACCTCGGCAGCCATTACTAACAGGGGGAATGGAAAGCAACTAATGTTGCCTCTACCTCCACCGAGATATGAAAACCAGGAAAGGAGGGATGATGTGCATCAAGTGAACAACAACCAACAGCAAGACCAAGGTTACCACGTGAATGAGGGGTGAAACAAATACAGGGAGCATCATCAAAGCTATTGTGTGTTTACCACGGAAGAGACTGACCGGAAAAGCTTGCAGCGCCGGCATATGGAGGTAAATGCGGTAATGTCAGCTGTGGTAAGATATATGCCATGGTCAGATCAGGAGATTACGTGGAGTATTAAGCATCACCCGAAGCTCATGCCCAGCCCAGGGACCTACGCACTTGTCCTGGATCGATGTTCACCGGGCCGAATCTCAATGTGAGGTTTTCCAAGGTGCTGATTGATAATGGCAGTAGCATCAACATCATGTACAAGGATACCATGCACAAGTTCGAAATATCAGAGAACACGCTGCAAGCAACAAGGACCACCTTTCATGGCATTGTGCCGGGTATCTCTTGTTAGCCAATTGGCAAAGTCTGGGTTGATGTGTTGTTCGGTACGAGAGAAAATTGCCGGACTGAAAATTTGGAGTTCGAAGTAGTGAATCTGGAGAGCGCCTATCACGCATTACTCGGCAGGCCCGCGCTGAACAAGTTCATGGAAAGTACTCACCTCAGCTACCTAAAGATGAAACTGCCCGGACCTAGGGGAGTGATTACTGTATCCGGAGACTTCAGGCGTTTGATCGAGTGCGCTTCTGCTGGATATAACTTGGTCGAGTCACTCGTGATAGCTCAGGAAAAGAGAAGAATACAGGAGGTGGCGGCATTGGCTCAGCCCGCGCAGGAACATATGCCGGTGCTGACAAACCCACATGGAAGTGTGTCATTCCAGGCAACCAAGGATACGAAGAAAGTACCCATTGATGATCAGTTCCCAGAGCGCACCGTAACAATTGGTTCCAGGTTAAGAAGCAAATAGGAAAGCGAGGTTGTCAACTTCCTCCGTGAGAATCGGGATATCTTTGCTTGGTCCACACATGATCTGCAAGGTGTGCCGAGGTAGTTGGCCGAGCACTCTTTGAATGTCAGACCCGGTGCTAAGCTGGTGAAACAACCTCTCCGACATATTCCTGAGGACAGAAGGAAAATAATTGGGGATGAGATAGAAAGGCTCCTTGCAGCCGGGTTTATCATGGAGGTACTCTATTCGGATTGGCTCTCTAATCCGGTGTTGGTGGAAAAGAAGAAAGGCGATCCAAACGTGGCCGTGATATGGCGTATGTGCATTGATTACATGAACCTGAATAAGGCGTGTCCTAAAGATCCATTCCTGCTCCCTAGAAGAGACCAAGTCATAGACTCAACTTCCGGATGTGAACTGTTGTCATTCATCGATGTGTACTCTGGTTTCCAACAGATACCCCTAAACCCGGATGATCAAATAAAGACTGCGTTTATCACCCCGTATGGGGCTTATTGCTATCGCACTATGCCGTTTGGATTACGTAATGTTGGAGCAATGTACCAGCGATGCATGCAAAAATGTTTACATGAGAAAATAGGTCGAAACGTGCAAGTTTATGTGGACGATGTGGTGATAAAAACCAAGGAAAGCAATACTCTCCTTGATGACATTCGGCAGACATTCGCGAACTTGAGACGGTTAGCTTAACCCGGAAAAATGCACTTTTGGTGTGCCCGCAGGAAATTACTCAGTTTTCTAGTGTCCAGCCGAGGTATTGAAGCTAACCCAACAAAAAACCGGGCTATAGAGAGAATGGAATTGCCAAAATGACTTAACGATGTGCGGAAGTTCACTGGTTGCCTGGCATCATTAAGATGATTCGTATGCCGGCTGGGAGAGAAGGCCTTGCCCCTCTATCAGTTAATGAAAAAGGCAGACAGATTCACATGGACGCCACAAGCGAATAGCGCGTTTCGAGAATTGAAAAAGATGTTGTCTACTGCACCAATCCTAGCCGCACCACTACCCAGGGAGCCAATGTTGCTCTATGTAGCCGCGACCAACCGAGTCGTAAGTGTAGTAATTGTAGTGGAACGCGAAGAAGAAGGAAAGTCGGTGCAAAGGATAGTGTATTATCTGAGCGAGGTATTATCTGCTTCAAAATAGAATTACCCTCACTACCAAAAGATGGCGTACGGCGTGTATATGTCAGCCAAGAAACTCAAACACTACTCTGAGGAACATCTCATCAAAGTGATATGTGAGGCACCCATATCAGAGATTATGAGTAACAAAGATGCTAGTGGCTGAATAGCAAAATGGGAAATTGAGCTAGCTCCATATGCACCACAGTTTGACAAAAGATATGCGATCAAGTCGTAGGCGGTGGCGGATTTCTTTGTGGACTGGGCCGAGATGCAATATGAACCACCTCTGCCGGACTCCAATAACTGGCGGATGAACTTCCACGGATCAAAACTAAAAGAAGGGCTGGGCTCCAGAGTAGTGCTTACCTCACCCAAGAAAGATCAACTAAAATATGTCATCCAAATCCACTTCAGCGCCTCGAACAATGTCGCAGAATATGAAGCATTGGTGCACGGACTTAAAGTGACGAAAGAAGTGGGGATATGCCGGATACAGTGCTTTGGCGACTCGGATTTGGTGGTGCAGCAGGTATCTGGCAACTGGGATGCCTTGGATGCGAATATGGCCCTTTACAGATTTCATGTGCAAAAGACAGGTGGATTCTTCGAGGGATGTGAGTTTCATCACATACCATGGATTGAAAATGAGGCCGCCGATTTACTATCCAAGTTGGGTTCATCGCCAGAATCCGAGTCTATCTATATACCGGCTCTCTCCGTGTCAGAAGCTACGTTAATGGAAATTGATTGGGATGCACCTCAATAAACCCCGGGACTACTTCGGCAAACCCGGGGACTACCTCGGCAAACCTAGGGACTGTTCCCCCAAACCTCGTAGGGGTGATGGCTGTGGATGCGATGGAAATTGATGAGGAACCCTTCCCTGTCCGAGCTATACCCGCTTGGGCCAAGCCAATATTTGACTTTCTGAAAGAGGGAATCCTACCGGATGATGAGATACTCTCAAGGCAAGTCCAGAGAAGAGCAAAGGCCTACACAATTATCAATGCCGAACTTTACAAAATAAGTGTAACCATAGTCCTACAACGGTGTGTCGACCCGAAGGAAGGACTTGACATACTCCGGGATATCCACCAAGGAGAATGTGGCCACCACGCGTCTTCAAGAGCATTAGTAGAAAAGGCTTTCCGGCATGGATTTTATTGGCCAAGTGCTTTGGAGCAAGCAGAAGATTTGGTGAGGAAGTGCAATGGCTGTCAGCGATACGCCGCAAAGACCCACCTGCCAATGTCAGAACTCACAACTATCCCCATTACTTGGCCATTTGTTGCATGATGCCTAGACATGGTAGGACCATTTAAGCCAGATAAAGGGGGAATGACCCATATCCTAGTTATGGTGGACAAATTTACTAAATGGATTGCGGTGATGACAATCAAGAGATGTGATGGGGCAACATCGCTAAGATTCCTCAAGGATATAATCCTGAGATTTGGCTACCCCCACAGTATCATAACTGATAATGGCACAAATTTCGCTGAGGGAGCGTTCGCGAGGTTCTGCCGAGAAAAGAAAATCCGGCTAGATCTAGCCTCAGTGGCCCACCTCACATTGAATAGGCAAGTGGAAAGATCCAACGGACTGGTATTGTCCGGGACAAAACCCTGGCTCATAGAGCCGCTGCAAAGATCAGCAGGGTGCTGGATAGAAGAAGTACCAGCAGTACTGTGGAGTTTAAGAACAACTCCAAATCGATCAACAAGCTATATGCCATTTTTTGTGGTATATGGGGTAGAAGTTGTATTACCAGCCGACATAGAGCATGATTCGATGAGGGTCACCCAATACACAGAGGCCGAAGTGCGTGAAGCCCGGCAAAATGATGTTGATCTTCTGGAAGAAGCGAGAGGACTGGCATTGTCCAGATCCGCCATATATCAGCAAATTCTCCGACGCTACCATAGACGGAAAGTAACCCCCCCCCCCCGTTTTCCGAGAAGGTGATCTGGTACTCCGAATGGTGCAGCGCACTGCTAGCATGCATAAGTTATCCCCTCCATGGGAAGGACCTTTTATTGTAAGCATAGCTTTGCACAATGATTCCTACTATCTTATTGATGCGCAGCCACAGGAAAAGAACAAGGCGGATAGGTCCACAGAGGAATCTAAGCGACCATGGAATGTAGCACTACTTCGTCCTTTTTACACCTGACAAAGAGGTGAATGTATGCGAGCTACTCATATGTCGGTATGTATGTTGGCAATGAGGTTATTAATGAAACTTTGGCACCCCAAGCAGAAACTCGGGGACTGCCATAATAATTGTTCTTCTTGCTTTTGTATTTTTGCATGTCGGCTAGGTTAAGTCGCTTATATCTTAGCCGAATTAGTAATGTGTGAGCACCAAAAACCCAAATCTTCGATTTTGCTGTTGTCCAACAAGAATTAGCTTCATGGCAAGCAAGAGAACAAGTTTGGAATGGCAGAGCACATGAAAAACGACTAAGGAAATGAACTTAAGCCAGCCAACATTTGTTATTCGGAATAATACTGTGTGTACCTCATTTCTGGCCGGATTATTTTGAGCCAATCTCAAAGTTTCAAGTATTGTTAATTCGATTTTTTGAACCTCGGACTCGCAAGTCGAAAAAACCAAATAAGGGTGGACGCGAGCCGAGTCAAAAATTGAGGGAACAAGAAAAGGAAACTCGGGGACTTCGCCCACGATAATCCGACATTAAAAAACTTAGTGGAAAACAGCACAAATTGTAGCAAAGCCAAAACAAGGTACTTAAATACATTTACACCCGGCATTCCGGGGATCTGACGAATATGGTTAAGTGTTTTCAAGGAGTAGGGGCAGAAGCCGAATCATCGGCCGAAGGAGGAGGTACTTCAGAATTTGTGGGCAGGGCGCTAGCCTCGGCCTCATCCTCGGGGTCGGCCTCTACATCCTCCGGATCTCCAGCCTCGTCGCCAAGTTCGGAGGCCTTCCCCTCACTTCCCTCATCTTCTTCACCCTCAGAAGCAACTTCATCGTCAAACACGTCAAGGTAAGCGTGGCAGAAGGAATACTAGATAAGCTTGTTAGCACTAGCTTTGTGACGCACAACGCACTCCGGATCTTCAGACCATTTCGATCCGGTGTGCATGCGGGTGAGCAGCCCCAAGTCTATTCCTTCGTACCACGACAGGACGAACTGCAGTGCAATGTCAGCACCAGCTCGCCTAGCAGATTCTCGCCATAAGTTCTGCCGAGTCTCGCACTCCATCAGTTTAGCGATTAGAGCCGCATTTCCTTTGGGAGTGGGCTGATCGGGCCAGAGGGATTTGAGCATCCTCTTAGCGGTCGGCATGATATTTGCGCCGTAGTTCCTTACCAGCTACATGCGAGCAACAAGGCTCACATGCAGATCCTCTATTGTATAAGGGACTGACCTAGAAGCAGGACCTATGGGAATACCACGTTGCTCGCGAGATCGGGCTACAACAACACCAGCGAGAGTATCACCTTCTGGAAACTTGCCTGAGAATGGAGCAGAGGAAGCAATGAGCAAAAGCATTAATCTAGAGAAATAAAAGTTGAACAAGGGAAAGGAACTCATGGGTGATCTAGAAGAGGAGACGCTAGAGCTCGGAATGGACATTGGCACTATTGGCCTGGAGTTTCTCATATTCAGAGGTTACCGATGTAAGTTTTACGTCAGCTTCCTCCAATAAGTTCTTATCCTTGGAAATTTGCGTCGTCAAACGCTCTTTTTCCTTAGCAAACTCCTTGTTAGCTTTATTGACTTCAGATTTGTGGAGGTCCTTAAGCCTCTGGATTTCGGCATTCAGCCGAGTAAACTCCGGGTCCTTTAGACGTAGTCGAGCTATCTCATCGTCCTTTTTCTTCAGTTCAACTTGGTGCTTTCCTGCTTGTTCGAGAAAATGTGTCATCATATCAGGAATACGCACGCTGTCTTCAAGGGTAACTGCAACAGTGGGTTAATCCGTCAGAGCCGGAGTATAAAACATCTACCAACTCAAGGAAAGAGTGCACAATGGTCATATGAACAAGACAACATACCTTGGATTTCAGCCAGGTTTTTCTGCATGATAATGTTTTCGGCCTCAACCTCGGCTGCATAATTCGAACAACAAGTTAATACGGATCACGGATAACCCGACGGAACGCAAGTGGAGAAAGGAAAAGTCTTGGGTAAAGAAAATTACCTTTCTTCTGGTGATCCTCTAGGAGCTTGCCATAACGGGCACGAATGTCTTTGTCGGAGTCTAGCAGGCACTGGAACTCAACAGTTCGGCGATTAGTTGTAATCTGGATAAGACAAGACAGGGTTAGTTCAAAGGAAAACTGAGAAATATTCAAGATCCAGGCCAAATGGATCTTAACCCGGCTCTAGGAGTGTGGGTATTCGATGTCTACAAGATCAGGGCCAAGTGGAATTTAACCCGGCTCTAGGAGTGTGGATATCCGAAGTCTATAAGATCCGGGCCAAGTGGAACTTAACACGGCTCTAGGCGTGTGGATATTCGAAGTCTACAAGATCTAGGCCAAGTAGAACTTAACCCGGCTCTAGGAGTGTGGATATTCGAAGTCTACAAGATCTGGCCCAAGTGGATCTTAACTTGGCTCTAGGAGTGTGGATATTTGAAGTCTACAAGATCCGGGCCAAGTGGAACTTAACCCGGCTCTAGGAGTGTGGATATTGGAAGTCTATAAGATCTGGGCCAAGTGGAACTTAACCCGGCTCTAGGTGTGTGGATATTCGAAGTCTACGAGACTCGGGCCAAGTGGAACTTAACCCGGCTCTAACTTTATCACTATTTGAAATTGCTAAGGACGAAAACTGAGTTCTCTAGGAGCCTCCGACCGAGTAACAAGTTACTCCCTCGGAGGCTCGGGGACTAGGGGATATATCTATAAGTGCTTATGCATATAAAGTACCGCAGTAGAAGAAAAAGGATTACCTCCATCATCCGGCCAGCCAAAGAAATAGCCTTGGTGGCGGAGTTCATCTCGGCCCTGAACTCGGTTGGGCCAAAATTCTCCGGCAAATCATCCTTTGGATCGATAAATTCGGCATTGTTCTAGTTATTCACGTACTCCAGGAGCAGTGGACTGTAACTTCCAACGCTTGGAGAGTGACTCGCCACCAAGCTTTTGATGTGGGCTTCTCGCCTCGCAGATTGAGCTGCAACAGGGCTGGTATGCAGGACCAGCTTCCTACTACCCTCTGACCTGGCAGTTTTCTTGAGTTTGCCGAATGACGGAGGACGCGACAGAAGATCAGAGGCCGCTGATCTGGACGGAGCGTGGGGAGCTGGTTGGAAAATATCCGTAATGGATACAGTTGATCCGGAGGCGGCTGGTGAAGCCTTCCTCTTGGGAGGCTTAGTGGAGGTTATTGCTGGTGGTGCTAGTGCTGGTGCTGCTGCTGATGCTGTTGGTACTGCTGCTGGTGCTGGTGTTGGTGGTGCTGGTTCTGGTGGTGCTACTGATGCAGGTGCTGCTGGTGCTGGTGCCGTTGCTTTAGAGGAAACTGGAACGAAAGAGAAACTTGTTTGGGGCGGTGCCGATGAGACTGGCACCTCAGAGCTAGGCGCTGGCGCCGGAGAAGAGGAGCGAGGACAATCCGGCATAGCCATTCCTGAGCTGCCCCATCAACCCCTGCGTCGACATTGCCCTCCTCATGATGAGAAGGGCTCTGATCAGGCACAACTGCGGAGCCCTCCTTGATAGGGCTGAGCGAGCGAGTATCATCGTCGTGGGGGGGGGAGAGGGACTACTCCGGATCGGAGAAGCAATGATGGAGCCGCTCTGGGGAATAAACCTAGGAGCTCTAGGAAATAAAAGAGTATCAAGTCAAGCAGAGAAAGAAAAGACAGATAAGGAGCAAAGGTAAAGGCAGAAATGGAAAAACCCAAGAGCGGACGTAGACAGACTTACTCGTCCGAGGATGGAGGTGCCCAAGGCTTGGGCACCCTATGGACCATGCTCTTGGCCGCTGGTTTGGCCGAGGCTTTCACCCTGGACTTCTTCTGCCTCTTCTTGGGTGGCAGCGCCTCCGAAGCTGCGGCTGAGGTAGTCACACGCTTTTGGGAGGGAGCAGGGACCGGACCACCCGTGGCAAGGGGGACACCTCGTGGACCTGACCGGCCGGGTTAGCTGAAGATCCGGATATAAGAGGAAATGTGTAAGAGGGGGGCACGAGGTCAAATACCTCAAGAACCTCAACATCCGGGTCATCGTCATCTAGCCAATCCCTTAAAGAAGAGGCCTTACCAAAGGTACGCTTGACGCTGTCCGGAGTGGGCAGGAAAGTCTCTGGATCAGGCTCCACCTCGTCCTCCTCGGCGCGGTCCGGAACCCACTTACTCGCCAGCACCTGGCCATCTTCCAGTGGCTGCTGGAGAAATCGCTGAGAAAAAAACAACAGGGGTTAAGTTAAGGAAGTTGTCCGGCATATCGAGAAGATCTAGAAAAGCTGTAAGTATGAAGTTTACCTTTGGAGGAGGATTGTCCCAGGTGTAGGGCGCAAGCCCCCACTCCCAAGCCTCGGAGAATTCCTTCTCCACGTTTAAAATGGCCTTAACCCGGCGGTCAACCGCTGAATTATCGAGCTCAAAGGAGGATGTCCGGTGGGGATTGAGGGGGCCGCTCAAGTAGTAGATCTTGTGGGCGCTCTTCTGAAGGGGGGAGACCCGGCTGGGGACAAAGGTGATCATAATATCCTCCCCCGAAGTCTCTCCTTGAGTAGTTCCTTAATCCGGCGGTCAACCAGATTCGCTAGAGCCGTGGGTCGCTTCGGGATACTCTCCTAAAGAGAGGTGTCCGGGGGTCCAAGCTTGAAGGCGAGGAGCCGAATCAGGTCCTCATCCGTACTGTTCCGTACATAGAAGAAGTTCTGGGCCCGGCCTTTGCAGGACTCAAGCCCGGTAACTCGGGGAAAGGCAGACATTTTACGGGGAGATATCTAGGCTGCACCGCATTGGGTCAGATGCTTCTCAGCCGGAGTAAGACCTTTATCCGGAACGACATTCTTCTGGAGACCGAAGAACTTAATCCACATCTCCTTGGAATGCCAGAGGCCGAGGTATCCCTCTATGCTAGAGGCAAAAGAGGAGAGAGGGGTAATGGCGTTGACAGGGAGATGATACGGTTGTGACTGATAAGTGGAAATAAAATCATGGAAGAAATCAGAGGTAGAAAGGCCGAAGTCACGCTGCAAGTGAGAAAGAAAAACAACATACTCATCTGGATTGGGAGAGGGGGAAATCTTGTTAGCGGCGAGGCGGCAGGCAACACCGGCAGGGATGCGGCGCGTGGCACGGAGCCAATCCAAATCGTCTTCACAGACGAAGGCGCCGTCCCAGCCACCACGTTCGCTCCCCTCATCCTCCTCTTGCTGTGCGACCACAGCAGCCTCTCCCTCTATCATGGTGAGGTCGAGGTCCTCGAGGGTAAGATCAGAGTAGAAATAACCGATGGCGGGGAACCTGGAGGCGCAGGGACCCTTGGTGAAGACCTTGAACGGAGGCAGTGCCGCAGGTGCGAAGATCTGCTAAGCACGGACGCGGCGAAGCAGCTATAGCGAAGAAGCAGCGGTGAAGGTGGAGTTGCAATGAAGGAGAAAGGAGGAAGGGGAGCGCGCGATATGTGGGGAACTTCCCCAGAGATTTCGCCCAGCCGCCTACTTAACTGCACGAGAGGGCGCGTAGTAGGATCCTTTGCGGTTGCCCTGCCACACGCAGCGGGTGTGTACACAACCGAATCAGCCAATCAGAGCACGACCATAGCAAGGGCTACAGGGAGCAGAAGATACCATGACGCGACGTGGTGTTACAGTTAACGAGGCGCTGCCGTGAAGGGACGTGCACAACAGTTATTCCTGACATTGCAATAGTAACAGGCACAATAAATGGGCGTGGCCCTTAAAATGAGGTAAAATGATGATTACCCTCCACGTAGGACGTGGGGAAGCGTACGAGAGAAGGAAAGGTAACCAGGATATATGGGCAAAGACCCGACCAGCGAGAAATAACTCGGAATGCGCCAAGGGAATATAGAGGAAAAAGGTCCGGGTTACGAATTAACTCGGCCGAAGAAGTTAAGATCTGGATAAAGGAACCTGTTGTGGCCTTAACAACTAAGGTTGCTAAGACCGCACCAGCTTTGGGGACTAATGTTGGGGGGATACCCCCGGGTAAGGTCACGCCAGGGTATAAAGGCCGAGTTAGCCGAGGTACGACACAATCAAAGCTAGTGCAGGCCGGGTCACCTCAAGGCAGGCCGACTTACGGAGTAATCCAGCCCGTGGGGCAACTCCCTAGCATTAGCCCAGCCGGCTTAAAATATATGTCGGCCACGTTTGTCTGTCTAATACGCAGGTACCCTCGTAGCCGGGTTATCTACATGCTAGCCGTTCTACCACTTGGCTTCCAAGAGAAGGAAGCAATCTCCCGATGGTCAAAACATGGCCTTTGCTAGCTGTAGCATGAGTGAAGCAAAGCAGAGGGAAGGACCAGTGGAGCAGGGCGACCAAGGTGACGTGGCCCGTGTCTGGTGACGCTTAAAGGCAAGGATTACGCTGTGGGTTACGTCTAAAGTCAGGACGAGCCGTTAAAGGGAATAAAGAAGCATCTAGCTTTACTCGAGGGGCATATTCGGGGAATATGCTGCCACGTGTGCCCTAACATTTTAACCTGGGCTCCCCCATATAAGCAGCACCGGGGCCTCCATAGAAGGGGATCGATCATTTTCTCTGTCTAAGGTAGAACTCTAGAGCTAGGTAGTGGGGAGTAAGAGACATAGTCTCCTTCTCACCATTAGCTTGAAGAGCACCTGTAAACACCATTGATATAGCAAATA
Organism: Avena eriantha; assembly: GCA_910589775.1. Taxonomy (NCBI): domain Eukaryota; kingdom Viridiplantae; phylum Streptophyta; class Magnoliopsida; order Poales; family Poaceae; genus Avena; species Avena eriantha. The sequence continues at coordinate 437,634,716 of OU342744.1, forward strand.
CAAGAACATCCGTGCATGAAATAACCACGTTTTACCTCCCTGGATTTCCCTAGCACTCGTTGGCGCCATCTTTAGCCTATCCATGGCATCTGCCGTGCCACCACCACGACAATAGAGATGAAGATTATCCCTTGTTGTTCCGGGTCATAGTCCGCGTAGCGGTGACATGCAAATTGATCTGTGCGGCACTAGGGATGATGGCGACGGTGAGAGGAGGCGATGGCGAGAGGATGAGCATGTTTTTTGGATGATGGTGGACGGTTTGGGTAATGCAGGGGTGGGAAGAGTAGAAAAAACTGATTTATAGGGGTGCCGGATCCATGTGAATGTATTGGTGCTTCCTCGGTATAGGGTGAGAAATGGAATATATTGAGTAATAAAGTAAAATATAGGAAGGCTGGCCAGATCCTGATGAAGTGCATCGAATGCGATGGTAGTAGTATGACAGTTCTATTAAAAATGTACTTCCTCTATCCCAAATTAGCACGCATATAGTTTTTTGTCAAAGTTAACAAACTTAAAGTTTGATCGACTACATTGAGAAAATTTTCAACATCTACAATATCTAATGCACACTATATGAAGATATATGTCATAACGGTACTAACAATACTAAGTAGAGATTATAAATATCAATACATTTTTCTATATAGTTGGTCAAATTTTGAAAAGTTTGACTTTGACTAAAAACTATATGTATCCTATTTTGGGATAGAGGGAGTAAGTTGGAATATTTTAAGCATAGAAGATTGTAGAATGATGGATAAGTGTGCTTTGAGGTTATATATGAGTCTTACCGCTGCTGATTCTAGTACATACAAGCTCAAGTCTAAGAACATAATTTATTAAAAGGGCCCATAGTCGGTCTCTACATCCTTTCTATAATGGCATCTCATGCAAATAGAAAAGAAAGATTGAATGGTACATTTGATAAGTAGTGGGTCCTATAAAAAATAGTCCTGCTACCCGGCAACCTTTTTCTGACATTTTTTGACATTATTTCTTAGACTCAAGCTATGTACACGATCTAATCTTCTAGACACAAGAATGGAAAATAAGTTCCAACGCTTACCAATGTTGGGACTTGCGAGACTTGGTCCAATGGTGAATATTCAAATTTATCTGTACACTATATATCTAAGTTGCACATGACTTGCACACATGAGAACGGATAATAGAAGTATGACATATCATTTTTTATATAAAATTATAATAGGTGAATCTCATAAACTAATTATAATTTTGAGCCATGTCCATAAAGTATCGGGTCTATATTTGGTTCTTGTACTTTGTATCATGTAGAAATCAATCTATTAGCTACCTAATACTCAACATGCTCTAGATAATTGGTGAAGAAGATTCTAGAATTATTGAGAAGTATGTTTTGAGGTTTGTGCATAACGTTCATAGCACTAAACACTATCAGTAAAGTCTTCTATATGCATGCTAGAGTGGATACAAGATCCACGATTTGTAATGGTGGGATTTGCCAGTCTTGATCCGAAGGTCAATGTTCAAAGTTATTCGTATGCTATATAGTACTAGTAAGATTATATAATAGGTAAATCTCAAAAAATTATAAATTTGATTGACATCCATAAAGTATGGGTGTATATTTGGTTCTTGTACTTTTTATCATGTAGAAGTCAACGATTATTAGCTATCTGACACTTGAAAATTTCGGTAACATGGTCTAGAGAAACGAGGGAGAAGATTCTAGAATGATGGAGAAGTGTCTTTTGAGGTTTGTGCATAGAATTTATTGTGCTGAAGACTATAATTATAATATTCTACATGCTGGAATGGAAAAGAAGATCCAAAAATAGGAAATGTTGGGATACGCTAGTCTTGATTCAACGGTCAATATTCAAAGTTATTTGCACACTATATATAGTGGTAAGATAACACAAGAAATACTATCAATTAGTATCTTCAAGATGCTAGAATGGAAAAGAAGATCCAATGGCTAGCAATGTTGGGATTCGCGAGTCTTGATCCAACGGTCAATATTCAAAGTTATTCCTACATTATATAGTTCTAAGATAAGATACCAAAGGTTATCAATGGTATCTTCTAGATGATGGAATATAAAATAGGATCCACCAGCTAGCATCAATGTTGGGATTCACGGGTCATGATTCAACGGTCAATATTCAAAGTTATCTGTACAATATATATAAAATAAAAATATAATAGTGGTAAGATAAGAAAAGAAAGACTATCAATAGTATAACTTCTCGATGCTAAAATGGAAAAGAAGATCCAACGGCTGGCAATGTTGGGATTCATGAGTCTTGATCCAACGGTCAATAGACAAAGTTATTCGTACACTATATAGTGGTAAGATAAGATAACAAAGACTATCAATAGTATATTCTAGATGATGGATTGGAAAAGAGGATCCAACAACTAGCAGCAATTCAAGAATTCACGGTTCATGATTCAATGGCAATATTCAAAGTTATCCCTATATTATATATAATAGTGGTAAGATAAGAAAAGAAAGACTATCAATAGTATATCTTCTTGATGCTAAAATAGAAAAATATATCCAATGGCTGGCAATGTTGGGATTCGCGAGTCTTGATCCAACGGTGAATATTCAAAGTTATTAGTACACTATATAGTGGTAAGATAAGACAACAAAGACTATCAATAGTATCTTCTAGGTGATGTAATGGAAAATAGGATCCAATAGCTAACATTAATTTTGGGATTCGCGGATCATGATTCAACAACCAATATTCAAAGTTATCCCAGCCTATACTATATATAATAGTGATAAGATAAGAAAAGAAAGACTATCAATAGTATATCTTCTCGATGCTAAAATGGAAAATAAAATCCAACAGCTAGCAATGTTGGGATTCATGAGTCTTGATACATCGGTCAATAATCAAAGTTATTGGTAAACTATATAGTGGTAAGATAAGATAACAAAGAGTATCAATAGTGTCTTCTAGATGATGGAATGGAAAAGAGGATCCAAGAGCTAGCAGCAATGTTAGGATTCGCGGGTCATGCTCAATGGTTAATATTCAAAGTTATCCATACACTATATATAATAGTGGTAAGCTAAAAAAATACTACATCTCAATAGTGTATCTTCTCGATGCTAAAATGGAAAAAAAAGATCCAACAGCTAGCAATGTTGGGATTCACGATTCTTGATCAAAAATTCAATATTCAAAGTTATTCGTACAGTATATACTAGTAAGATAAGATAACAAAAACTATAAATACTATCAATCTTCTAGATGCTAGAATGGAAAACAAGATCCAACGGTTGGCAATGTTGGGATTCACGAGTCTTGATCCAACGCTCAACGAATAACTTCGAATATTCAGCATTGGATCAAGACTTGTGAATCGCAACATTGTTTGATGTTGGATCTTCTTTTCAATTGTAGAATCTAAAATATTAGTGATATTCTTTAGCACAATGGACACTATGCACAAACCTGAAACAGACTAGCGTATCCATCATTCTAAAATCTTCTCCCTTGTTTCTCTAGACCATGTTACCAAAAATTTCAAGTAATATTAGGTATAACTAACCAACGTTGAATTCTACATGATACAAATACAAGAATAAAATATACCCATAATTTATAGACGTCGATGAAATTTATAATTTTTTAAGCTTTACCTATTATATAGTCTATGAATAACTTTGAACTTTGACCATTGGATAAACACTCGCGAAGCCAAACATTACAAACAGTTGGATCTTCATTTCCATCATAGCGCATATATAATGTTCATAGCGCTAAAGACTATTAGTAAAGTCTTCTATATGCATGCTAGAGTGGATACAAGATCCACAGTTTGCAATGTTGGCATTTGTAAGTCTTGATCCAAAGGTCAAAGTTCAAAGTTATTCATACACTATATATAGTACTAGTAAGATTCTATAATAGGTAAATCTCAAAAAAATATAATTTTGATCAACATATATAAAGTATGGGTGTATATTTGGTTCTTGTACTTTGTATATCATGTAGAAGTCAACGATTATTAGTTATCTGATACTTGAAAATTCTGGTAACATAGTCTAGAGAAACTAGGGAGAAGATTCTAGAATGATGGAGAAGTGTGTTTTGAGGATTGTGCATAGCATTCATTATGCTACAGAATATCAATAGAATCTTCTACATGCTAGAATGGAAAAAAGATCCAATGGCTAGAAATGTTGGGATTCACAAGTCTTGATCCAATGATCAATAGTTATTCGTACACTATATAGTGGTAAGATAATAAAAGAAATATTATCAATAGTATCTTCAAGATGCTAGAATGGAAAAGAAGATCCAATGGCTATCAATGTTGGGATTCGCGAATCTTGTTTGATCCAACAGTCAATATTCAAAGTTATTCGTAAACTATATAGTGGTAAGATAAGGTAAGAAATACTAACAATAGATGCTAGAATGGAATAGAAGATCCAATGGCTAGCAATTTTTGGATTCACGAGTCTTGATCCAACGGTCAATTTTCAAAGTTATTCGTACATTATATAGTGGTAAGATAAGATAACAATTACTATCAATAGTATCTTCTAGATGATGGAATGGAAAAGAGGATCCAATAACTAGCAGCAATGTTGCGATTCATAGGACTTGACTTAGAAGTCAATATTCAAAGTTATTCATACACTATATATAATAGTGGTAAGATAAGAGAAAAGAAAGACTATCAATAGTATCTACTTGATGCTAAAATGGAAACAATATCCAACGGCTGGCAATGTTGGGATTCACGAGTCTTGATCCAACGGTCAATATTCAAAGTTATTTGTACACTATATAGTGGTAATATAAGATAAGATAAGAAAGACTATCAATTAATACTATCGATTTTCTAGATGCTGGAATGGAGAAGAAGATCCAACAGCTGGCAATGTTGGGATTTGCGAGTCTTGATCCAACGCTCAACGAATAACTTCGAATATTGAGCATTGGATCAAGACTTGTGAATCCCAACACTGCCAACCGTTGGATCTTCTTTTCCATTCTAGCATCTAAAAGATACTATTGGTAGTATTTAGCACAACATACACTATGCACAAACCTCAAAACGCACTTCCCCATTATTCTAGAATATTCTCCCTCTTTTATCTAGACACATGTTACCAAAATTTTCAAGTATATTAGGTATTGCTAATCAACATTGACTTCTACATGATAGAAATACAAGAATCAAATATACCCATACTTTATAGATGTCGATCAAATTTATAATTTTTTGAGCTTTACCTATTATATAATCTTACCACTATATAGTAAACAAATAACTTCGAACTTTGACCGTTGCATCAAGACTCGCGAACCTAAACATTACAAACCATTGGATCTTCTTTTACATCATAGCATCTAGAAGATTCTTTTTTGAGAGAGCAACATCTAGAAGATTCTATTGAGAGTCTTTAGAGCAAGTCCAGCAACACCCTTACATTTTCTCACCTATGTGTGTATGTAGGGGCCTTCCCTAGAAACTTTCGTCCCCTAAAATTTTCTTATCTTCAGGAGAAACCCTAAATTATCTCCCCTATATCATAGCCACATTATTTTAATAGGAACGATCTCACTTTATCAATTTGTTTCCACCCATCAACTCAGTCATCCAGATAGGGCCCACAAATAGGGGAGGTCGAGGTCTCCTTGGACTCACCACAAAATTATGACTAGGCCAACGAGTGCGGGAAGCAGAGTCAGTGCTCCATCCCATCGCTTACGCTAGTCTTCGTCATCGATATTTGCCACACACATCGGCTTCATCAGTGACACTTATTGTCCCCTCGGTTCAGTAATCTACCACATTAATCTTGGATCACCTCCTTCCTATTTATTTCTCCCCTTCACCGCACCACACTATCTCTAATCCCTCGCTTCCACCAACCATATCTATCCCCATCTATCATCCATGGCCACCATCTGGTTGTCACCCGCAGTACCGGAGCGCAAAGACCCCGACATCGCCGCACAGTAGGACAATGCCATGTGCATTTGGGCCTTCACCCCGCGGAGAACACTTCGGTAGCTGGTGTGCGCCTTCCTCGATGCCGGGTATGGTCATTGCAAGTACAACATGTACGGCCTCCACAACAATCCGGACAGGACATTGATGTTCAAGTTCGTCAACTTTAGGGATGGCCATCTCCTCTATGGCCAGGCCTTCCACTGTGGCTGCCAGATGGTGGTGTTCACCGGCGCCAACATTTTCACCAACTACTAGGACTAGTTCTACAACAATAGCAACTTCATCCACTTATGTATTAGGAGGTGCCACCGCCTTATCCAGAGGTGCCGATGAGTCGCTGGAGCTGGTGTTGGTGTCGATGTCTAACGAGCTGCCGCTGGCGGCGGGGACTAGGTGGTAGGAGGCGCCGGACCTGCACTAGTTCAGCAGCGAGTCCTATATATGTAATCTCATGATGTTATGTTAGTGGTTGAATGAAGTTTCTTTTGCTACTATCGCAAAAAACTTTATTTTGGTATTACTCACTGTACCTTGTAGTACAAGTACTACTGCGAATGGCGATCTTTTGAATATCCTTCCCCCGATGTTTGTGAAGGAAGTGAAAATTTCTAAACCTAGAAAGTTTGAATTGCTACTCTATTGTAGCAGTAATAGTTTGCCGCCAAGGACCAAAATGGTTCCCACACACACAGCTGACGAACACGGCAGACACAGACACAGAGCCGCCGACACAAGTCAGGTCGTCAGTCGACGTGCATGCGCAGCGCCATGTTGTGTACGAGGGAGAGATCAGCCGACCGGGGTGTGGATGGTGATGATGGAGTGAAGGACAGAGAAAACAGAATTTGTTTGGCGTGCATATATATTGTAAAGATCCTGAAATTTACAATACTCACTTACCCTCTACCTCGTGTCAGGAATCCATCCCATCTTTGCTCTGACATTGCACCGCCTTCAAATCCTCCTCTTCGCAAGTCTCTCGATGCCTCCTCTGTGCTCATAGTCTCTTCTTGCTCTTTATTTTTTTAGCAGAAAAAGTAAATAAATTCTTCTTACTTGCTTTTCAAAAAATAAATTCCTGTCACTTGAAAAATTAAAATTCATTCTTTTTCATTTCTAATATCTTTGATTTTATTTATTAAATATGGCCAAATTTGTCGGCATGCAAATTTTTGGATATAGGATCATCAACATAAAGTATGATGTAGATATGGGCTTGACCTTGGTCATTCGTCTTGAAATCCAAGAATTTTTCATACTCGTTGACAACTATGCTTAAATTCGTTTAAATTTCACCACTTACTTTTAGGTTAGAATTTTACACGGGCGGTGGGAGTACATTTTACATCAAGGACCTAAAAAGGAGAAATTACATCGAGGTTCATACATTTAGCATAAAGGACCCTAAAATTGAGCAAAGAAAATAGTCAGGTTTGGCTCCTGCTCGAAAGAGCAGCAGATCGAGCCATACTCTTCATACTACTTCCTCTTCGATTGTTTCAAAATATGGCCAAATCTATTGTCATGCAAATTCTTGGATATGGGATCATCAGCATAAATTATGTAGAGATATGGCCTTGACCTTGTAGTCATTCGGCTTGAAATCCAAGAATGTTCATATTCGTTGGCAACTAAGCTTAAATTTGTTTAAATCTTACCACTTACTTTTAGTTAGAATTTTATATGGTCGGTGGGAGTACATTTTATATCAAGGACCTAAAAAGGGGACATTACAGCTAGGTCCATATATTTAGCACAAAGGACACTAAACCTAAGAAAGAAAAACAGTCAGATTTGGCTCCTTCTCGAGAGAGCAGCTAATCGAGCCATACTCTTCATACTACTTCCTCTTTGATTGGTTTCAAAAAAATAGCCAAATCTATCGACATTAAAATTCTTGGATATGGGGTCATCAGCATAAGGTATGATGTGGATATGGCCTTGACCTTGGTGGTTTGGCTTGAAATCCAAGAATGTTCATACTCATTGACAACTAAGATGAAATCGTTTAAATTTCATCACTTACTTGTAGGTTAGAATTTTACATGGCGGTGGGAGTACATTTTAGAATAAGGACCTAAAAAGGAGGAAATTACATCGAGGTCCATACATTTAACACAAAGGACCCTAAAATTAAGTAAGGAAAATAGTTGGGTTCGGCTCCTTTTCAAGAGAATAGCTGATCGAGTCGTACTCTTCATACTACTTCATCTTTGATGGTTTTCAAAATATGGCCAAATCTATCGCAATGCAAATTGCTGGATATGGGATCATCAGCATAAAGTATGATGTAGAGATATTTAAATTTAACCACTTACTTTTAGGTTGGAATTTTACACGGTTGGTGGGAGTACATTTTACATCAATGACTTCAAAAAAGAGAAAATTACATCTAGGTCCATACATTTGGTATAAAGTACCCTAAAATTGAGCACAAAAAACAGTCGGGTTTGGCTCCTCGAGAGAGAAGCTAATCGAGCCATACTCTTCATAGTACTTCCTCTTTGATTGTTTTCAAAATATAGCCAAATCTGTCACCATGAAAATACTTGGATATGGGATCATCAACATAAAGTATGATGTGGAGATATGGCCTTGACCTTGTGGTCGTTCGTCTTGAAATCCAAGAATGTTCATACTCGTTGACAACTAAGCTTCAATTCATTTGAATTTCACCACTTACTTTTATGTTAGAATTTTACACGTGCGGTGGGAGTACATGTTACATTAAGGACCTAAAAAGGGAAAATTACATCGAGGTCCATACATTTAGCACAAACCCCCCTAAATTTAAGCGAGGAAAACAGTTGGGTTTGGCTCCTTCTCGAGAGAGAAGCTGATCGAGCCATACTCTTCATACTATTTCCTCTTTGATTGTTTTTAAAATATGGCCAAATTTGTCGCCATGCAAATTCTTGGATATGGGATCATTAGCATAAAGTATGATGTGGGTATGGCCTTGACCTTGGTTGTTCGACTTGAAGTCCAAGAATGTTCATACTCATTGACAACTAAGCTTAAATTCATTTAAATTTCACCACTTACTTTTAGGTTAGAATTTTACACGGACTATGAGCAAAGAAAATAGTCGGGTTCTACTCCTCGAGAGAGCAGTTGATCGAGCCATACACTTCATACTACTTCCTCTTCGATTGTTTTCAAAATATAGCCAAATCTGTTGCCATGCAAATACTTGGATATGAGATCATCCGCATAACGTATGATGCAGAATATGGCTGTGACCTTGTGGTTGTTTGTCTTGAAATCCAAGAATGTTCATACAAGTCGACAACTAAGCTTAAATTCATTTAAAAAATCACCACTTACTTTTAGCAAAGAATTTTACACTGGCGGTGGGAGTACATTTTACATTTCGGACCTAAAAAGGGAAAATTACATCGAGGGCCATACATTTATCAAAAACCCCCATAAAATTAAGAGAGGAAAATATACGGGTTCGGCTCCTCGAGAGAGCAACTGATCAAACCATACTCTTCATAGTACTTCCTCTTTGATTGTTTTCAAAATATGGCCAAATCTATCACCATGCAAATTCTTGGATATGGGATCATAAACATAATGTATGATGTGGATATGGCCTTGACCTTGGTCGTTAGGCTTGAAGTCCAAGAATGTTTATACTCATTGACAACTAAGCTTAATTTTTTTTAAATTTCACCACTTACTTTTAGGTTAGAATTTTACATGGATGGTCGGAGTAAATTTTACATCAAGGACTTAAAAAAAGAGAAAATTACATCGAGGTCCATACATTTAGCATAAAGTACCTGAAAATTGAGAAAATAAAACAATGGGTTTGGCTCCTCGAGAGAGCAGCTAATCGAGCCACACTCATCATACTACTTCCTCTTCGGTTGTTTTCAAAATATAGCCAAATGTGTCGCCATGCAAAACCTTCGATATGGGAGCATGATCATAAAGTATGATGTAGAGATATGTCCTTGACCTTGTGGTCATTCGTATTGAAATTCAAGAATGTTCATACTCATTGATAACTAAGCTTAAATTCGTTTAAATTTCACCACTTACTTTTAGGTTAGAATTTTACGCGGTCGGTGGGAGTATATTTTATAATAAGGACCTAAAAAGTGGGAAAATTACATCGAGGTCCATACATTTAGCACAAAGGATCCTAAAATTAAGCAAGAACAACAGCCGGGTTCGGCTCCTTCTCGAGAGAGTAGCTGATCGAGCAATACTCTTCATAGTATTTCATCCTCGATAGTTTTTAAAATATTGCCAAATTTTTCGGCACGCAAATTCTTGGATATGGGATCATTAGCAAAAAGTATGATGTAGATATGACCTTGACCTTGGTCGTTCATCTTGAAATCCAAGAATGGTTCATACTCGTTGACAACTAAACTTAAATTCATTTAAATTTGACTACTTACTTTTAGGTTAGAATTTTACATGGTCGGATGGAGTACATTTTACATCAAGGACTTCAAAAAAGAGGAAATTACATGGAGGTCCATATATTTAGCACAAACCCTGGCCCCTAAAATTAAGAAAGGAAAACAATCAGGTTCGGCTCCTCGAGAGAGCAGCTGATGGAGCCATACTTTTCATACTACTTCCTCTTTAATTGTTTTCATAATATGGCCAAATTTGTCGCCATGCAAATTCCTTGATATGGGATCATCAGCATAATGTATGATGTAGAGATTTGGCCTTGACCTTGTGGTCGTTCGACTTGAAATCCAAGAATGTCCGTACTTGTTGAGAACTATGTTTACATTCGTTTAAATTTCACCACTTACTTCTAGGTTTGAATTTTACACTGACGGTAGGAGTACATTTTATATCGAGGACCTAAAAAATGGAAAATTACAACAAGGTCCATACATTTAGCACAAAGGACCCGAAAAGGAAAACTTTATGGTTTGGCTCGTTCTGGAGAGATCAGCTGCTCTGGGGCAAACTCCTCATACTACTTCCTCTTCGATTGTTTTCAAAATATGGCCAAATTTGTTGCCATGCAAATTCTCTGATATGGGATCATCGGCATAAAGTATGATGTTGATATGGCCTTGACCTTGGTCGTTCGCCTTGAAATACAAGAATGTTCATACGCGTTGACAAGTAACCTTAAAATTTTCTAAATTTCACCACTTACACTTTTAGGTTAGAATTTTACATGGACGGTAGAAGTACATTTTACAATAAGGACCTAAAAAGGGGAAAATTACATCGAGGTCCATACATTTAGCACAAACCCCCTAAAATTAAGCAAGGAAAATAGTCGGGCTCAGCTCCTTCTCAACAGAGCAGCCGATCGAGCCATACTCTTCATATTACTTCCTATTCGATTGTTTTCAAAATAGGGCCAAATCTGTCGCCATGCAAATACTTGGATATGGGATCATCATCATAAAGTATGATGTGGATAAGGCCTTGACCTTGGTCGTTCGACTTGAAGTCCAAAAATGTTCATACTCATTGACAACTAAGCTTAATTAAATTCGTTTAAATTTCACCACTTACTTTTAGGTTAGAATTCTACACGGACGATCAAAGTATATTTTACATCAAGGACCTCAAAAAAGTGAAAATTACATCGAGGTCCATACATTTAGCATAAAGGACCCTAAAATTGAGCAAAGAAAACAGTCGGGTTTAGCTCCTTATCGAGGGAGCAACTGATAGAGCTCTACTCTTCATACTACTTCCTCTTTAATTGTTTTCGAAATATATCCAAATTTATCGGCATGCAAATCCTTGGATATGGGATCATTAGCATAAAGTATGATGTAGAGATATGTCCATGATCTTGTGGTCGTTCGGCTTGAAATCCAAGAATGTTCATACTCGTTGACAACTAAGCTTAAATTCAATTAAATTTCACCACTTGCTTTTAGGTTATAATGTTACACGGGCGTTTGGAGTACATTTTACATTAAGGACCTAAAAAGGGAAAATTGCAACGAGGTCAAATCATTTAGCATAAACCCCCCGAAAATTAAGCAAGGAAAATACTCGGGTTCGGCTCCTTCTTGAGATAGTAGTTGATCGAGCCATACTATTCATACTACTTCTTGTTCGACTTTTTTCAAAATATGTTCAAATCTACCATCATTCAACTTCTGGGATATGGGATCATTGACACATATAAATTATGATGTTGATATGGCCATGACCTTGGTCGTTCAGCTGGAAATCCAATAATGGTTCACACTCTTTCACAACTAAGCTTAAAATCATTTAAATTTTACCATTTACTTTTAGGTTAAAATTTTACACGGGCGATGGGAGTACATTTTACATCAAGGACCTAAAAATGGAAAATAACATCGAGGTCCATTTATTTAGCACAAAGGACCCTAAAATTAAGCGATGCAAACAATCGGGTTCAGCTCCTTTTCATGAGAGGACTTGGTCGAACCACACTCTTCATACTATTTCTCTTCGATTGTTTTCAAAATATGGCCATATCTTCCGGCATGCAAATTCTTAGATATGGGATAATCGACACATATAAAGTTTCATGTACATATGGCCATGACCTTGTTCATTTGGCTTGAAATCCAAGAATGTTCATACTCATGTTTATCTTGGTAATTAATCATATGTGAATCATGGTCCAAATTTTGTGTGAAAACTAGGGTTGTGGCATTCCGAGCCATTATTCTTCGTCCTTGTTTTACAGAAAAAACATTCTCGTCACTTCGAAAATTGATTTTTTTTGTTCTTATAAGTTGGAAACTTCCATCAGCAGTGTTATCATTCACCATGCCAAGATTGAAGCACCCTTGTACCAAATATGGGAACACCACCATCCCAAGTTCTTGCATAGCTAAGAACTTGAATTTTCTAGAACTCCCAGTGGTTTTGCTATACTCAATTCCTAGTTAGCTTTGCAAGATTTTTGGAAAACTATAAGAGCATCTACCGCATTTATTTGTACTCCTCTAATTAAACTTTTACACGATCGGGGGGAGTACATTTTACATCAATGACCTAAAAAAGGAAAAATACATTGAGGTCCATACATTTAGCACAAAGGACCATAAAATTAAGCAAGGAAAACAGTTGGGTACCAGTCCTTGTCGAGAGAGCTGCTGATCGAGCAATACTCTTCATACTACTTTTTATTTCCCAAATTAGGACGCATATTAGGTTTGGTCAATGTCAATCTTTTACAAAGCTTGTTCTACCAACTATATGTAAAAAAAATTTACTTTTCTAATGAAAAATGCATATAATATGAAAATATAGTTCTTGATGATTCTAATACCATTAAGTTGATGTTGTATACTTAGTCTAAGTTTATTAAAATTGATTTTGACCAAAAGTAATACGTGTCCTAATTTGGGAAGGAGGGAGTACTACTTGCTTCAAGGACCTAAAAATGGAAAATTACACCGAGCGCGATACACTTAGCACAAATGATCCTAAAATTATGCAAGGAAAATAGTTGGGTTTGGCTCCTTCTTGAGAGAGTAGATGATCGAGCCCTACTCTTTGATTGCTTTCAAAATATGGCCAAATTTGTCGGCAAGCAAATTCTTGGATACGAGATCATCAACATAAAGTATGATGTAGATATGGCCTTGACCTTGGTCGTTTGGCTTGAAATCCAAGAATGTTCATAGTCAAGTTTATGTTTAAACAGTTGTCAAAACTCATGTTTATCTTCACGGAAAGTAGTACATGCAGGAGAACATCGTGTGAATTCTTTTGTTACTAGTACTCATTAGTTTTGTTCGATTGTTTTCAAAATAAGGACAATTTTTTGGCAGCCTTTTCAAAAACCATGTTTCGCAATATGGCCTACTATATGTATTAACATTCCTTGGTTTCAAGTAATATGACCAAGGCCAAATTCCATATATATTTCGTAGTTTATGATAATGTGCCCATATTTTGTAGATGGGTTCATCGTGGAATGGTAAACAACGTTTCCAGTGTATGGTTGGACCCTTTATGTCCAAAAAATAGCATATTAAATTCCTAGGTGCAAAAAAATGTATTGTTTTGTGAAGTAAGTATTAGTACAAATAAAACACATTGGAATCGCACCACATATTTTGCTTTGATCCTTATATATGGAAATCTTCTTAACATTGACATGGCCATTAATTTGACCAGAAATTACACAAGAGTTTTTTTTGTTGGAAACTAGTACCACAAAAGAGCTTGAAAATGGGAGAAATTATTATTACAGGTGGATCGCTACTCCTACAGCTACCCCTACATTCTATTGAGTAGTACTCCGTTTTCATTTTACAAGAAAGATTTATTGTGGAGGGAACTGGAGCAGTACTACTCAATAGAATGTAGGGGTAGCTGTAGGAGTAGCGATCCCTAGTACTATTCTAATTGAACTCGAGCAGAGGAACATGCGTCCATTTTCATTTGTTCAACCTCGCATATGCGCTATTGTTGGGTCCGCATTATAGAAAACAAAAAATTTCCTACGATGAGAACTATACGCCAAGATCTATCTACTAGATACAGAGCAACGGGTGGACATACATCCCTGGAGAACTTACCCTCGAAGACAACAAGTTTTGTTAACGAGTAGGAACTCGTGGTTGATGTAGTCGTACGCTTGCCGATCTCAAGATCGTGTCGAAGTCCGAGCGCCGCAAATCAGCAGCGCATCCGTCCTCGCACACACGTTCAAGCCACCGGACAACCTCCACCTCCTCGCTCCAGCGAATCAGTGGAAGCAGCAACTCCTTCCAGACGCAAGGCCACCGGGAACATGTATCTCGCTAATCCGAGACCATGGGGGAATATCTAGAGGGGGAGAGAGATCCTTCACGAGGAGGTGTGAGGATGAAGGAGGGAATGGGTGGCCTTTTATAGGAGGAGGGGGGGTGCCCCCTCTCTCCATGGCCAGCGCATGGGGGGGTGACCCCTCACCTCCCCCATTCATGTGGTGGTAACCCCTCCACATTAAAATGCCCCTTAACATTCTCTTTTAAAGTCTGCACTTTAAATGCATTAAATTTCTCCAAATTCAATGCTCTCTCATTTAATAAAACTCTTTTATTTATTTTATTCAGAATTTTGTTAATTACTTTAATTAACAAACATTCACATAAAACCCCTTGCAACATTTCAATATTACATGCAGAACCACTTTCTGCAATTTCACCCGAAACAATTCCGGTTTCTATCGAAACATTTCCTGCGCTTTGTAGACCTTTTGTCTGGAACATATGTGCTCCTAAATGGTGTCCGGCAACCCTTAAGTGTGTCACCCTATGGTTCGCAAATAATGCAGACATGATTGAGACTCCTCTCAGATCAATAATCAGAAGCGGGACCTGGAGATCCATACTGACTCCTGCATATTCAACGATGACTTCTGTGATCGTGAGAACCTTTAACGTTAGGAATTTAATCCCTTTGTCTCATGATATAATACATGTCCGAGATTCAATCATCGGTATCCAAATACCTAGTTTGATCTGGTTACCGACATGCACTCTTTTCTCGTTCCCGTGATACAACATTCTAGTGATCACATCACTTGCTTGCAAGCTATCTTAATGTGATATCACCGAGAAGGCCCAGAGTATATCTATCCGTCATCTGGATTGAAAAATTCCACTCTTGATCCATGAGCCTCAACATAACACCTTCGTAGTACTGAACCCATCTTTATAGTCACCCTGTTACGGTGTGACGTTTGATGTTATCAAGATACTCTTCCGGTGTTAGCAATTAACATGATCTCATGGTCTAAGGACTAAGACTACTTTGTATGATGTTATAGCAATATAAACATAATGACTTGATCGTAATGCTATACTTCGGATGAATTTTCATCACATCATTTCACAAATGTTGTGACCTTGTTATTAACAACATCCAATGTCCATGATCAGGAAACTTTGATCATCTTGTTAATCAACAAGCTAGTCTATTAGAGAGGCATAACTAGGAACCCTTTTTGTCTATTAAACACACATGTATTGATGTTTCTTATCAATACAATTATAGCATGCAAAATAAACATCTATCATATACAAGAAATATATAATAACAACTTTATTATTGCCTCTCAGGGCATATTTCCTTCAGTCTCCCACTTGCACTAGAGACAATAATCTAGTTTACATAGTGATAAATCTAACACCCATGGAGTTCTGGTGTTGATCATGTTTTGCCCTAGGGAGTACTTTAGTCAATGGAGCTGCTACATTTAGGTCCGTGTGCACTTTACAAATCTTTATATCTCCATCCTTGACATGCTCGCGGATGGAGTGAAACCGGCGCTTAATATGTTTGGAATTCTTGTGAGACCTTGGTTCCTTTGCGTTGGCTATGGCTCCATTGTTGTCACAATAAATCACCATCGGGTCCAACGAACTGTGAACCACACCCAGTTCTGTAATGAACTCTTTCATACAAACTGGCTCCTGCGCCGCTTCTGAAGCAGCAACATATTCCGCCTCCGTTGTTGATCCAGCCACCACAGGTTGTTTGGAACTCCTCCAACGAACTGTTGCTCCGTTCAAGAGAAATACGTATCCGGATTGAGACTTAGAGTCAACCGAATCAGTGTCAAAGCTAGCATCGACATAACACTTAGCGACTAGCTCTTCTTCACCTCCGTATATAAGAAACATATCCTTAGTTCTTCTCAAGTACTTGAGGATGTTCTTTATCGCTATCCAGTGTTCCGAACCTGGATCAGATTGGTACCTACTAGTCAAACTAATAGCATGTGCCACATCCGGTCTTGTACATAGCATGGCATACATAATAGAGCCTATGGCCGAGGCATAGGGGATCTTATCCATCATCTCTCTTTCTTCCACCGTAGCTGGACTTTGAGTCTTACTCAATGTCTTGCCTTGCAACATAGGTAAGAACCCCTTCTTAATTTCGTCCATATTAAACTTCTTTAATATCTTATCAAGGTATGTACTCTGCGATAGCCCAATTAGGCGTCTTGATCTATCTCTATAGATTTTAATGCTTAATATATATGAAGCTTCACCAAGGTCCTTCATCGAAAATTTGCTGTTTAGATAACTTTTAACACTATTTAAAAGATCTATATATTTTCCAATCAATAATATGTCATCCACATATAATATCATAAATGCCACATTGCTCCCACTCACTTTCTTGTAAATACAAGCCTCTCCATAAGTTTGGACAAATCCAAACTCTTTGATCACCTCATCAAAGCGGAGATTCCAACTCCGGGATGCTTGCTTCAGTCCATAGATGGATCGCTGAAGTTTGCACACCTTATTAGCATCCTTAGGATCGACAAAACCCTTTGGTTGTATCATATACAACTCTTCTTCAATATTACCATTGAGGAACGCAGTTTTGACATCCATCTGCCATATTTCATAATCGAAATATGCAGCAATTGCTAACATAATCCTAACCGACTTAAGCATCGCTATGGGAGAGAATGTCTCATCGTAGTCAACTCCTTGAATTTGTCGAAACCCCTTTGCGACAAGTCGAGCCTTATAGATGGTTACATTACCATCAGCATCAGTTTTTCTTTTGAAAATCCATTTATTCTCAACGGCCTTTCGATCGTGAGGTAAGTCCACCAAGGTCCAAACCTGGTTTTCGTACATGGATTCCATCTCGGATTTCATGGCTTCTAGCCATTTGTTGGAATCAGGGATCATCATTGCTTCTTCATACGTTGCAGGGTCATCTATTTCATCAATCATGAAATTCATAACAGGATTGCCGTACAGTTCAGGAGCTGCACGTGTCCTGCTTGACCTGCGAGGTTCAGTAGTGTCCTCTTTCGGAGTTTCATGATCAATATCATTAGCTCTCTCTTCATTAGGTGAAGTCAACTCCGAAACAACTTCCGGTGCTGCGCTACTCGCCATTTCATGAAGAGAAGGTTCAATAACCTCTTCGAGTTCTACCTTCCGACTACTCACACCTTTCGCGAGAAACTCCTTCTCAAGAAAGGATCCATTCTTGGCAACAAAGACCTTGCCCTCGGATCTGTGATAGAAGGTATACCCAATTGTTTCCTTAGGGTATCCTATGAAGATGCATTTTTCCGCTTTGGGTTCGAGTTTATCTGGTTGAAGTTTCTTCACATAAACATCACATCCCCAAACTTTAAGAAATGACAGCTTAGGTTTGTTTCCAAACCATAATTCATACGGTGTCTTTTCAACGGATTTAGATGGTGCCCTATTTAAAGTGAATGTAGCGGTTTCCAGTGCATAACCCCAAAATGACAGTGGCAAGTCAGTCAGAGTCATCATAGATCGAACCATATCCAATAAAGTACGATTACGACACTCCGATACACCATTACGCTGTGGTGTTCCGGCAGGCGTGAGTTGTGAAACTATTCCACACTCTTTCATGTGTGTGCTAAACTCGTAACTAAGATACTATCCTCCACGGTCAGACTGTAGAAATTTGATCTTTCTATTACGATGATTTTCCACTTCATTCTGAAATTCTTTGAAGTTTTCAAAAGTTTCAGACTTGTGTTTCATCAAATAGATATACCCGTATCTACTCAAATCATCCGTGAAAGTAAAAAATAATGATATCCACCTTGCGCCGACACACTCATTGGTCCACACACATCAGTATGTATGATTTCCAATAAATCTGTCACCCGTTCCATTGAACCAGAAAATGACGTTCTAGTCATCTTGCCCATAAGGCATGGCTCACATGTATCAAATGATTCAAAATCAAGTTATTCCAAAAGTCCATCAGAATGGATTTTCTTCATGCGTTTAACACCAATATGACCTAGACGGCAGTGCCACATATATGCAGATATATCATTATCAAGTTTAATCCTTTTAGCATCAACATTATGAATATGCGTAATACTACTATCGAGATCCAATAGAAATAAACCATTCAACATAGGTGCATGACCATAAAAGATATTATTCATATAAATCGAACAACCATTGTTTTCAGATTTAAACGAATAACCACTTTGCATCAAACATGATCCGGATACAATGTTCATGCTCAGTGCAGGCACCAAATAACAATTATTCAGGTTTATAACTAATTCCGACGGCATATGGAGAGGCAGCGTTCCGACGGCGATCACATCAACTCTTGATCCATTGCCGACCCGCATCGTGACCTCATCCCTTGCTAGCTGTGGCTTGTTCCGCAGGCCCTGAACCGAGTTACATATATTAGCAACCGATCCCGTATCAAATACCCAGGTGCTACTGCGAGTACTAGTCAAGTACACATCAATAACATGTATATCACATATACCTTTGTTTGCCTTGCCGGCCTTTTTGTCCGCCAAATACTTGGGGCGGTTGTGCTTCCAATGGCCAGTCCCCTTGCAATAGTAGCACTCGGTGTCAAACTTAGGGCCAGCTCGGGGTTTCTTTTCAGGCGCGGCAACAGATTTGCCGCCCTTCTTCCCTTCTGCTTGCCTTTCTTGTCCTTCTTGAAACCGGTGGTCTTATTGATCATCAACACTTGATGTTCTTTCCTAATCTCCACTTCTACAGTCTTAAGCATTGACAAAAGCTCGGGAAGAGACTTCTTCATGCCCTACATATTATAGTTCATCACGAAGCTCTTGTAGCTATGTGGCAGAGATTGGAGAACATGATGTATGCCTAAGTCAATGGGAATCGTTATTCCCAAGGACTCAAGCTTATCGGCTTACCTAGACATTTTGAGTATGTGCTCACTGACGGAGCTGTTCTCTTCCATCATGCATCTAAAGAACTTTTCAGAAGCATTATAACTCTCTACGGCAGCATGGATATCGAAAATCATTTTCAATTCTCCCATGGTATCAAAGGCATTGCCATTTTCGAAACGTTTTCGAAGTTCTGGTTCTAGCCCATACAGTATGCCGCAATGAACTAAGTTGTGGTCCTCCTGACGAGTTATATAGACGTTATTTTCCTCGTCAGGGGCATCAGGAGCTGGTGTGGGGCCTAGCGGCGCCTCTAGCACATATTGCTTTTGTGCAGTAGTGAGGAGAATCCTCAAATTCATAGCCCAGTTGGTGAAGTTGCTACCATTCGCAGCAAGCTTCTCTTTCTCCATGAACACATTGAAATTAAAAGCAGGTGGTGCCATCTACAACAGAATTTGTAAAATATATTTAGACTAAGTTTATGATAGATTGAGTTCAACTAATCCAAATTACTAATGAACTCCCACTCAAAAACGACATCCCTCATGTCCTTTTGGTGATTACCTGAACCAAATCCACTACACCAAGTCCGATCATCACGTGAGTCCGTGTAGCTTCAAAGGCGAGTATCTATATAGGCATCATATCAACTATATGACTCATGCTTAACCTTTCGGTCCGTGTTCCGAGGCCATGTCTGTACATGCTAGGCTCGTCAAGTAAGAACCTTAGTATTCGCGTGTGTAAAACTGTCTTACACCCGTTGTATGAAAGCGTAGAGTCAAGAACACCCGATCATCACGTGATGCCTCAAAACACGATCCACAAAATGGTGCATACTTAAGGAAGAACACATTTTATCTTGGTATCTAAATGAGGGATCATCTTATAATGCTACCAAAAGCGCCAAACTATCAATATAAGATGCTAACATCTAATGTGTGAAGTGAGGTGATATGGTCCATGCATTTGATCTCTATCATTTGCATCGTGGTATGATCTCTATCATTCCTTTGTGTGTAAGGCCAAGGTCTATGGAACTTACACGTTAAGTGAGTTGTAAGAGTATCTATCATACATCTACTTACAACAATACCATATCAAGACACTAGCCCAGCAACGATCTAAACTAGACGCCTCTAATTTATCAATTGCAAGTTTTACGTGGCTTAGGGCTTTCAGAGATAGAACCGGTCTTACCTACGAACATGAACCACAACGAGGATAACCAAGTTATTAGCAACTCGTTGTAAATCAGATATTGACTATAGTAGGAGAGATAGACACCCGCCAGCCACTTATGCAAAACAAGTTGCATGTCAGTCGTGGAACCGGTCTCATGTACGATGACATGTAAGGTTGGTCCGGGCCGCTTCATCCCACTATGCCACCAATATCCAAAGTACATAGAAGATGCAATAACATGATCATCATCGCCCACATATAAACATATGTGTACTACCCGTGCAAAGCACCTACGCATAGATCAGGCTCTGATACCACTGTTGGGTCCGCAGCATAGAAAACAAAAAAATTCCTACGATGAGAACTATACGCCAAGATCTATCTACTAGATACAGAGCAACGGGTGGACATACATCCATGGAGAACTTACCCTCGAAGACAACGAGTTTTGTTAACGAGTAGGAACTCGTGGTTGATGTAGTCGTACGCTTGCCGATCTCAAGATCGTGTGGAAGTCCGAGCGCCGCAAATCAGCAGCGCATCCGTCCTCGCACACACGTTCAAGCCATCGGACAACCTCCACCTCCTCGCTCCAGCAAATCAGCGGAAGCAGCAACTCCCTCCAGACGCAAGGCCACCGGGAACATGTATCTCGCTAATCCGAGACCATGGGGGAATATCTAGAGGGGGAGAGAGATCCTTCACGAGGAGGTGTGAGGATGAAGGAGGGAATGGGTGGCCTTTGATAGGAGGAGGGGGGTGCCCCCTCTCTCCATGGCCGGCGCATGGGGGGGGTGACCCCTCACATTAAAATGCCCCTTAACATTCTCTTTTAAAGTCTCCACTTTAAATGCATTAAATTTCTCCAAATTTAATGCTCTCTCATTTAATAAAACTCTTTTATTTATTTTATTCAGAATTTTGTTAATTACTTTAATTAACAAACATTCACATAAAACCCCTTGCAACATTTCAATATTACATGCAGAACCACTTTCTGCAATTTCACCTGAAACAATTCCGGTTTCTATCGAAACATTTCCTGCGCTTTGCAAACCTTTTGTCTGGAACATATGTGCTCCTAAATGGTGTCCGGCAACCCTTAATTGTGTCACCCTATGGTTCGCGAATAATGCAGACATGATTGAGACTCCTCTCAGATCATTAATCAGCAGCGGGACCTGGAGATCTGTACTGACTCCTGCATATTCAACGATGACTTCTGTGATCGTGAGAACCTTTAATGTCAGGAATTTAATCCCTTTGTCTCATGATATAATACATGTCCGAGATTCGATCATCGGTATCCAAATACCTAGTTTGATCTCGTTACCGACATGCACTCTTTTCTCGTTCCCGTGATACAACATTCTAGTGATCACATCACTTGCTTGCAAGCTATCTTAATGTGATATCACCGAGAGGGCCCAGAGTATATCTATCCGTCATCTGGATTGACAAATTCTACTCTTGATCCATGAGCCTCAACATAACACCTTCGTAGTACTGAACCCATCTTTATAGTCACCCTGTTACGGTGTGACGTTTGATGTTATCAAGATACTCTTCCGGTGTTAGCAATTAACATGATCTCATGGTCTAAGGACTAAGACTACTTTGTATGATGTTATAGCAATATAAACATAATGACTTGATCGTAATGCTATACTTCGGATGAATGTTCATCACATCATTTTACAAATGTTGTGACCTTGTTATTAACAACATCCAATGTCCATGATCAGGAAACTTTGATCATCTTGTTAATCAACAAGCTAGTCTATAAGAGAGGCATAACTAGGAACCCTTTTTGTTTATTAAACACACATGTATTGATGTTTCCTATCAATACAATTATAGCATGCAAAATAAACATCTATCATATACAAGAAATATATAATAACAACTTTATTATTGCCTCTCAGGGAATATTTCCTTCAGCTATATCCCTAGTTCCCCATTACACTACCTCTATGCCAAGCATCGTTGTTCTTCTCATCCACAATGCTGCTTTCCGATCATGTTCACCGCATAATATGAGAGTGTTTGTTCTTCTCCCTATCCCACCTGCCGCCATCGATCTTCCCTCTTTTCTAGAAAACCAAATTAAGCCACCGTCCCAACTTCCATCAGCTCCCGTGCTATGGCAGGACCGAGCAAGGACAGTGATGATTCAGGGCTGTTCCAGGAGGTTTTTACCGAAGACCCTCTTGAAGAACTCATAACCAGATGCGACATCATCAAGCTACGAGCCTCATTGGTTCGTCCAAACATCTTCTTGACTCAGAAAAATATAGTGCAACTTTACATGCTTCTCTGCCGTTTGGCCTCCCCTGTGTTCTTCATCTCACCTGACTAAGAAACTGTTGGGATCACAGCATAGAAAACAAAAAATTTCCTATGATGTTAACAACAAAGCACCAAGATCTATCTACCTAGATACAATAAATAGGTGGATATACATCCATAGAGATCTTACCCTTGATGACCGAAAAGCTTTGTTATCAAAATTTGATTTCGTGGATGATGTAGTCGTTCACTTGTCGATCTCAAGATCATGATGAAGTCCAGCACGTCCAGTAGGTCCAGCACTAGCAAGTCCAGCACTGCATCCGTGATTGCACACACGTCCGGTACCCCAACAACCTCCGTGTCCTCGCTCTAGCAATGTAGTGGAAGCAACAACTCATTTTAGACAAAGCCACTGGGAACATGTATCTTCCTAATCCGAGACCATGGGGAATAGATTAGAGGGGAGAGATATCCTTCACGAGGAGGTGTAAGAGTGGAGAAGGAGGAGGTGCTCCTTATATAGGGGAGGGGGCTACCCAAGGGGCATGTCCATCATACATGGTGGGTTCCCCCACCTCTCCCTCATTCATGTGGGTGGAGCTCCCACTCACATAAACACACCTCCACTCACATGTCCACTCACATGCATTAAATTTCCACCAAATTAAATGCAAGCTCTCATTAAATAAAACTATTTTATTTATTTTATTCAGAAATTTTTTAATTACTTGAATTAACAAACATTCACATAAACCCCCCTACAACATTTCAATATCATGTAGAACCAGTTTCTACAATTTCACTCGAAACAATTCCTGTTTCCATCGAAATGATTCCAGCGCTTTCATATTCTTTCTCTGAAACGTATTTGCTCCAAATGGTGTCGGTATCCCTTAAGCGTGTCACCCTACGGTTCGCAAATAATGCAGACATGATTGAGACCCCTCTCTGATCATTAATCAGCAGCGGGACCTAGAGGTCCGTACTGACTCCCACACATTCAACGATGACGCTAGTGATCGTATGAACCTTTAACGTTGTAACTAAATCACTTTGTCTCGCGATATATTACATGTCCGAGATTCGATCATAGGTTTCCCCGTACCTAGTTTGATCTTGTTACCGATATGTACTCTTTTCTTGTTCCTTTGATATAACATTCTAGTGATCTTATCACTTGCTTGCAAGCTACATCAATGTGATATCACCGAGAGGGCCCTGAGTATATCTCTCCTTCATCAGGATGGACAAATACCACTCTTGATCCATGAGCCTCTACATAACACTTTAGAGTATCTGAACCCACCTTCATTGTCACCCTGTTACGGTGTGACGTTTGATGTTATCAACTTACTCTTCTGGTGTTAGTGATTGACATGATCTCATGCTCTAAGGACTAAAGCTACTATGTATGTTGTCATAGCATTTTTAACACAGTGACTTTCATTGTACTGCTATTCTTTGGATGAATGTTCATCACAACATTCCACCAATGTTGTGACCTCATTATTAACAACATCCAATGTCCATGACCAGGAAACCTTGATCATCTTGTTAATCAATGAGCTAGTTTATAAGGCAGGCATAACTAGGAACCCTTTATTTTGTTTATTAAACACACATGTATTAATGTTTCCAATCATTACAATTATAGCATGAGAAATAAACATTTTTCATAAAGATGGAATGAGATAATAACCACTTTATTATTGACTCTCGGGCATATTCCCTTCAGTCTCCCGCTTGCACTAGATTCAATAATCTAGTTTGAAAAACTTATGCATTCAACACATATGGCTTTATGGTGTTGTATATACACATTTTCTAGTGGTTAACATAATCTCTGGATCTGACATTTCAGGTCTGTGTGTATTTGCATGTCTTTGCGTCTCTATGCATCACTCATTCTTGGCATTGCATAATTGTAGTCATTTTGTGAGACCTTTAGTTCCTTTGGGTTAAAACATGTTGATATAATTGTTGTACAATATATCTTCACAGTACTAGCCCACTATGAACCACACCTATTTTGATAACAAACTACTTAACACAAATGCCCTCCTTTGCTACTATTATAGCAGTCATATACTTAGCATTTTTGTTGTAGTATCAGTCACAATGTCTTAACTTTGGAACTCATCCAAATCCATCATGGAACCTTTTTGTAGTACATTGTGCTACCCATAGTTTAAATTGAGATAAATTTATTTTGTATCTTGTGACAAAACTAGTATCAATGTAACACTTTACAATGAACTATTTGTAACTATTTGTCACCTCTACATAAATATATTCTTAGTTCTTCCAAAGATCATAAGAATATCCTAACTATTGTCTAATAATCATCTTATGAATCATTTTGCGAAAAGGCTAGAAAAAGGGCGCCCTCATGGGAGTATGCTCCGCGTCGTTGCTGTTGCCTGCATGTGGCGGACGCGGAGTGTCTCACGCGATGTACCAGCCTTCTCCCGTGCGATACGTGGTGGATGCGGACAGGGTCGGGTCCTTTTTCCTTTTTTGTAGATTTGAACATAAAAACTACGATATCTTTCAAACGGAGAGTCCAAATCGATATCCGTTTTCATAGCCTTGCTAGTCACGTCCAGATCTTCAAAACTAGATCCATTGTTGATATATTTCGACGAACTTTTTTCTTGTACTGCCTTTGATGCGTAGGTTGCACTGCCCTTTTATCTAGTACACGGTGCCTTCGGTTGCAATGCACTGCGTGGTGTCGAGGCAGTGTACAACGCACTGTCCAGGCAGTGCACCGTCCATGTACTGCCTTGTTGTTCTGTGTTGCACTGCCTTAGTTCGCATTGCCTTGCGCGGTGTCCAGGCAGTGTACTGCCTTGCAATGCCTTCGGTCGTAGTGCACTGCGCGGTGTTCAAGCAGTGCACCGTGCATGCACTGCTTTGTTGTACTGTGTTGCACTGCCTAAGGTCGCAGTGCACTGTGCGATGTTCTTGGAGTGCACGGTGTAATGTGTTGCACTGCTCGTGCACTGCCTTATTGAACAGCATGGAACTGCCTTTCGTCGCGTGCACTGCATGAACATCTAGCCATGTGTCGGGCTACCGTGTGGCCGGAAATACACGCGCTACCGTGCCGCCAGAAATACACGCGCTGCCGAGCGACCGGAAATATGCACGGGTGAACTTCCACACGCCACGTGTCAGGATGCCGTGCGTCCGAAAAGTGCGCGCACCGGACGAAACGCGCACTTCCTAAAGAGCGCGCTCCCGCTAGTCGTTCTCATCATTCTGGTATATGCACATAACATTTAGAGCATAGGACATATCTAGATTTATACATATCACGGTATATATGATTGATCAAAATATTCCTGCGATTTCACTCACCATGTATCAAAACACTTGAATCTCGTTTCACTTACCAAGTGTTGATACACTTGAATCTTATTTCAACCCTTTCCATGGGGAAAGATCATTTTTTGTCGCTTCCATATTGAACTCTTTCAATATATCATATATGTACCTCTAGCACAACCATATTAGTGCCTCAATCTATCCATATAGACATTGATAGCTAGTATTCTGGTTTTTCCCAAGTATGTCATTTAAATCGAATTTTAGTGAAATTCTTAACTTGTATCAATAAAAGATACATCATTTGCAATCAACTCCATGTTTTATACATAATGTATTAGAAATATGTCTTAGCGCTCCCACTTAATTTTTTGCAAAAGCAAGCATCTTCATCGTCTCCTATGAAATTAAACTATTTTAACATTTTCACCATGGTGAAGATTCCAACTCCGCTATGCTCACTTCAACCAGTGAAGTTTGCATGCCATTTTAGCATCCTTTAAAAAAACCCTTTGGACTGTGTCATGTTAACGTCTAGGTAACCATTGTATTAGAAAAACTTTTTTTGTTTGTTCAACTACCATATACGAAATTATTGTAGTGGTTTCTACATTAATCCATCAAGACTAAAAATCGCTATGAAATATCTAATCTTGCCATAGTCAACTCCTTGAACATTGTCGTAAACTCTTTTTCTGACATGTCGACTATTTCATAGATGTCAAACATCCATGTCTATTTCTTTGTAGATCCAAACACGACCGATAGGCTTCATGCCTTTCTAGAGGGTCTTTCATGTTCAAAAACTTGATTTCTCTTGTATGGAAACTATCACGGATTTTATGAATTCTAGTCACTTTATGGAGTCAGGGCCCATCATCGCTTCTTTGCATGTAGTCGATTCATCATTGTCAAAACAATATCGACTTGTTTATCAAATCTCACTATTTGATAGTTACCCGACCCATACGATTCAATCAGAACTCTAATCTCCGAGATCACAACTTTTGTAATCACGCGAGCCATGAGCATTGTGGCCACCTCCAGGACACTTTCCAGCACAACGCTACTTAGAACATATAGCTAAGGTTCAATACCCTTCTCAAAGTTCTATTGTCGTCCCACTTAACTTTTCACAAAAACTCCATTCTCAAGAAATTTGACATTTCCAAGCGACGAACTCTTTTGTCTTTTTTGTTATAGAGGAATACCCAAGTGTTGCTTTGGAATAACCTACAAAGAAGTGCTTATCTGACTTTGGTTGTAAACATTTTACTTATGCCGAGCATACCAAATTTAAGAAAAGACAACTCGGGTTTTATCCCAAACCATAACTCATATGGTGTCATTTCAATGGATCGCGATGGTTCTATTTTCAGTGTAAAAGCGGTAGTCTCTAAATCTTTAATGCTTAAAACATAATGGCAGATTTATAAATGAGACATTTGATCTTACCATGTCAAACAAGGTTCGATTCCATCTCTCGAATACTCCATACTCCTATGGTTTATCGAGAAATGCAAATCCATGGAACAATTCCTCAAATCTTAGGTGTTTTACTAAATATGTAACTCAAATCTATTCCTTTATGATCAAATCATAATTCTTTATTTTCTTGTTACAATGATTTTCTACTCCATCTTGAAAACCTTCGAACAATTTTCAAATGTTTCATACTTCTTCCTTATTGAGTAATACACATATATTCACTCAAATTTTTGAAGAAAGTGTATGAAGTAGAAAGATCCACCACTCATGGCTACACATAATGGACTATATACATCAATATGCAAAAAGTCAAATAAGTTAGTAATCCGTTCTCTTTGGCCTATGAACTGATTTTCAATTATCTCCAGGAAAGTCTCACAATGTCTATTGATCAAAATCAAAGACTCAAAATCCATCAACATGGAGTTTCTTCATATTTTCTTTCCAATATAATTTAAATGGTGGTGTCACTTTGTAAGTGATCTTTCGAAAATTCGTCTTGCGACACTTTATCATTAGTTTTTATGCACGTGATTTCTCAAACTAGACTTGTAAAAGTTCATCCATCTTCTATGGAATACGGTAATTATTTGAACAACGATTGTTCTCATAATACCGGAAGAAAATAACAATTATTAAAACAAATCTTGAAGGCAAGCTTTGATGTCAACGAGAAACACAATAACACTTTATTTGTTTTCGATGAGCATTATCACATATTATCTTGCTAGTTATTTAGGCCATTACAGTTCAAGAATTGTGTTGTTCTTGTATGACACTTCACACCAACCAATTCTTTATCCAATACCCAAGAACCACATTGTTTAACAAGAAAAGAATACAACCATAACATGTATATCATCTATATACTTAAGCTGGACATTTCCAATCTTTTTCTTTTCTGCCAAATATTTTATAGATTCTCTTTCAGCATTTCCTTTTCCTTTTAAAAGAATCTATCAACATCAACAGTGGCACCGTGCACATGACACATAGTCCAAAGCATGTATAGTCAAATACTAATACCTTTGGACTTGCACTTTGAAGTGGATCACCATCATCAAATGTTTGGCATTCATTCGAAATCCATTCTTTAGTAACCTTTTAGTGTAGTAAATATTTTACCTACATCTTCTATTTATCCTTATCATGACAACTTTCATGATCAAGCTACTATAGCCTATAAGGGTGAATCGCGATTATAATGTTAGTTCCCAAAACCTTTTTGGGAGATTAGGATGCCTAGCATCTCCAACCTTTGCAAATTATATTTTCCAAATTATACTCTATCATATTGCAACCATAAACATTGTTTCAGATATCATAATATCTTCCACACATGATGGTTTCTAAAATAATTATTTCAGCTCCTAGATAACCTCGATATTAAAACAACTTTTGAATATCAAGAATCATGGAGGCAAACATGATACTTTAGATACTAACACTGGAATTGTTACACTTGATTTAATACTAATTATTAAACTTCATCGAGTAAATGGAGTTTGCTAAAAGTTTGCAATAGGACTTCTAAACTTCAGATTAATACTCAAAACAATACGATACCAGTTCGTAAAGTAAATATCCAAAAATCTGTAGTTCTATTATCCCAATTATAACTAAGCATAAGAAAGTAAACGGATGCCAATGACTACAACAAATTATGCAAATTCACTTCTATTTAGTTTATGATAAATTGAGTTCGACTAATCCAAATTAGAAATGAACTCCCACTCAAAACCAACATCCCTCGAGATGTTTTGGTGATTACATGAACCAAATGCACTACACCAAGTCTGATCATCACGTGAGTTGGTGCAGTTTAAAATGAGAGCATCTATATGGTCATCATATCAACCATATGACTCATGATTAGAAACTCGTTGTAAATCATATATTGACTATAGTAGGAGAGACAAACACCCGCTAGCCACTTATGCAAAACTAGTTGCATGTCAAGTGTGGAACATGTCTCATGTGCGAGGACAGCTTCATCCCACTATACCACCAATATCCAAAATACATAGAAGATGCAATAACATGATCATCAACGCCCACATACTCATATGTGTTATACCCGTGCAAAACATCTATGCATAGATTAGGCTCTGATACCACTTTTGGGTTCGCAGCATAGAAAACAAAAAAATTCCTATGATGTCAACAACTAAGCACCAAGATCTATCTACCTAGATACAATCAATGGGTGGATATACATCCATAGAGATCTTACCTTCAAGACTAATACGTCGTAAACGTATCTATAATTTTTGATGTTCCATGCTTGTTTTATATCAACTTTCTTATGCTTTGTTCACACTTTGAGGTATTTTTATACATTTTCTAGAACTAACCTATTAACAAGATGCCATAGTGTTAGTTGCCTGTTTTCTACTGTTTTTAGTTTCAGAAAAGATAGTAAATAAATATTTTTGGAATTGGACGGGACAAAAGCCAAATTCAATATTTTACCAAAAGGAACACGGAGTTCGGAGGGCAGCCGAAGGAGGGCCAGGGGCTGCCCACACCCTATGGTGGCGCGGGTACCCCCTGGTCGCGTCACCAGGTGGTGTGGGCCCCTCGGGCCTCCACCGACCTTGCCCTTTTGACTATAAAAGCCTCCCGGGACGAAAACCCTATGTACAAGATCAGAATTCCACGAAAAGTTCCACAACACCGCCGCCACCATAGAGGAGATTTGGGGGACATAAGTCTCTATTCTGGCACCCTGCCGAGATGGGGAAGTGCCCCCGCAGCCATTTCCATGGACTCCACCGCCATCTCCATCATTTTTGCTGACTCCCATGATGAGGAGGGAGTAGTTCTCTCTCGAGGCTAAGGGCTCTACCAGTTGCTATGTGTTCATCTCTCTTTCTATGCATGATCTTATGAGATCATGAGCTTTGTAATCTGTAGATCTAATCTACTACTCAAGTGCTTTAATGAATCTCTCCTTATCCCCACGTGTGTGAAGTTGACAGTGTGCACACCGTGTGGCACTTTGGCTAAGGTTACATAAATACTTATCATGAGTATAATTTGAGTTGGATGTCTCTATGAGAGTGTGGTGTTTGTTGGAACCATCTAGCACTCAAGGTGACAGTGAGGGGTTATGTAGATGGGGAATGCGAACTTTAAGGTGTGTTGTTATAGCCCAACATCATCCAACCGTAGAGTAGTTCCGGGTAGCATCAGAAAGAGAAGATATTTATATGAGAGTGTTCACTAGTGAAAGTATGATCCCTAGGCCTTGTTTCTAAGCATTGAAACACTGTTTACAATCACTCATGTTACATATTTGCTTAATGCCACTCTTATTTCAGATTGCAATTACCACTTATAATCATCCATATTACTTGTATTTCACTATCTCTTCGCCGAACTAGTGCACCTATACACCTGGCAAGTGTATTGGGTGTGTTGGGGACACAAGCGACTTCTTGTATCTTGATTGCAGGCTTGCTTCAGAGGGATACCTTTGACCACTTCCTCCCTGAGTTCGATAAACCTTGGGTGATCCACTTAAGGGAAACTTGATGCTGTTTTACAAACCTCTGCACTTGGAGGCCCAACACTGTCTACAATAGTAGAAGCGTGTGTAGACATCAAGCTATTTTCTGGCGCCGTTGCCGGGGAGGTAAGGTAAAAGGTACTCACATCATCTGTCTACTAAGCTATTTTCTGGCGCCGTTGTGGGGGAGGTAAGGTAAAAGGTACTCACATCCACTAGCTACTAAGCTATCTTCTAGTACGGTTGCTGGTGTGTGAGTGCTCGAAGTTATTTCCTTAAGATTCTGCAATTATATCTTTTTGTTTCTTGTTTTTATTATCACTAGTTAGGCTTAATGGAAAACAACAACAAAATTAGAGAGCTTTTTAGTATTTCCCCTAAGGTAGAACATAAATTGTTTGAAAAGAAAATTAAAAAAACCATGGAACTTTCTTTGCATGCTAATAACAATGTTATTAGTATGAATTTTTTGAACACCTTTGTTACTAATGCTATGGAAACGTCTAAGCTTGGGGAAGTTAGTTTATATGAAAATGATCTTTTTAGTTCCCCAGCTTTAAAGAAGATAATTTTCTCTGATGATACTTTATCTCCCATATGTGGTAATTCTAATGATACTTGTGATACTTGATACATTGCAAATGTATCTATAATTTTTGATGTTCCATGCTTGGTTTTATCTACTTTCTTATGTTTTGTCCACACTTTGGAGTAATTTTCATATGATTTCTTGGACTAACCTATTAACAAGAGCCACAGTGCCAGTTGCCTGTTTTCTGCTGTTTTTGGTTCCAGGAAGTCAGAAAATGAATATTCTCGGAATTGGACGGGACAAAAGCCGAAGTTGATATTTTACCGAAAGACTCACGAAGCCAGAAGACGAGACAGAGAGGGGCCATAGGGTGGCTAAACCACCCCTAGGCGTGGGTCCACCTAGGCCGCGCCAGGGCATGGTGTGGGCCTATATATCTCCCCTGATGCAAAAACCCTAAAGAGTCAAGCCTCCAGCCACAAAAAGTTCCGCAGCGCCACCGCCACCGAAGGGGAGATTCAGGGGACAGAAAGTCTCTGTTCTGGCACCTTGCCGGGACGGGGAAGTGCCCCCGGAGCCATCTCCATCAATCTCCACCACCATCTCCATAACCGTTGATGATTCCCATGATGAGGAGCGTGTAGTTCTCTCTCGAGGCTAAGGGTTCTACCGGTAGCTATGTGTTCATCTCTCCCTATGCGTGATCATATTGTGATCATGAGCTTGTAATCTATAGATATACCTTGCTACTCAAGTGCTTTAATAGATCTCTGCTATCCCCATGTGTGTGAAGTTGACAGTGTGCACACCATGTTGGCACTTAGGCTAGAGATTACAAATACTTGTTATGAGTTATATTTGGAGTTGGATGTTTCTGTGAAATTGCGGTGTTTGTTGGAACCATCTAGTGCTCAAGGTGACAGTGTGGGGCTATCTAGATGGGAAATATGAACTTTGAGGTGTGTTGTTATAGCCCTACCATCGATTCGAGTGTTCAACCGGAGAGTAGTTTAGCGTGGTATCATAAAGAAGAATATATTTATATGAGAGTGTTCACTAGTGAAAGTATAATCCCTAGGCCTTGTTTCTAAGCATTGAAACACTGTTTGCAATTAGATCTGTTACATGTTTGCTTGCTTCCATCTTTATTTCAGTTTAACTTTAGTCTTTTCCACGCCATCAAGCTATTTTCTGGCACCATTACCACTTATAATTATCCATACCACTTGTATTTCACTATCTTTTCGCCGAACTAGTGCACCTATACACCTGAAAAGTGTATTGGGTGTGTTGGGGACACAAGAGACTTCTTGTATCTTGATTGCAGGGTTGCTTGAGAGGGAATACCTTTGACCACTTCCTCCCTGAGTTCGATAAACCTTGGGTGATCCACTTAAGGGAAAACTTGATGTTGTTCTACAAACCTCTGCACTTGGAGGCCCAACAACTGTCTACAAGAATAGAAGTGCGTAGATATCAAGCTATTTTCTCGCACCATTGCTGTGGATTGAAGAAGAAGCTTCTCCCACATCAACCACGCGCCAGCAAGTATTTTCTGGCGCCGTTGCCAGGGAGGTAAGGTAAAAGGTACTCACATCCTCCCGTGTGAGTGCTCGAAGTTATTTCCTTTAGATTCTGCAATTTTGTCTTTTTGTTTCTTGTTTTCACTAGTTAGGCTTAATGGAAAACAACAACAAAATTAGAGAGCTTTATAGTATTTATCTTGAGTTAGGACATGAATTGTTTGAAGAGAAAATGAAAAAACCTATGGAACTTTACTTGCATGCTAATAGCAATGTTATTAGTATGAATTCTTTCAACACCATTATTGCTAATGCTATGGAAAAGTCTAAGCTTGGGGAAGCTGGTTTTGATGATAATGATCTTTTTCGTCCCGAAATCATGGAGGAGAAAATTTACTTTGATGATACTATGCCTCCAATATATGATGATTACAATGATGAATATGTTATTTTCAGCCCACCTACTATTGAGGAGAAAATTAATTATGACTACAATATGCCTCCTATATTTGATGATTATGGTGACGAGAATAATAATGATAGCTATTTTCTTGAATTTGCTCCCACTACAACTAATAAGAATGACTATGATTATGTGGAGAGTATTAATTCTTTTATGCATGTGGCTCATGATAAGAATGTTTTATGTGATAGTTATATTGTTAATTTTATTCATGGTGCTACTGAAAGTTATTATGAGAGAGGGAAACATGATTTTATGTATCTCAACAATATTAGGTTTCCCCTCTTTATGTTGAAAGTCCTGAAGTTGCACTTGTTTTGCTTTCCTATGCTTGTTGCTTTGTGCTTTCATGACTTGTTTCTTTACAAGATTCCTATACATAGGAAGTGGGTTAGACTTAAATGTGTTTTGAATTTGCTTCTTGATGCTCTATTTTACTTCAATTCGTATTTCTTATGTGAGCATCTTCTCAAACTATCATGCCTAACTTAAAGGCGTTAAAGAAAAGTACTTATTGGGAGATAACCCAAAAGTTTTAGATGAGTCTTGGAAGTTATTACCTCTGTAATCACCGCTCCTTATCCTTTTTATTGGCTTTTTGTGCCAAGAGTAACCTCTAATGAGAGAGAAGTAATGATTGGGAAAGTTGTTGTCCCGAATGAGATTTCTGTGCTTGACCGTAAACATTCATGTAAAATCTCTGTACGTCCTTTTGAGGCGTGAATTGTTGTGATTCTGCCCCATGTTGTTATCTAACTTTCATTAGTTCAACACTTTTTGATTTAAGCAACAGAAGGTCTTCGAAAAAATTCGTCTTTACCTGCTGGTCTGTTTTGACAGATTTCTGCCATTATTTGCATTTGCTTCTTGTTGGTTCCTTTTTGAGTTCTTTTGGGGAATTGAGCTTTTTGAGGGAAGTGCTACAGTAGCTTTTGTTTTAATGGAAGTTTTATTTGTGTTGAAACTAAACCCAAAGTCTTATTATCTTGAGTGCACTAATGTTGCTAATAAAGATTGTGTGAAGTTTTGTATGAAGGAAAAATTTCAGGTGTATGGAAGGAATGAGTAATGAGATGAAGGATGGACAAAAGCTCAAACTTGGGGATGCCACACGTGTCACCCCAAGAAATATTCGAGCAGTACAAGCATCAAAGCTTGGGGATGTCCAAGGCATCCCCTTCTTCATCAATAAAATCCCAAGTTTCTTCCAAACGCTTCATTTTTATTGTTTCATACACAATTGTGTTGTTCTTGGAGCGTCTTCTTTTTCGTTTTCGTTTTAGTTTTCTGAATAAATTGGTTGGACCCCCTCTTTTATACATTGGTTTTCAAATAGTTTGGTTTGGTTTGGAAAAGAGTAGGAAAGCTCATGCTTAAGTGGTAAAGAGAGCATGTTTTTGACTGTGGCCTATGCTTTGTCATGCCATGCTTGGTATTATTTTGGCTTTATGCTTAGTATTCTTTGTTGTAGCATGACTGTTTATAAACAATTGAGATTGCTTAATGTGCTTTGGATGAATCATGCGATGTTTTAGCATATTAAAGCATAGTATTGTGGTATTCTCCTTTGATGCTTTATTTGGGTTGACTTGGTGCATGCTCACACCATGTTATGACTATCTCAAGTCAACATTAGCCTTGATGATCATTTAGTTTTCAACTTGTAGTATCACTTTATTCTTTGATCATTGATGTTTTGTCACTCTGCATGATTATGGCCATTATTGCTCTCTTAGTTTGTCCCTCCCAGTCTTTTGCTAGCCTCCACAACCAAGTATGAGTTCCACTCATGCATCCAACTCCCTAAACCAAGTTATTCCAAAGAGTCCACCATACCTACCTACTAGCATTTGCTATTCCAAGTATATTCATGTTTTTATCTACCTTCTGAATTAAACTTGTTATGAGAAAACTAGTGATTAAACCTCTCACGAACTTGATGGCACACTTTACTTTTCATGCCCTTAATAAATTGAACCACTGTGTCCTCTCTGTGGTATATGCTTGCACTTATTTGTTGGGGATTAGAAGAACCATGCTTTCATGGGAACGCTTTCAACATTGCACTCGTACTTTGTACCTAGTTGATATCATGCTCTTTTGTCTATGGATGTCGTCGGTGTGAAATGAAAGGGGAGCTTGTAAGTCCATGGAGTTATGTATATGTGTTAGAGAAACGCCTGGGCCGCTGGTCTAATCCATGCTGACATGGTGGAAACCCGCAGTGTAACCATAATGAGCTGTCTATGAAGCATTCTTCTTATAAAAAAGAGTCAGATATTGAGAAAAAACAGAAAAAAAGATATATGAAAAGAGGAAAGAGAGAAAAAAGCACCATATTCCCATGGTAAATAAGAAGATTGCTGAGATGCTCATTGTCTGCTTGCCTTGTCATTTTGATATGGGGATTCTTCCGTATGATCGGGCAAGGTGTACCCTGTTGGCGGTTCTCTATGATACACATGTACTTATGATGACAAGAACTTACCGATGACTAAACTTGAGTAGCATAAGGAGCGGCCCTCATATTCAAGGGACATGAGATTTCCAACTTATACTTCGTCAAGCATATACTTCATAGTTTGTTCACTTTAACCTTAATCACCTTCAAGATGCTTATGATAGGGGCAATGAGAACTAAAAGCTATAAGTACCATAATTTCTGGAAGCTCTTTATGAAACTTGAATCTCTACTTCCTTCTATGAAGGCCTTTCTTCCACCATTATATTGACTCTTCACCTTCTACCTTTATGCACCTACTTTGAGAGCATAGTGGCCATTCTTAGTTCTATGTGCATTGTCCCAAGACTAGTTGATTGATGCATAACTTGATATTGCTTGTTCTTAAACTACTTGTATCTAGTCACTCTTATGAACTTTGAAGGTGATGATTCATTTATGTTTGCTACATTATGAGGGACAAGTTGAATGCCACTATGCTATGTTTTCATTATGTGAAACAAACAAACGTCTTGCAAAGCATTGTTATTCATGAATCTTTTGTTTGTGCCTTTTCATGTTACAACATAGTTGATATGTCTTATTGTTAGAACTTTGTCTTTCATGGTATGTTGAAGTACTATGATGGTGCATGTCACCTCAAAAATTATTCTTTCTTTTTATCACTTACCTACTCGAGGACGA
Source organism: Avena eriantha (assembly GCA_910589775.1). Lineage (NCBI taxonomy): Eukaryota > Viridiplantae > Streptophyta > Magnoliopsida > Poales > Poaceae > Avena > Avena eriantha. Next base: position 437,671,788 of record OU342744.1, read on the forward strand.
GCAGGAGTTAAGCTTGGGGATGTTGATACATTGCAAATGTATCTATAATTTTTGATGTTCCATGCTTGGTTTTATCTACTTTCTTAAGTTTTGTTCCAACTTTGGAGTACTTTTCATATTATTTCTTGGACTAACCTATTAACAAGAGCCACAGTGCCAGTTGCCTGTTTTCTGCTGTTTTTGGTTCCAGAAAGTCAGAAAATGAATATTCTCGGAATTGGACGGGACGAAAGCCAAAGTTGATATTTTACCGGAAGACTCATGGAGATAGAAGACTCGACGGAGAGGGGCCATAGGGTGGCCAAACCACCCCTAGGAGCGGGTCCACCTAGGCCGCGCCAGGGCATGGTGTGGGCCCCCTGGCCGGCCACCGACCTTGCCTCTTTCGCCTATATATCTCCCCCGATGCAAAAACCCTAAAGAGTCAAGCCTCCGGCCACGAAAAGTTCCACAGCGCCGCCGCCACTGAAGGGGAGATTCGGGGGACAGAAAGTCTCTCTTCTGGCACCCTACCAGGACGGGGAAGTGCCCCCGGAGCCATCTCAATCAATCTCCACCACCATCTCCATCACAATTGTTGATTCCCATGATGCGGAGAGAGTATTTCTCTCTCGAGGCTAAGGGTCCTACCGGTAGGTATGTGTTCATCTCTCTCTATGCGTGATCATATTGTGATCATGAGCTTGTAATCTATAGATCTACCTTGCTACTCAAGTGCTTTAATAGATCTCTGCTCTCCCCATGTGTTTGATGTTGACAGTGTGCACACCATGTTGGCACTTAGGCTAGAGATTACAAATACTTGTTATGAGTTATATTTGGAGTTGGATGTTTCTATGAAATTGTGGTGTTTGTTGGAACCAGCTAGAGCTCAAGGTGATAGTGTCGGGCTATCTAGATGGGAAAGATGAACTTTGAGGTGTGTTGTTATATCCCTACCATCGATTAGAGTGTTCAACCAGAGAGTAGTTCAGCGTAGTATCATAAAGAAGAATATATTTATATGAGAGTGTTCACTAGTGAAAGTATAATCCCTCGGCCTTGTTTCTAAGCATTGAAACACCGTTTGCAATTAGATCTGTTACATGTTTGCTTGCTTCCATCTTTATTTCAGTTTGCCTTTAATTTTTTCCACGCCATCAAGCTATTTTCTGGCACCGTTACCACTTATAATTATCCATACCACTTGTATTTCACTATCTCTTCATTGAACTAGTGCACCTATACACCTGACAAGTGTATTGGGTGTGTTGGGGACACAAGAGACTTCTTGTATCTTGATTGCAGGGTTGCTTGAGAGGGAATACCTTTGACCACTTCCTCCCTGAGTTCGATAAACCTTGGGTGATCCACTTAAGGTAAAACTTGCTGCTGTTCTACAAACCTCTTCACTTGGAGGCCCAACAACTGTCTACAAGAATAGAAGTGCGTAGACAACAATACTTTAAATCCATATACTGAAAGCGTCCCTTTTAAAATACCTATGGAAATTGTTTAACGTGTTACGAATAACTATTATTTTGGAGATGGAACTGTTCATCCTGGTGTTCATTTACTCTTTATACCTGAATTATGCTAGTTGTTCAAGTGTGCAGGTATTTCAATGAACCAAGGTAAGAGGAAGTTATTCTCTTTATCACTTAAGGGAAAAGCAAGGAAGTGGTATGAGCTACTAGACGATCCTCATCATTTGGAGTGGAAGGAACTTGAATCTCTCTTTTACTCTAAATTTTTCCCTCCTCATGAAATTCATAAAGATAGGAATTACATTTATAATTTTCATCCTCATGACGGAGAAAGTATTGCCCAAGCATGGGGGAGATTGAAGTCACTAATGCTCAAATGTCCCATTCATGAGCTCCCCAGTAATATTATTATTAATAATTTGTATGCAAGGCTTTCAGGACATTACAAGGACTATCTTGATACCTCTTAAGCAGGATCCTTCACAAGTAAGGAGTTGAAAGATAAGTGGGATATTCTTGAAACAAGTCAAAGCAATACCAAAGATTGGGATAACGACAAAGGTAAAGAACCAGGTATAAACTATTTGTATGATTGCATTAAGTCTTTCGCTGAAACTGTTGATTTTCAAGAGCTTAGTGCTAAATATGGTCTTGATCCTCAAATTCTTGTTGATTATTTTAGAGCCTTTGCTTCTCATATTAATGCTCATAAAGAAAAATGGGACATGTATCATGAGCCTTTCAAAGACACTTGCACGAAAAATGAAATTGTTATTAATGATAGAAATAAACATGCTCAAACCTCTAAAAGTACTATTCCTTATAAGCATGTTAATTTTTGTGGAATAATTAGACCTTGTGAGAAGAATCAAATTGAAGAAGAATAGTGTATCACCCACAGGAATGAAAAAACTAGAATGTGGTATATGGCTCTAAATGATCTTGGTAAAAAAGTGTGTGCCCTCTGTCCTTTTATTTATGAACTTTGCTTTGAAGTGGGTCATTTCAATTTTCAATGCTCAGGCCATAATAATAGCCCTTCTAATCCAATGAGTACTACAAGTTGTATTGTGATAACATAATCACTCATAATCAACATGTGAACTTACATTTATTTTTGGGGTGTGAAGAATTATCAAGAAAAACTTCTTTGGTAGATATGAGTGCTTTTAATATGAATAGCGTCCTGCATGGTTGTCATATTTATTGTGTTGATAATTGCCACACAAATACTTACATATAAAATATTATAAAAGATAAGATCTTACCAAAATATGACAGGACTAATATGTGTTTTGATCTTATTAACAAAAAGAAGGAATCCTCCAAAGTTTCTTCTATTGTCTCTAACAATAAACTAGGGTATATGGAGAAGCTTCCTTTCAAGCTTCTCCCTCCTAAAGAGAAGAAGGAAAAGAGGAAAAGGAGGAGTAGAAGGAGAGAGGAAACGATATTTTCCCCTAAGCACGTTGCTCCTATTATAGTTTTTGATGAGTCTGAACTCAATGATGTTCTTATGCCTGTTACCTATAGTAGTGGTCATGATTGGGAAAAGCACACTTCTTTTGATATTGAAAATCTCTTCGGTACCAATTCTGAAAATGATAATGTTAATAATTGCTGCACTATTAGTACTATCCATGTTCCTTCCAATGATGATATGTTTACAAATGAACACACTTTGGAAGAAAACTATTCTATTGCTTATGATGATACTATACCTCCAATATATGATGATTACAATAATGAATATAATATTTTCTAGAGCTTTCATAATCTTTCTCTGAAACGTATTTGCTCCAAATGGTGTCAGTATCCCTTAAGTGTGTCACCCTATGGTTCGCGAATAATGCAGACATGATCGAGACCCCTCTCCGATCATTAATCAGCAGCGGGACCTGGAGATCTGTACTGACTCCCACACATTCGACGATGACTCTAGTGATCATATGAACCTTTAACGTTGTAACTAAATCCCTTTGTCTCGCGATATATTACATGTCCGAGATTCGATCATCGGTATCCCCATACCTAGTTTGATCTTCTTAACGATATGTACTCTTTTCTCGTTCCTGTGATATAACATTCTAGTGATCTTATCACTTGCTTGCAAGCTACATCAATGTGATATCACCATGAGGGCCCTGAGTATATCTCTCCGTCATCAGGATGGACAAATCCCACTCTTGATCCATGAGCCTCTACATAACACTTCAGAGTATCTGAACCCACCTTCATTGTCACCCTGTTACGGTGTGACGTTTGATGTTATCAAGTTACTCTTCTGGTGTTAGTGATTGACATGATCTCATGGTCTAAGGACTAAAGTTACTCTGTATGTTGTCATAGTAGTTTTAACACAATGACTTTGATTGTATTGCTATTCTTTGGATGAATGTTCATCACAACATTCCAACAATGTTGTGACCTCATTATTAACAACATCCAATGTCCATGACCAGGAAACCTTGATCATCTTGTTAATCAACGAGCTAGTTTATAAGGCAGGCATAACTAGGAACCCTTTATTTTGTTTATTAAACACACATGTATTAACGTTTCCAATCATTACAATTATAGCATGAGAAATAAACATTTTTCATAAAGATGGAATGAGATAATAACCACTTTATTATTGCCTCTTAGGAATATTCCCTTCAGTCTCCCACTTGCACTAGAGTCAATAATCTAGTTTGAAAAACTTATGCATTCAACACCTATGGCTTTCTGGGGTTGTATATACACATTTGGTAGTGGTTAACATAATCTCTAGATCTGACATTCATGTTTGTGTGTATTTGCATGTCTTTGCGTCTATATGCATCAGTCATTCTCTAATGAGATGGCATTGCATAATTTTAGTCGTTAGGTGAGACCTTTAGTTCCTTTGGGTTAAAAATGTTGATATAATTGTCGTACAATATATCTTCATAGTACTAGCGCACTGTGAACCACCCCTATTTTGATAACAAACTACTTAACACAAATGCCCTCCTTTGCTGCTACTATAGCAGTCATATACTTAGCACTTTTGTTGTAGTATCAGTCACAATGTCTTAACTTTGGAACTCATCCAAATCCATCATGGAACCTTTTTGCATTACATTGTGCCACCCATAGTTTAAATTGAGATAAATTTAATTTGTCTCTTGTGACAAAACTAGTGTCAATGTAACACTTTACAATGAACTATTTGTAACTAGTTGTCACCTCTGAAGGGTTCCGCAGCAGAAAACAAAAAATTTCCTACATTGGAACGGCCTAATACGCCCAAGGTCGATCTATGTAGTAATGCGGTAATGACCTGAGCGTATAGAATACATACCCTTGTAGACCGTATGCGATTAACGTTCCGAGGGGAACGTGGTTGAAGTAGTCGAACCCGTAGCCGACCTCAAGGTCATGATGCTCCTCGCAGGTCACCCCTTGCTCCTTCTTCATCATGCAGGAACTCTGGCTCACGACATCCAAGGTGCCTCAAGTGAGGCCCCTCATGGTTTCGCACACATACGGTGTATGATGACGACCTATGGCTCCTTGATCCTTGCCGGGAGTGCAGAAGTAGATCTCCGGCTTGGAATCCCTGCAGCGCAACGGCGTGCTGCAGGTGCGGTGTCTCATGGTCGGACAATCTATACTTGGGACTGTGCCAACGCATAGAGACGAGAGAGAGGGAAGGAGAAAGTCAACCAAAGGACTTCTCCAAATATTGGTGTGTCTATTCCCACCCATGGGCACCCCTTTATATAGGGGAAGGGGTGTGCCCTCCCCTTTGGGTTTTCCATGTGGGACTAAACAAGGGAGAGAGGGGGGAGACGCCATGGGTGTCATGGGCCAGCCGGCCAGGGGTAGGCCCCACCCCGAATACAGCCCTAGGCTGGCCGGGTGGGCCCCCTTGAGGCGCCTAGGCCTTGGCCCTTCCCTCCTTCAGTTTTCCCTCATGGGCCCTTTTTCCCTAGGAAGTTTGGCCCATTAGTGGAATACCCCTTCAAATTAGATTTTAATATTATATTTAATATTAATTACATTAATTAATATGTATTAATTACATTAATTAATATGTATTAATTACATTAATTAATATGTAAATACATATTAAAAAATCCGATTTGACCCGAAACACCTTTCGGTTCCCTTTCGATTTCCTCCGAATGACTTCGGATCTTTCCCAGAACGATTCCGGTTATCTCATGGAACTTTTCTGGTTTCCTTCTCTCTTTCATATGGTGATTCCAACTTACAGAGGATCTCTAGCTCATCGTACTCTTAAGTGTATTTCCCCACGACCCGGGAATGGCACAGACATGATCTCCATCAATGATCAATAGCGGGACCAGAATGCCCATAATGACCCTATGCATTCCACGATGACAATGTCGTTTGAACCGTAAATAGTCGTTTCCCATTCCCTTTGCCACTTGATACCTAGTTCATCCAAGATTTGATCTACGGTATCTCCATACCTTCGTTCGATCTCGTTACTGATGAACTTGTTTTCTCATTTCCGTGTCGTTCCATTCTGTGACCCGGTCACACGCTGGCAAGCTTCATTAATGCAACGTCACCGAGATTGCCACATATGTATCTATGGGCACTGCACTGGGACACATCATTCTACGTTAAAAGCGAACTAGCCCCGCCATAACATTATACATCACATCAGATGGAGCCTTTATACTTCTATATCTATGTAGATCCTAGTGCATGAAATGCAACTATGCCACTTACTTTGCTTCTTGCCATTTAAGTACAAACTTAATTCTGGTTCATTGATGAACTCAAGAATCACTTCAAGGCATGTTCTTACAGTTAAGATCTTGTCCTTCCAACCAGAACTTTGGGTCACATTATATCGAGTATACAATATGGTTGAATGGAAGAACCTATGATTGAGGCATAGTAGATGCAACACATCTCTTTATTTTAACCATCATTGTAATACCAAGACAATGCTTCATATAGTAAGAACTTCTTTCTTACCTTGTTCCATTCTGAACTTCTCTAGAATCTTGCTTAGGACATTCTGAACATCTTCAGAATCAAGTCCATGAAGCATTCGACATTCAATGTTTATTAAACTCACCAATATATCTCGATTGATCTCGTTGTTTAATAACTTGTTCAACTTCATCCATATTTACTAACTTAAATGTTATCAATACCAATCACATCATTCACATAGGTCGTCCACATATCCTAGAATGATTTCACGCTCCCACTCAAATATGGCATCCATATTTGAGATCCAGGGATTTCACTTAGCTCCCACTCAAAATATGTCTTCTACATATTATGATTTGGCCAAGCTACTTAGCTCCCACTCAAAATATGTCTCTCACATATTAAGATTTGGCCAGGCTAATTAGCTCCCACTCAAATGCAGGTCCTCTCGATAATCTTGGACATTCCAAAATTCTTTGATCATCATCAGATTGAGAATTCTAGCTACGAGACTTCAATATCCATATATTTCTAGTGTAAATCCAATAGACTCAAGCATCGCTACATTCTAGTTAACTCCTTGAATTTGTCCATACTTTGTGACAAATCGAGCTTTTACGTCTCCATTAAGTTTTATTCCCATCTTATGACTTTGAAGTCATTCAAAATTATCAAGTAAACTTCTTTACTTAATAAGATTAAGTAACATATTACTTTGCAATCTTAAATGTAACTTAATATAGGATTTTATGACTCCTGGTCATTTCTTGCACTTAGGTCCATCACCCTTCTTTGTAATTCGTAGGTATGTCTTGTTCAAAACATGACAAGTGAATCAACAATATATTTCCACGAACTTGTAGAGTATATATTGTTGAATCCTAGTTTCTTTAGTAAAAGTATTCACTGAAACTTTATGATCATTATCATTAGTTTCTCCTCTATTTGTAGAGTTCGGTTTCACGAAACAAATTCCGCTGCGCCACTCAACAATTTGGAGGCAAGGTCAAATACCTTGTTTTGATATTTTACATTCTTCCACCTGTATCTTCATCAAGACACGTCAACTTTGGACAACAGCAGGTTTGTCCTTTGTGGAAGATGCATTCATAGCTTCCTAAGAATTCTCTACAAAGACTTGTTTATTCGCCACGATTTCAACTTATCGAAATCTCCAGAAACTCGAACATGCCATAACACTTATGGTGTTGTTTCCACGAATCTTTAGATGTTCCTTTGTATTTTAACCGAGTGTTCGCTCATTTCGATCTCTAACTCTAAACGATAACTATAACCCCGATAAAAGATAATATTATAACATATGTATCTAATACATAATGATTATGATATTTAGACATTTCAATACACTTTGAAATTTTCCTATTATCATAATTTGTGAAACCTCTTTCACATGTTTTTTTATGCTAAAATTAACTTAAATACTTTAGTCATGTCGATCAAATCGAATAGACTTTTGTATTCTTGTCAATTCAATATCCTCCTTCACTTTGAAATCTTTTGAACAATTCAAAACAGTTTCAAACTATGTTTCATTAAGTAAATATTCATATTCACTTAAATCCACAATGAAGTGTGAAATAATGATTTCCACTATTTGTTGAAAATACGATACATCCCCATGTATAAGATTCGACATTAAGTATAAATAATGATTTCCACTATCTTGTTGAAAATACGATACATCATTATGTATAAAGTTCAACATTTCTTCGCATATCACCGTTTTACCAGAATGCGGAGTTTTAGTCATTCTGCCCAACGAGGCATGGTTTTGCAAAGTCTCTAGATCAAGCATCTAAGACCCCGATCTTCATTTAGAATGAAGAACATGCAATAACCAAAATGACTTAAACAATAGTGTCATATCATAATCAAACTTTGGATATCTTTTAGCATTTTAATCCTTTTATAAATGTTTAAACTATTATCATTAAAATAGTGTTGAGAATAACTCATTTATAATCGTAATGTGACCATAACGGTATTGTTCATAAGAATAGTACAACTATCTTGTAACTCGTTCATATGAACAATCATCTCGCCAAAAGCAAGACACACAAACAAGGATTACAAAATTATATTCAAGTCCACTAATTCAAATGATAATCTTTGAGGAAAGGGGTGATGTCGGCCATAAACTGTTTTGCTTGCCGTCATCTTGCCACATTGCCTCAATTCCACCAATTCAGACCATCCTGTTTTCACAAAACGGGACAAGTATCCAATACTTATATAAATTGCAACGAGTTTTGCAAGAATTACATTTATAACTTTGTATATCTAACATATACCCTTTTTCATTCATGAACTCCATTGCAATCAAGCCCTTCTGAGAGTTCATAACTCTAATGCAAGATTGCTAAGTGTTTCTCCAAATATTCTCTTTTTCATCCATCATGGAAGAAAACTCATCCAACGGCTCATACTTTATGTGCCTGATCTAGCAGAATACAAGATTGTAACCCAACTCTCCATCAAATGGAGAACGGCTTATTGGATGATTACAGAAAACACACAAACATTGCGGAGTCATCGGATTATCTCCTAATGGTCATTGTATCAAGAAGGGAAGATCACCTTTCACGAGGATATACCTCAGGCATGGGTATTAATCTATGAAGTGGGACCCTTTTGATGAGTTCCATATCAAGCAATAAATTTCCCATGATCGCAAAGGACCTCAATGGGATAGGCCATGATCTACTAAGATATTTGCAAATAGACATCTAGACTAAGTTCATAATATGAGTTCAATCCTAATTGAGCTTCCACTAAAATTTTCATCCCCTGGACGATTTTAGTGATCACATGATCCCAATCCTCTGCACCTCCCCCGATCATCATGGCTATCAGTGCAGCATCAAAGGTAGACATTCCCAATGTTAATCACATCATCCATGTTACTCATGCTCGATCTTTTGATCTCTTGTGTTCCGAGGCCATGTATACACATGCTAGGCTCGCCAAATCTAACTTGTGTGTATTTGCTGTGCAACATGGCTTACACCCACTATATGCGAATGTAGATATGTCTAGCCCCCGATAGTCACGGCCGGCTTCATAACGGCAAACTTTCTTGCTGGTGCACACGCAAAGGGAACACTATCATTGGAATTATATAGGGATTATCTTATTTGATACCGTTGAGTATCTAATACTAGCATATAATAAGATATAAAGCAGGTATCAACATCACATGTGTATTGTGATATGATATGGTCCTTCTTGCGCCTTGATCTCCATAGAGCGCTCCGGCATGATCTTCATCTGGCCCTTGGTTTGACGCCAAGTCCACGACGCCACCACCCGATCGTCCATCAGAATGATGGCTATTACTACTTAACTTAGAACATAAAAGTAAACTGATTTACCTTCCTAACGACCAATACCATATCATAACACAAGCCCTCCTGCAAAATAAAGTTAGACGCCTCTACTTTATCTTTTGCAAGTTTTACTTGGTTGTTAGGGCTTTCGCAATAGAACCATTTCTAATCTACAAACTTACCAACCACAACATGGATCCAAAAGTTATCTCTACTACACCCCTTCCGAGGCCCTCCGTTGTAAATGCTATATCAACTATTGAATGAGAGACAGACACCCGCTAGCCACTTATACGGTACAAGCCGTATGTTGAGCGTGGAACCAGTCTCGCGTATGAATACGCGTAAGGTCGGTCCGGGCCGCTTCATCAAACAATACCGCGATATAAACAAGTACACATTAGAGGGTAACAACTAAGGGATCAATGCCCGCACAATACTTGTGCATACTGGCCGTACAACACTCCTACGCATAGATCGGCTCTGATACCACTGAAGTGTTCCGCAGCAGAAAACAAAAAATTTCCTACGTTGGAACTGCCTAATACGCCCAAGATCTATCTATGTAGTAATGCGGTAACGACCGGAGCGTATAGAATACTTACCCTTGTAGACCGTACATGGTTAACATTCTAAGGGAAACGTGGTTGAAGTAGTCGAACCCGTAGCCAACCTCAAGGTCGCGATGCTCCTCGTAGGTCACCCCTTGCTCCTTCTTCATCGTGCAGCAACTCTGGCTCACGACATCCAAGGTTCCTCAAGTGAGGCCCCTCATGGTTTCGTACACATACAGTGTATGATGATGACCTCCAGCTCCTTGATCCCCGTCGGGAGTGCAGAAGTAGATCTCCGGCTTGGAATCCCTGCAGCGCAACGGCGTGCTGCAGGTGTGGTGTCTCATGCTCGGGTAGTCCTTACTTGGGACCATGCCAATGCATAGAGACGAGAGAGAGAGGGGGAAGGAGAAAGTCCACCAAAGGACTTCTCCAAATATTGGTGTGCCTATTCCCACCCATGGGCACCCCTTTATATAGGGGAACGGGGTGTGCCCTCCCCTTTAGGTTTTCCATGTGGGACTAAACAAGGGAGAGAGGGGGGAGGCGCAATGGGCCTCATGGGCCAGCCGGCCAGGGGTGGGCCCCACCCCGCGCATAGCCCTAGGCTGGCCGGGTGGGCCCCCTTGAGGCGCCTGGGCATTGGCCCTTCGCCCTTCCCTCCTTCAGTTTTCCCTCATGGGCCCTTTGTTCCCTAGGAAGTTTCGCCCATTAGTGGAATACGCCTTCAAATTAGATTTTAATATTATATTTAATATTAATTACATTAATTAATATGTAAATACATATTACAAAATCCGATTTGACCTGAAACACCTTTCAGTTCCCTTTCGATTTCCTCCGAACGACTTCGGATCTTTCCCGAAACGATTCTGGTTCTCTCACGGAACTTTTCCGGTTTCCTTTTCTCTTTCATATCGTGATTCCAACTTACAGAGGATCTCTAGCTCATCGTACCCTTAAGTTTATTTCGCCACGGCTCGGGAATGGCACATACATGATCTCCATCAATGATCAATAGCGGGACCGGGATGCCCATAATGACCCCTGTGCATTCCATGATGACAATGTCGTTTGAACCATAAACAGTCGTTTCCCATTCCCTTTGCCACTTTATACCTAGTTCATCCGAGATTTGATCTACGGTATCTCCATACCTTCGTTCGATCTCGTTACTGATGAACTTGTTTTCTCGTTTCTGTGTCGTTGCATTATGTGACCCAGTCACACGCTTTCAAGCTTCATTAATGCAACGTCACCGAGATGGCCACATATGTATCTATCCGTTACATGGATTGGCAAATCCTGGTCTTGATGTGTACTCCTCTACGTGCTCCTTTAGGAAACCTGAGTAGCACATTTTCAATCACCCAGTCATGGTGTGATACTTGATAACCATCTAAGCTCCCTCTAGAACGGTGATTTGAATTATCTCACGGTCTAAGGAGAGGTTGTGAGGTTTCCTTAGTTTTATCATTAAAGGTGAACTTTGTAACTAGATCTCATTAAGATACAACTGGTTGGGTTGGTTGTCTATCACATCATTCAACTAATGACGTGACCTCATTGTCAGTTGGCATAAATACCCAGGATCTCAAAACCCTAGATCATCCTCATGAACAATGAACTAGTTCGCTAGAGGTAACTAGAGACTTGGTTTGTTTACAAAACACACGTGTATTAACGTTTCGTATTAATATAGTTATAGCATAGTATGAAACTATTATGAACTAATTGAGATATGACAATAAAAACCTATTTATTATTTGCCTCTAGAGCATATATCCTTCAACCTCTACATAAATATATTATTAGTTCTTCCAAAGATCATAAGAATATCCTAACTATTGTCCAATGATCATCTTATGAATCATTCTGGTATATGCACATAACATTTAGAGCATAGGACATATCTAGATTTATACATATCACGGTATATATGATTGATCAAAATATTCATGCCATTTCACTCACCAAGTGTCAAAACACTTGAATCTCGTTTCACTTACCAAGTGTTGATACACTTGAATCTTGATTCAACTCTTTCCATGGGGCAAGATCCTTTCTTGTCGTTTCCATATTGAACTCTTTCAATATCTCATATATGTACCTCTAGCACAACCATATTAGCACCTCAATCTATCCATATAGACATTGATACCTAATATTCTGGTTTTGCCCAAGTATGTCATTCAAATCCAATTTTAATGAAATTCTTAACTTGTGTCAATAAAAGATACATGATTTTCAATCAACACCATGTTTTCTACATAATGTATTAGAAATATGTCTTAGCGCTCCCACTTATTTTTTTTGCAAAAGCAAGCATCTTCATCGTCTCCGATGAAATTAAACTCTTTTAACATTTTCATCATGGTGAAGATTCCAACTCTGCTATGCTCACTTCAACCATTGAAGTTTTCATGCCATTTTAGCATCCTTTTAATCAACAAAACCCTTTGGACCGTGTCATGTTAACGTCCTAGGTAACCTTTCTGTTAGAAAAACTTTGTTTTGTTTGTTCAACTACCATATACCAAATTATTGTAGTGGTTTCTACATTAATCCATTAACACTAAATATCGCTACGAAATATCAAATCTTGTCATAGTCAACTCCTTGAACATTGTCGTAAACTCTTTTTCTCACATGTCGACTATTTCATAGATGTCAAACATCCATGTCTATTTCTTTATAGATCCAAACACGACCGATAGGCTTCATGCCTTTCTAGAGGGTCTTTCATGTTCAAAAACTTGATTTCTCTTGTATGGAAACTATCATGGATTTTATGAATTCTAGTCACTTTATGGAGTCAGGGCCCATCATCGCTTCTTTGCATGTAGTCGATTCATCATTGTCAAAACAATATCGACTTGTTTATCAAATATCACTATTTGATAGGTACCCGACCCATACGATTCAATCAGAACTCTAATCTCCGAGATCACAACTTTTGTAATCACGCAAGCCATGAGCATTGTGGCTGCCTCCGGGACACTTTCCAGCGCAGAGCTACTTAGAACATATAGCTAAGATTCAATAACCTTATCAAAGTTCTATTGTCCTCCCACTTAACTTTTCGTGAAAATCCCTTCTCAAGAAATTTGACATTTCCAAGCGACGAACTCTTTTGTCTTTTGTGTTATGGAGGAATACCCAACTGTTCCTTTGGGATAACCTACAAAGAAGTGCTTATCCGACTTTGGTTGTAAACATTTTACTTATGCCTAGCATACCAAAATTTAAGAAAACACAACTCGGGTTTTATCCCGAATCATAACTCATATGGTGTCATTTCAATGGATCACGATGGTTCTCTTTTCAGTGTAAAAGCGGTAGTCTCTAAATCTTTAATCCTTAAAACATAATGGCAGTTTTATAAATGAGACCTTTGATCTTACCATGTCAAACAATGTTCGATTCCATCTCTCGAATACTCCATACTCCTATGGTTTATCGGCAAATGCAAATCCATGGAACAATTCCTCAAATCTTAGGTGTTTTGCTAAATATGTAACTCAAATCTATTCCTTTATGATTGAATCATAATTCTTTATTTTCTTGATACAATGATTTTCTACTCCATCTTGAAAACCTTTGAACAATTTTCAAATGTTTCATACTTCTTCTTTATTGAGTAATTATACACATATATTCACTCAAATTTTCGGAGAAAGTGTATGAAGTTGAAAGATCCACCACTCATGGCTACACATAATGGACTATATACATCAATATGCAAAAAGTCCAATAAGTTAGTAATCTGTTATGTTTGGCCTATGAACTGATTTTCAATTATCTCCAAGAAAGTCTCACAACGTCTATTGATCAAAATCAAAGACTCAAAATCCATCAACATGGAGTTTCTGCATATTTTTTTCCAATATAATTTAAATAGTGGTGTCACTTTGTAAGTCATCTTTCAATAATTTTTCTTGTGACACTTTATCATTAGTTTTTATGCACGTGATTTCTCAAACTAGACTTGTAAAAGTTCGTCCATCTTCTATGGAATACGGTAATTATTTGAACAACTATTGTTCTCATAATACCGGAACAAAATAAAAATTATTAAAATAAATCTTGAATGAAAGCTTTGATGTCAACGAGAAACACAATAACACTTTATTTGTTTTCGATGAGCATTATCACATATTATCTTGCTAGTTATTTAGGCCATTGCAGTTCACGAATTGTGTTGTTCTCGTATGACACTTCACACCAACCAATTCGTTATCCAATACCCAAGAACCACATTGTTTAACAAGAAATACAACCATAACATGTATATCATCTATATACTTAAGTTGGACATTTCAAGTCTTTTTCTTTTCTGCCAAATATTTTCTAGATTCTCTTTCAGCATTTCCCTTTCCTTTTAAAAGAATCTATCAATATCAATAGTGGCACCATGCACATGACTGATACATTGCAAATGTATCTATAAGTTTTGATGTTCCATGCTTGGTTTTATCTACTTTCTTATGTTTTGTTCCAACTTTGGAGTACTTTTCATACAATTTCTTGGACTAACCTATTAACAAAGAGCCACAGTGCCAGTTGCTTGTTTTCTGCTGTTTTTGGTTCCAGAAAGACAGAAAATGAATATTTTCGGAATTGGACGGGACAAAAGCCAAAGTTGATATTTTACCGGAAGACTCACGGAGCCAGAATACGAGACGGAGAGGCGCCACAACACCCCATGGCACGGGTCCCCCCTGGCCACGCCAGGGCATCATGCGGGCCCCCTGGCCGCCCACTGACCTTGCCTCTTCGCATATAATAAGTCTCCCAATGCATAAACCCTAAATCGTCAATCAGAAATCCACGAAAACTTCCGGAGCGCCGCCGCCACCGAAGGGGAGATTCGGGGGACAGAAAGTCTCTGTTCCAGCACCCTGCCGGGATGGGGAAGTGCCCCCGGAGCCATATCCATCGATCTTCACCACCATCTCCATCGCTGTTGCTGATTCCCATGATGATGAGAGAGTAGATCTCTCTCGAGGCTAAGGGTTCTACCAGTAGCTATGTTTTCATCTCTCTCTCTATGCATGATCTTATTGAGATCATGAGCTTGTAATCTATAGATCTATTCTGCTACTCAAGTGCTTTAATAGATCTCTGCTCTCCCCATGTGTGTGAAAGTGACAGCGTGCTCACCATGGTGGCACTTAGGCTAGAGATTACAAATACTTGTTATGAGTTATATTTGGAGCTGGATGTTTCGATGAAATTGTGGTGTTTGTTGGACTCATCTAGTACTCAAGGTGATAGTGTGGGGTTATCTAGATGGGAAAGGCTTACTTTGAGGTGTGTTGTTATAGCCCTACCATCGATTAGAGTGTCCAACCGGAGAGTAGTTAAGAGTAGTATCATGAAGATAAGATATTTATATGAGAGTGTTCACTAGTGAGAGTATGATCCCTAGGCCTTGTTTCTATGCATTGATACATTGTTTGCAATTAGACATGTTACATGTTTGCTTGCTTCCATCTTTATTTCAGTTTGCCTTTAGTCTTTTCCCAAGTCAACCACACGCCATCAAGCAATTTTCTATCATCGTTACCACTTATAATTATCCATACCACTTGTATTTCACTATCTCTTCGCTGAACTAGTGCACCTATACACCGGACAAGTGTATTGGGTGTGTTGGGGACACAGGAGACTTCTTGTATCTTGATTGCAGGGTTGCTTGAGAGGGAATACCTTTGACCACTTCCTCCCTGAGTTCGATAAACCTTGGGTGATCCACTTAAGGGAAAACTTGCTGCTGTTCTACAAACCTCGGCACTTCGAGGCCCAACAACTGTCTACAAGAATAGAAGTGCGTAGACATCAAGCTATTTTCTGGCGCCCTTGTCGGGGAGGTAAGGTAAAAGGTATTCACACCGGAGGATTAAAGAAAAAGAACCTCCCACGGCAAACGCCTATTTTCTGGCGCCGTTGCCGGGGAGGTAAGGTAAAAGGTACTCACATCCTCCAGTGTGAGTGCTCGAAGTTATTTCCTTTAGATGCTGCAATTTTGTCTTTTTGTTTCTTGTTTTCACTAGTTAGGGTTAATGGAAAACAACAAAAAAATTAGAGAGCTTTATAGTATTTATCTTAAGTTAGGACATGAAGTATTTGAAGAGAAAATTAAAAAACCTATGGAACTTTATTTGCATGATAATAGCAATGTTGTTAGTATGAATTCTTTGGACACCATTATTGCTAATGCTATGGAAAAGTCTAAGCTTGGGGAAGCTGGTTTTGATGAGAAGGATCTTTTTAGTCCCCCAAGCACGGAGGAGAAAAGTTACTTTGATGATACTATGCCTCCAATATATGATGATTACAATGATGAGTATGATATTTTCAGTCCACCTACTATTGAGGAGGAAATTAATTATGATTACAATATGCCTCCAATATTTGAAGATTATGGTGATGAAAATAATAATGACAGCTATTTTGTTGAATTTGCTCCCACTACAATCAATAAGAATGACTATGTTTATGTGGGGAGTATTAATTCTTTTATGCATATGGCTCATAATAAGAATGTTTCTTGTGATGGTTATATTGTTACTTTTATTCATGATGCTACTGAAAGTTATTATGAGAGAGGGAAACATGGTTTTATGTGTCTCAACAATATTAAGTTTCCCCTCCTTATGTTGAATATTTTGAAGTTGCACTTGTTTTGCTTTCCTACGGTTGCTACTATGTGCTTCTTTGATTTATTTTCTTACAAGGTTCCTATGTATAGGAAGTGGTTTAGACTTAAATGTATTTTGCATTTGCTTCTTGATGCTCTCTCCTACTTCAATTCATATTTCTTATGTGAGCATCTTCTCAAACTATCATGCCTAACTTAAAGGCGTTAAAGAAAAGTACTTATTGAGAGATAACCCAAAAGTTTTAGATGAGTCTTGGAAGTTATTACCTCTGTAATAACCTCTCCTTATCCTTTTTATTTGCTTTTTGTGCCAAGAGTAACCTCTAATGAGAGAGAAGTAATGATTGGGAAAGTTGTTGTCCCGAAACAGATTTATGTGCTTCACCGTCAAAATTCGTATAAAATATCTGTATGTCCTTTTGAAGCGTGAATTTTTGTGATTCTGTCCCAGGTTGTTATCTAACTTTCGTTAGTTTAACACTTTTTGATTTGAGCAACAGAAGGTCTTCTAAAAAACGCGTCTTTACCTGCTGGTCTATTTTGACAGATTTCTGCCATTATTTGCATTTGCTTCTTGTTGGTTCCTTTTTGAGTTTTTTGGGGAATTGAGCTTTTTGAGGGAAGTGCTACAGTAGCTAGTGTTTTAATGGAAGTTTTATTGGTGTTAGAACTGAACCTTAAGACTTATTATCTTGAATGCACTAATGTTGCTAATAAAGATTGTGTGAAGTTTTGTATGAAGGAAAATTTTCAGGTGTATGGAAGGAATGAGTAATGAGATGAAGGATGGACTAAAGCTCAAGCTTGGGGATGCCACGCGTGTCACCCCAAGAAATATCCAAGAAGTACAAGCGTCAAAGCTTGGGGATGCCCAAGGCATCCCCTTGTTCATCAATAAAAATCCCAGGTTTCTTCCAAACACTTTATTTTTATTGTTTCATGCACAGTTATGTTGTTCTTGGAGCGTCTTATTTTTCGTTTTCATTTTGGTTTTTCGTTTGCTTGGTTTGCTTAGTTTTCTGAATAAATTGTTTGCACCCTCTCTTTCATACATTGGTTTTCAAATAGTTTGGGTTGGTTTGGAAAAGAGTAGGAAATCTCATGCTTATGTGGTAAAAAGAGCTCGTTCTTGACTGTGGCCTATGCTCTATCATGCCATGGTTGATATTGTTTTGGATTTATGCTTAGTATTCTTTGATGTAGCATGACTTTTTATAAACAATTGAGATTGCTTAATGTGCCTTGGATGAATCATGCGTAGTTTTAGCATATTACAGCATAGTATAGTGGTATTCTCCTTTGATGCTTTATTTGGGTTGACTTGACGCATGCTCACACCATGTTATGACTATCTCAAGTCACCATAGCCTTTATGATCCTTTAGTTTTCAACTTGTAGTATCACTTTATGCTTTGATCTATAGTGTTTTGTCGCTCCGCATGATTATGGCCATTATTGCTCTCCTAGTTTGTCGCTCCCAATCTTTTGCTAGCCTCCACAACCAAGTATGAGTTCCACTCATGCATCCAACTCCCTAAACCAAGTTATTCCAAAGAGTCCACCATACCTACCTACTAGCTTATGCTATTCCAAGTATATTCATGCTTTTGTTTACCTTCCAAATTAAACTTGTTATGGGAAAACTAGTGATTAAAGCTCTCATGAACTTGATGGCACAATTTAATTTTTTGCATCTAATAAACTTGAACCATTGGGTCCTTCTTTGTTGCGTATATGCTTGCTCTTTATCAGTTGAAATTAGCAGAACCATGTTTCATGGGGAACGCTTTCAACATTGCACTTGTACTTTGTACCCCGTTGATATCATGTTCTTTTGCTTACGGATCCCGGCGGTGTGAAATAAAAGTGGAACTTGTAAGATCATGTAGTTTGTATGTGTGTTAGAGAAACGCCTGGGCCGCTAGCCTAAGCCATGCCTAATCATGATGGAAACTTGCAGCATCACCATAATGAGCACTCTATGAAGCATCCTCAATAAAAACCTATGCAAATAGCAAATAAAAAGATTGCTGAGATGTTCATTGTCTGCTTGCCTTATCATTTTGATTATGGGAAAGCTCTCGTATCATGTGCAAGGGTACCCTGTTGGTAGTTCTTAATGATACACATGTACTTACAATGACAAGAGCTTATTCGTGACTAAAGTTGAGTAGCATGAGGTTCGGTCTTCGTAAGTAAGGGGCATGAGATTTTGGTTTATAACTTGTCAAGCATATCCTCTTAGTTGTGTCACTTTAACCTTAATCACTTCAAGATGCTTATGATAGGGGCAATCAGAGCTGAAAGCTAACAAGTACCATAATTTTTGGAAGCTCTTTATGAGACTTGAATCCCTACTTCCTTCTACGAAGGCCCTTTCTTCCACCATTATATTGAGTCTCCACCTTCTATCTTTATGCACTTACTTTGAGAGCATAGTGGCCATTCTTAGTTCTATGTGCATTGTCCCAAGACTTGTTGATTCATGCATAATTTGATATTGCTTGTTTTAAACTATTTGTATCTAGTCACTCTTATGAACTTTGAAGGTGTCCTATGAATTTATGTTTGCTACTATATGAGGGACAAGCTAAATGCTACTATGATATGTTTTCTTTATGTGAAACAAACAAACGTCTTGCAAAGCATTGCTATTCATGAATCTTTTGTTTGTATCCTTTCATGTTACAACATAGTTGCTATGTCTTATTGCTAGAACTTAGTCTTTCATGCTATGTTGAAGTACTATGATCCCAACTATCAATGTTTTACAAATACTTTGATCAAGTCTATGATGGTGCATGCCACCTCAAAAATTATTCTTTCTTTTTACCACTTACCTACTCGAGGACGAGCAGGAGTTAAGCTTGGGGATGTTGATACATTGCAAATGTATCTATAATTTTTGATGTTCCATGCTTGGTTTTATCTACTTTCTTATGTTTTGTTCCAACTTTGGAGTACTTTTCATACACTTTCTTAGACTAACCTATTAAAAAAGAGCCACAGTGCCAGTTGCCTCTTTTCTGCTGTTTTTGGTTCCAGAAAATCAGAAAATGAATATTCTCAGAATTGGACGGGACAAAAGCCAAAGTTGATATTTTACTGGAAGACTCACGGAGCCAGAATACGAGACAGAGAGGGGCCACAGGGTGGCCAAACCACCCCACAGCGCAGGTCCCCCTGGCCGTGCCAGGGCATGGTGTGGGCCCCCTGGCCGCCCACCGACCTTGCCTCTTCGCCTATAATAAGCCTCCCGATGCATAAACCCTAAATCATCAATTAGAAATCCATGAAAAGTTCCGCAGCACCGCCGCCACCGAAGGGGAGATTCGGGGGACAGAAAGTCTCTATTCCGGCACCCTGCCGGGACGAGGAAGTGCCCCCGGAGCCATCTCCATCGATCTTCACCACCATCTCCATCGCCGTTGCTGATTCCCATGATGATGAGGGAGTAGATCTCTCTCGAGGCTAAGGGTTCTACCGGTAGCTATGTGTTCATCTCTCTCTAGCATGATCTTATTGAGATCATGAGCTTGTAACTATAGATCTATTCTGCTACTCAAGTGCTTTAATTGATCTCTGATCTCCCCATGTGTGTGAAAGTGACAGCATGCTCACCATGGTGGCACTTAGGCTAGAGATTACAAATACTTGTTATGAGTTATATTTGGAGTTGGATATTTCTATGAAATTGTGGTGTTTGTTGGACTCATCTAGTACTCAAGGTGATAGTGTGGGGTTATCTAGATGGGAAAGGCTTACTTTGAGGTGTGTTGTTATAGCCCTACCATCGAGCAGAGTATCCAACAGGAGAGTACTTAAGAGTAGTATCATGAAGATAAGATATTTATATGAGAGTGTTCACTAGTGAAAGTATGATCCCTAGGCCTTGTTTCTAAGCATTGATACACCGTTTGCAATTAGATCTGTTACATGTTTGCTTGCTTCCATCTTTATTTTAGTTCGACTTTAGTCTTTTCCCACGTCAACCACACGCCATCAAGCTATTTTCTATCATCGCCACTTATAATTATCCATACCACTTGTATTTCACTATCTCTTCGCCGAACTAGTGCACCTATACACCGGACAAGTGCATTGGGTGTGTTGGAGACACAAGAGACTTCTTGTATCTTGATTGCAGGGTTGCTTGAGAGGGAATACCTTTGACCACTTCCTCCCTGAGTTCGATAAACCTTGGGTGATCCACTTAAGGGAAAACTTGCTGCTGTTCTACAAACCTCTGCACTTGGAGGCCCAACAACTGTCTACGAGAATAGAAGTGCGTAGACATCAATGACACATAGTCCAAAGCATGTATAGTCAAATACTAATACCTTTCGACTTGCACTTTGAAGTGGATCACCATCATCAAATGATTGGCATTCATTCGAAATCCATTATTTAGTATTCTTTTAGTGTAGTAAACATTTTACCTACATCTTCAATTTATCCTTATCATGACAACTTTCATGATCAAGCTACTATAGCCTATAAGGGTGAGTCGCGAGTGTAATGTTAGTTCCCAAAACCTTTTTGGGAGATTAGGATGCCTAGCATCTCCAACCTTTGCAAATTCTCATATAATACGAGAACATATATTTGCCACATTATACTCTATCATATTGTAACCATAAACATTGTTTCAGATATCACAATATCTTCCACACACGATGGTTTCTAAAATAATTATTCCAGCTCCTAGATAACCTCGATATTAAAACAACTTTTGAATATCAAGAATCATGGAGGCAAACATGATACTTTAGATACTAACACTGGAATTGTTACACTTGATTTAATACTAATTATTAAACTTCATCGAGTAAATCGAGTTTGCTAAAAGTTTGCAATAGGACTTCTAAACTTTAGATTAGTACTCAAAACAATACGGTACCAGTTCGTAAAGTAAATATCCTAAAATCTATAGTTCTATTATCCCAATTATAACTAAGCATAAGGAAGTAAACGGATGCCAATGACTACAACAAATTATGCAAATTCACTTCTATTTATTTTATGATAAATTGAGTTTGACTAATCCAAATTAGAAATAAACTCCCACTCAAAACCAACACCCCTCGAGTTGTTTTGGTGATTACATGAACCAAATGCACTACACCAAGTCTGATCATCACGTGAGTTGGTGTAGTTTCAAAGGCGAGCATCTATATGGTCATCATATCAACCATATGACTCATGCTTTACCTTTCGGTTCGTGTTCCGAGGCCATGTCTGTACATGCTAGGCTCGCGAAGTAAGAACCATAGTACTCGCGTGTGTAAAACTGACTTACACCTGTTGTATGCGAACGTAGAGTCTATCACACCCGATCATCACGTGGTGTCTCGAAATGAAGAACTTTCTTAATGGTGCATACTAAGTAAGAACAAATTTTGTCTTGATATTTAAATGAGGGATCATATTATAATGCTACTAAAGCGCCAAATAAGCAATATAAGATGCAAACAAACATCATATGCAAAAGGTGATATGATATGGTTCTTGCACTTGATCACTATCATGTGCATTGTGGTATGGTCTTTATCATTCCTATATGTGTAAGGACAAGGTCTACGGAACTTACACATTCGTATATTATAATTTCCAAGAGTATCAATCCATACTACAAATTATAACATCACCATATCATGACACTTGCCTAGCAACAATATAAACTAGATGCCTCTAATTTATCAATTGCAAGTTTTATGTGGCTTAGGGCTTTCAAAGATAGAACCGTTCATACCTACAAACATGGAACCACAACGATGATAATAAAATTATTAGAAACTCTTTGTAAATCATATATTGACTATAGTAGGAGAGACAGACACCTGCTAGCCACTTATGCAAAACTAGTTGCATGTCAAGGGTGGAACATGTCTCATGTGCGAGGACATGTAAAGTTAGTTCGGTCAGCTTCATCCCATTATGCCACGAATATAAAAATACATAGAATATGCAATAACATGATCATCAACGCCCACATACTCATATGTGTTATACCCCTGCAAAACATCTATGCATAGATTGGGCTCTGATACCACTTTTGGGTTCACAACATAGAAAAAAATCCTATGATGTGAACAACTAAGCACCAAGATCTATCTACCTAGATACAATCAACGGGTGGATATACATCCATAGAGATCTTACCTTGAAGACTAATATGTCGTAAACGTATCTATCATTTTTGATGTTCCATGCTTGTTTTATATCAACTTTCTTATGCTTTGCTCACACTTTGAGGTATTTTTATACATTTTCTAGAACTAACCTATTAACAAGATGCCATAGTGCCAGTTGCCTTTTTCTGCTGTTTTTGGTGTCAGAAATGATAGTAAGGAAATATTCTTGGAATTGGACGGGACAAAAGCCAAATTCAATATTTTACCAGAAGGAACACGGA
Organism: Avena eriantha; assembly: GCA_910589775.1. NCBI lineage: Eukaryota > Viridiplantae > Streptophyta > Magnoliopsida > Poales > Poaceae > Avena > Avena eriantha. The sequence goes on from OU342744.1 coordinate 437,695,175, forward strand.
TTCCGGAGGGCAGCCGAAGGAGGGCCAGGGGCTGGCCACACACTATGGTGGTGCGGGTACCCCCTGGCCATGTCACTATGTGGTGTGGGCCCCTCGGGCCTCCACCGACCTTGCCCTTTCGCCTATAAAAGCCTCCCGGGACGAAAACGCTATGTAAAAGATCAGAATTCAACAAAAAGTTCCGCAGCACCGCCGCCACCGAAGAGGAGATTCGGGGGACAATAGACTAAGTTCCGGCACCCTGCCGGGACGGGGAAGTGCCCCCGCAGCCATCTCCATCGACTCCACCGCCATCTCCATCACCGTTGCTGACTCCCATGATGAGGAGGGAGTAGTTCTCTCTCGAGGCTAAGGGCTCTACCGGTAGCTATGTGTTCATCTCTCTTTAGCTATGTGTTCATCTCTCTTTCTATGCATGATCTTATGAGATCATGAGCTTTGTAATCTATAGATCTATTCTGCTACTCAAGTGCTTTAATGAATCTCTGCTTATAACCATGTGTGTGAAGTTGATAGTGTGCACACCGTGTGGCACTTTGGCTAAGGTTACATAAATACTTATCATGAGTATAATTTGAGTTGGATGTCTCTATGAGATTGTGGTGTTTGTTGGAACCATCTAGCACTCAAGGTGACAGTGAGGGGTTATCTAGATGGGGAATGTGAACTTTAAGGTATGCTGTTATAGCCCTACATCCTCCAACCGGATAGTAGTTCTGGGTAGCATCATAAAGAGAAAATATTTATATGAGAGTGTTCACTAGTGAAAGTACCTTGTTTCTAAGCATTGAAACACCGTTTACAATCAGTCATGTTACATGTTTGCTTGCTGCCACTCTTATTTCAGATTGCAATTACCACTTATAATCATCCATATTACTTGTCGTTCACTATCTCTTCGCCGAACTAGTGCCCCTATACACCTGACAAGTGTATTGGGTGTGTTGGGGACACAAGAGACTTCTTGTATCTTGATTGCAGGGTTGCTTTAGAGGGATACCTTTGACCACTTCTCCCTGAGTTTGATAAACCTTGGGTGATCCACTGAAGGGAAACTTCCTGCTGTTCTACAAACCTCTGCACTTGGAGGCCCAACATTGTCTACAATAATAGAAGAGTGCATAGACATCAAGCTATTTTCGGGCGCCGTTGCCGAGGAGGTAAGGTAAAAGTTACTCACATCCTCTGGCTACTAAGCTATTTTCTGGCACCATTACGGGGGAGGTAAGGTAAAAGGTACTCACATCCTCTGACTACTAAGCTATCTTCTAGTACGGTTGTTGGTGTGTGAGTGCTCGAAGTTATTTCCTTAAGATTCTGCAATTATATCTTTTTGTTTCTTGTTTTTATTTTCACTAGTTAGGCTTAATGGAAAACAACAACAAAATTACAGAGCTTTTTAGTATTTTCCCTAAGGTAGAACATAAATTGTTTGAAAAGAAAATTAAAAAACCCATGGAACTTCCTTTCCATGATAATAGCAATGTTATTAGTATGAATTTTTTGAACACCTTTGTTACTAATGCTATGGAAACGTCTAAGCTTGGGGAAGTTAGTTTTTATGAAAGTGATCTTTTTCGTTCCCCAGCTTTAAAGAAGAAAATTTGCTCTGGTGATACTTTATCTCCCATATGTGGTAATTCTAATGATACTTGTGATACTTTAAATCCACATATTGAAAGCGTCACCTTTAAAATACCTATGGAAATTGTTGAACGTGTTACAAATAACTGTTATTTTGGAGATGGAACTGTCCATCCTGGTGTTCATTTACTCTTTATACATGAATTATGCGAGTTGTTCAAGTGTGTAGGTATTTCAATGAATCAAGTTAAGAGGAAGTTATTATCTTTATCACTTAAGGGCAAAGCAAGGAAGTGGTATGAGCTACTAGACGATCCTCATCATTTGGAGTGGAAGGAACTTGAATCTCTCTTTTACTCTAAATTTTACCCTCCTCGGGAAATTCAAAAAGATAGGAATTACATTTATAATTTTCATCCTCATGATGGAGAAAGTATTGCCCAAGCATGGGGGAGATTGAAGTAACTAATGCTCAAATGTCCCATTCATGATCTCCCCAGTAATATTATTATTAATATTTTTTATGCAAGGCTTTCAGGACATTACAAGGACTATCTAAATACCTGTTTAGCTGGATCCTTCACATGTAAGGAGGTCAAAGTTAAGTGGGATCTTCTTGAAACAATTCAAAGCAATACCAAAGATTGGGATAATGACAAAGGTAAAGAACCAAGTATAAACTATGAGTATGATTGCATTAAGTCTTTCGCTGAAACTGGTGATTTTCAAGAGCTTAGTGCTAAATATGGTCTTGATCCTCAAATTCTTGTTGATTGTTTTAGAGCCTTTGCTTCTCATATTAATGCTCCTAAAGAAAAATGGGACATGTATCATGAGCCTTTTAAAGACACTTGCATGAAAAATGAAATTGTTACTAATGATAGCAATAAACATGCTCAAACCTCTGAAAGTACTATTCCTTATAAGCATGTTAATTTTTGTGGAGTACATAGACCTTGTGAGAAGAATCAAATTGAAGAAGAATATTGTATCACCCATAGGAATGAAAAAACTAGAATGTGGTATAGGGCTCTAAATGATCTTGGTAAAAAAAGTTTGTGCCCTCTATCCTTTTATTTGTGAACTTTGCTTTGAAGTGGGTCATTTCAATTTTCAATGATCAGGCCATAATAATAGCCCTTCTAATCCAATGAGTACTACAAGTTTGGATTGTGATAACATAATCACTCCTAATCAGCATGATGATCTTACATTATTTTAGGGTGTGAAGAATTATCAAGAAAAACTTCTTTGGTAGATATGAGTGCTTTTGATATGAATAGCCTCCTGCATGGTTCTCATCTTTATTGTGTTGATACCACACAAATACTTACATACAAAATATTATAAAAGATGAGATCTTACCAAAATATGACAGGACTAATATGTGTTTTGATCTTATTAACGAAAAGAAGGAATCCTCCAAAGTTTCTTCTATTGTCTCTAACAATAAACCAGGGTATATGGAGAAGCTTCCTTTCAAGCCTCTCCCTCCTAAAGATAAGAAGTAAAAGAGGAAAAGGAGGAGTAGAAGGAGAGAGGAAACGGTATTTTCCCCTAAGCACGTTGCTCCTATTATAGTTTTTGATGAGTCTGAACTCGATGATGTTCTTATGCCTGTTACCTATAGTAGTGATCATGATTGGGAAAAGCAAACTTCTTTTGATATTGAAAATCTTTTCGGTACCAATTCTAAAAATGATGATGTTAATAATTGCCGCACTATTAGTATTATCCATGTTCCTTCCAATGATGATATGTTTACAAATGAACACACTTTCGAAGACAACTATTTTATTGCTTATGATGATACTATACCTCCAATATATGATGATTACAATAATGAATATGATATTTTCAGTCCACCTACTATTGAGTTGAAAATTAATTATGACTACAATATGCCTCCTATATTTGATGATTATGGTGATGAGAATAATAATAATAGCTATTTTGTTGAATTTTCTCCCACTACGATTAATAAGAATGACTATGTTTATTAGGAGAGTATTAATTCTTTTATGCATATGGCTCGTGATAAGAATTTTTTATGTGATAGTTATATTGTTAATTTTATTCATGATGCTACTGAAAGTTACTATGAGAGAGGGAAACATGATTTTATGTATCTCAACAATATTAAGTTTCCCCTCTTTATGTTGAAATTTTTTAAGTTGCACTTGTTTTGCTTTCCTATGCTTGTTGCTTTGTGATTTCATGACTTGTTTCTTTACAAGATTATTTTTCATAGAAATTGGGTTAGACTTAAATTTATTCCATATTTGCTTCTTGATGCTCTCTTGTACTTCAATTCATATTTCTTATGTGAGCATCATCAAAATTATCATACCTATCTTAATGGCTATAAAGAAAGAGTTTTTGGGAGACAACCCATTATATTTTTACTTTCCGTTTATTTTTGTTTTGTTGAGTCTTGGAAGTTACTGCCTTAGTAATAACCTCTCCTTATGATTTTTGTGTGGTTTTTGTGCCAAGAATAACCTCTAATAAAAGAGAAATAATGCTTGGGAAAGGTTCGATCCTGAAATAGATTTCTGTGCGTCACTGTAAAAATCATGAAAAATCTCTGAACGTCGGATTGAGCCATACTTTTTTGTGCTTCTGCCCAAGGTTGTCACCGAACTTTTGTTAGTTTAAAACTTTTCGATCTGAGCAACATATGGTCTTCGGCAAAATCGGTTTTTACCTTCTGGTCTGTTTTGACAGATTTCGGCCATTATTTACATTTGCCTCTTAAATCTCCTTCTCTTTGAGTTCTTCCCAATTTCTGGAACTTCGAAAAGGAATTGCTACAGTAGATTGTTCTTTAATGGAAGTTTTACTTGTGTTTAAATAGAACCTAAAGACTTATTCTCTTAAGTACACTAATGTTGCTAATGAAGATTGTGTGAAGTTTTGTATGAAGGAAAATTTTCAGGTGTAGGGAAGAACAATGTGATAAGATGAAGTATGGACAAAAGCTAAAGCTTGGGGATGCCACCCTTGTCACCCCAAGAAATATTCAAGAAGTACAAGCATCAAATCTTGGGTATGCCCAAGGCATCCGCTTCTTCATCAATAAAAATTTCATGTTTTCTTCCAAACACTTCATTTTTATTGTTTCATGCACAATTATGTTGTTCTTGGAGCATCTTAGTTTTTGTTTTTAGTTTTCTTTTTCTTAGTTTGCTTAAATAAATTGGTTGGGCCCCCGCATTCATTCATTAGTTTTCAAATAAGTTGATTTGGATTGGAAAAGAGTAGGAAAGTTCATGCTTATAAGTGGTATAAAAGGAGCTTGTTTTTTACTGTGACTTAGACTTTATCATGTCATGCTTGATATTGCTTTGACTTTATGCTTAGTGATTATTTCTGTAGCATGACTTCATGATTGTTTTAGCATATTAAAGCATAGTATTGTGGTATTCTCCTCTGATGCTTTGTTTGGGTTGACTTGGAGCATGCTCACACCTTGTTAAGACTATACCAAGTCAACATAGCCTCTATGATCCTTTAGTTTTCGACTTGTAATATAACTTTATGCTTTAATTAATGATGGTTTGTTGCTTTGCATGATTTTGCCATTATTTCTCTCCTAATTGGTGGCTCCCAGTCTTTTGCTAGCCTCCACATGTACCAAGTATGAGTTCCACTCATGCATCCAACTCCAAATAAAACCAAGTTATTCCAAAGAGTCCACCATACCTACCTATTAGCATTATTTCTATTCCAATTATATTCATGTTTTTATCTACCTTTCGAATTAAACTTGTTATGTGAAAATTAGTGATTAAAGCTCTCACGAACTTGATGGCACACTTTACTTTCTTGCACTTAATAAACTTGAACCATTGTGCCCATCTATGTTGTGTATATGCTTGTGTTTTGTAAGTTGTGAATTAGCAGAACCATGTTACCATGGGGAACGCTTTCAACATTGCACTTTATTTAGTTGATATCATGTTCTTTTGCTTATGGATCCCGGCGGTGTGAAATGAAAGGGGAGCCTGTAAGGCTCATGGAGTTCGTATATGTGTTAGAGAAATGCCTAGGCAGCTGGTCTAATCCATGCCTAATCATGGTGGAAGCTTGCAGCATATCCATAGTGAGCAATCCATGAAGCATCCAAAAAAAAGGGGGAGAAATCCCTATGCAAATAGCAAATAAAAGGATTGTTGAGATGCTCATTGCCTGCTTGCCTTGTCATTTTGATATGGGGAATCTTCTATATCATCGGGAAAGGGGTACCCCGTTGGTGGTTCTCTATGATACACATGTACTTACAATGACAAGAACTTACTTGTGACTAAAGTTGAGTAGCATGAGGAATGATACTCGTAAGCAAGGGGCATGAGATTTTCAGCTTATAACTTATCAAGCATATCCTCATATTTGTTCACTTTAACCTTAATCACCTAAAGATGCTTATGATAAGGGCAATGAGAGCTGAAAGCTAATAAGTACCATAATTTTTGGAAGCTCTTTATGAGACTTGAATCCCTGCTTCCTTCTATGAAGTGCCTTTCTTTTACTTTTTATGTTGAGTTTCCATCTTCTATCTTTATGCACCTATTGAGAGAGCATAGTGGTCATTCTTAGTTTAATGTGCATTGTCCCAAAACTTGTTGATTGATTCATAACTTTGATATTGCTTGTTCTTAAACTATTTGTATCTAGTCACCCTTATGAACTTTGAAGGTGTCCTATGCATTTATGTTTTTCTACACTATGAGGGACAAGCTGAATACCATTCTCATTATGTTTTCTATATGTGAAACAAACAAACGTCTTTCAAAGCATTGTTATTCATGAATCTTTTGTTTGTACCTTTTCATGTTACAATATAGTTGCTATGTCTTATTGTTCGAACTATATCTTTCATGTCTATGTTAGAATACTATGATCCCGGCTATCAATGTTTTATAAATACCTTGAGCAAGATTGTGTTGGTTCCATGTCACCTAAAAAATTATTCTTTTTATCACTTACATCCTTAAGGACAAGCAGGACATAAGCTTGGGGATGCTGATATGTCGTAAACGTATCTATAATTTTTGATGGTCCATGCTTGTTTTATATCAACTTTCTTATGCTTTGTTGACACTTTGAGGTATTTTTATACATTTTCTAGAACTAACCTATTAACAAGATGCCACAGTGTCAGTTGCCTATTTTCTGCTGTTTTTGGTTTCAGAAAAGCTAGTAGGGAAATATTCTCAGAATTGGATGGGACAAAAGCCAAAGTCAATATTTTACCAGAAGGAACACGGAGTCCGGAGGGCATCCAAAGGAGGGCCAGGGGCTGGCCACACCCTATGGTGGTGCAGGTACCCCCTGGCCACGCCACCAGGTGGTGTGGGCCCCTCGGTCCTCCACCGACCTTGCCCTTTCGCCTATAAAAGCCTCCCGGGACAAAAACCCTAAGTACAACATCAGAATTCCACGAAAAGTTCTGTAGCACTGCCGCCACCGAAGAGGAGATTCAGGGGATATAAGTATCTATTCCGGCAGCCTGTCGGGATGGGGAAGTGCCCCCGGAGCCATCTCCATCGACTCCACCACCATCTCCATCACCGTTTCTGACTCCCATGATCAGGAGGGAGTAGTTCTCTCCCGACGCTAAGGGCTCTACCGGTAGCTATGTGTTCATCTCTCTTTCTTGCGTGATCTTATGAGATCATGAGATTTGTGATCTATAGATCTATCCTGCTACTCAAGTGCTTTAATGAATCTTTGATTATCCCCATGTGTGTGAAGTTGACAGTGTGCACACCGTGTGGCACTTTGGCTAAGGTTACATAAATACTTATCATGAGTATAATTTGAGTTGGATATCTCTATAAGATTGTGGTGTTTGTTGGAACCATCTAGCGCACAAGGTGACAGTGAGGGGTTATCTAGATGGGCAATGCGACCTTTAATGTGTGCTGTTATAGCCCTACATCGTCCAACCGGAGAGTAGTTCAGGGTAGCATCATAAAGAGAAGATATTTATATGAGAGTGTTCACTAGTGAAAGTATGATCCCTAGGCCTTGTTTCTAAGCATTGAAACACCGTTTACAATCAGTCATGTTACATGTTTGCTTGCTGCCAGACTTATTTCAGATTGCAAATACCACTTATAAGCATCCATATTACTTGTATTTTACTATCTCTTCACCGAACTAGTGCACCTATACACCTTACAAGTGTATTGGGTGTGTTGGGGACACAAGAGACATCTTGTATCTTGATTGCAGGGTTGATTGAGAGGGATACCTTTGTCCACTTCCTCCCTGAGTTCGATAAACCTTGGGTGATCCACTTAAGGGAAACTTTCTGCTATTCTACAAACCTCTGCATTTGGAGGCCCAACATTGTCTACAAGAATAGAAGCGTGCGTAGACATCAAGCTATTTTCTAGCGCCGTTGCTGGGAGGTAAGGTAAAAGGTACTCACATTCTCTTGCTACTAAGCTTTTTGTGGTGCTATTGCTGAGGAGGTAAGGTAAAAGGTACTCACATCCTCTAGATACTAAGCTATCTTCTAGTACGGTTGCTGGTGTGTGAGTGATCAAAGTTATTTCCTTTAGATTCTGTAATTATATCTTTTAGTTTCTTGTTTTTATTTTCACTAGTTAGTCTTAATGGAAAACAACAACAAAATTAGAGAGCTTTTTAGTATTTTCCCTAAGGTAGAACATAAATTGTTTGAAAATAAAATGAAAAAAACCATGGAACTTTCTTTGCATGCTAATAGCAATGTTATTAGTATGAATTTTTTTGAACACCTTTGTTACTAATGCTATGGAAACGTCTAATCTTGGGGAAGTTAGTTTTATGAAAATGATATTTTTAGTTCCCTAGCTTTAAATAAGAAAATTTGCTCTGATGATACTTTATCTCCCATATGTGGTAATTCTAATGATACTTGTGATACTTTAAATCCACATACTGAAAGTGTCCCTTTTAAAATACCTATGGAAATTGTTGAACGTGTTACGAATAGCTGTTATTTTGGATATGGAACCGTCCATCCTGGTGATCATTTACTCTTTATACATGAATTATGCAAGTTGTTCAAGTGTGTAGGTATTTCAATGAACCAAGTTAAGAGGAAGTTATTCTCTTTATCACTTAAGAGTTAAGCAAGGAAGTGGTATGAGCTACTAGACGATCCTCATCATTTGGAGTAAGGAACTTGAATCTCTCTTTTACTCTAAATTTTACCCTCCTCGTGAAATTCATCAAGATAGAAATTACATTTATAATTTTCATCCTCATGATGGAGAAAGTATTTCCCAAGCATGGGTGAGATTGAAGTCACTAATGCTCAAATGTCCCATTCATGAGCTCCCCAGTAATATTATTATTATTAATTTGTATGCAAGGCTTTCAGGACATTACAAGGACTATCTAGATACCTGTTTAGCGGGATCCTTCGCAAGTAAGAAGGTCAAAGCTAAGTGGGATCTTCTTGAAACAGTTCAAAACAATACCAAAGATTGGGATACCGACAAAGGTAAAGAACCAGGTATAAACTATGAGTATGATTGCATTAAGTCTTTCGCTGAAACTGCTGATTTTCAAGAGCTTAGTGCTAAATATGGTCTTAATCCTCAAATTCTTGTTGATTGTTTTAGAGCCTTTGCTTCTCATGTTAATGCTCCTAAAGAAAAATGGGACATGTATCATGAGCCTTTTAAAGACACTTTCATGAAAAATGAAATTGTTATTAATGATAGCAATAAACATGCCCAAACCTCTAAAAGTACTATTTCTTATAAGCATGTTAATTTTTGTGAAATACATAGACCTTGTGAGAAGAATCAAGTTGAAGAAGAATATTGTATCACCCACAGGAATGAAAAAACTAGAATGTGGTATAGGGCTCTAAATGATCTTGGTAAAAAAGTTTGTGCCCTCTATCCTTTTATTTGTGAACTTAGCTTTGAAGTGGGTCATTTCAATTTTCAATGCTCAGGCCATAATAATAGCCCTTCTAATCCAATGAGTACTACAATTTTGTATTGTGATAACATAATCACTCCTAATCAGCATGATGAACTTGCATTATTTTTGGAGTGTGAAGAATTATCAAGAAAAACTTCTTTGGTAGATATGAGTGCTTTTGATATGAATAGTGTCCTGCATGGTTGTCATCTTTATTGGGTTGATAATTGCCACACAAATACTTACGTACAAAATATTATAAAATATGAGATCTTACCAAAATATGATAGGACTAATATGTGTTTTGATCTTATTAACGAAAAGAAGGGATCCTCCAAAGTTTCTTCTATTGTCTCTAACAATAAACCAGGGTCTATGGAGAAGCTTCCTTTCAAGCCTCTCCCTCCTAAAGAGAAGAAGGAAAAGAGGAAAAAGAGGAGTAGAAGGAGAGAGGAAACGGTATTTTCCCCTAAGCATGTTGCTCCTATTATAATTTTTGATGAGTCTGAACTCGATGATGTTCTTATGCCTGTTACCTATAGTAGTGATCATGATTGGTAAAAGCACACTTCTTTTGATATTGAAAATCTCTTCGGTACCAATTCTAAAAATGATGATGTTAATAATTGCTACACTATTAGTACTATCGATGTTCCTTCCAATGATGATATGTTTACAAATGAACACACTTTGGAAGAAAACTATTCTATTGCTTATGATGATATTGTACCTCCAATATATGATGATTACAATAATGAATATGATATTTTCTAGCGCTTTCATAATCTTTCTATGAAACATATTTGCTCCAAATGGTGTCGGTATCCCTTAAGTGTGTCACCCTATGGTTCGTGAATAATGCAGACATGATCGAGACCCCTCTCCGATCATTAATCAGCAGCGGGACCTGGAGATCCGTACTGACTCCCACACATTCAACGATGACGCTAGTGATCGTATGAACCTTTAACGTTGTAACTAAATCCCTTTGTCTCGTGATATATTACATGTCCGAGATTCGACCATCGGTATCCCCATACCTACTTTGATCTTGTTACCGATATGTACTCTTTTCTCATTCCTATGATATAACATTCTAGTGATCTTATCACTTGCTTGCAAGCTACATCAATGTGAGATCATCGAGAGGGCCCTGATTATATTTCTCCATCACTGGGCTGGACAAATCCCACTCTTGACCCATTAGCCTCTACATAACACTTTCGGAGTATCTTAACCCACCTTTATTGTCACCCTGTTATGGTGTGATGTTTAATGTTATCAAGTTACTCTTTCGGTGTTAGTGATTGACATGGTCTCATGGTATAAGGACTAAAGTTACTTTGTATGTTGTCATAGAAAGTTTAGCACAATGACTTTGATCATATTGCTATTGTTTGGATGAATGTTCATCACAACATTCCACCAATGTTGTGACCTCGTTAATAAAAACATCCAATGTCCATGATTAGGAAACCTTTATCATCTTGTTAATCAATGAGCTAGTTTATAAGAGAGGAATAACTAGAAACCCTTTATTTTGTTCATTAAACACACATGTATTAACTTTTTCAATCAATACAATTATAGCATGAGAAATAAACATTTATCATAAACTAGAATAACATAATAACACTTTATTATTTCCTCTCAGGCATATTCCCTTCAGAAACCATGGGAATGCAACGAGTACTTCGAGGGCAAGGGCACACCATGCAAGCTAATGTTGCTGGACATGTTCTCCTTCGACGTCGTGTTCCTGAATTATATGGGTAAGCAGTGGGTAGGTTCCAATGGAGATTGGATCGCCACTGTTGGGTCCGAGTGCAAGTGGAAGCTTGTCAATGTGTACACTCATCAACACGTTCCTCTCCCACAAGTCAATGAGTTTGTACCCACCAACAATCGTTTTACATTTATGCATAATGATCGCCCTATTATCCTCCAGAAGAATGCTATTTGTCGAGCTCCCATCATGGTGGCAGATTATTTAGATTTCTCTCTTGTATCTATGTTTGACTACTCAATTCCTAGCCATTATGGCGATGAGTATGCATGGACTATTCTTGAGAATCAGTTCCAGTGCTATTTTAGATACAACAATGCACTTATCCACAAGGGTCTGGTGTTTGCAGCCACTGAGAGTGACCGTGTTTCTATCTAGAATCATCTGTATTTGGGTAAGTTTGATCCATTCCTATTCTAAACACTATCTTTAGTTTTGATGGATGTAAACTAGTGTTGGCTGATTTGGTCGTCATTTTTTTTCAAGGTCCTATTCAGCTCCCGTCACCACCTGGTGCGCATCTCGAGGACGGAAACCTTGATACCATAGATGATGACGGGCATGAACCTGGTTTATGGTTCTTAGCAATATCTGAAGATGAATCTCGCCTTCTTCTTATCCATACCGAGGACGTACTAATGAGGAGTTTTATGGTGGTACATATTATGGTCATGGCAGTCTTTTTGCTGATCATAGTGTTGATCGCTGCGGTCACACTTATGGCACCTATGCTACTGGGTTAGGCTGCATGATGTACTCAAAGGACACTGCTTACTTGTATCCACCTAAACCATGGATAGCGTTTGCTCACCTAGGAGCATATTCCTTTTTCCTTAGATTGAACTATCTGATTAACATTACAGTAGGCGGTGCAGATGTTGCCCTAGGATATCTGACGAGAAGCAACTGTGTCAACATCTCCCACCATGCAATAGGACTTGGATATATGCCGTTTCCTAAAATATGCTGCTTCAGTCTAAATACCTAAGAAGAAGATGTTGGTTTCTCAACGAATGTTGCATGGAAATCTACGGACACTCTATTATGGTTCATCCCGAGCTTCGCCAATGCCCGCGATTGGAACCAAACTATCATAAGTAATTGTAATACTATGTAATACGATACCTTAGTTGGTATCGGCCCTGTTGAACTATTTTGGCTCCAAAGTAGTACTAGTATTGACATGGGATGTCCAATAGGCACTCGACTACAGCCTACCTAGTGCGGCTCGACGGAAGGTCCACTCGATGAATTGCCAAGGTCCATGACGCCTATGACGGTTCGGGTGGTATGAATCTCATATGGACACGGACTCCCAAAGGGCAGAATACAAGGAAGTCTCCATACTAGAGTTTGAATCTAACTTGTAATCAACTCGTATTGGTACCTGAGACCTAGTCTCCCCATATATAAAGGCTAGGAGGGTCCAATAAGAAGGGTATCCCACAACAAATCGCGACTCCCATAATATATCTAGACAACACCCGTAGCATACACAGACGCCAGATCCAATCTGCGCATCCACCGCCATCAGTGACATTGTAATCCTTCGGATCCTTCATCAATCAAGAGCAGACAAGTAGGTCCTCTATGAGGCCTGAACCTGGGTAAACCTCGTGTCACCTGTGTGCTTGTTTGCTAGCCGATCGAGACTTCCAGTTCGCCTCAATTCCTCAAACCTAAGTCCATAACAATGGGCATTTATGAGTTAAACCCTCATCAATTGGCGCCGTCCGTGGGGACTGGGAACGCTAATGTTGCGATCTCGACCACCCCATCACCAGCGATCTATGATTCATCTTCTATTGGAGGCCAGATCTAATTCGGCTCCGTCATCGTCAACAACTGCCAGATCCCCTTCGGTCGATTCATCAGAGTCGTCACGCTCATTTTCTTCAACATCTACTACAGCGGAAACTAGGTGATTCAGATGCCTAGATCCATCTGCCAACACCGCCTTCAGCCTGCACCTTGGAAGCGCTAGTCGTACCCATCGGAGAACAAATACACGTCGAAGTGCAGTTGTGGCTGGTACTTCTCCCGTTTTCCGGTGGCGTAGCAACATACGACACCAAACCGTATTGGGGTCAGATGCACGTGTCGTGGAGGGATCGTTAGCCGGATCGTATCAGCTGCAAGGACAGAAGATAAATATATTGCGGAGTATGGCACCAAGCGACAAAGGCAGCAGGCCCCAAGCAAAGAGGTAATGATCTTTCCGTTTACATCAGATGGCTCAAGTCTCAAGGATAGATTCTGGTTGGAAGCCAACAAATGGTACAATCAAACCAAGTGAATCAGTCACGATGAGAAGACCTGTGCAATGCATGCATCAATCGATGGCCACGTTAGGTGAAGATGCAAATGAAAAAAAAATAACAAAAGACATCGACCAAGGCGCTATCTAAAGTGAGGTTTATACACCAGAAAATACAATTTTCAAGATGAAGGCCTCAAAATATTTATGCAAGTCGGCAATATACCCATCGACGAGTCGCCGGGCTACATGGACAACTCGAAATATATTTCGACTTCACCACCGCTGGCCAGACACGTACCCGGCCTTCGACTCCATCAACAACGGGGTCACGTCGCTTTATTCGCCAACACTGTCGTAAATTTCGTGATTAAACTATCCGTAGAGGAGGTGGTGGCACCGTCTTCCACATCGCTTTGTGCAAGATCACGTTCATCGTGAGGACGGAAGACACATATTTCGGCAGCCACGTAGGAGCTTCTCAGCAACCCAGCAACTTACGGCACCGAGTCATACTAATATTAGAGTACGTCACCAGGATGCTTGTGTTTTTGCAAACTCAGTTGATTGAGACTTGGACACGACGAACCTGTCCGAACTGCAAAAGGAAAGTTGCACTCGAATCAACTACTACGTTGCATGCCAGGTTACTCAAATAAGAAGCGTGTCGGCCGGAAATTACTCGGTACTTGAGCTGCTCGACTTCAATATTGACATGACAGTATACTTCGCTTCACCATAGACCACTTCATCGCTGCTGCACAAACTGCCCTAACTCTGTCGATCTCGACAACTTGACCACGCCCAGCCGCTTCACTCACCATCACCTCAACTCCTCCAAACAAAGACCTGGCAATCCCGCCGCGGCGACTCTGGTCCACCGACTACACGACCACGTTAACACTACACCCGGGGGCTGTGCTGACTTCGTCGTGCGACCCACTATTGTCTTCAATTGTGGTGACCCGCTATGGCCTTTGGCTGCGGTGACCCGCTGCCCATCGTCTCCAGCGACTCGGGGGTTCCTTCAGCTCCGGCGACGTGCTTCGGACTTCGGCTCCAACGACCCACTACAATCTTCGATTGCGACAACACGCTACCACCATCATCTTCGGTGACCCGCTTCCGCATTGACTCCGGTCCGCCACATCAGCTCACGAACATCGTCTCGACTCCATCCACCACCTCGACACTACACTCGGGGCCTCCTTCGGATCCAGCGACCCGCTATGGTCTTCGGATCCACCTACCCATTGCGGTCTTCAGATCCAGCGACTCGGGGGCTCCCTCGACACCGGCGACCCGCTGCGGTCTTCTACTCCAGTAATTCTCCATGATCTTCAACTCGGGTTACCTGCAGGTTATATCGGCTCCCGCGACACGTCACCGCCATCGGCCAGTGACCCGCTGCAACCTTCGACTGCAGCTACCCACTACAATCTTCGGTTGGTGGCGAGCCGCGTGCTGGTGCCGAGTCCCTCCGCCACGTCAACAACCAATAAAGCTAAGTTTCCTCTACCAAGAGTCAATAATCATTTATTTTAATCGCACTCAAAATATTCGAGGGTTGCGCCCTCTTCGAGTAACCTAATGTGTCATCGACTCCCTACACTCGAGCACCTCATACGCGACAGCCCGAGTAGCTGATTCTGCCTAATCGTCAAATCCGTGAACTCCGAGTACCTCGGCAAGATACTAAGACTAAGGGTAATCAGGCTAACAAAAAGGCCTAACATATAGTGCAAAAGTGTCGATTCGATTGGCACCAGAATTTTACTTCACAAGCCAACAAGCAAATATTCATTACAAAATACAAGTACTTCACAATTCTTTGCATTTTCTACAGCTTACAAGGACATCAACTGCGTCGAGTTATTCTACCGGGTCCTCCAACAGGAGTCGACAAAACAACTGGCAATGCCATAAACTCAATACCCGAGTCGAGCCCCTCCTTGGATGGTCGCATTGCTTGATGCTACGAAGATGTGACACTGGAGACGCACCCTACATAAGAGGCTGCGTCGACTCCATCGGCATCATCGATTCACCCGATTAAATGCCTGGTTTCTCCTCGCGTGATTTTCGACTGCGTCTACAAGATACAAGACTCGAGTCCCTGCCCGAGTCTACGACTCCGCTAGACACTCGGGGGCTACTCCAAACTGGAGCGCTAGACGCGCATATACAAGATCTTCGAGTGGCACGCCCTGAATCCTCACTCGAATCCACGATTCGACTACGGACTCGGGGGTTACTCCCATAGGGAGCGCTGATTGCGTATTCAGAAAAGCGTCGATGTTGAGGGCATTCGCAAAATCATCCGAAGTACTTCGGATTGTTCTGTCTACGCAACCGACAACTATAAAGTCTCTGCTCAAGCCTACGACTCGAACAGACACTCGGGAGCTACTCCAATAGGGAGCGCTGGTCGCGCACCCTATGATATTTTCTTACACATAACTACGTGTTGACCATGTCTACACTCGAGAACAGGGGCGACTCTGCCCCATAACTTCCCTACAAAGAGACTGCGTCTCCTGGGTCACCCGAACCATCTCCGCGATGACAAAATTCGGATATCGTGTCTACGACATGAAGATAAGACCTGAAAAAGGCCTGGCAACGCATCTGGTGTGCTCTTCCAGAAAATATCCGTGCATGCAGGTACGATGAAATATGCCTTGACAAACACGTCGAGTGCTCACACTTATAAACTGGGATTCGACTCCCATAAGACCTCCACGGCCTGAGTCGAATTACACCAGCACTTTTCCGAATTCGAGTCCAGGGACTCGAGTTTGAGTAGGTGACGTTGTTTTTGCCCTAGAGCAATTAACTAGTCTCGATCCATCGAGTGCACCAGGCACGTTTACCATCATCCCTATGAACTACTACAAATTTGACTGACTCGATGTACTTTCGGGTGAAGTGCTTCGCACTCGACACAATTGTTGAATCCGACATCCTAATGCATAGATCAAGACTTCTGAGTCTCACCTGAATCTAAGATTCGCATGGACACTCGGGGGCTACTGACATGGGTATGCCCAATAGGCACTCGACTACAGCCTACCTAGTGCGGCTCGACGGAAGGCCTACTCGACGAATTGCCAAGGTCCATGACGCCTATGACGGTTCGGGTGGTATGAAGCTCATATGGACACGGACTCCCAAAAGGGCAGAAGACAAGGAAGTCTCAATACTAGAGTTTGAATCTAACTTGTAATCAACTCGTATTGGTACCTGAGACCTAACCTCCCCATATATAAAGGCTAGGAGGGTCCAACAAGAAGGGTATCCCACGACAAATCGCGACTCCCACAATACACAATAGATCTAGACAACAAGTGTAGCATACACAGACGCCAGATCCAATCTGCACGTCCACCTCCATCAGCGACATTGTAATCCTTCGGATCCTTCATCAATCAAGAGCAGACAAGCAGGAGTAGGGTACTCTACGAGGCTTGAACCTAGGTAAACCTCGTGTCACCTTTGTGCTTGTTTGCTAGCCGATCGAGACTTCCAGTGCGCCCCAATTCCTCAAACCTAAGACCATAACAATGGGCATTGATGAGTTAAACTCTCGTCAAGTATAGTAGTAGCTCTTGTATTCGGAGTACTTTGTACTATATGCTGATACTTGTTTACATCAACGGCAGGAGATGGTACTGCTTTTCCTTTGTTCTATCATTGCTAGTAACTAAGTATTTTATAGAAATAATACTGACTTGCAACTTGGCCTTGTCATAAACTCGTAATCTAGAAGAGGCTTTAGGCATTTTGAGTTGCCTATGGAGATCACACACATGCATTGATGTGAGAAAGAGGCATGCACACAAAAGTAGACTTGATCGTCAGTTTTTCTTACTCCAATGATCGAGTGTTCGGAGAAAAGGGCAAACTAAATCTGTCACATTGAAATGCTGTTGAATATGTCCAAGTGCCGCTGAATGTGAACTGGGAATCTGTCGATAATTTTCTTTCTTATTATGTACTGCTAAATCTTTCAAATGGTACTAAACCTGTCAAAAGTTTTATTCGGTACTTGTTCAGATCGACCGACCGTGTGTGGAATATGCCCTCGCTTTCCTTTTGAATCAAGCCTTGCTACATCTATTAAATTTCAATGTCTGCATTGTTGAATCTGTCAATTCTTTTGGTCACTGTCTGTGTATTGCCAACCGGTCACTTTGAAATGATGTGTTGACTCTGTCAAGTGCTACTGAATATGAACCGGGAATCTGTCTGATATTTTTACGGTCTTATTATATACTACTAAATCTTTCAAATGCTACGGAATCTGTCAAATTTGTTGTCGTTACTATTAGTACAATATTTTGTAGAACGAACTGTGATGTACTAGTACTTATTTAGATGAAGTCATCAGATTAGCTTGCTTTTCTTTTGAAACTTAGCATTTTCACAATTATCTAGATGAGTCTTGGGCATTTTGAGTTGCTATGGGTAGTCACACATGCATTAACGTAAGGAGGAGGTACTCACACAAAAGAAGACTTGGTCGTTAGTTTTGCTTGCTCCATGATCGAGTCTCTTCGGAGAACGGGCCAAACTGATCATGCGCCAAGGTTTTCTGAGCTGAAACAAGAACTGATTCTCTCAGTACTTCTATTGAATTTCAAGCAGGAAACAACTAAATCTCTCAAATGTTCTGTCGTTGCTATTACTAAAGCATTTTGTAGAAATACTAATGTATTGGTACTTGTTTAAACCAAGGGCAGTAGATAGTCTGGATTTTCTTTTGAAACATGGCCTTGTCCCAATCTAGATGATACTTGGGCATTTTGGGTTGCATACGGGGGTCACACAGGCATTGATATGAGAAGAAGTACTCAAAGAAGACTTGATCATCGGTTTTTCTTGCTCCAATGGTCGAGTGTGTTTGCTGAAAAGGGAAAACTGATCGTGCGACAAGGTTTTTAGAGCTAAAACAAGAACTGGTTCTCTCTGTACTGCTGTTATATTTTAGTGTCTATATTACTGAATTTGTCACCTTTGAAATGCTGCTGAATTGGTCAAGTGCTACTGAATATGAACTTTGAATCTGTTGATAACTTTTCTGTCTTATTCTATACTATTGAATTTTGACATGAATATATGCCAAACACAATTATCACTCTTCCCCCTCCCTTTCTGAGGTCTTTGTTTCGAATTCGGTCGAGCACATCATAATGAAATTTTTATTAACCAGGAGAAGAAATCTAGCTCATTCGACCCCTGTTTAGCCTAGAATATTTTAATTCAGTCTTTTCGGGGTCAGGAGACTACTGACCATAGCCCAGTGAAATTCGAGAAAGGATCCCATGGGGCCTAGCTGAGAACATACTAATTCGGACTTTTAGGGATTAGGGGACTGCTGAGCACAACCCAGTTAAAATTGAGAAAGAAGCCCATGGAGTATAACCGACGTAGAATAACATATGTAGAATATCCAAAAAAATCGGACTTTTGGGAATTGCCCCCACCTCTCATAATAAAAATAAACTTCGTCTACACATGTTTTAAAGAAAATACTCCATAATGTGGAATTTTATAAATTGAGATGCTAGGAGCGCTGCTCTTTTATATTTTAGAAGATATAAACGTAAACATACAAAATATATTTAAAAAGACTAATACATAAGTTGTAGTACTAATAAAAATTTAATGATACTTTTTTATAAATATCTTTGTTGTAGTGGCAACGCACTCAGTTTATGTTTATTTGATTTGAAGGTTTTTTGTTTGAATCGCCTGTGTGTGTGTCTTAGGTTTATATTTTTCTTCTTCTAGCAACATCGCATTATGGAGAGGCTTACATCACGAACCCACCAGCCTGTAGCGTCCCTCGAGTTTTTTTTGAGAGTGGGTTTGAAAAAAAAAGTTTAAATACTTGTATACAGAGGCTGGCATCGGGGACCCACCACGCAGAACATACAAGCCTACATTGGGGACTCACAAGCCAAAAAACACCAGAGAGGCTGACATAAGGGCCCCAACAGTAATACCATACATGGCCGCCACGGTGAAAACAGTGAACACGGCCGAAAAATAGTCCATCATACACACGTTTCACTTACATCGAAAGCTGGCAGAGCTTTAGCCATTGGACCACATCCATCCATCCTCCTACCTAAACAGTGACGCCTTTTCTTGTTCGTTCTTCGAATTACACTAGTGGAGACTAATTCCTTCCGGCTACTACCCAGTCTTCCCATTCATTCCCAGTGGATCCTTCTTATCCCTTTTCATTGAACGAACCAAGTTCACCAAACCTGTTGTTGAAGTCGAGTATGAGCTTCTATCCAATCGAAAGAAGAAGCAAAGGCTTTTCGCCTTACCTTTGCATTTAAGTTCTCGAAAGGAGAATCGGAGGCTTTACACCTATCTTTTCTACTTGCTTTTCATTTTCTAAAAACAAGAGATCTAGGAAATGAAAGGAATTCATTATCGATAAGCTGTGGATAGAACAGCACAACGATAGAAACATGAGGAAAATCGTCTTCATCAATTGATATTTAGCAATTTTGTCTATTTTCTAGGCTGGGAAGAGATAAGATATTGTTACTGGGCTAGGATGTTCATTTGGGAGCTTCGGCAGATCGCTTAGCCCCATTCATCTTTAGCGCAAGGGCGCTCGATCAGTGAGCTATTACGCACTCTTTAAAGGGTGGCTGCTTCTAGGCAAACCTCCTGGCTGTCTTTGCACCCCCACCTCCTATATCACTGAGCGGTCATTTAGGGGCCTTAGCTGGTGATCCGGGCTGTTTCCCTCTCGACGATGAAGCTTATCCCTCATCGTCTCACTGGCCGACCTTGACCCCCGTTATTTTGGGGTCATATCTAGTATTCAGAGTTTGCCTCGATTTGGTACCGTCGCGCAGCCCGCACCGAAACAATGCTTTTTAGTAATGTGGGTTGGCTTGGATTACTTAGTGTTGCGTGCCTAGGAGGGCAGCGCGCTTGGGATGCGGAGGAGCTATTATCGCCCAGCTCCCTAACCTAATGCGGCCGGACCGCAGGGAACCTTAGCATGGGGGACGTCATAATCCTTTTGCCGCCGCAAGGCCGGCTAATCGTACGCAGCAGGAGCAAGGGAACTCCCCTGGTTCAGGAAGGCACATGAGTCCGAACGCTATTATGAATGTGCGACCGACACTACACTACGTAGGTACCTGTGCATGCAGGTGAGGCGTCGGTCGGTCCTAGAAACGGCGGCAGCTAGCGAGGAGTTAACGACCGGACGTGCTGCAACCTAGGGATCACCAGGCAGCTCTTTCGCTCTATAGGGATATCGGGGGGGCATAGCACAATTCTTCTTGGAGGAGGGTTTTGGTTTGCCCAGGTGACTGATCCTGCCATAAGTGATGGAGGACGGGATTCCAATCAGGGAAGGGATCCTTTCTTCTATTGATTTGATAGAAATTTATTTTTCTTTTCCTGTCGCTATGATTTTGATGTTCGATGAATGAGCCTGTGGTAATTCTTTTACCTCTATTCTATGTCGCATGCGACCATCCAGTCCAAAAACAAGCACTAATGAGAAAAAGAAAAATGTACTAAAGAAAACCTAGGATATCTATCCAAAAAAAATTTTAAAAGACATATTAGGGCTCCAGACACTGGACAGGGGTAAGCTCTGTAAATGTGTAGAGCCAAGTGTAGTGTGGTGTAGTAGTAGGCACTTCTAGGCCCCTTCCCGGCTACTGGATCACTCTAGTGCTTTGGGTACTACGGACCCTCTGCCATCCATTGCAGCAGAGCCGTTTCATGAGCGGGGGGGCTAAGCGCAGTTCTTTCGTATTAACAGCTACTCTAGGGGGAATGTTTTTATGTGGTGCTAACGATTTAATAACTATCTTTGTAGCTCCAGAATGTTTCAGTTTATGTTCCTACCTATTGTCTGGATATACCAAGAGAGATTTACGGTCTATTCGGATGCAGCATAGCCTGTATTTCGTATTACACGACCTAATCGCGCAAGAAATCCTTTCTCTTACTTGACACTTTGTTTGTCCCTTTATTTGTAGATTGGACTGGCTTTCCAGTTAAAGACTGAGCTATCCTGACATTCCGGTCCCACCTCTATCAAATTGGTATTCATCTCGAAGGAAAATAAGAGAGTTTTGTTTTGCCACAATGAGTAAACAACTAGTTTGATTTTGAAAAAGCCCATTTTCACAAGGAAAGTCGTACGAAGGCAAAGCGGACAACGGGATTCATAGTTGCATTACTTATAGCTTCCTTATTTGTAGACAAAGCGGGTTCGGAATTGTCTTTCCTTCCAAGGATAACTTGTATCCATGCGCTTCAGATTATTAGCCTGGAGTTCGCCACCAGCAGTATAGCCAACTCTACCCTATCACGTCAATCCCACAAGCCTCTTATCCATTCCCGCTCGCTCGCGGTGGGGATCATCCAATTTGACTACCTCTACGGGATAGACCTCAACAGAAAACTGTTGAGTAACGGCAGCAAGTGATTGAGTTCAGTAGTTCCTCATAGAAAATTATTGACTCTAGAGATATGGTAATATGGAGAAAACAAAATTGTTTGAAGCACGCACAGAACCGGAAGCGCCCCTTGTTTAAAAGAGAGGAGGACGGGTTATTCACATTTAATTTGATGGTCAGAGGCAAATTGAAAGCTAAGCAGTGGTAATTAAGACCCGCGGGGGAAAATAGGGATGTCTCCTACGTTACCCATAATATGTGGAAGTATCGACGTAATTTCATAGAGTCATTCGATCTGAATGCTACATGAAGAACATAAGCCAGATGACGGAACGCGGAGACCTAGGATGTAGAAGATCATAACATGAGCGATTCGGAAGATTTGGATTCCTTTGCTATATACCCACTCATGTGGTACTTCATCATATGATTCATATAAGATCCATCTATCTAGAGATCGTCATATACATCTAGAAAGCCGTATGCTTTGGAAGAAGCTTGTACAGTTTGGGAAGAGGTTTTTTGAGAGAAAAGGATTGGATCCCGGCTTGTTAGTTAATAGAATCTAAATGAGATTGACTCGGTGAATGCGAATGGAAATGTTGGTAAACCGAGGGGTGCAGAAGACTTTTCAATAGATGTTGGGGTTCCTAAACCATAAGGATACTCTTTTCATAGAACAAGGCCTGCCAATCGATCTCCTAGGCTATAATCTAAATCCAAGGGATAGCGCAGACATGCATCTCCTAGAATAGATGGAAGTGTGCGACAATAACTTTGAGCTCCTGTAGTCTTTGAGCCTTGATCTGAAGAGGTAGGCAGCTCAGAAACAGAAGCCAAGGGATGAAGTGATCAAACGTTGCTTCAGATGTGTATGAGAAGGAAGCGTCTCACAGGACTCTTAGATAGAAACCAGCATAGTCTATGAATTAGCATGAATAGTTTATTGAACTTGGTTGCACTCGTAAAGCGAGCATGAAGAGACCAGCGCAGACGTCTTTTTTTAGGCGGTCGACATCCATTATGCGGCATAGGTGTTACATCGCGTATACAACTTAATCGCACACCGCTTTTAGCAATGGCTCGTAATGCGGCATCTCTTCCACTACCAGCGCCCTTTACCATAACTTCTGCTCGTTGCAAACCTACTGTACGAATAGCATCTACTTCTGTTCTTTGACCAGCATAGGGTGATGCTTTTCTTGAGCTTTTGAATCCACAAGTACCTGCGGAGGCTTCTCGTAATTTGATTGATTTATTCCTCCCTTTCTACACGCGGAGGAAGAGGGAACGAGTTTCGAAGAAAATAAAAACAGGTTTACTCCGCCCCTTTTTACTTTTCAAAAAAGATTAACTAATCTAAAGAAAAACAAAAAAGGAATTCCATTGAATTGTATTTTTATTGATCAATTAGAATTGCCTTCTAGAACGTATAATTGTCTCAAAAGGGCCAATATACATACAATATTGGACCTTTTGAGTAAGACTGAAGAAGATCTTATGAGAATTGAAAATTTTCGTATGGAAGATAGAAACAGATATGGGACACTCTAGAGAAGTATCTACCAATGGATTTACTTAAGAATAAGCTCTCGTTTTAAATCCATTACAATTTTTTGTTCTTCTTCTTTTTCGAGTTAGAATAAAAAGAAAAAAGAAAACAATTTAGCATCTTTGGTACAATCTATATTGTTGCGGATAAATAAGGAATACAGAAACAAAAACAGCGATTGGACCAGAGAATGAGATTGCATTATAAGGCCGCAATTGAACAGACCGAGCAAGTTCAAATTGGCGTAACATGCTGACATGTTGGACCCAGCAGGCCCAATCATAGCCCATGAAATTAGCCTATCAGCATAAGCATAGCCCAAAACCTTCTAATTTGGCATTTTCGTGGTCTTGTGGCCACCGACCATAGCCCATTCAATTTAGGAGTGAGCCCATGGAATATAAGCCCTGAGGAATAGGGTATCCGCCTCATGTTTGCCCAGAATATTTTTAATTCGGCCTTTATGAGCATTTTTTTACTCTGAGGCTGACATCTGGAACCCGAAAAACAGTACAACATACACACGTTTCTTTCAAATAGAGGCTATCATCTGGAGCCCAGTATAGACACATTTTGCTGCATAGAGGAGGTTGACATCTGGGACCCAGCAAGTTGCCAAGGTCAAAACAACGGACACGTCCAAAAAAAAGTCCATCATACACATGTTTTATTTACAGAGAGGCTGATATGGTCAAAACAGCGACGGGGCAAAAAAAAGTGCATCATACGCACATTTATTTTACAGAGAGGCTGATATATGGGACCCAGCAGCGTGGCTGTATAAAGATGCTGCATCGAGCAACGTTGCCAGTTCGAAATAGGGTGGCACGAGCGAGAAAAAGTTCAACATGCGCACGTTTCTTGTAATGAGAGGCTGAAATGGGGGACCCAGCAGCATGAGCAAACGGCAGATTTGTCGAGCAATGCTATCTAGTTAGGAATAGGGTAGCACTAGAGAAGAAAAAAATTCCATCATACCCACGATTCTTCTAATGTGAGGCTAACATAAGAGACCCACCGGCCTGAACAAACGGCTGATGCAGCGAGCAACGCTATCAAGTTTGGAACAAGAAACCGCGACCGAGGGTAAAAATCCCATCATAGACACGTTTCTTCTAATGACAGGATGACATGTGAGGCCCATGCGGAGGTAAAGCTGGTTTGATGAGTGACATGCGGTGGATATATCTTTAGCCCATAAATTATACGGGGACTTTAATTCATCCAACATCAACCTTTTCATATCCATCAAAGTCTGGTTTTTCCTCTCGGCTACACCTTTTTGTTGAGGGGTGTACGTAGCGGTATATTGGTGTCTTATCCCCTCTTCACTTAGGAATTCATTCAAGGTGTAGTTCTTGAATTCGGAGCCATTGTCACTTCTTATTGCCAATATGGGCACGTTTTGTTGACGTTGATCCTCATTGGCAAAGTCGAAGACATTTTGTTGAGTCTCACTCTTCAACTTGAAGAAGTAGACCCATGTGTACCTTGAGTAGTCATCAACAATTAAAAGGAAATACTTCTTCCCACCGAGAATTACATGAGATGGAGGACCAAAGAGATCCACATGAAGGAGATCTAAGATGCTCTTTGACGAAATAATGGTCTTCCTTTGATGGGGAGAGTCATGCATTTTTTCTTCAACACACGCCCTGCAAACACGATGTTTGACAAATGAAACATTATATTTTAGTCCAAGAATGTGGCCACCGTTGTGAAGACTTTGCAAAGTTCTCATATTGACATGGGCTAGTCGGCAATGCCATAGCCAACCCACATCGTCCTTTCCAAATAAGCACATCTGACCTACAGTGGTTTCCCCCGAGAAGGCCACCACATACAAGTCATTTTTGACGTACCCAACAAAAGCAACCTTAAGAGACTTGCTCCACAAGAATACCACGATATAGTCATCAATAAAAACAACAAAACCCATCTTACCAAGGGCATGAATAGAAATTAAATTATAACCAAGGGTCTCAACAAGCATGACATCCATGATAGAGATATCATGGGAAACCAAAACCTTTCCAAGACCCAATACCTTTGATTTTGACTTATAACCATAGGAGACGGTTATTTGATCATGATGAGATATCATATCCATGATGATGTCCTTGCTTCTGGTCATATGACTTATGTAGCCGCTATCAAGCACCCATTACGACCCACCAGAAGCATAGCCCTACAAGAAAATTAATTCTTGGTTTTAGGTACCCATTTTTAAATGGGTCCTCTCATGTTAGTAACAAGGGTCTTTGGAACCCAAATACACCAATCAATATAACAATCAAAGGGACCAACATATCTAGCACAAACATCACCATAATAGTCACGAAACAACTCATAATTGGGGTTAGTGATTCCTGCAAAACCATCATGAGCAATTTTGTTCTTCATGGTGTCATTTATTGAAGTGGTGCTTGTCTTACATTGAGTTAACTTCGCCTTCTTCTTCTTGCTCTTATTATTCTTTTTCTTGGGGACATAGCCAAGTCCCTCCTTCCTATTGTTTGACCATTTCTTACTCAATAGGTGCGGTGACCCAGCATACCACTGCATGTGTAGTACACTGACATTCACAGAACACCGTTTCGTAAATATCACATCCCTCAGAGTGGTACAACAGAAAAATTGTGGGTCCTTATTACAAACATACACACATCATTATTACAAACCCAGAGTCCTAAAACTTCAAGCATTATGAAATTACAAACCAAACTTAAGTAGTTTCGGTGGAAGATATAAAATCCAAACTCATACTTTGAATTGAGCTCAACAACTTATTATATATAGTTCCTGCTGCTCGGCTCAATTGGTTTACTAATAACTAAGGCAACTACTCAGACTCATTGCCCTCCACTCCATAGCGTATCTCGTAGTCCACCCCTTCAACTCCTCTGGACAGGTATGGTTCTTCGTAACAGACATCCTCTTGTCCATCAGCAACATACATCGAAGTGTCTTCTGGATTCTCAGAGTCTAAGTAGGGGTTCAAAGGAAAGAGTGAGTAACAGCATTACCCAGCAAGTTCATTATATGCAAGGTGGGAAGTTTGATGCTCTATCTACCACCTCGGACGATACATCCTTGGTACTATGCAATTTTCGTAAACATTTCTTCAAAGATTGATTTTATTATCAAAAACTATGCCCATCAGCCTTCACAGGTTGACCAGAACTTCATGGATTTCCTTTCCTGCCGCGCTCGTAGCTCCTTCCCGGAACAGGGAGTAACATGTCACAATTCTTACACTCTGCAGAGGTGCGTTGCTTTACCCATGAGAGACCAACTCCTTGTTGCACAACCGGGCGTACTTTCCCATCCACAATTCCATGATGTGGGTCCCAGTAGGTGATCCAAGCCAATCATTGTCCTCTCCGCGACCCCATATGTCTGCACGATCCTCCGGGGCTGACTACACCTCCGTTAAGCCTCCAACTAGGGCAAGCTATAACCCTGGTGAGTTCCCGAAGACTATGAAATGGTGATGCCCCTAGCAAGCTCCCTAAAAGGCCCGACTATACCTCCGACAACCACTCATAAATAATCTAGACACCAAAATCGTGGGGCCTAAGGGTTCCCACCCATATGTTGGATCCATACCAGGAATTCCAACGTCACGATAAGGTCATCTTGCCTCCATATGAAAGGAAGAAGATACATCTGACTTCTCTATCCCATTCCAAATCTCATGGTTAACGCGTATTATACGACGCTAGAATCACTGATGTCATGGGTTGTTAAGCCTATGTGACTTATGCAATTGGAACCCTAAGTTCCATTGCTGATCTTTATCATCACTTAGGATGATAACTACATCTTATTTATTAGAGAAGATAACATTTTCTCTCTCCAGATCATAGATGATAACACACAATTTGCAATATCTTTGATAAAGACTCTTCAAAGGACGTGAGCAAGTTATGAACTTGCCTTGTGATTGCAAGGTAGTGAACTCGGATGCTTCCACCTGACCTTGAGCTCCGGTTTCTACAAAGAACCATTATTGTCCGGTAAGGACAGTAGTTAAAGAAGCAATATTTAATGCATAGTAATGTCATGCAATGATTTATTATCTGCTTCCTTGCGTGTTTTATCCTCTTAGTAAAAAGTTTACTATTTTGTTTTATTAATAAAAAGAAAAGTATTATTAAAAACATGAACTTACTTATTTCTTTCTCTTTTAAATATTTACTAAAATTCCTTTAAGGAAATAAGACTTAATTTGTATCAGACTGAATTTACTTTTCAAAAATACAAAATAATATTTTTCTATAATAGTATATTCATTTAGGATCTTAAAATTGAGTTATTATTCAATTTTAAGTGTTTCATATATTTTTATAAAATTCAACAATAATTGGCATCCTATTAACAATAACCCTAAATTTTAGTTACCAAAGATTCTATTGATTATTTTTACTCAATAGAAAATATTTTTGTGAGTTCATAGATATGTTATTTGTTTTTTTAAGATTTTTATTTATTTATCTAGAGTTGTTTTTATTTCAGGGCATATTTGTAATTATATCATTTTAAATAACCCTATTAACATACGGGCCTGGCCCACTAGGTTGGCTCGGCCCAACCTAACCCAGCCCACTCGGCCCAGTTAAGCCACTAGGGTAGTACGGGGCTGCTCACAGGCCCAGTACCCCCACGTACTCACACTCATCTCCCCTCTCTCTCTCTTGCTCAAGCGGTCACCTCCTCCGCTCGCTGCTGCCGCCACGCATGAATCAGGTCCGGTCGTTGTTGTCGTCGCCACGATGCAGGATGGCTAAGTTGACGACGCCACTACATTCTGTCCAAGCAGATCCGCTGTTGGTGCTCCCTCCTGGCCGCGCTGACCCCTGCCCAAAACTAGGTTTAGGGTTTGGCCGCCCTCGAGCATCGGTGATGGTGCACCGTGATTTCTCATGGTGTACTCCCCTCTTCTTCGGCGCTTCTGACGTGCTGTAGGCATGGGTTGTAGCACCCCTTCAGTGTGCTCCCCGTGCTGCCGCTTCCGCTCTGCCGTCGGCCATTCCTCTGCTTCCTCTTCAGTTATTTTTGCGAGGACCTTGAGTAAGTCTGACAACTCCCCCTTATGTGCTCCTCTCTTGTGCTCTAGCTACTTCCTGGGCATGACGAACATGAGTAATCCCCCTATCTAGGGTTCATACCTTGATGCCATGTTTATCTAAGGCAATTATCTTGCTGGATCTAGCTGTGTATAACTCACGGTTATGCAGTGATGTTCATGGTTGACAGTTGTTTCTGTCAGTAGTCTGTTAACTGAACTTTACTTATTATCCTGTATGATAGCTGTGATCTGATTGAGATTAGCTCTGTAGTTCTTGTTGATATACTTTTGTATGAAAGAATTGTAGTTGGATATTTAATCCAACTACTCTCTAATACTTGCCTAGTACAAGATTCAGATATATTAATTATGATTCCTAATTGTTATATTAGGAAAATGATTAGATGATCTGTTGCAATATTGGATTATGGAATCCCTGGCAAAACCACTTGGTTAAGATAAGCTCTTGTGATACCCTCTATGGAGTGGCACACAGGCTTTGTCTCAGAACTGAGCTGCTTTTATTCATGTCCTATTGTACTTGAGAGTTGCAGATCCTTCTATTGAATAGCGTAGCCTATGATGCGGGCCTGAGGCAAAACTACAGAAAAGTAGCCATATCTACCTGCTACTTTACTACTTTGATGATCTGTGATCGATAGGTTGTTATAAGAAGATTAAGGTTTCAAGATATGTCATTTATGTGGTGCTACCATCCATAGGATGTGCCCAGAAATGTTTATCCAAAGATGCGTGTGTATCTAGTTATAAAACTAGAGATTCCTCTCCAAGATCAGTGATGCAAAAGCTGAGATCTTGGTAGTAACTGGTAAAGTTTTATCATTTGCCTTTTTATCTTTCTTCTAGGATGGATGTACACCTCACTTGGGTGTTTTTCTGAGAAGATCAAATAAACAACACATGCTCCATTGACTCTATGATGACTTGATCATGTGGTGATGTTATTTGTACTCACCAAATACTTGATGGTTGATGAGGTTGTGGTGTTGCTTGCTGGCTTGCTGAAGCTCTGCACCTCCTGGTGCTGCTCCTGTGATTTTGTGCTTGACCTTGCTATCCACCTGCTCCACCCCCTCCTTATGTTACCATCTTGTGAAGAACTGGTGGTTGATTTGGGTAATCTAGTGGAGTACTTGGTTATGGTTTCGGCAAGCTCAATAGGCTCTGAGTGTGTGCTTGAGAAGGAGAAGTGAGTTCCTGGACTTTGCTTCGACTGGTGCTCTATATGAGTGCTTGTACTGCTGCTATTGGCTTGACAACACACTCCATGCAGTTAGTTGACTAAGTTGTGTGTCTGTGTGAGCTGTGCATGTGGATCAGCTCAAGTAACTTGGCTTTTACTAGTACCTGTTTACTTGTTGATAGCCTAGTGAAACTTACTTCTATCCACTTGGCTTCTACTGTAGTCTCTGACTATTTAATAAAATAACAGATACTTCACCATTGGTGAAAGTTGCCCCTTTATTTACTCAATGATGTAATATGAACAGTGCATTTCACTATTCACCACTAAGAGTAAAACTATCTAACTAACCCCTTATTTTCCTTCTAGTTGTTTATCTTATTTGCAAGAACAAGATTTGGACATACAAGATTTAGTATAGGAGTGGATAGGTAGTATAGGTTTTAATTGTAACCTTCTTTGTATTCTTTTTGTAAAAGATCTTGTAAAGATATTATTACAAGTTAATAAATTTTAATTTATGTTCTTTGTAATCTTATTCTTTTGATGTATTTATCATCAGTTGTAACTTTATTATGAAATAAAGAAATAAGAATTTATTTCTTATTTAATTTTCCTTGCCTTTAATCCTTATTGTTGATTACTATTTCTATACTATAATCAAACAATGTTAATAAGTTTTTATTTGGGAAAACCCTTTAATATTAATAACTTCTAATATTAAAATATTTTCAAATTGATTTGAGTTTCAAATTTGAATTCAAATTAATTTCCCCAAAATCTTAATACTACTAGAGGTTATGTCAAAATTCACAGCAATCACTAAGCAAGAGCTATTCCTACCTCCACTTAGCGAAAGAAACTCTGATCCCTTTATTGTTTTGTTTGGCGAAAAATTTACCCTGATTTTATAGATGCATGCATGCACAAACTTATATTCATATTTCTACCCTTCGTTGAATCCTAATGCTAGGATGTTACAATAGGTCATCAAGCACATCCTTACCTTTGGGAAGATATGACTTGGCAAGCTCATTCTTTAATCTAGCGTTTTTCTCAAGATTTTCTGCATGATCACACAAAGAGGTAGAGGTGCTAGTCGAGTTTGGACATGATAATGAGACTCATTGAGAATTGAGTGTTCACTCTCCAAAGCCTTGTGGGCGATGTCAGGTTGCTCTAGCTTCTCAGCTAGTCTAGCATGAGCATCCCCAAATTCAACCATTTCCTTTTTAAGTTTTCTTGTTTTAGCAATAGCATGATCATGTTCCTTTATTAATTTATCCACAATCGCATCATGTGACCCCTCGATGGACTCAAGCCTCTCCTCAAGAGAAGTTCGAATCTCTTCTCTTTAAATTATGCCCTTCTCTTCAAGGACTTCTTCCGAGTGAACAAGTTTACCCATGAGGGCATTGATACATTGCAAATGTATCTATAATTTTTGATGTTCCATGCATGTTTTATATCTAATTTCTTATGTTTTGTTCCAACTTTGGAGTACTTTTCATACACTTTCTTGGACTAACCTATTAACAAGATGCCACAGTGTCAGTTGCCTGTTTTTTGCTGTTTTTGGTTCCAGGAAGTCAGAAAATAAATATTCTCGGAATTGGACGAGACAAAAGCCAAAGTTGATATTTTATCGGAAGACTCATGGAGCCAGAAGACGAGACGGAGAGAAGCCACAGGGTGGCCACACCACCCCTAGGAGCGGGCCCCCTAGCCATGCCATGGCATGGTGCGGCCCCCCTGGCCGCCCACCAACCTTGCCTCTTCGCCTATAAGATGCCTCCCGATGCAAAAACCCTAGGGAGTCAAACAGAAATCCACGAAAAGTTCCGCTGCGCCACCGCCACCGAAGGGGATATTTGGGGGACAGAAAGTCTATGTTCCAGCACCCTGCCGGGACAGGGAAGTGCCCCTGGAGCCATCTCCATCGATCTCCACCACCATCTCCATCGTCGTGGCTGATTCCAATGATGATGAGGGAGTAGTTGTCTCTCAAGGCTAAGGGTTCTACTGGTAGCTATGTGTTCATCTCTCTCTCTATGCATGATCATATTGTGATCATGAGCTTTGTAATCAAGTAGATCTACCTTGCTACTCAAGTCCTTTAATAGATCTCTTCTCTCCCCATGTGTGTGAAAGTGACAGCGTGCACACCATGGTGGCACTTAGGCTAGAGATTACAAATACTTGTTATGAGTTATATTTGGAGTTGGATGTATTTATGAAATTGTGGTGTTTGTTGGAACCATCTAGTGCTCAAGGTGACAGTGTGGGGTTATCTAGATGTGGAAAGGCTTACTTTGAGGTGTGCTGCTATAGCCCTACTATGGATTAGAGTGTCCAACCGGAGTATAGTTAAGAGTAGTATCATAAAGAGAAGATATTTATATGAGAGTGTTCACTAGTGAAAGTATGATCCCTAGGCCTTGTTTCTAAACATTGAAACATCGTTTGCAACTAGATCTGTTACATGTTTGCTTGCTTCCATCTTAATTTCAGTTTGCATTTAGTCTCTTTCATGCCATCAAGATATTTTCTAGCACCGTTGTCTTATGTCCATACCACTTGTATTTCATTATCTCTTCGTCGAACTAGTGCACCTATACACCTGACAAGTCTATTGGGTGTGTTGGGGACACAAGAGACTTCTTGTATCTTGATTGCAGGGTTGATTGAGAGGGATACCTTTGACCACTTCCTTCCTGAGTTCGATAAACCTTGGGTGATCCACTTAAGGGAAACTTGCTACTGTTCTACAAACCTCTGCACTTGGAGGCCCAACAACTTTCTACAAGAATAGAAGTGCATAGACATCAAGCTATTTTCTGGCGCCGTTGCTGGGGAGGTAAGGTAAAAGGTACTCACATCCTCCGGTGTGAGTGCTCGAAGTTATTTCCTTTAGATTCTGCAATTTTGTCTTTTTGTTTATCGTTTTTATTTTCACTAGTTATTCTTAATGGAAAGCAACAACAAAATTAGAGAGCTTTATAGTATTTATCTTGAGTTAGGACATGAAGTATTTGAAGAGAAAATTAAAAAACCTATGGAACTTTATTTGCGTGCTAATAGAAATGTTATTAGTATGAATTCTTTGAACACCATTATTGCTAATGCTATGAAAAGTCTAAGCTTGGGGAAGCTAGTTTTTATGAAAATGATCTTTTTAGTCCCCCAAGCATGGAGGATAAAATTTACTTTGATGATAATATACCTCCAATATATGATGATTACAATGATGAATATGATATTTTCAGTCCACCTACTATTGAGGAGGAAATTAATTATGATTACAATATGCCTCCTATATTTGATGATTATGTGATGAGAATAATAATTATAGCTATTTTGTTGAATCTGCTCCCACTATAATTAATAAGAATGACTATGCTTATGTGGAGAGGAATAATTATTATATGCATGTGGCTCATGATAAGAATGTTTTAGGTGATAGTTATATTGTTAATTTTATTCATGATTCTACTGAAAGTTATTATGAGAAAGGGAAACATGGTTTTATGTATCTCAACAATATTAAGTTTCCCCTCTTTATGTTTAAAGTCTTGAAGTTGTACTTGTTTTCCTTTCCTATGCTTGTTGCTTTGTGCTTTCATGACTTGTTTCTTTACAAGATTCCTATGCATAGGAAGTGGGTTAGACTTAAATGTTCTTTGAATTTGCTTCTTGATGCTCTCTTTTACTTCAATTCATATTTCTTATGTGAGCATCATCGAAACTATCATGCCTAGCTCAAAGGCGTTAAAGAAAAGTACTTATTGGGAGATAACCCAAAAGTTTTAGATGAGTCTTGGAAGTTATTATCTCTGTAATAACCGCTCCTTATCCTTTTTATTTGCTTTTTGTGCCAAGAGAAATCTCTAATGAGAGAGAAGTAATGATTGGGAAAGTTGCTGTCCCGAAACAGATTTTTGTGCTTCACCGTAAAAATTCATGTAAAATCTCTGTGCGTCGGTTTCAGGCATGAATATTTTTTCTTCTGCCCCAGGTTGTTATCTAACTTTCGTTAGTTCAACACTCTTCGATTTGAGCAACATAAGGTCTTCGAAAAAATTCGTCTTTACCTGCTGGTCTATTTTGACAAATTTCTGCCACTATTTGCATTTGCTTCTTGTTGGTTCCTTTTTGAGTTCTTTTGGGGAATTGAGCTTTTTGAGGGAAGTCCTACAGTATCTTTTGTTTTAATGGAAGTTTTATTGGTGTTGGAACTGAACCTAAAAGACTTATTATCTTGAGTGCACTAATTTTGCTAATAAAGATTGTGTGGAGTTTTTTATGAAGGAAAAATTTCAGGTGTATGGAAGGAATGAGTAATGAGATGAAGAATGGACTAAAGCTCAAGCTTGGGGATGCCACGCGTGTCACCCCAAGAAATAGCCAAGAAGTACAAGCGTCAAAGCTTGGGGATGCCCAAGGCATCCCCTTCTTCATCAATAAAAAACCCAGGTTTCTTCCAAATGGTTCATTTTTATTGTTTCATGCACAGTTGTGTTGTTCTTGGAGCGTCTTCTTTTTCATTTTTGTTTTGGTTTTTTGTTTGCCTGGTTTTCTTAGTTTGCTGAATAAATTGGTTGGACCCCCTCTTTCATACATTGGTTTTAAAATAGTTTGGTTTGGATTGGAAAAGAGTAGGAATGTTCATGCTTAAGTGGTAAAGAGAGCTTGTTTTTGACTGTGGCCTATGCTTTGTCATGCCATGCTTGATATTGTTTTGGTTTTATACTTAGTGATCTTTGTTGTATCATGACATGTTATAAACAACTGATATTTCTTAATGTGCCTTGGATGAATCATGCGTTGTTTTAGCATATTAAAGCATAGTATTGTGGTATTCTCCTTTGATGCTTTATTTGGGTTGACTTGGCGCATGCTCACACCATGTTATGACTATCCAAAGTCACCATAGCCTTTATGATCCTTTGGTTTTCGACTTGTAATATCACTTTATGCTTTAATCAATCATGTTTTGTCGCTTTGCATGATTATGGCCATTATTGCTCTCTTAGTTGGTCGCTCCCATTCTTTTGCTAGCCTCCATAACCAAGTATGAGTTCCACTCATGCATCCAACTCCTTAATCCAAGTTATTCTAAAGAGTCCACCATACCTACCTATTAGCATATGCTATTCCAAGTATATTCATGTTTTTATCTACCTTCCGAATTAAACTTGTTATGAGAAAACTAGTGATTAAAGCTCTCACGAACTTGATGGCACACTTTACTTTTCTTGCCCTTTATAAACTTGAACCATTGTGTCATCTATGTTGTATATGCTTGCACTTATTTGTTGGGGATTAGCAGAACCATGCTGTCATGGGGAACGCTTTCAACATTGTAGTTGTACTTTGTACCTAGTTGATATCATGCTCTTTTGTCTGTGGATGTCGTCGGTGTGAAATGAAAGGGGAGATTGTAAGTCCATGGAGTTGTGTATATGTGTTAGAGAAATGCCTAGGCCGCTGGTCTAATCCATGCTGACATGGTGGAAACTGATACATCCATTTTGCATCACCATTCTATGTCTTAATTCACTATTATTCATTGATATATTTCGTATTGAGAGGTGATACTTATGTTATTTCATCTATTTTTGCATGGTTGATGACTTTTGGGGCATGGACCGCCGCAGTCAGGATTCTGATGGAAAAGGTGATGTTTGGAGGCAAAATTCGTGAAGATCAGAAATCCGGGAAAATATACGGAAAATCCTATTTTTCCAGAAGACTAAGGATGCCAGAAGATGGAGTGGAGGTGGGCCACAGGGGGCCCACACCACCCCATGGCGTGGGCAGGCCTAGGCCACGCCTGGAGGTGGTGTGGCCACCCTGGCCCACTCCAGCCTCTCTCCTCTGGCGTATATCATCCTCCCGAAACCCTAAGACTCGGGGAGCGACCACAGAAAGATTCCGCCGCCTCTGTGGGGCGGAAAACACCGAGATAGAAAGATCTCTCTGGCAGACAGATTTCTGCCAGGGGAATTCCTTCCCGGAGAGAGGAGATCGTCGCCATCAACACCACCATCAAGCTGGACTTCATCGGGATCATCATCACCATCATCACCACCATCATCACCATCAACACCCTCATCACCATCTCCATATTGCTGTAACAATTGAGTTGAATCTTGCATAGTTCATAGGGGAAACTTTCCCGATGTTGATTACTCTTTGTAGTTGATGCTATTGAGTGAACCATTGAATTATTGTTTATGTTCAGATTGTATACATCATTATTCCATCTCTGATCATGGTCCATATGATGTCTTGTGAGTAGTTCGTTTTGTTCTTGAGGACACGGGAGAAGTCTTATTGTTAGTAGTGGAGTTGCGTTGAGAAAGATTCAATAGATTGTTATTTAAGTTGTGGTGTACTTCTTCTAGTGGTGTCATGTCAACGTCGACTACATGACACTTCACCTATATGGGCCTAGGGGAATGCATTGTGTATTTGGCTACTAATCGTAGGGGTTGCCGGAGTGACATAAACCTGAACCCCCGTTAGGAAACCATTGCACAAGGGGTGTAAGGGTCTTAGAGTTTAAAGCTGTGGTTAGGTTCTACCTTAATTACTTTCTTGTACTTACGGATGTTTGCAAGGGGTATAATCACAAGTATGTATTAGTCTTGGATGGGGCGGTACATTAGCATAGGTTCACCCAGACAACACTTAGCAAGCTAAAGAAGATTAATCAACTATATGAAGCGAAAGCACTTGACAGTCTTCCCATGTGTCCTCGAGAACGTTTGGTCATCTTAAGAAATACAACCGGCTTGTCCTTTGCTGCATAAAGTATTGGGCCACTTGCTACATTTATTCCTACTATCTTTTATTTACTCGTACTTTGTTTACTTGCTTTATCGAAAACCCCTAAAAATCCGTTTGCTAAGTATTTGCAGAGAATTCCTGATCCATACCACTAGCCAGCACCTTCTGCTCCTTGTTGGGTTCGACACTCTTACTTATCGAAAATACTGCGATACACCCCCTATACTTGTGGGTCATCAAGACTATTTTCTGGCGCCGTTGCCGGGGAGTGAAGCGCTATTGGAGAGTGGAACTGGTAAAGGAAATTTCTACTATGAGTATTGTTTACTTCTGTCAGTTGCCTTATTTTCGTTATGCATAATTCGTTGAGTTTCTTATTTGGTAATGCTACTACCACTGCTAAGGTAGTAGATAAGCCACCACCTGCTAAGAAAGATGTTTTCAAAATACCTACAAGAATTATTGATCGTGTTATGGATAACTACTATGTTGGGGATGGAACTGTCCATCCCGGTGATCATTTACTCTTTATACACGAATTATGCAGGTTGTTCAAGTGTGCAGGTATTACTATAGATCAAGTTAAGAAGAAGTTATTCTCATTGTCGCTGAAAGGAAGAGCTGAGCAATGGTATAAGCTGCTGAAGAATGGTCAAGCTCTGGAATGGGAGGAAATAGTGCCTCTCTTTTATTCAAAGTTTTATCCTCCTAGTGAGATTCATAAAGATCGGAATCAAATATACAACTTTTGGCCTCTTGATGGAGAGAGTACAGCTCAAGCTTGGGGGAGATTGAAGTTACTAATGCTAAAATGTCCCATTCATGAGCTCCCCAACAATATTATTATCAACAACTTTTATGCAAGGCTCCCTCTACATGATAAAGATTTATTGGATGCTTCTTGTGCTGGATCATTCACTCGCATGGAAGAAGAAGCTAAATGGGACCTTCTAGATCGTATTCAAGACAATGCGGAAGCTTGGGAGAATGACAAAGGTAGAAA
This sequence comes from Avena eriantha, assembly GCA_910589775.1. Classification (NCBI taxonomy): domain Eukaryota; kingdom Viridiplantae; phylum Streptophyta; class Magnoliopsida; order Poales; family Poaceae; genus Avena; species Avena eriantha. Next base: position 437,732,809 of record OU342744.1, read on the forward strand.
GTCAGGTATAAATTATGATTATGAATGCATTGAATCTTTTATGGGAACTGATGACTTTCAAAATATTAAAAATTCTTATGGTCTAGACTCTCAAGCTATTGCTTCTTATTTTAAGGCTTTTGCTTCTTATATTGAAGTGCCTAAAAAGAAGTGGAATAAGTATCATGAACCTTATAAAGAGTGTTCCTACAAGAAGTACTGAAGTTTATACTACTAATCATGTTTAACCTGAACCTTATATTGAGAATATGCCTTTTCCAGTTAAGGTAAAGGAACATTCTATGATGGCTAGTATGGTAGATGAAAGTATGAATAAAGCTGTTGAACCTGATAAACAAATGGTTGATGAACCTATAATAGCAAATGTGAAAGACTTTGTTACTAAGTATGAAAAAGAGGGATACCGTATCCTTTGTAAGGATACCTCTAATATTGTTTGACATAGTAGTGTTATGAGAGCTAGTAATCCTATGTTTTCTATTAGAATAAGTGATCATTGCTATGATGGTCCTTGTGATAGCTATATTGTTAAGTTTATGCATGATACTGAAATTTATTATGAGAGAGGGAAAAGTGTTCTTATATATCTCAATAATATCAAGTTTCCTCGTTTTATGCTGAAAGTTTTTATGCTGCACTTCTTTTGCCTTCTTATGCAAGTTGCCTCTGGTTTCAATAACTTGTTTGTTTACAAAATCCCCTTGCATAGGAAGTGGGTTAGACTTAAATGTGTGTGTGTTTTTGCCTCTTAATGTCCTCTTTCACTTCAATCCCTATCCCTATGAGAGCTTCAAATTATCATGCCCATCTTAATGGCTATAAAGAACGAGCTTTATGGGAGACAACCCAATTTGTTTTTGCTTTTATTTTGTTTTTGTTTATTTGAGTCTTGGAAGCTATTACTTCGGTAATATCCGCTCCTTATCCGTTTTGTTTGGTTTTTGTGTCAAGATCAACCTCTAATGAGAGAGAAGTAAGATTTGGGGAAGTTGTTGTCCCGAAACAGATTTTTGTGCTTCACCCTAAAATTTCGTGAGAGATCTCTGTATGTCGGATTGAGCTGTAATTTATTTGCTTCTGCCCCAGGTTGTTATTTAACTTTCGCTAGTTTTGCACTTTTTGATTTGAGCAATAGAAGATTTTCGAAAAAATTGATCTTTACCTGCTGGTCTGTTTTGACAGATTTTGCCACTCTTGCATTTGCTTCTTTACTCGATCTCCTTTTTGAACTCTTTTTGGGTTTTCGGAAGCAGTCGCTACAGTAGCTTATGTTTTGATGGTTTTTCAGTTAGAGTTGGACTCAAAAGTTTTTATCACTTCACTTATACTAATGTTGCTAATGAGAACTGTGTGAAGTTTTGTGTGAAAGAAATTTCCAGGAAGTGGAGATAATTGTGTAATAAGAAAAAGAAGGGCTTTATGACTTCAGTAATAAGTGTATGAAGATAAAGATATTGATGATTCAAGTGGTGACTCCGGAAGAATCCACTAAATACCAAATTCAGAGACCTGCAGAGTCCGTGTTCAAATAGGTAACAGTTCTGGTAAGAAAAGTTCCACGAAAATACAATACAACTATATTCTTGCAGTTTTCAGTCGATAAGGAAAGTTTCGAAGCGAAAAAGGGACGGAACCGGAGCCGGGGTAGCCCACACCACCCTGTGGCGCAGGTCCACCCCTGGCCGCGCCACCAGGTGGTGAGGCCACCCAGGACTCCGCCTCCTACTCTTTTTCTCCCAGTACCTTCCTTTCGATATGAAACTTCGTAATATATAACCCCCCGGACCCCCCGAGGTTCGTATATCGTGTTTTCGTCATGTTTTTGTTTCGATCTGTTTCTGCCGGGACATACTCTTTGAAAGTTTAGAAGCACAATGGTGACTGCCAAGGATAAAGGGAAGTAGCCCATGGAGGAAGACCTCCAAGACCCCGGGAAGGAGAAGGAGATCAAGAGTGAAGGTGAAGAGGAGCAAGGCCAATGTCCGCACACAGGCACTACCATTGCAAGCATTGGAGTGGTGAAACCTGCCAGGGTTAGAAGGACTACGCGGATGCAGACTGGGGGGAAGGTTCCCCGTCACAGTTTGGCTCCAAGGTCACTTCCTCCACACACCAAGAATCCCTTCCATACCTTTATCCATAACCGTGCAGCAAAAGAAGACTCCAAGAGGGAAGAATGGAAAAAGAATCACAAGAGCTGGGATCCACAAACTGAAATGATTATGGGCCGTATTGAGCACAACTCGGAGTTGATTCATACTCTCACCTTCGAGATTGAGGGCTTTGGGAAACTAATAAAAGAGCTCATTGAGAGGATACCACCACCACCTAAGGAGTAATTCGTCATCAGGTTTGGCATCCCCTTGGTTTGTTCCAAGCTTGGGGGAGTACCGCGGTATCACATCACTATCTTCTATCTTTTTACCTTATTAGTAGAGTCATATCATGAATAGAGGAGTTATTATGTAGTATGGTTTGCATTATGGAAGTGTCCCCTCTCTCGTTAGATATGTATCCCTTGGTGTGAGTTTCCGTTATGGAATATTAATGAGAAGTTCTATCATCCACTCTTTTGCATACCTTATACTAGTTTTCAATTTGTGGTTATATGATTGATCTTGTTGTTAGTATTGGTATCACTTTGGGATCATTGAGTTAATTTAGTTGGTTTTGGCAAACCTGGCTCGGCCAGTAGCAACACCTTTTTGAGAGTTGAAAAGAAAAGGATAGAAGTACTCTAAAGTAAAATAATTTCATCATCTTTCTTTCTTGATTTGCTCATAAGTCTAGTATTCTCTAGTTAAGATCTTTTGTGCTTCCAAGGAAGATTGCATGTTTGTCTTTATCATTTGTATGTTTGGTTGTTTCCTTCAACTCTTATACTTGCTACCCAGCCTTGCTAGCACAAAACCTGTACTGAGAGGGTATTCTTCTCGTGCATCCACTCCTTTAAACCAAAACCTTTGCCATTTGTGTCCACCATACCTACCTAGTAGCATTATTGATATTCCAAGTAAATTCTTGTTCTATCTACCTCCCAAATTAAACTTGTTATGTGAAAATTAGTGATTAAAGCTCTCACGAACTTGATGGCACACTTTACTTTCTTGCACTTAATAAACTTGAACCATTGTGCTCACCTGTGTTGCGTATATGCTTGCGCTTTGTAAGTTGTGAATTAGCAGAACCATGCTGTCATGGGGAACGCTTTCAACATTGCACTGGTACTTTGTACCAAGTTGATATCATGTTCTTTTGTCTATGGATGTCGTCGGTGTGAAATGAAAGGGGAGCTTGTAAGTTCATGGAGTTATGCATGTATGTTAGAGAAACGCCTGGGCCGCTGGTCTAATCCATGCTGACATGGTAGAAACCTGCAGCGTAACCATAACGAGCATCTATGAAGCATTCTTCTTATAAAAAGAGATAGAGACTGAGAAAAAAGAGAAAAATAAAAGAAGAAAAAGAGATTATGAAAAGAGGAAAGAGAGAAAGAAGCACCATATTCCCATGGTAAATAAGAAGATTGCTGAGATGCTTGTTGTCTGCTTGCCTTGTCATTTTGATATGGGGATTCTTCTGTATCATCGGGCAAGGGGTACCCCATTGGCGGTTCTCAATGGTACACATATGCTTACGATGACAAGAACTTACCGATGACTAAACTTGAGTAGCATGAGGAGCGGCCCTCGTATTCAAGGGACATGAGATTCTCAACTTACAACTTGTCAATGCATATCCTCATTTTTGATCACTTTAACCTTAATCACCTAAAGATGCCTATGGTAGGGGCAATGAGAGCTGAAAGCTAGTAAGTATCATAATTTTTGGGAGCTCTTTATGAGACTTGCAATCCCTGCTTCCCTCTGTGAAGGGCCTTTCTTTTACTTTGTAGTTGAGTCAGTAAACCTATTCCCTTCTATCTCAGCAAGTATTTTGAGTTGATGTGTTTCATTCATTCATATGATGATTTATTCAATCATGTCTCTTATGTTCCTTGTTTTGCACATTGCTCGTATCTTCATGTTTACTACTTTGAAAGCTATCATTGAAAAGCCAGCTATTTGTGAACTCCAGAAAATTATCAACTATTCTTCGACCAAGAGCTAAGTTTGCCATTACCAATTCTGATTCACTTTATGTATCTTTATTGTGTTTCCTTTACTCATTACAAGTTGAGTTATATGAGTTGTCTTCTATTATGATCTATGTATTTGATGAATGTGATGCTTCTTGTCCGTATTCTTTTATCGACTCTTCCCTCCATAAACCTGAGGCCATGTTTATTGAGCTCAGTTTCGCTTAGGGACAAGCGAAGTCTAAGCTTGGGGGGAGTTGATACATCCATTTTGCATCACTATGATATGTCTTAATTCACTATTATTCATTGATATATTTTGTATTGAGAGGTGATACTTATGTTATTTCATCTATTTTTGCATGGTTGATGACTTTTAGGGCATGGGCCGCTGCAGTCAGGATTCTGATGGAAAAGGTGCTGTTTGGAGGCAAAATCGCGAAGATCGGAAAATCCGGGAAAATATACGGAAAATCCTATTTTTCTAGAAGAGTAAGGATGCCAGAAGATGGAGTGGAGGTGGGCCACAGGGGGCCCACACCACCCCATGGCGCGGGCAGGCCTAGGCCGCGCCTAGAGGTGGTGTGGCCACCCTGGCCCACTCCAGCCTCTCCCCTCTGGCGTATATCATCCTCCCGAAACCCTAAGACTCGGGGAGTGACCACAGAAATATTCCACCGCCTCTGCGGGGCGGAAAACACCAAGAGAGAAAGATCTCTCCGGCAGACAGATTTCTGCCGGGGGAATTCCTTCCCGGAGAGGGGAGATCGTCGCCATCAACACCACCATCAAGCTGGACTTCATCGGGATCATCATCACCATCATCACCACCATCAGCACCCTCATCACCATCTCCATATTGCTGTAACAATTGAGTTGAATCTTGCATAGTTCATAGGGGAAACTTTCCCGGTGTTGATTACTCTTTGTAGTTGATGCTATTGAGTGAACCATTAAATTATTGTTTATGTTCAGATTGTTATACATCATTATTCCATCTCTGATCATGATCCATATGATGTCTTGTGAGTAGTTCGTTTTGTTCTTGAGGACATGGGAGAAGTCTTATTGTTAGTAGTGGAGTTGCGTTGAGAAAGATTCAATAGATTGTTATTTAAGTTGTGGTGTACTTCTTCTAGTGGTGTCATGTGAACATCGACTACATGACACTTCACCTATATGGGCCTAGGGGAATGCATTATGTATTTGGCTACTAATCGTAGGGGTTGCCGGAGTGACAGAAACCTGAACCCGCGTTAGGAAACCATTGCACAAGGGACGTAAGGGTCTTAGAGTTTAAAGTTGTGGTTAGATTTCTACCTTAATTACTTTCTTGTACTTACGGATGTTTGCAAGGGGTATAATCACAAGTATGTATTAGTCTTGGATGGGGCGGTACATTAGCACAGGTTCACCCACACAACACTTAGCAAGCTAAAGAAGATTAATCAACTATATGAAGCGAAAGCACTTGACAGTCTTCCCATGTGTCCTCGAGAACGTTTGGTCATCTTAAGAAATACAACCGGCTTGTCCTTTGCTGCATAAAGGATTGGGCCACTTGCTGCATTTATTCCTACTGTCTTTTATTTACTCGTACTTTGTTTACTTGCTTTATCGAAAACCCCTAAAAATCCGTTTGCTAAGTATTTGCAGAGAATTCCTGATCCATTCCACTAGCCAGCACCTTCTGCTCCTCGTTGGGTTCGACACTCTTACTTATCGAAAATACTGCGATACACCCACTATACTTGTGGGTCATCAGAAACCTACAGCGTAACCATAATGAGCCATGTATGAAGCATTCTTCTTATAAAAAAGAGTCAGATATTGAGAAAAAATAGAAAAAGAGAAAAAAAAGAGATATATGAAAAGAGGAAAGAGAGAAAAAAGCACCATATTCCCATGATAAATAAGAAGATTGCTGAGATGCTCGTTGTCTGCTTGCCTTGGCACTTTGATATGGGGATTCTTCTGTATCATCGGGAAAGGGGTACCCCGTTGGCGGTTCTCTATGATACACATGTACTTACGATGACAAGAATTTATCGGTGACTAAACTTGAGTAGCAGGAGCGGCCCTCGTATTCAAGGGACATGAGATTTCCAACGTATACTTCTTCAAGCATGTACATCATAGTTTGTTCACTTTAACCCTAATCACTTCAAGATGCTTATGATAGGGGCAATGAGAGTTGAAAGCTAAAAAGTACCATAATTTTTGGAAGCTCTTTATGAAACTTGAATCTCTGCTTCCTTCTATGAAGACCTTTCTTTTACTTTTATGTTGAGTCTCCACCTTCTACCTTTATGCACCTACTTTGAAAGCGTAGTGGCCATTCTTAGTTCTATGTGCATTGTCCCAAGACTTGTTGACTGATGCATAACTTGATATTGCTTGTTCTTAAGCTATTTGTATCTAGTCACTCTTATGAACTTTGAAGGTGTCCTATGCATTTATATTTGCTACTTTATGAGGGACAAGCTGAATGCTATGATGCCATGTTTTCTTTATGTGAAACAAACAAACGTCTTGCAAAGCATTGTTATTCATTAATCTTTTGTTTGTGCCTTTCATGTTGCAACATAGTTGCTTTGTCTTATTGCTACAACTTTATCTTTCATGCTATGTTGAAGTACTATGATCCCAGCTTTCAATGTTTTACAAATACTCTGATCAAGTTTATGATGGTGCATGTCACCTAAAAAAATTTCTTTCTTTTTATCACTTACCTACTCGAGGACGAGCATGAGTTAAGCTTGGGGATGTTGATACATTGCAAATGTATCTATAATTTTTGATGTTCCATGCATGTTTTATATCTACTTTCTTATGTCTTGTTCCAACTTTAGAGTACTTTTCATACACTTTCCTGGACTAACCTATTAACAAGATGCCACAGTGCCAGTTGCCTATTTTCTGCTGTTTTTGGTTCCAGGAAGTCAGAAAATGAATATTCTCAGAATTGGACGGGACAAAAGCCGAAGTTGATATTTTACCGGAAGACTCACGGAGCTAGAAGACGATACAGAGAGGGGCCACAGGGTTGCCACACCATTCCTAGGCGCGGGTCCCCCCTGGCCAAGCCAGGGCAAGGTGTGGGACCCCTGGCCGCCCACCAACCTTGCCTCTTAGCCTATAAGATGCCTCCCGATGCAAAAACCCTAGGGAGTCAATCAGAAATCCACGAAAAGTTCCGCTACGCCGCCACCACTGAAGGGGAGATTCAGGGGACAGAAAGTCTCTGTTCCGGCACCCTATCGGGACGGGGAAGTGCCCCCGGAGCCATCTCCATCGATCTCCACCACCATTTCTATCGTCGTTGCTGATTCCCATGATGATGAGGGAGTAGTTCTCTCTCGAGGCTAAGGGTTCTACCGGTAGCTATGTGTTCATCTCTCTCTCTATCCATGATCATATTGTGATCAGGAGCTTTGTAATCAAATAGATCTACCTTGCTACTCAAGTGCTTTAATAGATCTCTGCTCTCCCCATGTGTGTGAAAGTGACAGCGTGCACACCATGGTGGCACTTAGGCTAGAGATTACAAATACTTGTTATGAGTTATATTTGGAGTTGGATGTCTTTATGAAATTGTGGTGTTTGTTGGAACCATCTAGTGCTCAAGGTGACAGTGTGGGCTTATCTAGATACGGAAAGGCTTACTTTGAGGTGTGTTGTTATAGACCTACCATGGATTAGAGTGTCCAACCGGAGAGTAGTTAAGAGTAGTATCATAAAGAGAAGATATTTATATGAGAGTACTAGTGAAAGTATGATCCCTAGGCCTTGTTTCTAAACATTAAAACATCGTTTGCAACTACATCTGTTACATGTTTGCTTCTTTCCATCTTTATTTCAGTTTGCCTTTAGTATCTTTCATGCCATCAAGCTATTTTCTAGCACCGTTGTCTTATATCCATACCACTTGTATTTCACTATCTATTCGCCGAACTAATGCACCTATACACCTGACAAGTGTATTGGATGTGTTGGGGACACAAGAGACTTCTTATATCTTGATTGCAGGGTTGCTTGAGAGGGATACCTTTGACCACTTCCTCCCTGAGTTCGATAAACCTTGGGTGATCCACTTAAGGGAAACTTGCTGTTGTTCTACAAACCTCTGCACTTGGAGGCCCAACAAGTGTCTACAAGAATAGAAGTGCGTAGACATCAGGCCTCCAAATGCCTCTTGTCCTCACCTTGCATGTTACTTATGTAATGATCCAAAGCAATAACTTCTTATTTTACCTTTAGACTAGTAGGATCATCCATATCAGCATTCATAGTAGTCTTAGGAAAGGAAGTGGTGGAAGGTGATACCTCGGAAGCCCTTGCCATAAGTCAATTGACGTACTTGTTGGAGAGGTTCTCATTTTGCGAGTTGAAGAGTGAAGCGGTTGGAGTGGAAGTGGTGGCTATGGCTGCCACTTCTCTTGGGATTTCATCATCTTATTCGTCTTCGCTTGTGGATGAGTATTCCTCTTGGGTCACCAACACTATTTTTGGTTGCTTCTTGTTGAATGGCTTCTTGCGAGGCGCTTTTGACTTATCCTTGATAACCAATCTACCACCATGGTATTCTCTATTTTGATAGGGGCACTCGGCAACAAAAATGGAGATGGTCTTCACAATTTCAGCAAGATCTCATATTTGGAGCATTTTTTGTTCTTCCACTTGACCCGTTCTTACCTTCAAGCTCAGATTTTGCCTTGGCATGATCTTTCCAAAAATTTCTCGCATAGAACGCCATGTACTCACCATGTGCACGCTTGAATTCCTCGGGACAACTCATAGAAGTTATCTCAATGTTCCTTTCATCTTCTTGCTCAACCACATTGGCCTTCAAGGAAATATTAAAACCCTTTTGCATACCAAGGGCTCGCGCATGAGCATCTTCAGTGTTCTTGGCTACAACTTTGAAAGCAGCCATTTCTTGCATAACTTCATTGGAAGTCATGAGGTGGTAGTTGTGTCTTCCTTGTAGACTCTTCAGATCTGTGGGCTCAAATATCATAAGAGTACTTACATATTTCCTCTTGATCCAAGCATCATCAATGTTGTGGCAATGGACTTGAGTCTTCTATACTTATCTTCATGATCCTCACCATACATCATGTAGAAGCCTTATGCTTGATTACTTAGAGCATCATACCTATTTCTTATCATGCTCTCATTTCTGATGAACAACTCGGTGAGGGAACCACAAGCTTCCTTGGTGGTGCTGAGATATTCAATATGTGGCATGTCCTTGGGACCCACACCTAGTTGTATCATGTGTAGGGCAGTGGCATTGAGTTGGCTATCAACAACTTCTCTTTGAGTCATATTGGTTGGATCTGCAACATCAAGACCAACCTCTATAATCTTCCAAAACTCAATGGATGAACTGCACACATGAGATTTCATTAAAAAATCCATTGATTAAAGGAAGATGCACTAAGCTTGGGTGGTTCACCCCTATTGTTTATATGAGGGTGAGGGATTTGTGGATCAGGTGAGTATAGGTGAGAGACGTTACTATAGTCCTCCTTACCACTTACCTTTTTGGAAGAGGAGCTCTTATTTTTATCTTCATCCTCCAACTCCTTTTCATTGGAGTTAGCCTTAGCTTTGTCCTTTGAAAGAGGATTTGTGACCTCTGTGGGAGAGGGAGGTGAGTTTTTGGGTGGCAAGAGACACGTCATCATGTCATGCATTTTTTGCAGTTGGGTCTCCATGGTTTTAATTAAGTTTGTTTCCAAACTCCTGAGAACATCCATGGTGACCTTCTCCACATCCTCACTACCATCTCCACGAAGTACCCATACTCTCTTAGGTGGTAAAGCCCGAATAAAAAGGCAAGGATCTGATACCAATTGAAATGGATCGTATGGGCACCTAGAGGGGGGTGTGAATAGACACTAATCCAAATTTTAGTAATTTTTTAATTTTAAGCTTAACGCAAAGGTAAATTCACTACATACGCAACTACAGTGAATTTTCCTATATGTCAACCTAGCTACTAAATGGTAAAGGCAGTGAGAGGAATGAGGTAACCAATAGTGGAGCACGCGGAGACACATGATTTGTTTTATCGTAGTTCCTTCCTTGTTAAGGGAAGTACGTATGCGTTGGAGGGGTGGGTGGTACTAAGACCACCACGCCACAATGGGACTCACCATGTTCACCGATCGATCTCGCCACAACTGGCATGATCCACCTTTCCACTATGTGGTACCCTTCGAAGTGGGAACCGGTGCCTTTATAATTGGGTCAAGGCACACATCCACAACTTAATTGGAGGCTCCCGTGATGACAACAATCTACCACAATAAAACAAGTGTTCAAGTAATGAAACCGAGATCTAGAAATTCGAATGAAACTCTAGATCAAGAGCCCCCTAAATGAATGGGAGAGGAAGTGATGATCTCTTCAGTAAAGATGTAGATCAAGGCCTCCTCCTTCGATTCCCCAAAGGACAAAGCCTTTGGACAGATGAAAGTTGAGATCTTGTTGTAAATCGATTTCAGTAGAGCAGAGCTTTTTTGTTAGATCCAACAACCCCAAAATAAAGATGGGGAGGGGTATTTGTATCCCCACCCAAAGATCGAGCCATTGGAGTCAACTGGAGCCATATAATCCGGCCTAAGCAGGGGATAGATAATCCGGTTGGGGACAAAGATCGGCCTGGACAAAATAATCCGGGCCAAATCTTCGGCCCCCTTCTGAGAGCCGCCGCTTGGTCCTTTGAGAAAATCCCTAGGGGCGGATAATCCGGACCCCTAGGAGGGGTAGATTATCCGGCCCCAGTCAAAACTCCGGGACATGTTAGATAATTCGGGGAAATCTCCGGGCCCCCTTCTGAGAGCCATGCCACTTAGTCCTTTGTGAAAATCCCTAGGGGCAAATAATCCGGGACCCTGGGAGGGGCAGATTATTCGACCAGGGCAAAAGATCTGGCCCTGGTTAGATTATCCAGGGAATACACCACCCCCCTCTCTGAGTGACACACCTATGGTCCTTAGTCGAACTTGCCAGGGTCGGATAATCCGGCCCTAGCCAGGTGTGGATAATCTGCCCCAGATTTTTTGAATGCTTCATTTGACCAAGAATCCCTTTTGGAAGTAGAATGTGCAACACTCACCATACAACTAAATTGTCCTTGTATTGTTATCTTACACACAAAACTCTAGGGATCATAAAATGTTCTTTCAAAATCTTTACCTTCTATAGTTTCGAGTGGGCCAAACAACACTATTGCAAAGAGAAACCGTGAAAAGATTTGGGCTTTGGGCCATCAATACACATGGACCTACCCACTACGCATATATGTTCAAGTACTTGTCTATATGATTCCTCGTTGTCATACCTGAAGCAACACATTTTGCATAAGAGGACAAGCTGTGTGGCACGTGGACCCACATGTCAGGTCAAGACAACCACTTTATTTGCACACATGAACACGACTAGCCGCAGCCGAACCTGCATGTTAGTTCCCTATACACACTTTTCGTATGGGTTCTCCATTCTGACCACATGTCAAAAGATGAAGTGGCCCACATATTGTCCGTACGACTAATCTAGGCTAAATATATCAGGTGGGGGACCCATTTTTGCGCTCATGTGTTTCGACGTATCTACCGTTCATCATGTCGTGCTTGTGTGACACCATTTCGGGACCACCTGTCACAGAGACATGGGCCCATGATATCATTTTGCCATATGTGGGTCCCTTGATATCTTCAAGTGCACATATATTTTGTAGCTAGTTTAGAAATAAGATTATCGAATTCACGAAGAGCTACTAATAATGGTCTTAAGTACCCTTTGCTACTAGTAACAAAAGAGGGCTGCAAGTTATCTTTAATTTCTAGCATTGATGTGTGTGTGAAAATGTTTGAGAGTGGTTCTGTGAACAAAGCTATAACAAACTAATTAAAGAGAACAAGAGTTCGCGATGTAAAGTTAAAGAAGTTGTAAGAGAGCTAAAATGTTCATAGGGAGTGTTGGATACAGCACTAGCAAGTTTATTAATTACGATTAGGATAATATATGTTTTTATTCATGGGTATATATGGGAGGAGCTTAAAATTAGATGATAAAAAAAGTCATCTTCTATTTCATTCCTCATAACCACAGTAGTAATCTTAGGCAAGCCACCCTCGATTCTCTACTATTAAGGGTTAACCCCATGGTTATGGAACAAGATATGTGAGTCCCCTCTTACCCCCATTGAAAACATGAGTAATGATCCAGTACAATATATATATATATAGGAAAAATACTTCTTACTCCCGGGTGTAACTACACCAACGTCTCATATACTATCTTACGGAAGTATTTGTCATACTTTATCTGTTTGAGTATGTTCATATACTATATCTAAGATACTTCCAAGAAATTTATGCCAAGCAATTTAGGTGAAAAAATTGCAAATGCACCCATAGTTTTCAGTATATATGTAAAATACCGTCATATTTGTACGTACAAAAGGAGTATGTGAATAAAAATTACATACTACCCAAAAAATAGTATATATAGTACCCAAATATTCTTATATACTTCATACTACCTATATATAGTCTCCAGTATGATAGATACTGCCTAAATTACGTGAAACACACATGGTTGTAACTACACCCGGGTGTAGTATGAATATGTCCTATATATATATATATGTCACTTAACACCATAGCATGACCACATAACCACAGTAGTAATCTTAGGCAAGCCACCCTCGATTCTCTACTATTAAGGGTTAACCCCATGGTTATGGAACAAGATATGTGAGTCCCCTCTTACCCCCATTGATAACATGAGTAATGATCCGGTACAATATATATATATATATATATCACTTAACACCATAGCATGACCACATGCCCAAGAGTAATTCCCTCTGAAGTCACTAAGGCAAATTCTACATGGTGCACTTCACATAACATCAAGAGAGAGACTGAATACATACATCATAAATCTAAGTCACAAATCATCTTTATTTCAAGACATAATTTTTGCTAGGGTTTCTACATATTCTCAAGAACAAATTAAACTACTAACACATGGAGGAAAACAACATCATCATAACAGTATGGATGGAATTCAAATGGATCGACAAATACTCGTGCAAATCCACAACAAAGTATAGGAAATACAACAAGATGAATATAATGGAGATGGGAAATTGTTGGTGATGATGGAGATGTAGTGGTTAATGGAGATGGTGATTAATATGATGTCCAAGCCCTCAAGGATGTTCGTGTCAGTGAGGATTGATGCCCCGGTGAGAGATCCTCCTCTCCTCTAGATCCCTTACGGAGGTGAGGTTTCTGTGAATTGTGGTGTCTCTGAATGTCGGGTCTCAGATCCGTCTGCATGGGCTAGATGTATTTGAAGAGACGGCTCCATTGCCATGCTGTACGGACGCACCATATGGGCGGGATTTTCTCGTACCGGTAGTTGTTAAACCTCTAGACGCGGCTTTGCATGGGGGTTTTCTCCCTCTTCTCGCCAAGTGCGTGAATATTTATTTATGGAGCTTTAATGGCTTCCAAATTGTATATTTTTTCCCAAAGTTGACTTCTCTTATTGATTATTTCATCCACACCTTCGATTCTAGGATCCTGGTGAAACAATCATAAAAGGAGCATATGAGCGCGGTAAAATACCAAATTGCTATCACTAATCATACAAAAAGGAAAGATAAACATGGTGCAAAAATGCACTCAACAACATCCCCAAGTTTAGACTCTTACTCATCCCCGAGCAAGATAGCAACTTAATTGACGAGGTTATCATGTTTGTGAAATGCGAGATGATAAAATAGAATGTGTGTTGCATCATATAGTTAAAATAAAAGATAGCAAACCGTCTTCCGAGTTCCAACACACTTCTACAAAGAAAGATGAATTAGAATGCCTCCACATTTAGTACTATCCGCCAATGGGAGTATTAAAACAATAACAGAGTATAAAACTTTTAATTTAACCGAACGAGCATGCGTGGAGGTCTCAAACATGTTTACAACTTCAGACATCTACTTTGGTTTTCACTTTTGAATGGTTTCTTTTATTTCCTCTCATATTCTCGACTTCTATGTCTATTTGCCCGTTGCACACTCATTTTGAACTACACGTACGTTTTTAAGCATTTCTAGTGTTGTGAAAAGGACTAGACATATTGTTCAATCTTATGGAAATACTCAGAATAGATCAAGATTTTTTAATAGAACTCCTAAACATAGTATGAAGTAATTCATGCTAGTGGTTTGAACTTCTACCACATCTTGTACTTACCCTAATTATTTAATAGCACATTTCTTTTGATTTGTTTCAACTTATTTCTTTTCTCTTTTCATTCTTTTATATTTTTATAATCAAACTATTGGTCTATAACATGCTATCAAGGTTTCTTCGAATCTTCGAGCAGTACTAATAGTGTGAAAGATCCCAAAGTCATCAAATAGTAAAAGTGCGAAAAAGCTTATCCTAGTTCATACATCTAATACTATAACAACAAGCTAACATGTTTCAAATATAATAGAAACTCACAATCTATAGGATATAAATCATTCCCCTCCCAACAGAGTCGAATTTGTAACTTATTATGCAAAACTTGTAAGATGAACTAATATGCAACTGATAGAATAAAACATGCTAAAAATGTAGGATAGATTACAAGGTCTTAAAGATATCCCCAAACTTAGAATCAAGCCATATGGGATCAAATAATTCCTCATGTGTACCTAATTCCTTTACAGGGTGAAGAAAGTATCCTCTTATGCTTCACCCTTCTAATTGCAGGCATGATAAATGCAAGAGAAATGAACGGTCATCTCAACAATAGTAACTTGTTGCTTTTGGACCATTCTGTAGAGTTCCTTCTTATCTTCTGTAATCTCAAGAATAATATTAACAAGGTGTGTGACTCTACTGTCAATGTCATTGACCCTCTTCGCAAGGTCTTTGCTCATCATCCAATAGGCGTCAACTCTTTCTCCAACAGCTTCAACACATGTTGTTGCCCCTTCTTGAAGGGTGAAAGGCTAGGATGAGATTTGAGAGAGTATTCGTGAATATTATACTTGTAAGGGTTTGGAGGATACACTTGTTCTTATGTTATTCCATGTGCCTCATCATCTCAAGTCCTTGTAGGAACATCTCATTCCAGGTAGGAAGTGGCACCACTTTCAATAGTACCGGGCTCGATGATAATGAGATTCCCCTGGGATCCTTCTTCTGGATCATATTGATAGGCACTTCTCCTTTCTTCATCCGGATTTGCTTAACGTGAAAAGGTTTCATGGCTATAGATCAATCGGGTGGCATTGGATGATGGGGAATTTGAGAAGTGCCCAAAAATATGGGTGGAAACCCTATATCTCACAAAATTATGTTCAAGGAAAAAGGAAAATAGAATAAAAGGAAGAATAAATAGGAGAAAAATGGTCATCTAGCTCTTTAACGACCGACCGTACTGGCAGGAGTTGACCCTACTCCCTTCCCATGCCGAGGTCAATACCGATGTAACTCTTTTTTTGTCCTGAATGAACAAAAAATAGAAGAAGATGACTGAAAAAATAACGGGCATTGGCATGGAGGCACCCCAATGTATGATGTGCATGTACCAAATCTCTAAGAGTATAAAGAAAACAAAAAGGTTTTCCAAAGACTTTAACGATCGTCCATACAGTTATCCCTCGTCATATGGCCCTCCTATACCGACTCGTTAAAACTCGAGCAGAAACAATGCAAATTTCCACAGATAATAATGAGCACCCGTACGGAGGTGTGTGGCCGTACGTCCCGCCCGTACTAGGTACCAAAAAGTCTCAAAATACTCAGAGAAACAAGAAGAACAAGATGGGATCAAATGCAAAAGATTAAAAGAGGATTTTGTGAGGCAAAACACCCAGAAGAGAACTTCAAAAATATTCTAGTCCAGCACACCTATTTTCAATCAACTCTTCCGCGGATATTAAATGGATTACCTCAACTCCATTCACCCGGTCGGCTCTGTAATGCTTTATTCGCTATCCATTGATGATCCATGAATAAGATGTATGTCCTTTTAACTTCACTGCCCCAGATGGATAAGTTTCGTTCACTTTGTAAGGGTCTTCGCATTTTGATCTTAGTTTTCCTAGAAATAACTTGAAACGAGAGTTGTAGAGTGATACTTTATCTCTAGTTTTAAACACTCGATTGTCTATTTTCCTACCATACCATCTTTTGACTTTTTCTTTGAAAATTCTAGCACTCTCATAGGCTTCACTTCTAAGCTCATCTAAGACATGTACATCGAATAAGCGCTTCTCTCCAGCTGTTTTAAAGTCATAGTTTACGTTTTTTAAAGTCTGGTAAGCCTTATGTTCTAATTCTAAAGGTAGATTACATGTTTTACCTAAACTATTTTTTATGGTGTCATTCTCATGACAGTCTCAATGTCAGTAGTTGGAGGAGTTTACCTGTATGCCTAGGATCGTACGTGGGTAGGCCGACGGACGAAGGCAATCTTTCTTTCCTACTGAATCCCACATCTAGCGATCGATTGGACCAGGCCTAGAATGGAATTGACGGACGACCGTGCTACATATGAAAAAAGTGTAGGAACGGTGTAAAACACTCATTTTTATTATTGTGTGTGAGAGCGTGTGTGTATATATATAGGTACATAGATTAATTCAAGCCATGGTAATTCAGCTATCTACGAGGGGATCGATAAGGAAGCAGGGAACCGAGATGCCGCTCCTCCCTATGTTCCAGGACCATGGGCTTTGTTCAAGGCCAGAGTAATGACTGACACGACCAAGCAAACCACTTTTCTTAAAAGACACGTCTAGCCAACCACTTGTGGCTGGTTAGCCCAATAGACACATCACCCCCAAATAGAAAGGACACGGTATTTACCCCTAGAACAGCATACAGACGCATGTAAAAAAACATGTAAAAAAAGAACAGCACACGGACGGTCGCACATGCATTTTATTTTACACGGAAAAAATTTAAAAGTCACAACGCTTGATCCCTAGGTCAGAATTATGATCCGTTTCACAATTGGCTTTCCCGTGATGAGATCTTCGAAACTATATCATATTTGTTATTTGTATATGTTTTGAAAAACCTTTTTTTAAAGCAACTTAGTGTTATGGTAAAGCAACTTTGTTTAACGAGTTGCTTACATTATTTTTTTGTATATTCAACTTAATTTTCAAGATACCCGCTTAGTAACAACAACCAAAAACTTCATAGTCTTCACACCTGCAACTTTATAATACTAGTTCCCTACCATATTTTGTAGTATAGTTGCATCTTAGTTCCTGCGGTAGACAACTTAGTATCAACAAAAATACAATTTCATAACAAAATAGTGCACAATTTAGCCGCAATGGTAGAAAACTTTGTGACGATGCTACGGGGGATTTCACAACAGTGATGCTACCCTATTACGGGTACACATCTTAGACACGATGATAGACGTACACATCTTATACACGATGATAGGCGTACACATCTTATACACGATGATAGGCACGCTTCATGATGTGGTGCACGATAAAAGTTGTTGTTCATTGTGTCACTGGGATGCAACTCGAGTAGCCATCCTCAACGACGTAATCATAACATTTCCAGCACCTCGCTATGGCCCCAACGCCGCCAGCAGTAGTGGCCTCCACCCAAACGCCCGTAGCAATAAATAGTTCAAGCAGGAGATGTGTGAAGCAACATTTTAATGTCACTAAATACAACTAACCATTCCAACATACAATTTTTCTTGCGACAACGATAATCCAGTTAATAAACATGTGAAACTTGGGACAAAATAAGCAACTTGCTACAGGTGGTGTTTAAGTTGCAACGATGTCCCACCGAGTCGCATTTGGTGCAGACTATAGTTGTTTCTTAAAATAAATTATTGTCACTCTTCTATAGGTATCCAATTACACATGATGGGGTACGCAACTTAACAGTAGGACTATACAACTTAGAAATATCGATATCCAACTTAGCACATGTGAAGTAACAATTTACTGTCTACGAACACGACTCAGTAAACATGCGTATGAACAAGTTTTTTGTGCAAAAACAACTTAGGTCATATGTGGAACCAATAGTACCGCACACAAAAATACAACTTCAAACATGCGTGAAGAAACATGTCCGGCCGCCACCGCGAGGTACAACTCGATTAACGCAGATGTGGCCGGTGCTGCAAGCCATGACACGAGGCACGACACAAGATACATTTAGCCGAAGGGATGTCGTTTTGAGACCGGCGGTGCCCACCCCTCCAAGAAATAAGTTGTTACTACTTTGGTGTAGAGGTAGGCAACTTTATAGATGAGTATGCAACTTAACACTAGGTACACAACTTAGCTTGGTATGCAACATAGCATAAGTTGGCAACTCTAGAAGGCGACCCACCAGCGAAAGAACACACAGATCGGCACTGCAAAACGAGTCGCGACCCATCCGATCTCCATGTCGGAAAACCATAACTTTCCGCATGTGTAAAGGAATACAACTTATGTCCTAATATGCAAGTTGATTGTTTCATATACAACTCAAATGGTAAATGGATGCAACTTGGGATAAAAAAAGCAACTTGCTACTAATGGCGTTTTCGTTACGGCCATACCGTCACTAAGTTGCATTTAGTGCATGTTATAGTTGTGACCACTTCATGAATTAAGTTGTTGCCACTCTTGTGCGTTGTAGAAGTAGACAACTTCACAAATGGGGTATTCAACTTTGCACTAGAAGTATACAAATTACAGATGATGGGTATACAACTTAGCACGCGTTGTGAAGATCCATTTTACTGTCTGCAAACATGACTTACAAAACATGTGAGATAACCATTTCTTGTGTGTAAAATGCAACTTAACTCATGCGTGGAACCAATAATACCACCGAAAAAACTAGAACTTAGCACATATGTGAAGAAACAATTTGCTATCTTTGTGCAGCCACCGCCTTGAGGTAAATCTCCAGCTCGCCCAATACAGATGTGTCTAGTGCCGCAAACCATTGGAACCATATCGAACGGTGAACAAAGGGCATGCTGGATGGGGGGTCTAGATTGGCGTACAAGGACAACAAGAGCCAAAGGGGCCAGAATGAAACATTTACTAAGCCTAAAAGGACTGAAAATTTAGTACATATGATTTTGTTAAAGTTCAGAAGAGGTAAGGTTCCTTTCTCTCCCGAACGAATTCCAATCAAGTTGGTTCCTGGATGAGTGCCGCCTCTTCCTGTAGCTTGGCTCCAGCGAGCACCTGCCGTGTGGCGCCACCTGCCCTGCTGGAGGAGGAGCTCGTAGGACGACCTCAGCCTCCGCCATGGGTGATTTGAAGGATCAGCGACGGCGGACTCCACGCTGGGCCTCACAGTCAGGGACCTTCGCACTGAGGAACTCCTCCATAGGAGTCATCCACGCAGAGCTAGGATGTAGTAGGCCACGTAGGAGGGAGGGTGGAGATGTGGCGCACCGGTGGCGACTTGTGGAGGTGGGGGTACCCGGCGGCACGAGGTAGAGGGGTGAGAGCACCAGGAGGCGCTAGGAGGATATGGGGGTGCTCCTGGAGGCAGTTCCGTGTTGTGGAGTCCTCCCTCTGCCGGCGACGGCGAAGGAAGGTCGGTGCTAGTGTACCTCGAAGTAGGAGAAAAATGGGTTGCGGTGACATACCTCGAGGTAGGGAGCAGGAGGGTTGGGATGGGTGCCGGAGGTGCTGGCTGACAAGGTGAGTCACCAGTAGGGAGAAGGTGATGGCTGGGGCGGCGCAAACAATGGGAAGAAGGTATGTGAGGCGTGGAAAACGACAAAATTTCGTTGTCGGAAGGGAGCGTCGCATGTCTTGATCAAGTTCATCGGACGGATGAGGCACGAGGGCTCGATCGAACAAACGAGCCCCCGATCACTATTTAGCACTAATTAATCACTTTATTATTTGGATGATTGCCCAGTCAGAAAAATCAACAGCCCACTGTTGCACCCATGTATATGTTAACTTCATAAGCATAAAAAAAGGAACTAAGGTCCCTGAATATGCAACCTAATAAGTAGATAAAAATCAACTAAGATCACTGGATATACAACTTAATGATCAGACAAAAAGCAACTAAGATCACATGATGTGCAACTTAATTTGCATACAAAAAGAAACTAAGGTCCCTAGATATGCAATTTAATAAGCAGATAAAAAGAAACTAATATCACTAGATATGCAACTCAGTAAGTATAAAAAGGAACTAAGGTATTTGAGGTATGCAACTTAATAAGACAAAAATCAACTAAGAAATAAGAAGGCAAAGGTCAACTAATAAATAAGAATCAGACAAAAATATTCTATTCCTAGATATGCAACTTAAGAAGCGGATAAAAATCATATATCCCTAGATATGCAATTTAATAAGCACGCAAAACAACTAGATACTAATGTTGCTTTTCAACAAATAACAACTTGCACGTATGTGTCAAGCTTGTTGCCTTTGTTCAACAAAAGTTATTTTCTAGTAATAAGTTACTACAAAAATTCTCTATTCGAATATGGTTGCACAACTTTAGATATGGTTCAACAAATAATTATTTTTCTAATTACTGTTATGAGAGAATGAATGCATGTAAACTCAATCGGGCCGTTTAGAAAGGACATAACGCACAAAAGCAAGTAGTTAGAACACATATATCCAGTTTGCAACTTCATAGTGCAGTAAAGGAACAAACTGTAGAGAACTGGCATAAAGGGTGGCAACTTAGATGCAATGGTAGGCAACTTCCTGATAACGGCGGGCAATACAACGATGTTAGACAAGTTAGCACTAGTCGTAGTGAACTTAGCACTAGTAGGATAAAACTTAGTGTTAACGGTATTTCTACGAAATTTCTCCCTAGAGGTAGACAATTTATCATGAGTGGTACGCAACTTCGCAATATTGTGAGAATAAGCAACTAGTATTGTGAAGTTGCTTAGTCTCACACTGAAGTTGTTTTTCAAAAAAATAAGTGTATGCGTCGGACTAGTGTCCTTTGTTCAAACAAAAGTTGTTTCCTAGTAGCCAATAAGTTAATACAAAAATTACCTAAGCGCTAGCAACTGGATGGGCGTTGGTCAGAGCCACCACCGGCTGGAGCTCACGCTAGAAACCAACAACTTAGCTCAAGTGTGAAGAAACAAGTATTATATACAAAAACAACTTAATAAAAATAAAATTATGTATGAATCAATATCATGTGTAAGCAACATAATGCACGTGTGAAGAATCAAAGTATTATATGCAAATTAAGATTAGCAAAAGAACATTTTCTACTTCGCGCATATGTGAAGCAACAAAGTAGTACATTCAGAAGCAACTTAATGTCTGTGTTGAAACAACATAATACCATATGCCGAAAAGAACTTAGCATAAGAACATCATATGAAGTAGAGTTTAAGCGTGAGCTAACTCGTACGATGCTAGCGAAAATTAGACATTCAGGATAATACACATAATATCAATAGGCAATCAATAGACAAATTAATTGAAGGGGTGTTGTTAATAAAACCTAGCTACTTTGGAGGCTTGTAAGGCATACTTAACTATATCAAGTAGGCAACTTAGTATTGCAAGTCATGCATCAAATGTAGAATTAGCGTCAGATGACCTGTTTTGATAGAGAGCCTCTAAGATATCTCACCAGATCAATACACTCGATAGCATAAAACCAACACTTACATGATGGAAAAGTGAGTGCCTAGGGAACATAGAACCCCATTTAGCAACGTTGCTATATACACATATTTTTCTGAAGATTAACACATGTTTAAGTTTAGCAATTTACATGCTAACACTTCTACATTGCATGGTGAAAAAGTCGAAGAAAACATTGTCTTTTCATTTCATCGGTTCACTGAAAACACTACGATAAAGCTTGGACCCATGCCAAGTACATTTTATATCGAAGCATAATCGATGCAACAACTATAGACTTACCTCCTTGAATATACAATCCTTTGTTTTATCCCAGCAAAATGTAAGTTTTAACTCCTGTACTCCAAACATCCGACTCAGCTCCCGACCATTGTTTTACTACTTCTGGTGCAACATAATAGGCACTACAAACTATATCGGGAAACTTTTCTCTACAATCCTGCATTTCAATGATGTATGAGGTAGAGCAATTACTGAGTTCTATACCCTGTTCAGATTTGATGCAACAAGATACATATGACAAGGATGCACATATACTGAGGACGTTGAAGCAGGTACTCGGCTTTATGAAGTCTGATAGACCAAAGTCTGTTGCCTTCAGAGGCAAGTCCTCCTTGGTTGATTTGAAAAGGAAGTTGTGGGAAGGAAAATAGGCAACACATTCTTACATGATCCGAGAACATCCATGGTGACCTTCTCCACGAAGTACACATACTCTCTTAGGCGGTAAAGCCCGAATAAAAAGGCAAGGATCTGATACCAATTGAAATGGGCACCTAGAGGGGGTGTGAATAGACACTACTCCAAATTTTAGTACTTTTTTAATTTTAAGCTTAACACAAAGGTAAATTCACTACATACGCAACTACGGAGAATTTTCCTATATGTCAACCTAGCTACTAAATGGTAAAGGCAGTGAGAGGAATGAGGTAACCAATAGTGGAGCACGCGGAGACACATGATTTGTTTTATCGTAGTTCCTTCCTTGTTAAGGGAAGTACGTATGCGTTGGAGGGGTGGGTGGTACTAAGACCACCACGCCACAATGGGACTCACCATGTTCACTGATGGATCTCGCCACAACTGGCATGCACTAGTAGAAAATGGGCCTTTGGTTCGGGCCATTAGTCCCGGCCGTGCCTGGGGCCGGGACTAATGGTCCGAACCAGACGGCCCGAGGAGGCCGAGGCACTATGTCCCGGTCCGTAAGGAACCATTAGTCCCAGTTTGAGACACAAACCGGGACAAATGGGTCTGGGCCGGCGCGTGTGCTCCTGGCAGAACCTTTAGTCCCGGTTTGTATCTCAAACCGGGACTAATGGCCTGGCCCTATATATATGCACCCAGCCCTCCATTCTCTCCTATTTTTTTCCTATGTGAGAGGTGGGTATAAACTTTGTGCTAACTTTTTTTCTTCATATGCACTAGAGGTGTTCGGTGAAATGCCTATTAGAGCGATGCCACTTGAGTTCACACAAGAAAAAATATGATATGAGGTGCCAGAGCGACACTTAAGGTTTCTCCTCTTTGTTTTGAAGTGTCCTCAAAGGTTAGCAACTATTTTCTCGTTTTGACTGCGCGGTACTAATTTAAGCATCGTGATTGCGTTTGATATAAATGCATGGTTGTATGATGCAGATGAGCCACCCATGGATGTACGGTGACCGACGCTCTAACGCTTATAGAGAAGGCGTGCGTTCTTTTCGCCTTGTGGCCGAGGCGAACAAGCGGCGGGATGGTTTTATGTGTTGTCCATGTGTTAAATGTCGGAATGAGCAGGCTCACACTTCCTCAAGAGTCATTCAAAGCCACCTGCTTCGGTCCGGTTTCATGTCTGGCTATAATGTTTGGACCAAGCACGGAGAAAGAGGGGTTATGATGGAAGACGGCGATGAAGAAGAGAACGATGATGATAACTACCGATCTATATTCCCTGAATACGATGATACCGCAGTTGAAGATAATGAAAAAGAAGGGGGTGAAGAACGGGAACCAGATGAGCCCGTTGATGATTTTGGTCGGGTCATTAGTTATGCAAGGCGAGACTGCGACACAGAAAAGGAGAGGTTGCAGTTCGAGCAGATGTTACAGGACCACAACACATTGTTGTATCCAACTTGTGAAGATAGCCAGAAGAAGCTGGTTAGCACACTGGAATTGTTGAAGTGGAAGGCAGAGACCGGTATGACTGACTCGGGATTTGAAAAGTTGCTGGTAATAATGAAGAAGCTGATTCCAAGAAATAACCAATTGCCCTCCATTACGTACGAAGCAAAGAAACTTGTCTTCCCTCTAGGATTAGACGTGCAGAAGATACATGCATGCCCTAATGACTGCATCCTCTACCACGGTGAGAAGTACGAGAATATGGATAAATGCCCGGTATGCACTGCATTGCGGTATAAGATCAGAAAAGATGACCCTGGTGATGTTGAGGGCGAGCAACCCAGGAAGAGGGTTCCTGCCAAGGTGATGTGGTATGCTCCTATAATACCACGGTTGAAACGTTTGTTCAGAAATAAAGAGCATGCCAAGTTGTTGCGATGGCACATGGAAGACCATAAGAAAGACGGGATGTTGAGGCACCCTGCTGATGGTCGGCAGTGGAGAAAAATCGAGAGAGACTTCCCGGACTTTGCTGGTGACGCAAGGAACTTATGGTTTGGTCTAAGTACCGATGGCATGAATCCTTTTGGGGAGCAGAACTGCAGTCACAGCACCTGGCCCATGACTCTATGTATCTACAACCTTCCTCCTTGGTTGTGCATGAAGCGGAAGTTTATTATGATGCCAGTGCTCATCCAAGGCCCGAAGCAACCCGGCAATGACATTGATGTGTACCTAAGGCCATTAGTTGATGAACTTCTACAGTTGTGGGCCAAACCAGGTGTACGTGTGTGGGATGAGCACAACTAGCAGGAATTTGACCTACAAGCATTGATGTTCGTAACCATCAATGATTGGCCTGCTCTTAGTAACATTTCAGGACAGACGAACAAAGGATACAATGCATGCACGCACTGTTTAGATGAGACTGAAAGTATATATCTGGATAAATGTAGAAAGAATGTGTACACGTACAATCGTCGTTTTCTTGCGCCCAGTCATCCCTTAAAGAAGAAAGGCAAGCATTTCAATGGCAAGGCAGAAACCCGGATGAAGCCTGTCCCCCGTAGTGGTGCTGATGTATTTGGTATGGTCAAGGATTTGGATGTAATCTTTGGAAAGGGTCCTGGAGGACAACCTGTTCCGAAAGACCCCATTATCGGACAAGCACCCATGTGGAAGAAGAAATCTATATTTTGGGAGCTACCCTATTGGAAAGTGCATGAGGTCCGCTCTGCAATCGACATGATGCACCTGACGAAGAATCTTTGCGTGAATATTCTAGGCTTCCTAGGCTTGTATGGGAAGTCAAAAGATACCCCGGCAGCACGGAAGGACTAGCAACATCATAAAGGACGAGACGGCAAGCATCCAGGGCAGTTTCAAGGGCTTCCCAGCTACGCTCTTACCAAAGAAGAGAAGGAAATCTTTTTGAAGTCCTTTTTAGTATCAAGGTCCCGTCTGGCTTCTCGTCGAATATAAAGGGAATAATAAATATGAAAGAGAAAAAATTTCAAAACCTAAAGTCTCATGACTACCATGTGCTTATGACGCAATTACTTCCGGTTGCATTGAGGGGAATTCTACCAGAAAATGTTCGACTAGCCATTGTGAAGGTATGTGCATTCCTCAATGCAATTTATCAGAAGGTAATCGATCGAGAAAGTCTATTAGGGTTACAGATTGATGTGGTCCAATGTCTGGTCAGCTTCGAGTTGTTGTTCCCGCCATCCTTCTTCAATATTATGACGCACCTCCTAGTTCACCTAGTCGAAGAGATTAGAATTCTCGGTCCTGTGTTTCTACACAATATGTTCCCCTTCGAGAGGTTCATGGGAGTCTTAAAGAAATATGTTCATAACCGTGCTAGGCCAGAAGGAAGCATCTCCAAGGGCTATGGAACAGAGGAGGTCATTCAGTTTTGTGTTGACTTTCTTCCTGACCTTAAGCCGATTGGTGTTCCTGAATCTCGGTATGAGGGGAGGATGAGTGGAAAAGGCACACTAGGAAGGAAATCAATGGTATGTAGGGACGGGCATTCTTTCACTCAAGCACACTACACAGTTCTACACAATTCCACCGTGGTGGCTCCGTATATCGAGAAACACAAGAATATTCTACGCTCGGAAAACCCGGGGAAGCCTAAAACCTTGATTAAAGGGGAACACGAGAAGTATTTTGGCAATTGGTTGCAGACACATCTCATGAAAAACACCACTATTGGAGATGAGTTGTACTCGTTGGCCAGGTTACCATCTTCGACTATATGTACTTTCCAAGGGTACGAGATAAATAGGAAAACATTTTACACAATCGCCCAAGATAAAAAGAGCACCAACCAAAACAGTGGTGTCCGCTTTGATGCAACAGATGACAATGGGCAGATTGACACATATTATGGGTACATAGAGGAGATATGGGAACTTGACTATGGACCTACTTTTAAGGTCCCTTTGTTTCGGTCCAAATGGGTCAAGCTGACAGGAGGCGGGGTACATGTAGACGAAAAGTACGGCATGACAACAGTGAATCTCAAAAATTTTGCGTACATGGATGAACCATTCGTCCTAGCCAACGATGTGGCTCAGGTTTTCTATGTGAAGGACATGTCTACCAAACCGAGAAAAAGGAAAGATAAGCAAAAGAGTACAGAATACGATGAGCCAAAGCGCCACATAGTTCTTTCAGGGAAAAGAAACATCGTGAGAGTGGATGATAAGACAAACATGTCAGAAGATTACAATAAGTTTCATGAAATTTCGCCCTTCAAAGTGAAAACTGACCCAAGCATCCTGTTAAATGATGAGGATTCTCCATGGCTACGGTGCAGAAGAAAACCACAACACTAGATGTTGGTGATGTGTAATAATGTATTAAACCTTTTATTTGAGACATAAATCTATGTAATTAAACCTTTTATTTGAGACATAAATCTATGTAATGTATTAAACCTTTTATTTGAGACAGAGGTGGGAACCGGTGGAAAGCGCGGGAACGCCGTGGCGCGGGAAACTTTCATCCTGTGTGGGGGCTCAAACCGGGACAAAAGATGGGGGGCCTTATCTGGGGGAGGCTTATCTGGGAGGGCCTTATCTGGGGGGTGGCTAACCTTTAGTACCGGCTGGTGGGTGCAACCGGGAGTAAAGGTGGTTTTTGTGTCATCTAACAAAACTGTCGGTGGGATAAGGACGCGTGGGTAACCTTTAGTACCGGGTAGGTGCTCAAACCGGGACTAAAGCTGTCGGTAGGATAAGGACGCGTGGGTGGACGCACTTCTCGATGAGA
The DNA here is from genome assembly GCA_910589775.1 of Avena eriantha. NCBI lineage: Eukaryota > Viridiplantae > Streptophyta > Magnoliopsida > Poales > Poaceae > Avena > Avena eriantha. The sequence continues at coordinate 437,759,953 of OU342744.1, forward strand.
TAAAGCATGTAGCGCATGACGCCCTGTCGGAGGAAGAAGACAAAGTAGAAGCGGCGCCGTGCCTATAAAAGGAGCATCGATACGCCATGGCAAGCAACTCAACAAGCCAACATGGATGGAGAGTTTCATCCCCATGGATGGAGGAAAGGGTTGGGAAATCTCCCGTGGCGGAACTTCTCGAAGATGCCCTTGGTGCACACACCCTATGGCATCTTCGGAAGTTCCGCCTCGGAAAATATTTTCCTGCTAGCCCGTGAAAGACTCCATCTCCGCCTCCCTGGGGTTAGAGGTATGGTGGAAGCCATGGGATAGAGTGGAGAGAGGTGGCAGATATGAGTGTAGATGTGCTATAGCAACGACCAAGCCAACATGGGTGGAGAGTTTCATCCCCATGGATGGAGGAAAGGGTTGGGAAATCTCCCGTGGCGGAATTTCTCGAAGATGCCCTTGGTGCACACGCCCTATGGCATCTTCGGAAGTTCCGCCTCGGAAAATATTTTCCTGCTAGCCCATGAAAGACTCCATCTCCATCTCCCTGGGGTTAGAGGTATGGTGAAAGCCATGGGATAGAGTGGAGAGAGGCGGCAGATATGAGTCTAGATGTGTTATGGCAACGACCAAGCCTAAACCCTAAACCCTAAACCCTAAAGGGGCTACCCTCGTACGGAGAAAGCTATAGGGGTAGACGATCCGGGGCCCCTGGTCTAGGGTTTCGCTGGAGGAAGACCACCAGAGCGTCGGAATCACATGAAAATGGCAAAATGGTTAATAGTTTGACTAGTTAGAATAATTATTTTATAAAACAGAAAATGGATTTGAATGTCTGATTCAAATTCAAGCACTTTTTATGTTAAAAATATGCAAAATATAATAGTTAATGCATTTTTAAATTGGAAATGGCAAGATGGTTATTAGTTTCACTAGTTAGAATAATTATTTTATAAAACAGAAAATAGATTTGGATTACTTATTCAAATTCAAAAACTTTTCATGTTGAAAATTTTCTCAAATTCATAAGTATGCAAAAACTGTATAATTCAAATGTTTAAAAAATCTAATAGTTACAAATTGTAATATTTGAAAAAACAGGCGCCAACTTAGGCCCAGCGCGCGCAAATTTGGGTCTTTAGTCCCGGCCCAGAACATCATCTGGAACTAAAGGCTCTATAGGCGAAAAGGCATCCAAAGCTTTTAGTCCTGGTGTGTGGCTGGAACCAGGACTAAACCCCCCTTTAGTCCCGGTTTGTGCCACGCACCCGGACTAAAGGGTGTGGGGGTATTTATTGTGCCGCTTCTTCCCCGGTCGAATCCATCGACCGGAGCACATCTCGCGAGGAGCTAGCAGTACGCCGCCAGGCTGCCAAAATTTGGAGCTACGCCGCCGCCTCGCTACCTCGCCACCTCTCCGCCCGTCCGCGTAGCCACCCCGCCGTGTTGCCGCCTCTCTAGACGCCGCGCCGCCGCTTCTCGAGATGCGTGCACGTCCGCCGGCCCGTTGCTAGTAGGTACTGCCTCTCTCTGTCCCTGTCCCCGGCCACCCCACCGCGTGCCGCTCGAGCCCGGGCGGCGTCCCGCGACCGCGCGCACTGCCTCCATCCTCGTCGGCCCTGACCGGCGAGCCCGAGCCCAGCCACTTTTTTAATTTTTTGTATTTTTTATATATTAATTAAGAATTATTACTAGTAATAGATAGAATTATTACTAGTATAGTATATATTAATTTCTAGTATATTTTTTATATGTTAATAATTATTACTAGTATATATAGATATAGTATATATAAATATGTTTGTGTATAATAGTAATAGATCATATAGATATAGTATATATATATATGTTTTTTTATTTCTTGTATCTTTTTTATATTGTAATATTTATTACTAGTATATAAATATGGTATATATATATATATGTTTGTGTATATATATTTATTACTAGTAATAATATATATAGTAGTATATTATATAGTATGTAGTGTTATAGTGTAGTAATAATAAAGATAAGCTAAAGAAATAACTACCCTAAGTCCGGTAGTGCTCGTGGGCCCCGGACTTAGGGTTAGGGTGGTAGTGCTCGCGGGCCTCCGGACTTAGGGTTAATGTGGTAGTGCTCGCGGGCCCCCGGACTTAGGGTTAGGGTGGTAGTGCTCGCGGGCCGCCCGGAGATAGGGTTAGGGTGGTGGTGCTCGCGAACCCCCGGACTTAGGGTTAGAGTGGTGGTGCTCGTGGGCCCCCGGAGATAGGGTTAGGGTGGTGGTGCTTGCGGGCCGCCCGGACTTAGGGTTAGGGTTAGGGCATCACTAGAATTTTGCTATTGTTTAGTATTATTGTAGCATATTGCGTGTTCATATTATTGTTTAGTGTTATTTTATGCAGCAGTATTGAATGAAAAATGTTATTCTGTGCATTTTGTAGAAAACTATGGATCCAATCCAGAGAGACCTAGCACAGGAAGAAATTCTCGAGGATATGATCAACGACACCCCCCATGTTGATCCACCCGAATCTCCGTCGATTTATCTGAATCCCTCCGGTGAGGGAGAGGAGGTCGACCGAAATGATCAAGGAGAAGCCGACGGCCCCGGTGGTGGAGAAGCCGACGGCGAGGTATATATATGAAGTCTGGTGATCAGTAGATGCATTAACTGAGTTGTATATATATATAAATTGACGAATGTTTCTTCTCTTAGGCCTCCACATCGAGCAAAAAATATTCCAAACGAGGCCCGGCCAAAAAGTAGGACGCATCTACGCGTTATACAATTACGTGGGTATCACCACCGGGTGAACCGGTGGAACCCGAAAAGGCTAAAACTGTATTTAAACAACAATGCGGAGTTATGGTTAGGGATCGCATCCCGATCACCGTTCAAGAGTGGAATAAGACCAAAGGGGCGAAAGAGGGTGAGTATGTCTCCGACAGGTGCAAAGAGGGTCTTTGGAATGACCTCATGACACATTTCACCCTGCCAGAATGTGAGGATGATGCCGACACAACTGCATTGAGGAAGAAAGTCAAGCAATGGACTCTTACGAAGATGACCGAACTATTCAAGAACTGGAAGAAAGTATTATGGCAAAAGTATCAGAAGACGAAGAAGACTCCTAAATTTGAATGCTATCTAACGAAGCAGCATGCTAACTGGGATGCATTTGTGAAGTACAAGGAGTCACAAACTGCTATGGAAATGTCGGAAAAAAACAAAAAAAATGCCGCGATGAAGAAATATCACCATCACCTGAGGCCAGGGGCTACGCGACTGCCATGCCAAATTGGGATGCTAAAGAGAATGAGCTGCTTGCTAAAGGGATCACTCCAGAACCAATACGCGAAGAATGGGATCTGAGGGCAAGGAATTGGTTCCTTGGGCATGGGAGTGAGTATGGCAAAAGTACAGGGGACCTTATTTGCAGTGACGGGATTAGGATACCCCGGGATACATGGCAGAAAGTGGTGAAGGAGATTAAAGCGGGGACAACAAAGTTCCGTCCCGATAGAGAGAAAGACTTGCTGACAAAGGTCCTCGGGAATGACGAATGCGGAGGACGTGTACGAGGCCTTGGCCCTAGTTATATGTGGGAGATGGGGTTTCCCAAAGACAGAGATACTTATAGGAGCCGAGAGAGAGCAAAGAGGCGACGGCAGGAGGAGGAGGGAGACAAGTTCACCGAGTTGATAGGAACACTTCGAATGCATCAGCAACAGATTGATGAACTTCGAGGAGCAGCGCGCCTGCAAGATCATGTACTCAATATTACCGCCGTCCCATCTCAGCGGAAAAGCAGCGTGGCTGAATCGGAGGTCCCTTCTGACGATGCACGTATAGTAGATGGCGGTCCCGGCTACCCCGTGGATGGAACCAAGGAGCAGGCATCTTGTGAGCTCCATCAGAAGGTGAAGAACCTATCCGTCAAGGTGGCGGTCGGATGTGCTTTACCTTGTCCACCTGGCGCACGCTGGCATGGCCGTGAGATTCCAGTTGGCTATGCTAAAGTTGGTGTGGATGAAATCGCAATGGGGTGGGACTCAATGGAGCTTGACATCCCTGGACCTGAAGGTGAGAGGACACTCGGAGAAGTACTGGGTGGTATCATTCTATGGGACAAGAACAACATCAAGCTTCCAGGCTGGACGCCAAAGCCAACACCGCCTCCGAGTGGTCGCATGTCACCTTCACCTCCATCACCTCCAAGAAGCCCACCCATGACTATGACCACCACAGCCCGAGTCCATCTCGATCTCCGCCGCAGCCTCCGATTAGTACTAAATGACACAGGAGCCCAAAACGACAAATGTCGCCCCTCCCAAGAGTACCTCATAAGAATCTTTCTATCAGACCTTACGATCGTACTGATGAGGAAACCGACATGATCGTAAAGGCCGAATGTGTTGCGCAACTTCAAAAGAAGAAACCCGAGCCCGCCCTGGTATACACCGAGAAGCAAAAAGCGTATGCACTTTCTTTTCTAAACACAAAATCGCAATATGACTTGCACCATAAGCCAGATGACTATCGACGCACACTTCAGAAGGAAGTGAAGAAGAGCAAATCAAGTAGAAGTGCAAGCGGGAGCAAATCATCAAGTCAAAGTGCAACCAGGAAAAGAAAGGACGTCCCCCAGCTCGGGGAACAGGCCAAAAAATCGACCCCACCCCTCAAGGTGGTATCCTATGACACTCCCCAGCAGGATATGGAAGAAGCTAAGAAGCTTGCGGCCGCTATGAATGTGACTGTTGAGGAATTGCTAGGTTCCCAGGACGACAAGTTACCCAAGGCTCAGGTAGTCCCTACATATGTCCCAGGGAAGCCTCTGGTCAGCTTTGAGCAGTTCCAACAACTGCCAACACAAATGCGGAGTTTACATAAATGGTACTTGAAATCCGTAAAGGAGGAGAGAATAATGATCGTGGAGAAAGTCCCACATGACTACTACTTCCGAGAAGAAGAGGTCCATGTTGAGTTTCCAGAACTCTTCCAGTTATACACTTTCGACGCCCTCGACAAAAGTCTCATGAGTTGCTATTGTCTGTAAGTTGTTGAATTCATTGTCTATATATAAGCTGTTCATTTTTTCAGTTGTTCAGTTCATTGCATGTAATTATCCTAATTATATCCTTTTGTACTCTATTATTATGCAGAATGAAGATCATGGAATGTAAAAGAAGGTCAATCTTCAGGGTTGGGTTCATTGACCCAGATAAAATACATTATCGAACGCTAAGGGAAAAACCCGAGGACACACAGGAAAACCTTCTAAGGTTTCTAGCGGAGCAAAATTTCTATGACCACATACTGTTTCCTTACAATTTCGCATGAGTGCCTTACTCTATTGTACACATTCTCTTTTGCTTACTTGATGTTAAGTGTAATTGATGAGTTACTGATGTATATATAAACGTGTACAGTTTCCACTGGATTCTCATGGACATTCAACTTGATAAGGGAAGAGTTGAAGTCATGGACTCATTAAAGAGACCCCTGGAACAGTTTAGTGACATGCAGGACATGCTCCAGAGGTAATTTTCGCGCTACAGCGGTCTCTTTCGTTGATTTCCTGAGATATCACGTAATAAATAACTCGTTCATTTTCTTTACCAGGTAGGGTTTGGAACTAGTTCAAGAGTGCGGTTACGGGTGACTTTACTGAGAAGCTGACGTTTAAGCCGGTCTCGGTAAGTAGTAGGCGCATCTCTTTACTTCTAGTTTCAATACAATTATGATGCTGGATTATTATTTTGATTAAATTATATTCTCAGAAAGTGCACGAGGCAGCCACAGGGGACGAATCTATGTGAATTCTACGTTTGCGAGTTCATTCGCACGTTTACCTGTGAGCTGAATGATTATAGAGTCGATGTAAGCAATACATTCATAACATTATTTTTATTACCGTCACTTTTTGTTATCATGATTGATATTCATATTGATCTCCTTTTCTTATATAGTTCGAGAAAATGCAGGATCAGCTCCTACCACAGCAGCGCGTAGTAGAAATTGCTGAAGAATTGGCAGGATTCTTGATGAACGATATGATAGATGACGCCGGAGAATTTAGTGTGAATAGGCGCCGATGATCCCCGACCGTGTAATTGAATAGACGGGCTCTAGTCCCAATAATTGTTATCTCCATGTGTAACTATCATGTATATATTTGTATGCTCGATCTTAAGAGAAGTTATCTTATGTATGCACGAACATGTCTGGTATGTGGTAGCGTAGAAAACTATTTTGAAATGAAAAAAAAGAATACAAATTAAATTCTCTACCGCGGCAGAGAAAGTGCCTAAAATTCTGTCGCGGCAGAGAACCATTTGCCCTGGTTCGTAATACGAACCGGGACTAATGGGGGGGCACCCAACGCCCACAGAGACAGCCACGTGGATGCCCATTGGTCCCGGCTGGTAAGAGGGTCGGGACTAATGGGTGGGCCTTTAGTCCCGCCCCTCTAGTCCCAGTTACCAGGACCAGGACTAAAGCCCCTTACGGGCCGGGACTGGAGGCCCGTTTTCCACTAGTGATGATCCACCTTTCCACTATGTGGTACCCTTCGAAGTGGGAACCGGTGCCTTTATAATTGGGTCAAGGCACACATCCACAACTTAATTGGAGGCTCCCGTGATGACAACAATCTACCACAATAAAATAAGTGTTCAAGCAATGAAACCGAGATCTAGAAATTCGAATGAAACTCTAGATCAAGAGCCCCCCAAATGAATGGGAGAGGAAGTGATGATCTCTTCGGTAAGATGTAGATCAAGGCCTCCTCCTTTGATTCCCCAAAGGACAAGGCCTTTGGATAGATGAAAGTGGAGATCTTGTTGTAAATCGATTTCAGTAGAGCAGAGCTTTTTTGTTAGATCCAGCAACCCCAAAATGAAGATGGGGAGGGGTATTTGTATATCCACCCAAAGATCGAGCCATTGGAGTCAACTGGGGCCATATAATCCGGCCTAAGCAGGGGATAGATAATCCGGTTGGGGACAAAGATCTGGCCTGGACAAAATAATCCGGGCCAAATCTTCGGCCCCCTTCTGAGAGCCGCCGCTTGGTCCTTTGAGAAAATCCCTAGGGGCGGATAATCCGGACCCCTAGGAGGGGTAGATTATCCGGCCCGAGTCAAAACTCCGGGACATGTCAGATAATTCGGGGAAATCTCCGGGCCCCCTTTTGAGAGCCATGCCACTTAGTCCTTTGTGAAAATCCCTAGGGGCAAATCCGGGCCCCTGGGAGGGGCGAATTATTCGGCCAGGGCAAAAGATCTGGCCCTGGTCAGATTATCCAGGGAATACACCACCCCCCTCTCTGAGTGACACGCCTATGGTCCTTAGTCGAACTTGCCAAGGTCGGATAGTCCGACCCTAGCCAGGGGTGGATAATCTGCCCCAGATTTTTTGAATGCTTCATTTGACCAGGAATCCCTTTTGGAAGTAGAATGTGCAACACTCACCATACAATTAAATTGTCCTTGTGTTGTTATCTTACACACAAAACTCTAGGGATCATAAAATGTTCTTTCAAAAGCTTTACCTTCTATAGTTTCGAGTGGGCCAAACAACACTATTGCAAAGAGAAACCGTGAAAAGATTTTGGCTTTGGGCCATCAATACACATGGACCTACCCACTACGCATATATGTTCAAGTACTTGTCTATATGATTCCTCGTTGTCATACCTGAAGCAACACATTTTGCATAAGAGGACAAGTTGTGTGGCACGTGGACCCACATGTCAGGTCAAGACAAACACTTTATTTGCACACATGCACACGACTAGCCGCAGCCGAACCTGCATGTTAGTTCTCTATACACACTTTTCATATGGGTTCTCCATTCTGACCACGTGTCAAAAGATGAAGTGGCCCACATATTGTCCGCACGACTAATCTAGGCTAAATATATCAGGTGGGGGACCCATTTTTGCGCTCATGTGTTTCGACGTATCTACCGTTCATCATGTCCTGCTTGTCTGACACCATTTTGGGACCACCTGTCACAGAGACATGGGCCCACGATATCATTTTGCCATATGTGGGTCCCCCGATGTCTTCAAGTGCACATATATTTTGTAGCTAGTTTAGAAATAAGAGTATCGAATTCACGAAGAGCTACTAGTAATGGTCTTAAGTACCCTTTGCTACTAGTAACAAAAGAGTGTTGCAAGTTATCTTTAATTTCTAGCATTGATGTCTGTGTGAAAATGTTTGAGAGTGGTTGTGTGAACAAAGCTATAACAAACTAATTAAAGAGAACAAGAATTCGCGATGTAAAGTGAAAGAAGTTGTGAGAGAGCTAAAGTGTTCATAGGGAGTGTTGGATACATCACTAGCAAGTTTATTAATTACGATTAGGATAATATATGTTTTTATTCATGGGTATATATGGGAGGAGCTTATATTAGATGATAAAAAAAGTCATCTTCTATTTCATTCCTCATAACCACAGTAGTAATCTTAGGCAAGCCACCCTCGATTCTCTACTATTAAGGGTTAACCCCATGGTTATGGAACAAGATATGTGAGTCCCCTCTTACCCCCATTGATAACATGAGTAATGATCCGGTACAATATATATATATATATATATATCACTTAACACCATAGCATGACCACATGCCCAAGAGTAATTCCCTCTGAAGTCACTAAGGCAAATTCTACATGGTGCACTTCACATAACATCAAGAGAGAGACTGAATACATACATCATAAATCTAAGTCACAAATCATCTTTATTTCAAGACATAATTTTTGCTAGGGTTTCTACATCTTCTCAAGAACAAATTAAACTACTCACACATGGAGGAAAACAACATCATCATAAGAGTATGGATGGAATTCAAATGGATCGACAAATACTCATGCAAATCCACAACAAAGTATAGGAAATACAACAAGATGAATATAATGGAGATGGGGAATTGTTGGTGATGATGGAGATGTAGTGGTTAATGGAGATGGTGATGGTGATTATTATGATGTCCAAGCCCTCAAGGATGTTCGTGTCAGTGAGGATTGATGCCCCGGTGAGAGATCCTCCTCTAGATCCCTTCCGGAGGTGAGGTTTCTGTGAATTGTGGTGTCTCTGAATGTCGGGTCTCAGATCCGTCTGCATGGGCTAGATGTATTTGAAGAGACCGCTCCATTGCCATGCTGTACAGACGCACCATATGGGCGGGATTTTCTCGTACCGGTAGTTGTTAAACCTCTAGACGCGGCTTTGCATGGGGGTTTTCTCCCTCTTCTCGCCAAGTGCGTGAATATTTATTTATGGAGCTTTAATGGCTTCCAAATTGTATATTTTTTCCCAAAGTTGACTTCTCTTATTGATTATTTCATCCACACCTTCGATTCTAGGATCCTGGTGAAACAATCATAAAAGGAGCATATGAGCGCGGTAAAATACCAAATTGCTATCACTACTCATGCAAAAAGGAAAGATAAACATGGTGCAAAAATGCACTCAACAACATCCCCAAGTTTAGACTCTTACTCGTCCCCGAGCAAGATAGCAACTTAATTGACGAGGTTATCATGTTTGTGAAATGCGAGATGATAAAATAGAATGATGAGTTGCATCGTATAGTTAAAATAAAAGATAGCAAACCGTCTTTCGAGTTCCAACACACTTCTACAAAGCAAGATGAATTAGAATGCCTCCACATTTAGTACTATCCGCCAATGGGAGTATTAAAACAATAACAGAGTATAAAACTTTTAATTTAACCGAACGAGCATGCGTGGAGGTCTCAAACATGTTTACAACTTCAGACATCTACTTTGGTTTTCACTTTTGGATGGTTTCTTTTATTTCCTCTCATATTCTCGACTTCTATGTCTATTTGCCCTTTGCACACTCATTTTGAACTACACGTACGTTTTTTAAGCATTTCTAGTGTTGTGAAAAGGACTAGACATATTGTTCAATCTTATGGAAATACTCAGAATATATCAAGATTTTTTAATAGAACTCCTAAACATAGTATGAAGTAATTCATGCTAATGGTTTGAACTTCTACCACATCTTGTACTTACCCTAATTATTTAATAGCACATTTCTTTTGATTTGTTTCAACTTATTTCTTTTCTCTTTTCATTCTTTTATATTTTTATAATCAAACTATTGGTCAATAACATCCTATCAAGGTTTCTTCGAATCTTCGAGCGGTACTAATAGTGTGAAAGATCCCAAAGTCATCAAATAGTACAAGTGTGAAAAAGCTTATCCTAGTTCATACATCTAATAATATAACAACAAGCTAACATGTTTCAAATATAATAGAAACTCACAATCTATAGGATATAAATCATTCCCCTCCCAACAGAGTCGAATTTGTAACTTATTATGCAAAACTTGTAAGATGAACTAATATGCAACTGATAGAATAAAACATGCTAAAAATGTAGGATATATACAAGGTCTTAAAGATATCCCCAAACTTAGACTCAAGCCATATGGGATCAAATAATTCCTCATGTGTACCTAATTCCTTTACAGGGTGAAGAAAGTATCCTCTTATGCTTCACCCTTCTAATTGCAGGCATGATAAATGCAAGAGAAATGAACGGTCATCTCAACAATAGTAACTTGTTGCTCTTGGACCATTCTGTAGAGTTCCTTCTTATCTTCTGTAATCTCAAGAATAATGTTAACAAGGTGTGTGACTCTACTATCAATGTCATTGACCCTCTTCTCAAGGTCTTTGCTCCTCATCCAATAGGCGTCAACTCTTTCTCCAACAGCTTCAACACATGTTGTTGCCCCTTCTTGAAGGGTGAAAGGCTAGGATGAGATTTGAGAGAGTATTCGTGAATATTATACTTGTAAGGGTTTGGAGGATACACTTGTTCTTATGTTATTCCATGTGCCTCATCATCTCAAGTCCTTGTAGGAACATCTCATTCCAGGTAGGAAGTGGCACCACTTTCAATAGTACCGGGCTCGATGATAATGAGATTCCCCTGGGATCCTTCTTCTGGATCATATTGATAGGCACTTCTCCTTTCTTTATCCGGATTTGCTTAACGTGAAAAGGTTTCATGGCTGTAGATCAATCGGGTGACATTGGATGATGGGGAATTTGAGAAGTGCCCAAAAATATGGGTGGAAACCCTATATCTCACAAAATTATGTTGAAGGAAAAAGGCAAATAGAATAAAAGGAAGAATAAATAGGAGAAAAATGGTCATCTAGCTCTTTAACGACCGACCGTACTGGCAGGAGTTGACCGTACTCCCTTCCCATACCGAGGTCAATACCGATATAACTCTTTTTTTGTCGTGAATGAACGAAAAATAGAAGAAGAAGACTGGAAAAATAACGGGCATTAGCATGAAGGCACCCCAATGTACGATGTGCATTTACCAAATCTCTAAGAGTATAAAGAAAACAAAAAGGGTTTCCAAAGACTTTAACGATCGTCCATACGGTTATCCCTCGTCCTATGGCCCTCCTATACCGACTCGTTAAAACTCGAGCAGAAACAATGCAAGTTTCCATAGACAATAATGAGCACCCGTACGGAGGTGTGTGGCCGTACATCCTGCCCGTACTAGGTACCAAAAAGTCTCAAAATACTCAGAGAAACGAGAAGAACACGATGGGATCAAATGCAAAAGATTAAAAAGAGGATTTTGTGAGGCAAAACACCCAGAAGAGAACTTCAAAAATATTCTAGTCCAGCACACCTATTTTCAATCAACTCTTCCGTGGATATTAAATGGATTACCTCAACTTCATTCACCCGGTCGGCTCTGTAATGCTTTATTCGCTATCCATTGATGATCCATGAATAAGATGTATGTCCTTTTGCCCCAGATGGATAAGTTTCGTTCACTTTGTAAGGGTCTTCGCATTTTGATCTTAGTTTTCCTAGAAATAACTTCAAACGAGAGTTGTAGAGTAATACTTTATCTCTAGTTTTAAACACTCGATTGTCTATTTTCCTACCATACCATCTTTTGACTTTTTCTTTGAAAATTCTAGCACTCTCATAGGCTTCACTTCTAAGCTCATCTAAGACGACATGTACATCGAATAAGCGCTTCTCTCCTGCTGTTTTAAAGTCATAGTTTAAGTTTTTTAAAGTCTGGTAAGCCTTATGTTCTAATTCTAAAGGTAGATTACATGTTTTACCTAAACTATTTTTTATGGTGTCATTCTCATGACGGTCTCAATGTCAGTAGTTGGAGGACTTTACCTGTATGCCTAGGATCGGACGTGGGTAGGCCGACAGACAAAGGCAATCTTTCTTTCCTACTGAATCCCACACCTAGCGATCGATTGGACCAGGCCTAGAATGGAATTGACGGACGACCGTGCTACATATGAAAAAAGTGTAGGAATGGTGTAAAACACTCATTTTTTATTATTATGTGTGAGAGAGTGTGTGTATATATATAGGTACATAGATTAATTCAAGCCATGGTAATTCAGCTATCTACGAGGGGATCGATAAGGAAACAGGGAACCGAGACGTCGCTCCTCCCTATGTTCCAGGACCATGGGCTTTGTGCAAGGCCAGAGTAATGACTGACACGACCAAGCAAACCACTTTTCTTAAAAGACACATCTAGCCAACCACTTGTGGCTGGTTAGCCCAATAGACTCATCACCCCCAAATAGAAAGGACACGGTATTTACCCCTAGAACAGCATACGGACGCGTGTAAAAAGAACATGTCAAAAAAAAGAACAGCACACGGATAGTCGCACATGCACTTTATTTTACACGGAAAAATTTAAAAGTCACAACGCTTGATCCCTAGGTCAGAATTATGATCCGTTTTCACAATTGGCTTTCCCGTGATGAGATCTTCGAAACTATATCATATTTGTTATTTGTATATGTTTTGAAAAACGTTTTTTTAAAGAAACTTAGTGTTATGGTAAAGCAACTTTGTTTAAAGAGTTGCTTACACTATTTTTTTGTATATTCAACTTAATTTTCAAGATACCCGCTTAGCAACAACAGCCAACAACTTCATAGTCTTCACACCTGCAACTTTATAATACTAGTTCCCTACCATATTTTGTAGTATAGTTGCATCTTAGTTCCTGCGGTAGACAACTTAGTATCAACAAAAATACAATTTCATAACACAACAGTGCACGATGCTACGGGGGATCTCACAACATTGATGCTACCCTATTACGGGTACACATCTTAGACACGATGATAGGCGTACACATCTTATACACGATGATAGGCGTACACATCTTATACACAATGATAGGCTCGCTTCATGATGTGGTGCACGATAAAAGTTGTTGTTCATTGTGTCACTGGGATGCAACTCGAGTAGCCATCCTCAACGACGTAATCATAACATTTCCAGCACCTCGCTATGGCCCCAACGCCGCCAGCAGTAGTGGCCTCCACCCAAACGCCCGTAGCAATAAATAGTTCAAGCAGACAGCCACCAGCTGAAGAACAAGGAGACCGACACTGCAGAACAGGCCACGGCCCATTCATGGGATTAAAACACACCTTAGGAGATGTGTGAAGCAACATTTTAATGTCACTAAATACAACTAACCATTGCAACATCCAATTTTTCTTGCGACATTGATAAACATGTGAAACTTGGGACAAAATAAGCAACTTTCTACAGGTGGTGTTTAAGTTGCAACGATGCCCCACCGAGTCGCATTTGGTGCAGACTATAGTTGTTTCTTAAAATAAATTATTGTCACTCTTCTATAGGTATCCAATTACACATGATGGGGTAAGCAACTTAACAGTAGGACTATACAACTTAGAAATATCGGTATCCAACTTAGCACATGTGAAGTAACAATTTACTGTCTATGAACATGACTCAGTAAACATGTGTATGAACAAGTTTTTTTGTGCAAAAATAAAATTAGGTCATATGTGGAACCAATAGTACCGCACACAAAAATACAACTTCAAACATTGTGAAGAAACATGTTGGGCCGCCACCGCGAGATACAACTCGATTAACGCAGATGTGGCCGGTGCTGCAAGCCATGACACGAGGCACGACACAAGATACATTTAGCCGAAGGGATGTCGGTTTGAGACCGGCGGTGCCCACCCCTCCAAGAAATAAGTTGTTACCACTTTGGTGTAGAGGTAGGCAACTTTATAGATGAGTATGCAACTTAACACTGGGTACACAACTTAGCTTGGTATGCAATAGCATAAGTTGGCAACTCTAGAAGGCGACCCACCAGCGAAAGAACACAGAGATCGGCACTACAAAACGAGTCGCGACCCATCCGATCTCCATGTCATAAAACCATAACTTTCCGCATGTGTAAAGGAATAATTTAGTGTCGGCAAATGCAACTTATGTCCTAATATGCAAGTTGATTGTTCCAGATACAACTCAAATGGTAAATGGATGCAACTTGGGATAAAAAAGCAACTTGCTACTAATGGCGTTTTCGTTACGGCCATGCCGTCACTAAGTTGCATTTGGTGAATGTTATAGTTGTGACCACTTCATGAATTAAGTTGTTTCCACTCTTGTGCATTGTAGAAGTAGACAACTTCACAAATGGGGTATTCAACTTTGCACTAGAAGTATACAAATTATAGATGATGGGTATACAACTTAGCACGCGTTGTGAAGATCCATTTTACTGTCTGCAAACATGACTTACAAAACGTGTGAGATAACCATTTCTTGTGTGTAAAATGCAACTTAACTCATGCGTGGAACCAATAATACCACCGAAAAAACTAGAACTTAGCACATATGTGAAGAAACAATTTGCTATCTTTGTGCAACCACCGCCTTGAGGTAAATCTCCAGCTCGCTCAATACAGATGTGTCTAGTGCCGCAAACCATTGGAACCATATCGAACGGTGAACAAAGGGCATGCTGTATGGGGGGTCTAGATTGGCGTACGAGGACAACAAGAGCCAAAGGGGCCAGAATGAAACATTTACTAAGCCTAAAAGGACTGAAAATTTAGTACATATGATTTTGTTAAAGTTCAGAAGAGGTAAGGTTCCTTTCTCTCCCGAACGAATTCCAATCAAGTTGGTTCCTGGATGAGTGCCGCCTCTTCCTGTAGCTTGGCTCCAGCGAGCACCTGCCGTGTGGCGCCACCTTCCCTGCTAGAGGAGGAGCTCGTAGGACGACCTCAGCCTCCGCCATGGGTCGATTTGAAGGATCAGCGGCGGCGGACTCCACGCTGGGCCTCACAGTCAGGGACCTTCGCACTGAGGAACTCCGCCATAGGAGTCATCCACGCAGAGCTAGGATGTAGTAGGCCACGTAGGAGGGAGGGTGGAGATGTGGCGCACCGGTGGCGACTTTTGGAGGTGGGGGTACCAGGCGGCACGAGGTAGAGGGGTGAGAGCACCAGGAGGCGCTAGGAGGATATGGGGGTGCTCCTGGAGGCAGTTCCGTGTTGTGGAGTCCTCCCTCCGCCGGCGATGGCGAAGGAAGGTCGGTGCTAGTGTACCTCGAAGTAGGAGAAAAATGGGTTGCGGCGACATACCTCGAGGTAGGGAGCAGGAGGGTTGGGATGGGTGCCGGAGGTGCTGGCTGACAAGGTGAGTCACCAGTAGGGAGAAGGTGATGGCTGGGGCGGCGCAAACAATGGGAAGAAGGTATGTGAGGCGTGGAAAACGACAAATTTCGCTGTCGGAAGGGAGCGTCGCATGTCTTGATCAAGTTCATCGGACGGATGAGGCACGAGGGCTCGATCGAACAAACGAGCCCCCGATCACTATTTAGCACTAATTAATCACTTTATTATTTGGATGATTGCCCAGTCAGAAAAATCAACAGCCCACTGTTGCACCCATGTATATGTTAACTTCATAAGCATAAAAAAAGGAACTAAGGTCCCTCAATATGCAACCTAATAAGTAGATAAAAATCAACTAAGATCACTGGATATACAACTTAATGATCAGACAAAAAGCAACTAAGATCACATGATGTGCAACTTAATTTGCATACAAAAAGAAACTAAGGTCCCTAGATATGCAATTTAATAAGCAGATAAAAAGAAACTAATATCACTAGATATGCAACTCAGTAAGTATAAAAAGGAACTAAGGTATTTGGGGTATGCAACTTAATAAGACAAAAATCAACTAAGAAATAAGAAGGCAAAGGTCAACTAATAAATAAGATAAGAATCAGACAAAAATATTCTATCCCTAGATATGCAACTTAAGAAGCGGATAAAAATCATATATCCCTAGATATGCAATTTAATAAGCACGCAAAATAACTAGATACTAATGTTGCTTTTCAACAAATAACAACTTGCACGTATGTGTCAAGCTTGTTGCCTTTGTTCAACAAAAGTTATTTATTTTCTAGTAATAAGTTACTACAAAAATTCTCTATTCGAATATGGTTGCACAACTTTAGATATGGTTCAACAAATAATTATTTTTCTAATTACTATTATGAGAGAATGAATGCATGTAAACTCAATCGGGCCGTTTAGAAAGGACATAACGCACAAAAGCAGGTAGTTAGAACACATATATCCAGTTTGCAACTTCATAGTGCAGTAAAGGAACAAACTGTAGAGAACTTGGCATAAAGGGTAGGCAACTTAGATGCGATGGTAGGCAACTTCCTGATAACGGCGGGCAATACAACAATGTTAGACAAGTTAGCACTAGTCGTAGTGAAATTAGCACTAGTAGGAACAAACTTAGTGTTAACGGTATTTCTACGAAATTTCTCCCCAGAGGTAGACAATTTATCATGAGTGGTACGCAACTTCGCAATATTGTGAGAATAAGCAACTAGTATTGTGAAGTTGCTTAGTCTCACACTGAAGTGTTTTTCAAAAAAATAAGTGTATGCGTCGGACTAGTGTCCTTTGTTCAAACAAAAGTTGTTTCCTAGTAGCCAATAAGTTAGTACAAAAATTACCTAAGCGCTAGCAACTGGATGGGCGTTGGTCAGAGCCACCACCGGCTGGAGCTCACGCTAGGAACCAACAACTTAGCTCAAGTGTGAAGAAACCAAGTATTATATGCAAAAACAACTTAATAAAAATAAAATTATGTATGAATCAACATCATGTGTAAGCAACATAATGCACGTGTGAAGAATCAAAGTATTATATGCAAATTAAGATTAGCAAAAGAACATTTTCTACTTCGCGCATACGTGAAGCAACAAAGTACTACATTCAGAAGCAACTTAATGTCTGTGTTGAAACAACATAGTACCATATGCCAAAAAGAACTTAGCATAAGAACATCATATGAAGTAGAGTTTAAGCGTCAGCTAACTCGTACGATGCTAGCGAAAATTAGACATTCAGGATAATACACATAATATCAATAGGCAATCAATAGACAAATTAATTGAAGGGGTGTTGTTAACAAAACCTAGCTACTTTGGAGGCTTGTAAGGCATACTTAACTATATCAAGTAGGCAACTTAGTATTGCAAGTCATGCATCAAATGTAGAATTAGCGTAGATGACCTGTTTTGATATCTCACCAGATCAATACACTCGATAGCATAAAACCAACACTTACATGATGGAAAAGTGAGTGCCTAGGGAACATAGAATCCCATTTAGCAACGTTGGTATATACACATATTTTTCTGAAGATTAACACATGTTTAAGTTTAGCAATTTACATGCTAACACTTCTACATTGCATGGTGAAAAAGTCGAAGAAAACATTGTCTTTTCATTTCATCCGTTCACTGAAAACACTACGATAAAGCTTGGCCCCATGCCAAGTACATTTTATATCGAAGCATAATCGATGCAACAACTATAGACTTACCTCCATGAATATACAATCCTTTGTTTTATCCCAGCAAAATGTAAGTTTTAACTCCTGTACTCCAAACATCCGACTCAGCTCCCGACCGTTGTTTTACTACTTCTGGTGCAACATAATAGGCACTGCAAACTATATCGGGAAACTTTTCTCTACAATCCTGCATTTCAATGATGTATGAGGTAGAGCAATTACTGAGTTCTATACCCTGTTCAGATTTGATGCAACAAGATACATATGACAAGGATGCACATATACAGAGGACGTTGAAGCAGGTACTCGGCTTTATGAAGTCTGATAGACCAAAGTCTGTTGCCTTCAGAGGCAAGTCCTCCTTGGTTGATTTGAAAAGGAAGTTGTGGGAAGGAAAATAGGCAACACATTCTTACATGATCCGAGAAGTAGTGAAATATCACCAAAATGTATGCTAAGTGCCAAGACATTGAAAGTGTTCAATCTTTTACCTTTGGCTTCATATCTCGGTTGACTAACCTACACATATGACATATAGAAGCGACTTTGAGCATCTACCACACTACCACTGCAGCATCTTTCTCACTATAAGCACTATTTTTGGTCAAAGGGAAAATGCAAATGAGAACTGCTCCTTGTTTTAGCAATTAAAAGGTGATTAACACAGACAGCGAAACATCAACTCTAAATTTGCAGATGTCACAAAATATAGCAATCCTATGGCGGAGAAAAAATGACATATGGCATCTGATCTTACTTTGCCAAAATTAGGTCCAGAAGTTCACCACTCTCACATATAAAGGAATTGGGCATTGGGCACGACTCTAAGCAGCATCGGCTCATCTTGATGGGACATGTACCTTCTCGGCATGAGCGTCGCCAAGGCAGTGGGGAATCGTGTGCCCTACACAAAGGAGGGATGACAACCAATGTGCGGGAAACTTGCGTCATCTCCTACTTCCGCGGATGGTGGCCGGTGCATCGACAGTGGCCCCACCAAGAAGCGTTGTGCACCCATGGAGGCATATGCCAGCCGCTAGGGCCGTCCCCGGCATGATTGGACACTGCTCCATCACCGCCGAAATCAACCGCCCTGGCCGGCTGCGATGGGTCGTTCCACTCTGTCGACGTCAGGACTCGCCCTAGGTACATGCGGTACATGCTGAGCTAGAGCTCAGGATGGATGGTATGCCACCAATTTCAGTCGCCTGGAGCTCGGGATGGACAAGCCTCCATCAAGGTTACCATGCGTGAGGAAGGGGAGATTCCAACGATGCCGAGGTGGGTTCCGGTGTTTTTTCAACAGGGGTCGGGGATCCCCTTCAAGTGCAGCGCACGGGTTAAACATGGAGTACGCTACGGGGATCCTGAAGATTTAGGGGTGGGTTTGCCGCCGGAGCCAGCAGGAATGGGGCTCGCCAGCGAGTTCTTGGGCGGTTGGTTGCGCTCTATTTGGATCGAAGCAGTTCGGTTGGGGAATATAGTCAAAGAGAAGACTGTCCGGTCCTCGCCACGTGCCACGAACACGCTGTCGGAACGTCCCCGCGACGGGCTTGCCAATTATCGATCTCTGGCAAAACATCTCGTTCGCTCTGTCCGCTCCCGCGTGCGGACAGGCGAACCCTAGGCCCCCCTCCGCTGCCAGCCCTCCCCACCCCTCCCTCCACCTCGCCGCCACCGGAGGGCGTCTCCGGGCGAAGTCCCGGGGCGTCGGCGGCGGCGGGGCCTCCTCTTCCCTCCTGTCCGGCGGCGGCTGCGCGGGCGGTCTCGGTTGGCGGGAGCGCGACGCTGGTCAGGGCCATGGCGGCACGACGGTCCTCGGGCAGCGTGGCGGCTTGGCGTCCTCGGCGTGCTCGCTTCCGCGATGGTCTCTGGCGGTGGAGGTTGCGAACGGTGCGAGTTGGAGCTTCCCAGGACGGAGGAGATCCGGGCGGTCCGGTGCGGGGCGCTCTGGCCCTGTCTCTAGCGGTGGCATGCGACCGTGACGTGGGGCTTGCAGGGGATTGGGTGGCCCGGCTTCGATCTGGACGGAACATGGGCTCCGACCCCCCTCCCTTCGAGCCCATCCCCTTCCCCGGATCCAATGGCGGGGGTGGTCATGGGGGTCGATCTGGAGTTTGGCCCCTCTTTGGCGTCTCTCCGGTCTCCGGAGACCTCACAGCGGTGCCCCCCGGCTCCCTCCTCTGATCTTAGGTGTGCTCGGCTTGGGTTCCAGGGGGGCGGCCCTGGATGGTGGGGAGCCTTGTGGTTGGCGGGCGGGCCAGGGGCTCTGGTGCGGGCCGGCTTCCATGGTAGTGGGGACGATGTGGGGCCGGCGAGCCGGCGCGGCGCGGGGTATGGACCACTGAGTGTCATTGCCGGAGGAAACCCTTGCCCTCTAGGCCTCGATGGCGGTGTCCATGGATGTCGTCCCCTGCCTGCAGGCATCGTTGTGGCGGTACTCGGTGTGTCTTTGTTGGAGGCAGAAGGCATCGCCAAGGGGAAACCCTGCCCTCTAGGCCGCGACGGCGGCGTCTACGGATGGCATTCCCTTGGTGAAGGCGTCGATGCGGTGCTTTCGGTCTCCCTCGTGCTCCGGGTGAAAACCCTAATCCTCGGATTAGGCGGTGGCGGCGCCCTGGCGTCGTGCTCTTCTTGAAGACGCTGCCTTGGAGCCCTCGTCGCGTGGCTCTACGACGGAGGTTTGGCGGGGCTGCGGTGTCTTCAGACAGTTGTAGTTGCGGCGTGTCTCCCTCGGCATGGCATGCTGCGGATATGCATCCCCTCTCCTTGGGGCTCCCTCGTTGCGGCCTGGGGCCTGCGGGCTCCCTGGTTTGGTTCCTGGAGGTGGTCGGCTTCTGGTGGCGTTGCTGCAGCGGTGGCGGGATCTCGACGCCGCGCGTGAAAATGGCTCGTCCTCTGGCACTGTAGACGTGTTGAGCTCACCTTCCGTTTTTGTAGTAACTGTAGTGGCCTTGCGCTTTCGAGTGTAGCTTCGTGGTTTGCTTTCTTGTGGGTGGGTTGCTCTTTCGTGTAAGCTGCGATGTCTGACATTGCTGAGCATGCTGTCATAAAACTGCACGTGCGCGCCTGTGGCTTGACGAGCTCAAATTAAACTTTGTGTGTGGACCGTGGACCATAGAGACCGGACTGGGATCTGGTGACATGGCATGTCACCACGTAACATGCCCCCTTCTGTTTGCCATCCGATCTTCATCCGACGTACAAAAATGATCCAAGCAACAGAAGAAAAAAAATACATCCACAATTATGTCTCTGTTTTTAATTGTACAATTTTTAAATAAACAATAGAAACAACTTGTCAGTCATTTAGTAGTTTGAATAATAGGCATATAATTTTTACCGAATTTGTATAAATTAATTTTCAGACTTATACTGAATTAAAATTCTAATTAAAATCTTGTAGTCTAAACACTGGAACGTGTGTGGGATATTTTTTTTTCTTTTTTGCTTTGGGTCATTTTTATCCGTCGGGTGAACTTTGAATGGGTGATGCAGCGCATGTTACGTGGGCATGTCGCCTGATCCCATTCCGACCGTAGAGCATGGGTAGCTCTGTTGTGCACGCACGCAGCGAAGTAGCTAAATATGCGCATCCATGTCAAGTCAAATGCTCAAATCAAGTAGGTAAGCAACGCATGGTTCCCAGAGATCCACGACGGGTCAGTTCTAGCAAATCATGGATGTACTACGTCACTGCTAATTCAACTCGGCTGTGTGTGTGGCGGCGAGAGGATCTACGACGGAACGACGTGACGTGCTCTTTGGGCTTGGGGTCGGGTGTCTATCGAGGAAACGACCGATTTTTTGCGGTGTTGACTCATAACTTATGAGTGATGGAACGTGCAGCCAGCTGCGGCATGGCGCGGCACCGGCAGCGGCAGCGCTATGTAACCACGGGATGGATATCGATCGAGGAGATCGAGGACCACACCAAAGCGGGTCGCGGGGTAGAAAAGGAAGTGCCCATTTACAGCGTGACTCCAGGTCCGCCGCATGTTCTCATCCAGGCAGAAATAGCGGCGGTTTTTCCAGGAAATTCAATTCGTCTGAACCCATTGTTTAAAAATGACAAAAAGTTTAGAAAAAATATTTGATGTATATCCGGATATTTTATATGTGTACATAAAATATTCGGCAAAAAGAAAAAAAAGTTGTGTCCCGTGTAAAAAAATATAAATTCAGATGCTCCTATATTATTATTCTTTGACTTTTTTAATATTATTTACCCAAATCATATGAATTTTTTTTAACTTGTGTACGACACAAATATCCAGATATACACGCCAATTTTTTGTGAATTTTTTTGATATTTTAAAATTTCTTTTTACTTATTTTTTATAATATGTTCATTTGTACTCGGGAGCCAAAAGTTTGTCCACGATATACTGAACCGCAACACTGCCAAATACCTTACAATAAACAAAGCATCCTATGTTGGTACGAGTTAAATAGTTAAATAGTTTAGTCGTTATGAAATCGCTAGCCTCCAGACGACTGTGGAGGCCCGCCGACACCATCCAAGTAACCATGTATCCATCACCCCATTCACCTTGTTACCGCCAGAGGAGGCCACCGGTGGTGGTCGTGCCCCTTCTTTTTTCAGTTCTCTTGGCGTCCTTCCTTGACCCAACGTCTTTTGCTGCCACTGCCTTTTACCCGGTGTGAGATATCACATTATTTTGCGCGTACGCTAGAGTGTCCTTGTCAACACCTAGATTTTTAATTTCAGATGTCTGTTATGTCATACATCGCAATCCTAGGATTACCATTTTTGCGAGACATAACAGAATTGGTACCACAGTACATCATCCATTATAAACTATAATAAAGGTCTTACAAATAAAGGATCTCATGATCTAGTCTTAATACAGTCAAAGCAGCGGAAATTAAACTTAGTAGGGCCTCCATCTTCAGGGTCACAGACAATACTGACGATGGGAGATGATCCTAGTTGTCATGATCCTCCTCATTGTCTGGCCACGGGAATAGTCAGGAACAAAGCCATGAGTACTCTTTAAGTACTCGCAAACTATCACTAACAAGTAAGATAGTTCTAGTAGAAATCTTAAGCTCTAGGTTTATTTGCAAAAAGCCAGATTTATCTCAAACTGAGTTTAGAAGTAAAGAAAACTAATTTAATGTTCTAAAATCACTTAAGTGGGAACCTAGTTTTCATGTCCACAACCCTGTTATGGTCAAGTCAAAGTCATATTTCAAGTCACAAGTTATTTTAAAAACATCTGACGACGGAACAGTATGGTGTAATATCCCAAAACTTCAATCCAAGGTTATTAAGATCCAAATCATCAAAATTAGGGTTAACAAAAACTTTTCCAATTAAAATTATTAAAGCATTCATATGTGTGTGCATTTAATTAGGAGTTGATTTGAATTACCATAATTAAGTGATACATTGCTTGTAAAATGATTCTTAGGTGAAATAAACATCATCTAGATCATTCCCAAATTTTTCCCAAAGAAAAACAAATCAAAATGAATAAAAGAAAGAAATGGTCATTTGTGCCATTTTAATCCACATGCCTACTTTGGCTATTCCTAGAACTCAATTCTTAACAGAAATAAATGTGGATCTTTGCACCCCTTGCTAGCACATATAGTAGTGTACCAAGGCCCACTTGGTGATTTGCAAAAAACTTTCAAACACTAATTTTAAATGACATTTGAAAATTGAATCTAGTGTAGGTATCAAGATCACCCTATTTCAAAAACCACTCAAATGAGCTCCATTTTCAAAACCCAAGCAACCGCAGAGACTTAAGCATGTGTCTAGCAAACCCACCAAAATTCATCCAAAAATTCAAAAACTTTTCTCATGTGGCCATTGTGTCGAACAGGTGGCATGTAGAAAATAAATGGCCTAACTATTACTGTTTGTACTTAAGCCATTGTCCCCCATTTGACCTCTCCTACACTCCCTTGTCCCCCCTAGTCCAACCAAGCCAGCACCGGCCTACCCCTAAGCCGCAATAGTAGTGGAGCGCCGCCACTTTGTGGTCGCCGCCGGCCGATCGTGGACAGGGCGCCATAGACCGCGCAGCGCCATTCCATCGCCACCACTAGCTCCGTCCAACCCTACCGCCGCTCCCTGTGCACCCCTCGATCACCCCCAGGCCCTGGACCACACCCCAGCGCCGCCGCCCATTCTCTTTGCGAGCCTGCGAGAGCGCGTCAGAGAGCATTAGCCGCTAGCACGCCGGACACCGCCTCGCGACCCAATCCCGTGCACGCCGCTCCGCCTCGACCCGAGCACCCCGCTAGACACGGCCGTGCGCCGCCGCGCGACCCACAGTCACCGTGCACCGCGTCGAGCACAGCCTCTGTCGCACAGAGCGCCCGCCTCGCCCGACCGTTAGGCACCGCCCCTAGCCGCGCATTGAAGCCGTAGATGATCGCCAGGAGGCAGGCCACCGTCCTCCTATGCCGCCCATACCTCTAGCCGCCTATATCAGCGTCACCGGTGAGCTCTCCGTCGTGCCGCTCGGTCCCCTCGTCGCCCTATAAAAGGAGCCCTCCCCAGCACAAACCACTCACACCATTCCACTCCCCTCTCCTTACTGAACCTTCCCCACCTCTCGCCGGAGCCGCTCGAGCCATAGTTCGCCGGAATTTGGCCGGAGGAGCCCGCTGCAAGGAGGAGAAGGGCGTCGTTGATCAAGGCCACCTCTCGGGACGCCGCCAGTACCAGTAGGATCGCCGTCGTCTACCAGTTCGTTTGCCCGCCTCACCGCCGTAGCTGGAGCCCTGGTATGCCCTCACCATACCCCCACCGAGCCGCTAGGGTTAGCCCTCGCCGGCGACATGTCCGTCGTCGACGACGAGCCCCAGCCATCGAGCTAGGTTTTAATCTAACGACCCACATCACCCCGTACCGCTTCGCGTGTAATGAGCCGCTGACCGGTGGACCCCCTGTCAGCTGTCCTCTGCACCACGGAATGCCACTGGGCCGGCCCGTTTTCCTTCCCGCGCTAGCTCAGCAATTCAAATTTAGATTTTTCTAATTTAGTTTGAACCTAGTTCTGTCCTTTAGTTTAAAAATCAATTCAGAGAGATTTACAAATCCAAATGGAGTGATTCCAATTGTGTTGGAAAGCTTCTTAAAAGATGTATCCAAGCCCGTTGGAATTAATTCAATTAGAGTTAGAGATCTCTCCTAGTAAAAATAACAAAACAGAAGCATTAGCACCTTGCAACATTTTTATAAAATCAACCAAAATAGATTTTGAGTTGATTCCAACTCTCGAAAATCACATTTAACCATACCTATCTGAATATGAAATAATATTAAGGTATACATGTAGTGACTTTGGACTGGTACCAAAATAATGCTATATAGGCATTTCTAGTCACTTTAAATCATTAAATAATAAAGTTAAACTTAAGTAAATGTGATCCAACCCTTAAATCACACTCCCACATGTTAGAATATGTGGTGAGGACATGTGTCCACATGATCCCATATTTTAAGTGGTGAATATTAAATCTTAGTTTTTTTCAATGAGTAGAAATTACCTTTCTCGAATAAAAAGAATACAACTAGTTAATAAAATCTTGTGATGCTTGTGATGATAATAGATCATTAAATGTGTGCCTTAGATTTCTAAGTAGACTAGTTAAGTATTGTTTGGTGATTGTGTACTCCGTATGTATTTATAGACGATAGTACCGACCAAGCTTTCGAGGAGGAGGAGTTCTACCCAGAGGAAGAGGAAGAAAACTTCAACCACTTCACTGCACAAGGCAAGCCATCATTAAGAACACAAGCTGACACTTGCGAGTATAATGCTTAGCAAGCTAGAAGCTAGATAATCTGAGCAAGATGCACTAGGCATGCTTTGTCTATACCACCTTGACTATTACTTACCCCAAGTATTATTTTCAAGCTTTACTTTCTTTACTTGACCAAAGTCCTTTACTTGTTTTGAAGGTAGCATAAAAAGTATAAAACTCGACCTATCTAGATAACTTTAGATGTCATTCTATGGCATGAGATTGATTCCATTTTTCCACCTTAGTGAACACCCTTAACTTAGTAGCTTAGAGCTAGATCAAAACTTGAGTCACTTTTAGATGGAAATACTTGGTGAAAATGAATTGTGAAAACCTTAGAATGATGAGTCATTCTATCGAGATGTTTTGACATGTGTTGAGAAACATCAATGGTTTATGACGATGAAAATGTTGAGGCATGAGCCTTGACCCTTTTACAAAACTGATGGTTGGATTCGGATGCGATACCATTCCAAATTTACCGTACAACCACAATACCTAAATTGGGTAAGGCTTAGCCGGAAGTTTATATGCATTAGTATTAGTTCCCTCGCAGGAGAGGTTTGAGCTGAGGCTACCTCTCGATGTTGTCCACCTATGAAGTGCCCAAGATGACATATGTTCATGGTTGCGAGGCCATGCTCATAGGAGAGGTGCTTATTCTAGAGTGTGTAAAGGAAAGGTTATGTTTGATTATCTGCATACTAAGTATGATGATTTAGGGTTATCCCTGACAGATGTATCGAATCTTGTGGTGAAAGTGTACCACCTCTGCAGAGTGTCAAACTATTCGAATAGCCGCACCCACGGTTATGGATAGTTGGAGTGGCCATACTGTTTCGTTGTCAGATGTTTTCAGAATGACTTATGAAATGAATGATGAACTTGACTTGACCACAACAGGGTAGTGACAATGACACTAGCTTCCCAACTTAAGTGATTCTAGAACTTTATTTTATCTTTCTTTGTTTCTGAACTCATCTTAGGTTTCAAACTTAACTTTATAATTAAACTTAGAGTTAGCACTTTACTTAGTACTATCCTACTTGTTAGTGATAGTTTGCGAGTACTTAAAGAGTACTCATGGCTTTTGTCCCTGGCTATTCTCATGGCAGACTATGAACGAGACTACCAAGATGAAGGTCAGCAGGACGGCTATGATAACTAGGACTATCTGCCTTCGTCAGCATTGCCTGTGCCCCTGAAGATGGATCCCACTGCTACGCTTATTATTTATTCCGCTATTTGTTGTATTAAGACTAGATCATGAGATCCTTATTTGTGTAAGACCTGATGTATGGTTTGTAATGGATGATGTACTGTGATATCCAATCTGTTATGTCTCGCAAAAATGGTAATCCTGGGATTGCGAGGTATGACATAACATGCATCTGGGATTAAAAATCCGGGTGTTGACAAATTGGTATCAGAGCCATCCTGACCATAGGAGACCCTAGTTAGAATGGACGTCTAAACCAAAAACTTAGTTTCAAAAACCAAAGTGAGTATTTATGAAAAACTATTTCCTCTCTTACCCTTGAGAATTCATTCTTTCTCAAAAATTCATGTTCCTCAAATTCTTACATTACGACATAAAATTTGACACGCTTGATCACTTCACTAACTTCCTCATCTTTAATTCTTGTAGATGGAGTCTCAGTTCAGCAAGTTCTACCAGTTGGGAAACGGAGGTCAGTTGATCTTCGCGAGGGATCTGGTTCACTGTTAGAGTTATTGGGATGCCTGCATCCGGAGTTTCTTGGAGCTCAACTTTCAGGACCCCCAGGGGGAGATTTGCAATGGCTCGTCACCGCTGATCTTCGAGGAAGCATCAAAGCACCAATGTCCAGGAGAATTCAGTTCTCTGTGAGAGAGAACATTTGGCTAGATGGATTAGCTAGGGCAATGCATGAAGCTCTCGCACGTCTATGTTCCCTCAGTGTCAACCAGATCCAAGGAACCCGTTTTGCTCACTATGCAAGACGTGACTTCATGGGAATGCCGATGGAGATGCCAAGTCATCCTGAACTGAAGCGCCAAGTGGAGAACCTCGACTTCCTGTTGTACAATCATCAAAATGAGTTGGACAATGCTAGGGAGTTGGCCAATCACAACCGTGCCATCACCGACCAGAAGGCCTAGACTTTCTCACTGCTTGTCAAGGACCGTCAGTCTCTTCGCCGCCAGCGCGAGAAGAAGGATCGCACCATCGCCCGTCTTCGCAAGAAGGTGGCCGACCTCGAGAAGACCGTCAAGGAGTAAGAAGCTCAGCTTGCAGCAAAGGAGGAAGAAGAGGAGGATGAAGACATCCAGGGAGACATGGATTCTTACCTCAGCAATGATGATGACTTTCTGGAGGAGGACGCTGTGGACTTCTACACTGACAATGAGGACTCCGACTTCATCGACGATGAGTAGATGCACTAGAGCACTGTCGTAGCAGGAGATGTATCGGTCCCACTGTATTGTAGCTTGTAGAATGGTTCTTAAAACAATCTGCTTTTCTTTTTTGTGATGTGTGTGTTTGTATCGTGTGCCTGTTTGCATGAATGAAATGAAGTTAGTTGCAAAAACCCGAGTCAAACTCAAAGTTTTAGCTTTGAAACCAAAACCATGAACCCTAGAACCTTCCCTCTTACCCCCTTTATCTACCTCAATCTTCAGATGACTCGTGGAAACCAAGGAGGGAGCAGCTCGTCGCAAGACCCAATGCTGCAGATCTTGCAGAATCTCATCACAGATAGAGAAGCAAGCAGGGCAGAGCGCCAAGCTAATCTAGCAACACTGCAACAGATTGCCCAGATGGCTCTCAACAACAAAGGGAATGGAAATCAGGATCATCAAGGATCCAAGCTGACGAACTTTCAGAATACTAATCCCCCAATCTTTAGCACCTCAGAGAATCCCTTAGATGCCGATGAATGGTTGCAGACGATGGAAAACAACTTGGAGGTAGCCAGAGTTGATGACAACGAGAAAGTTCTCTTTGCCACCCACTACTTGGCAGGAAACGCAAGAGCCTGGTGGAACAGTATCCGCCTGATGAACCATGGTCAGGTTATGACATGGGAAGCCTTCAAGATCAAGTTCAGCCGCACCCACGTGCCACAGGGACTAGTCACCCGAATGAGGGATGAGTTTAGAGAATTGAAGCAAGGAAGAATGACTGTGGTGGAGTACCGTGACAGATTCCTGTCCTTAGCAAGGTATGCCCCAGGTGAGATCAACACAGAGGCCAAGAAGAAGGAGAGATTCCTAAACGGACTGCATGATGAGATGCAGACTGTCCTCGTCAAAATCCGTTTCGAGGATCTCGAAGAGCTAGTCGACTCTGCCATTCAGATGGAAGGGAAGATTAACCAAGCAAACGACAACCGCAAACGTCGTATGATGCAGGAATCTGGATCCAACAGTCACCAGAAGTACCGTCCCAACCCCTCACCAGGATATGCACCCAGAAAGAACCGACCCCCAATGTCTCGCCCAAGCTACCCCAACCGTAGCGGAGGCAATGTGAAGTCTGGAGGAAACAACAAAAACTCCGGTAACCCCAAAAATTTCAATCGTGTCCCTCCCAAGAGCGACAACAACAACAAGAACAATACTGCACGCAGAACTGGCAGCAATGTTGTGCCTGTCGCAACAAAGGACAAATCCCAGATCACTTGTTTCGAGTGTGGAGTGAAGGGGCACTACTCCAATGAATGTCCCAAGAAGACTGCCGCCACTGCCAATGTGAATGCCCCAGCTCAACAGCAGCGTCATGTTCAACCAGGGAGAAGATTTGCCCCAGGAAACCCTCACAACCGCAACGGTCGTCTCTTCCACATGAACGCAGAGGAAGCCCAAGAAGCGCCAGATGTAGTGCTGGGTATGTTTTCTGTCAACTCAGTTTTAGCAAGAGTATTATTTGATTCGGGAGCATCGCATTCATTTGTCACCAAAGAATTTGCATGCACTAGTAAGATTCACCCAACCAACCTGAAGCATGTCATGATAGTTCAAATCCCGGTTCAACTAAAAATGCTAGAAAAATTTGCAAAGCCATGCCTATCAGAATAGATGGGATAGATTTTTATGCCAACCTAATCGTACTCGGAACCAAAGGTTTGGAAGTAGTACTAGGTATGGACTGGATGTCAAGGCATAAAGGACCGATAGACTGTGCTAAGAAAGCCATCACCATGACCAGTAGCTCTGGAGTCACAGTAGAGCATATATCTGAAACCTTACCTCACCAATTCAAGTGCAACAAGAGTTTAGCCCTGCCCACCTAGACCAAGTCAAAGTAGTCTATGAATACCCCGACGTATTCCCAGATGAATTGCCAGGTATGCCCCCGGATAGGGATATTGAGTTCATTATCGAACTAATCCCCGGAACCGGACCCATAGCCCAGAGACCCTATAGCATGAACCCCTCAGAGTTAG